>CM070600.1:20588771-21788771 GCA_036346395.1 Hsuehochloa calcarea
TGGCAGCTGCGGAGGCGAGGCGCGGCCGGCCGTGAAGGACCATAGCGTGGGGCCTTCACGGTGGTAACGCGCGTCGTCGCCCATGGACGACGATGAGCCGCCGAGAGCCATGACCGTGGCGATGATGGTAGTGGTTGCGGGCGTGGTGGTGGAGGCTCCTCATGGAGAGGAGCGAGAAGAACATGCAAGTTCTTGTGCAAAGAATCAACTAAAGCGAGGATCTGCAGAAAGCGTTTTGTGATTGTCACAAAGTGCCATTACCTCTTTGTTTTCTATTTGTGTGAAAGCGAGGTCGATAACGTATTGTAAAGAGATTGAGTATCTAAAGCCCCGGGTCACCTTGAAAAACGTTTCATGCAGCGACGTGATGCGGATAGTTAGTGTTGGCTTATAACCTACACTGGGCCAGAATTATGGGCCATTAGACAGGGTAGAAATAGAGGGCGACTTACTAGGGTCGTCGTTTTCGGGCCATGATGACGAGTATCGACATTGACCATTCTTCTGCCACTGTCTGTCTCCCGCTTCAGTAGCTACCCAGCGTAAGCAAGTTGCTAATAATCATCGGTTTGAGTGGAAGCATGCAAAGTGATTAAATGGTATAGAAGTGTGAGCCCGCATTAATCTTAGTTGTTCAATTCAGATCCAACGGTCAAGATTGGTATTAGCACCTTAGCACTGAATTACTCATTAGCACTAGATATGTTCCATATATTAATGTGTCTTCACTAAACACCATTCATGCTCCTACATCTAACGGTTAAGATTGATATTAGCATCTTAGCACTGAATTACCCATTAGCACTAGATACGTTCACACACACACACACATATATATATATATATCCGATAACTTGATTAAAAGTATTCGAATGCAGTGTGCAGCTGGATGGATACACGCCTTGGTCGGATTAGCTGCCTATCCATCGTTTTATCGGGCTGGCCTACTTCCACTATTCTAGGAGCAAGCAGTGCACGATGAAACGGATAGACTCGGCGGGTGTGCAATTCAGAATCTCCCTCGTCACCGATGCAATTAAGCTACCACCTCATCCCTAGAAAGCCACGGATTCTCCTCTCATCAATCGATCTCATGTGTGATATCGGCAGTGGATTAGAATAACCCACGATCATAAGTTTGCGGTTTCTTGCCCAGAGTCGATCCTGAGCGTTGTTTTTTTCTTCTTCTTCTTCTTCTTCTTCTTTGACAGGTGTACAACATTACACGGGTTGCAGGGCGATCCAGGACGGCATGTTTTTAATGTCAATTTTAAACGCACTTGGTATACATGCATGGGAGGCACTGTTACATTGAGAAGCTGACTGCTCCGCACCGCAGGCCAAGTTGTTCACCGACGGCGGCTTGTTTGGCTTTTCTACCTGCTAACGTGTTGAGGTGTCCTCTCGCAGCCTGTCGATACGATTGAAACGGCGCCGCTTACCGTTGCCGTCGGATCCATATCCGGACGGTCCAGATGCGTGCCGTTCCCACGGCCGGGGATTTCTGCACGTGCTGAACCTGTTCACACAGTACTACGGCACTAGTAGTACTCTACTCTACACTGACGCGCACGCATGCAAGTCTCAGACATGTCGCCTCACGCACAGAGTCGCCGCCCCACCCATCGAGTTGCGTCAGCTCATACTCACGCTTCAACCTACATGTATAGCAAGCCGTAGCACAATTTTTTATATTAATTATTTTATTAATTTTTCTTTAAAGTTAATCATACAAACTTTATTTCTAAGTTTGATCTTTTTGATCACGTTATTATATGTGGTGTGACATAAATAACTCTTGTTACGCCACCACCATGGCTTGAACAAACTCTTATTCACGCGACTTATTCTATGACGTGATAATGTTGTTTATACGAATAAGTGGCGTGATAAAATAACATTTTGTTTCACAGTGGGTTAACTTTAAAATAAAATTTTAAAAGGGTTAATTAATAATAAAAAGTTCGTTGTAGCACGAGTAACCAACATATGAGGTCTTGTTTGGTGAGAGATTAGGCGCCTCTTCGTGTTCCTCGCTGCAGAGCACTCTCTCCCTCTCTCATCCAGAGCATTGCGGATACGGAGATTTCCAAGACCAAGTCGGCGCATGGGCGGTGCAACGGGACCTAGCTCTTGCTTGTTCTGGTAACTGTCGGTCTTTGCTCACTGCGTAACTAAAATGCATTACATGAATATACTTCTGATTGATGTGATAGTTCATGTCCTCATCTGGTAACAACGGGAGCATTGCGGATATGAAGATTCCCAACACCGAGCCGGCACATCTCATGAATGAAGCTCATCTCCAAATCTCCATTTTGTTAGGGAATGTTTTGGAACTATTCAATTAGAAAATTCTTGTTTGCTATAGTGGCAAATATCACGGCGCGGTCCCTGCAGCCATTTTTTCTGCAGATCTTGTTAATTTAGATCTGTACGAGTGTCACATGAACGTGCTGGACACCGCCAAAATCCAAACTATTGTTGGGCAAAAAAAACAACAACAACATAGGCTTGCCAGTTAGATTAATTGTTGGGCGAAGTATATGTATGACGGAAGATTACACCTTTTAGTGGAAGAATTTACATCAGTAGTTTGATTATGCGACATTTCATTTACCCTACTACAAGTTGATGCCTTCTAGTGTCGTACGCCTATTTGTGTTTGCATTTGCATCTTTTGATCCGGGGCATGTTTGGTTGCCTACCATGCATTGTCATAATTTTGTCTCAAAAGTGTCGCAAACCACATATTTTGTGGCTTCAAAATTGAAGGTCACAGTTGTGGCAAAACGTGGCTAGGAGGTGAGTATATGACACGTGGAGCTAAGGGCTAAGAAAATGTGGCACACCACAACTGTGGCAGTGAACCAAACACTAGCCATGAATAGTCAAAGTGTCTAACTTGCAGTGTGGCAATATACGGTAGTAAACCAATCACGCCTCGTTGAAGTGAACAGTATCTTGCCACAAAACGCATGTGGAGGGGGAAATAGAAAAGAGTCAGCAGCAAATGATACAATATATTAGGATTTAGGCCAGGCAGATAAGATGAACGCTTTGAACTTTTTTTAATGAAAGGTTGATGCTAGTCTCCTTATCGTTCTCCTTCGCCTATGTGTTCTCCAATCTCTTTTACCACGCTGAATCAAAACCACCTCTTGCTTCTACTGTTGCTCTGAGAAGGAAGCATTCTGCCCAAATGGGTTCCCTTCCATTAAACTAGAGTCAAGTCACAGGCTCACAGCCGACAACTTCCCTTGCTTTCTGGATAAAAAGCAGTATATTCATTTAACATTTGCTATCCTTTTATGATCTGTTTTGCATCACAAATTTCATCACTACGGCAGGATTTGATTGCTTGTGAATGCCAGCATATGTGTAATGTGTTTAGGATGCATTCATCTGTAAGGGCCTTTGCTACCCAGCATTGGTTGGCTGCCAGAGGGAGACATGTATAATTTGTACAAAGTAATTCGATACGCGGCTTCCAGATAGGCAGACATTGCTTGCGTGAGTTGGCACGTCACCTACAGAATGGGATGCGCACCTCTCGTGTTGATTGGCCGAACCATTTTCATTATTGGTGGGGCGATTCCAATTGTTGCCGTCACCTATGGTATACTTGTCGCGTGCTGGATGTTGCACATACTTGAAGTTGTCAAGGTTAGTTGCTAACTACTATTAGCCATTATTTTCTTATGGCCCCTACTACAAATCTTAGGGTTAATGGAGGATTTTGGAAGTGTTATTTGGATTAGATACTCGTTCCCTGTTGCTTAGACCTTAGAGCATGCATGTTTAATTTTCCTTTCCTTTTTTATCTGTTGAAATGGACACTGCTTACTTTCTGTTGATGATTCATCATTCATGAACAAATATTGAACCAAATGCACAACTTGACAGGGTGCACTAATACACCATGCGATGATATTTTAGTCCTTTTGGTGTGGCTCCTTGCCGTTCATGGATGCCCCCGGTGCTCTGGTCGCCAATCTTTACAACTCCACTGCAATTCACGGCCTTAGTTACGGTGGGCATTCCGTCGACGGGCTCAACAATGCCGAAACGCTAGCTAAATCCATCTTCGTCGAGGACAATGACCTTCACAACTGGCAATTCTTCACATCAAACTTGCTTGGTAGTAACCATGTTTACTCCGACTTGGTGCTTCGATCCGTTTGCGGTGCTCCCAGCGTAGAAGCCCACGCGAAGCACAGGATGACCATTCCGGAAGAAAGCGGCTCATTCGGCACAGCCGTGACAACTTATTCTGGAGGATCTTGGCTAGGAACGAGCAGTATCTAACATATGCCGTGGTGGTGGCGACGTTGCAGCTATTCTTGCACCTAACCGGAGACAACGTCACCACGCTGTTCTTGCCGATGTTGTCCCAGACGATAGGTTGCAGGAGCAAGGCGGCGCAAATCGGCAACATGGTGCTTGTGCTTGTGAATGCCGGCGACATCCTCGGATCTGCCCTTCTATGACCTCATTTCTTCGCCCATCCAAAACTCCACCATGTCGGATCGTATCACCAACTGGTCATCTTCTGATCTAAGCGAGAAGAAGCTTGAGAGCTTGGAGAAGATCGGGTTGCTTTCTGACAAGAACCTGATTTCTTAGAGATCAGCAGCCGAAGAGCATTCTCTGAGCAGTGAAGATGGGAAATTCTTGTTTTCCTCGCATATATCAAATGCGGATTTAGGCTCCCAGTTCACTCCTTTCTTCCCTAAGTTTTGGAGTATTACGGAGTCGAACTGGTGAATCTTGCTCCCAATGCCATCGCCAACCTCGGTGCCTTTGTCTACCTCGCTGAAGCATACTTGGGGATTCCCGCAACTCTGGATCTCTTTAAGTACTACTAAAGGATGGCAAAGTCGGGGAAGACGACCAGGACGTCTGGAGAGTGCACCTTGCGGTTCCATGATGGAAAAGCTGATGAGTACATTCCTATATACTCGAAGTCTTCATGATCGTTATGGAAGAAAAGCTGGTTCTACATGACGGTCACTCAGAAAAACAACCTTTACTATACTAGCAAGAAGGCAGTCGAGAATCCAGAATGGTGCTCCTCTATAAAGGAGGGAAATTTGGGAGATGGGTTGAAGCCATCCAACTCCTTAATATCAGGGGTTTAACCTACTGGCATATAGTAAAGGACTTTTCCATGCGCCGGATCAGCCCCTTGAAGGCCCGAGTATATCCAATGCTCTGGTATATTTGTCGTGATGATGCGACAAAGACTCCAAAGATTTTAAGTTCTGAAGAATTTTGACCGATTTGCCTACATTGGTTAATTATTTTTGTGATCCTAAAGTCTCTTGTTTATCCTTACAGCTTTTTCTCCTCATAAGATCAGAAGACGAATCAAAATGATCTGCGCCGGAGAGCCTGGCAAAACGGCTGATTTTCCTTGAATCTTAGCGATTGTTTCCGCAGAAGAGAGGGCTGAGAGACTTAGGGTAAAAATATCAACCACTTTTCATGTTTATATGTTTTCTGATCGGTTTTACCATAAACCCTCTTTAATGTGTAGTCGGTCAGACTGAGGATCAATGAGGCCACTGAAAGTTGTGAGCCGATTGACGCTCCGACCACTTCTACAACCATTCAAGATGGTGGTCTTATAGAGGTAGGTAATCGAACAAAAATGTCTATTCTAGATGAAGGATTTCCATCACCTAACTAACTTTGATTGTTAATTTAGGCGGTTGTCGTGGACTCCAATGTGGTCGTTGAGGACCTACCGATTGCTACTGTGGCAACTGTTCTGGAGACCGACGAGACCACACCCTCCGACCCCCATGATCAAGGATCTTGTCCTCGACCAATTGGTCAAGAATATTTCTTCTTGGAAGACGTAGCAGATCTATCCAACCCCACTGAACCAGAACCGGTGAAGTTGGTTGAAAAGAAGAGGAAGGCAAGCACGACGAATTTTGCGCTGGCGCGCTTCAAAATCAAGACCAAGAAAATGAACATGTATGTATACACAAAATAAAGACTTATGTAAGTAATTACCTCTTGTGTCTTTTAGAGTCTTGATTTCCTTCTCTTCTTGTCGTTGTAGATCCTCTGGTATTCCGGTCGATGACGACCAGAGCACCCTTCAGGAGAAAACTTCTGAAGAGGTCGAGCAAGCCCCGAGCAGGTGATAGCACCAGCTTAGCAACCCGTAGTGGCTCTGACCACACCTGCTGAAGTGGTTCCAACCACACCCACAAAGGTGGTTCCAACCCCACCTGTGGAAGTGATGGTTCTTGAGGAGTCTCATGTCGGGACACGAAAATACATCTCAGGAACCCTCTGTGTATTCTGAACTAGTTCCATATCAGTAGCTAGCTCACACAGGAAACGGAGATGAAATACCATCCATTTATTCGATTTAACTAGAAAGATCTCAAAGTAACAAATAATAATAACTGGACCTTATGGTCAATATTTACTTAACTTGCCACGCAGGGATTAAGAAACAAATAAACTCTTGCAGCGGAACGAGAAACTTGGAAAGGCCAATCAACATGCCCACAGGCAATCGAGTGGAGAACGCATCCTAATCCCTTCTGAAAGAACTCCTGTGCAGCTTGATATTCTTCAACTGATCAACAAAGGCATGAGCCGTGAGTACATAAAACACTCAGCAGGCCGTAGGGAAATGTATGCAAATAGTATTCATGCAAGGTTTACCAAAGGTTAACTGTATGGTTCTTTTGCAGAAAACAACATTTATGATAAATACAATAAATAGATTGAAATGCGTAATTGAAAAGAATAATAAATACTTAAACAATTTTTTGAAACAACCAGTGAACTAACCATTCACTTCTCCACCAACCAATGACAAGTGAACTCCCCATTCACCCATCGACACAATCCACCAAGTGAATTACCCATTCACCGAACAAGCATTATATTCATCAAGTGAACTTCCCATTCACACTCCGACTTATTTTTAGAAGAAACTCTATCTCCCGTGTGAAAACCTCGAGCACGTCCATAACCGCGAACATGGCTATTCGAATAGTTTTACACACTCTGCAGAGGTTGTACAGCTTGACCCACAAGACACGACTTCTCTAGTTGGTTTGGCATCCGTCGATACCACTGCTCACTACCTTGGGTAAGTAGGCTAGAGCACGTGACAAAGCCTTTACAAAGCTCCTTCTTAACCCAGTTCTGCCCGCTGAGGTTTCAACACTGAATGTCTCCATCCGACCAAACAGGGCCCCCCTCTTGCGCCATAGTGAGTACGTACCCCGTAACTCACTCTTCCAAGACAGAACCAAAAATAAGATATTGCTAATTAATCAGCCAGGTCCCGCCCATACAGGACATGTGGTTGTACGGATAAGGCTCAGTTCAATGGCGCACAAGATTAAGTCCTTGACAAGTTACTCAGGCGATCTTTCCACAAACCCACAACGTGTTAAATCCACACCCTCAATCCACCATCCACTCGCCTGAGTGAAAACCATTTTGTTTAAAAGAAACCAATGACATCCCCTGTCATGGAACACAAATTTTACAAAGTGGCTAACCACCACAATTCCGTTTATCATTAAATCAAGATTAATCATTATGACACATGTGATGATGAACCCATCGAGACTAGGCTTGACTAAGCACTAATACGATACCCATGTTGGTGATACGAATATGTCCAACTAAAATTATCCAAGCTAGGGTGACAAAGGATTCATGGCATTCAAATGTTCAATGGAGGCATAATGACAACAGGTAATAACTAAACCCAAAACAATTGATATAGAGATAGCATGCAATTGTATAAAATAATATACTTTTGAAATAATAGGATCAACATGATCAAAGGACTACGGCTTGCCTTGGAATAAATCCTGGGATTGATCTTGATCTTGGTGTACTTCTCCTTGTTCAAAACTTCCCGAAGTAGCAACGTCTACTCGTAAAATAAGCAAATAGAACAACTAAATATCAAACAGAGATAAAACCAACTCCAAAAATTAAATAAAAATCATAAATAAATATAGCTCGAATTTAGATGAATTTATAAATTTGAATGGGCTCAATCGGAGTTCGGATGCAAAAGATATGGGCTTTGGAACATTGGAAATAAATTAAAACCCTATTTTGGATTTTAATTTGATTTCCCGATTTATTTTTCAATGGAAAAATCGACTTATGACGTCGGCTGACGTCAGCGAGGATATTTCATTACCGAATTAAAATCAACCGAAAGTGGGTCCCACTTGGAAGTGACTGGGTGCAACGTGGATTGAGTCCATGGACTGGAGGCTCGGATGGAAATATGGACGTGCCACTCGGGCGCTGACAAGGTTGCCACATGGGTTGACACCGAGACAAATCCGCAGAGGTGGCTGCTGATCGGACTGCCACATCGGCACCGAGGCCACGCAGAGGAGGCGTGGCGGCAAAACCGTGGCGGCGACGGCGGACGGCGGCGAGGCAGCGGCGGGGCAGTGGCAAAACGGAACCCTGGGGACACGGTGGAGCTCTGGGAGGTGGTGGCTTTGCTCAGGCGGCGGTGACTCACCGGCGGCGGCGACAAAGGGCGGCGGCGGTTGTCGGACAAAACCGAAAATGGCGAAACGGAGCTCCTGGGCCTCGGGCGACCAGCGCAAAATGTAGCCCTTGCAAATGCGGACCTGGAGGCGGTGGAATCACGGCCGGGGACGGAGTGTCGATGGCGAATTGCGGCGGCGAAGAGGCTTTGGCCGTCGGCAGTCTTTCGGTGATTGCGGCGCAACGAAGACGATCCCGGGGGCGGCGCCTTAGGGTTTTGGAGTAGGGAGGAGGGGCGAAGAATTTGGTGCGGGGCTCGGGCCTTAAATAGCACTGGAGCGGGGATTCCGCGAGGGAAACAGCGGCGGCGGCGCTCGGGCGAGAGCAGGACTCCAGGAGTCTGGGTTGAAGATGATGCCAGCATGGCTGCGCGGTCCCACACGGCAGCGGAAGGGGGAAAGTGGCGAACGCGCGAGAGGCTGGGCCGAGGCGCGGGAGTTGGGCCGGAGGAGTTGGGCCGGATTGGAATAGTGATTGGGTTTCGGCCCAATTACTGTTTCGGAAAATAGAATAGGTTTTTCTTTTTAGAAAATAGCAGAAAATCCAAAAGGCAAATAGAAAATAGCAAATGAACTCGGAAAAATTCTAGAAAATTCTAGAAAATATATATAAGCCCATAGAATCCAAATAAAATAATTTTAATAATAGTTGATGTTGGGATTAGTCATATTAAATTGTTTGGATCTCTGAAATTTCTAATTAAGCTTTAACTTTACTAGAAAAATTCAAATGGTTATTTTTCTTTTAAAACTTTAAAACATACCAAATTTTTGGGATGTTACAAACCTCCCCCCTTAAAGGAATCTCGTCCCCGAGATTCGGGCTCACTAGAGAATAGGTTCCGGCGCAGGTCTAACTTAAAGACTTACCAGAAACGACGTTCTGAACTGGCTGTACTTCTTCTGCAGTGACATGATTCAGTCTTCCTCTTGCTACAGTTGGTGGGGTCCTGGTAGCTTGATTTGGAGTCTGAAACACTCCTCTTCCCACTCCTGGCACAGAAGTCCTGGCTGGTGTAGGTCCCAGATTGAAAGGAATTGGTGTGAGTCCTTGCTTCTGCGGGCACTTGTTGGCATAATGACATGTCTGATTGCAATTGAAACAAGTAACTCCTGCTGCAGGATTGTTGGTCCTCTGATTGTTACTATTATTGAAATTGGAAATTCCTGAGTTTCCTGCATGCGATACTAGGGCAGGGGTTCTGATTCCGGCAGATGAATTGCTAGCACGAAAAGGCTGCTGGGTATTGGTCCTGACCCTTTGTAGCTGACTCTGATGAACTCCATGTTGTATCATTTTTCGTTTGCGAGATTCGTCCAACTCACGACGAGAATCTTCTATAAGTACAGTTTTATCCACCATGTGCTGAAAATCAACATAGTCATTCCCGATAACTTGCACTTTCAAGATGGGGTTGAGTCCACGCTTGAATCGTTTCTAACGTGCATTATCTGTCGCAACATCTTCTGGGGCATAGCGAGAAAGTTGAGTGAACTTGTTGAGATATTCACCCAAAGACATATTTCCTTGATGTAGTTCCCGAAATTCATTCTTCTTCATTTCCACTATACCATCTGGAACATGAGCTTGACGAAACGCCATTGAAAATTCTCCCCAAGCAATGGCTTGTGAATTCTCATGAGCTGCGGTGTAGTTTTCCCACCATTCTGCGGCTGTACCCTCCAATTGATGTGAGGCATAAAGAACTTTCTCATGATTATTGCATTGGGCAATGGCGAGCTTTTTCTCAACGGAGCGAAGCCAATCATCTGCGTCCAAAGGTTCTGACGAATGAGAAAATGTAGGCGGACGAGTCCTCATAAATTCTGCTAACTTGGAATGATGATGAGCTGACGGTGGAGCAGAGGCTGCTTGATTGTTCTGATTATTCTGATTCAACAAGCTGACTATTGCAAAGATGGTCCGACTTTCTTTGAGTCATCATACTGTTCATGTTTTGCATCATTGCGCTCATGAATTGAGTTTGAGCTGCTAGTAGTTGTGTCATGCTGGGTTCTGTAGTTCCTAGGATTGGTGACTAGCCGCTAGTGTTAACGTTGGTATGGGCACCATCTGACTGAGTACGGCTCGATGTGTTGCGAGTGTCAACCATCTGCGATGCCTCTCCACAGTTTGTTAGATAAGACAGAAAAGCAATATAGACGAGAGGGAATAGCACAATAGATGAGATAGACAAGATAGGGTAGATGGAACAGCTTAAGTAGGGGAAACAGGTTAACCCAAGACAAGAGACAAGAAAGCATAGCTGAAAGGCTATGAAAGAACAAATAAACTCTTCAAATTAAAAGCTTAGTGCGACTGCAACATAATTCTTGACAGCAAAACTACAGCTCTCACTTGCACACAACCCAAATAAAGACCTATTGCAACCACGGTATAAAAGCGCTACTAAAACACTAATAGGACGGCTCCCACTCTGGACTAGAGAGCGAAGGCTCTTCAACTTCTGGTTCTGAATCGCTGTAGAACACTCACGAGTTGCGAACTACTGTAGGAGACTCTGGATGAACAGCTGGCACGAAGTGGTGGAGATACTCCTGACGATTACCGGTGATTCGACGTCTGTCTTCAGGGCTGGGTGGAGTAGGTGTCGGCAATGGAGCCGGTGGTGAGGCAGGGACTTCCTCCGATTCTCCTTCTGGTTTAGGAACGGTTGGTACTGACGCTATTTGCATCACATATTTTTGAACCAATTTGGACGAACTGATCCGATGCAATCTGCAAATCCTTCGAACGGCTTTGTGGGCAACTATGACTGCTGACATGTCCTCAAGCTTGTCGTAGCACTTCATGCTGTGATGATGGAGGTGGCTTCCAATCCTCACAATGAAATATACCCTCGTCTCGAATCCAGTTATGTGCCCCTTCACTTTCTTTTCCTTGGTGAAGTAAGTTGCACCTCTACTTGTTCCCAAACTTTGTAACAAGCAATGAAGAACTCCAGGCCAATCGCCTCTTTGATCGCGATACACTTGAATCATCTAAAGAAATTAACAGAATAAGGCTGTCAAATTTAGATCATAAAATAAAATTCAGATAAGATAAGAGACAAAGACCTCTAGCACAAGATGATGAGAAATAGAATGTGGTAAGAATAGAACAGACTGAGATGAGATTAGAATAGAATAGATTAGAAAAGAACAACAACTTAAGTCATATTCAGTTGATTTAATTTAGAAAATAAGTTTTGAAGCTTAGACTAAAACGACCATGCTAACTAAGGTTGCGTTCTACAGTCGATATGGCTCTGATACCACCTCTGTCGGGACCCGAAAATACATCTCAGGAACCCTCTGTGTATTCTGAACTAGTCCCAGATCAGTAACTAGCTCACACAGGAAACAGTGATGAAATAACATCTATTTATTTTATTTAACTAGAAAGATCTCAAAGTAACAAATAATAATAACGGACCTTATGGTCAATGTTTACTTAACTTGCCACGCAGGGCTAAAGAAATAAATAAACTCTTACAGTGGAACGAGAAACTTGGAAAGGCCAATCAACATGCCCACAGGCAATCGAGTGGAGAACGCATCCTAATCCGCAAAACCTTCATAGTCTTCCTTCTGAAAGAACTCCTGTGCAGCTTGATATTCTTCAACTGATCAACAAAGGCATGAGCCGTGAGTACATAAAGCACTCAGCAGGCCATAGGGAAATGTATGCAAATAGTATTCATGCAAGGTTTACCAAAGGTTAACTGTATGGTTCTTTTGCAGAAAACATCATTTATGACAAATACAATAAATAGATTGAAATGCGTAATTGAAAAGAATAATCAATACTTAAACAATTCCTTTGAAACAATCAGTGAACTAACCATTCACTTCTCCACCAACCAATGACAAGTGAACTCCCCATTCACCCATCGACACAATCCACCAAGTGAATTACCCATTCACCGAACAAGCATTATATTCATCAAGTGAACTTCCCATTCACACTCCGACTTATTTTTAGAAGAAACTCTATCTCCCGTGTGAAATCCCCGAGCACGTCCATAACCGCGGACACGGCTATTCGAATAGTTTTACTTACTCTGCAGAGGTTGTACAGCTTGACCCACAAGACACGACTTCTCTAGTTGGTTTGATATCCGTCGATACCACTGCTCACTACCTTGGGTAAGCAGGCTAGAGCACGTGACAAAGCCTTTACAAAGCTCCTTCTTAACCCAGTTCTGCCCGCTGAGGTTTCAACACTGAATGTCTCCATCCGACCAAACAGGGCCCCCCTCTTGCGCCATAGTGAGTACGTATCCCGTAACTCACTCTTCCAAGACAGAACCAGAAATAAGATATTGCTAATTAAGCAGGCAGGTCCCGCCCATACAGGACATGTGGTTGTACGGTTAAGGCTCAGTTCAATGACGCACAAGATTAAGTCCTTGACAAGTTACTCAGGCGATCTTTCCACAAACCCACAACGTGTTAAATCCACACCTCAATCCACCATCCACTACTGAGTGAAAACCATTTTGTTTAAAAGAAACCAATGACATCCCCTGTCATGGAACACAAATTTTACAAAGTGGCTAACCACCACAATTCCGTTTATCATTAAATCAAGATTAATCATTATGACACATGTGATGATGAACCCATCGAGACTAGGCTTGACTAAGCACTAATACGATACCCATGTTGGTGATACGAATATGTCCAACTAAAATTATCCAAGCTAGGGCGAGAAAGGATTCATGGCATTCAAATGTTCAATGGAGGCATAATGACAACAGGTAATAACTAAACCCAAAATAATTGATATAGAGATAGCATGCAATTGTATAAAATAATATACTTTTGAAATCATAGGATCAATATGATCAAAGGACTACGGCTTGCCTTGGAAAAAATCCTGGGATTGATCTTGATCTTGGTGTACTTCTCCTTGTTCAAAACTTCCCGAAGTAGCAACGTCTACTCGTAAAATAAGCAAATAGAATAAATAAATATCAAACAGAGATAAAACCAACTCCAAAAATTAAATAAAAATCATAAATAAATAGAGCTCGAATTTAGATGAATTTATAAATTTGAATGGGCTCAATCGGAGTTCGGATGCAAAAGATATGGGCTTTGGAACATTGGAAATAAATTAAAACCCTATTTTGGATTTTAATTTGATTTCCCGATTTATTTTTCAATGGAAAAATCGACTTATGACGTCGGCTGACGTCAGCGAGGATATTTCGGCTGGAATTAAAATCAACCGAAAGTGGGTCCCACTTGGAAGTGACTGGGTGCACCGTGGATTGAGTCCATGGACTGGAGGCTCGGATGGAAATCTGGACGTGCCACTCGGGCGCTGACAAGGCTGCCACATGGGTTGACACCGAGACAAATCCGCAGACGTGGCTGCTGATCGGACTGCCACGTCGGCACCGAGGCCACGCAGAGGAGGCAGCGGCCGGCGGCAAAACTGGTGGCGGCGACGGCGGACGGCGGCGAGGCAGCGGCGGGGCAGTGGCAAAACGGAACCCTGGGGAGACGGTGGAGCTCTGGGAGGTGGTGGCTTTGCTCAGGCGGCGGTGACTCACCGGCGGCGGCGACAAAGGGCGGCGGCGGTTGTCGGACAAAACCGAAAATGGCGAACGGAGCTCTCGGGCCTCGGCGATCAGCGCAAAATGTAGCCCTTGCAAATGCGGACCTGGAGGCGGTGGAATCACGGCCGGGGACGGAGTGTCGATGGCGAATTGCGGCGGCGAAGAGGCTTTGGCCGTCGGCAGTCTTTCGGTGATTGCGGCGCTACGAAGACGATCCCGGGGGCGGCGCCTTAGGGTTTTCGAGTAGGGAGGAGGGGCGAAGAATTTGGTGCGGGGCTCGGGCCTTAAATAGCACTGGAGTGGTGATTCCACGAGGGAAACGGCGGCGGCGGCGCTCGGGCGAGAGCAGGACTCTAGGAGTCCGGGTTGAAGACGATGCCAGCGTGGCTACGCGGTCCCACACGGCAGCGAAAGGGGGAAAGCGGCGAGCGCGCAAGAGGCTGGGCCGAGGCACGGGAGTTGGGCCGGATTGGAATAGTGATTGGGTTTCGGCCCAATTACCATTTCGGAAAATAGAATAGGTTTTTCTTTTTAGAAAATAGCAGAAAATCCAAAAGACAAATATAAAATAGCAAATGAACTCAAAAAAATTCTAGAAAATTCTAGAAAATATATCTAAGACCATAGAATCCAAATAAAATAATTTTAATAATAGTTGATGTTGGGATTAGTCATATTAAATTGTTTGGATCTATGAAATTTCTAATTAAGCTTTAACTTTAGTAGAAAAATTCAAATGGTTATTTTTCTTTTAAAACTTTAAAACATACCAAATTTTTGGGATGTTACATCTCAGCAGGTTCTGACCCCTGCTGAGAGTTCTTCTCGCAATGTCTTCTTTCCTCATCGTTTCTGAATCTTCAAAGATGAAGAGCTTAATGAAACATGGGGACGAATTTCGGATCGTCAAGCAAAGACCGGTGTCGATTCAATTTTTGTTGAATATAATGGCATATCAATTGAGTAATCTTCCACGACCACTTTTAATAGCCTTTCCCTCGGAAAAATACCTAAAGGAGTTTGCTACTTTGTTGCATTTTGTGGAGAATTTTGTTGTGGTCAGTGGACTGACCCAGCGAATAAAGCTCTTGGAGAAAAGGAACTCCAAATTAGAAAGTAAGCACCCTTTCAGTATCTTGTTCTCTCCTTCTTTACCATTTGCTTTTTTTCTTTTAACTGATTCTCTTTTTTATCATGTTTGATATATTCAAAGAAGTTTAAGGAAGAAGTTATGGCTAAAGAAGCCATAATTGCTATGCTTCAAGAAGATTGCGAGAACAAGGAGCGGTCGATGGAATACTTAACGACCAGACACAAGGAGGTTCTTTTGACTTTTGACAAAACTGCCAAGGTAAACGATCGTTAACACGACTAGCATGTTTTCTTTTTCTAGTCGTAGGTACTTATATTTTGATTTACTCAACCAGAGCAAACCCAAGCATTGAGGAGAGCAGAGATGGCTCTCGAGTTAGAGCGCGGCAAGGAGTTAGCCTTTGGGCAAAATCTTGAAGAAAAAGTCAAGGCCTTCAACAAGATGCTCTTCGATATAGGATCAGGAATGCAACTGCTCAATTTAGTAGATCTCATAGAGAAGATCAACTACCTTGGCCAACAGCTCAAAGACCTCAGGGGTGTTCTCAAAACAACTCAGGAGAACCATGTGCAGACCTTGTTTAATGCTATTAAGAATGGAGTTATTTTTGCTTTAGTAAAACTAAAAGTCTCCGACCCTACCATAAATCTTCAAGCTGTTGAGGAAAACTTCAACTGCTCGGAAGTAGAAGCAATCAGAGTGTTCGAGGAAATGACGCCTCTCGGACATAAGGTTGTGGAGAAAATGGAGGTCGGGTCTCCACGCAGCGATCAGTCTAGCGACTCCGAGAAGTAAAAGAATGTAATATTTTGACAGTTGTAAATAAAACTTACCTTTTATCATCAATGAAGTCTCCCCCGACTACTTGTGTTAGTAGAAGAACTTTATCACAGACGGTTTGTATTACAGATGGTTTTTAATACAAACCGTCTGCGATGAGGACGGGAAGTCACAGATAGTTCGTGTTGAAAACTGTCTATAATATTACTTTTTACATACGATTTTTAGCGCAGTTAGTAACATATACTGTCGCTAAACCAAAATTATCTATAATTATATTTAATACAGACGATTTTAAAATTCAATTAGCCTGCTCACGCTGCGCCTGCTGAAGCACGCCGTCTTCGCATACTATGCCGTCTGGATTTGGTCGAGAGGCGCACGCCTCCCCATGGCTCGTCGAGGGGAGGGCGATGCATGCACGTACTTCGCATAGACAGGCAGCATCAGCCGCGGAATAATGGCACTGTTGGATGCCGGAGGAAACTGCTCGATTTCGTGCATGCAGCTGTGCTCGCTGCTCACCGTTGATAAAGATGGTGGCCGGCTTGCGGTGGCACTCGAATCTGTCCACCCTTCTAGCTCAGCTGATGAGGGGGAAAAAAAAGGATGCTTTAGTTGCGCCCCCACACCCAATCTACGCGAATTCATTCTCTGCTGTGCCTTAGCGTGGATCACGGGGCCCTATGTATCGCACGAACGTGCATGTCTTATGGTGGGATGTACGCACGCTATATACTACTGATCAATTCTAACAATCGAATGCCGCGGCTTCTGTTTCGCAATTGGCGATGCAAAAACTGTGAGTTGTTGAAGAACAGAAGTTTTCTGGGACTAATTCTTTGGAACTTTGCCTTCTTTCGTCTGCTGATGCTCTTACGAAGCCGCTCTCGATCGATCTCTGAGCCTAAAAAAATCTCCGGGTCCCCAGCTTACAACATTTTGCAGCTCAACCGAAATGCTACCAATACACTTATCGCCCACCTTTACGCGATTGATTTCCTAATTAGCGTGCCACGATCCACCACTGCATAGATGCTGTCCTTGAAAAGCCGTAGTGCGTCTCATCACACTCACGACTTTGGCCGCCCATCCATTGGACAGAGCCCTTTCCGTGTCCGGATTCCGTGACTTCCAAAACTGTTGCGCGTCCGTCGTCCTGCACTGCTCTGCTCTGCATGCGTTTCACCGGGCGACACAAGTGACGAGCTGACAACAACGCGTCGCCAAACACATCATGGGTTCACTCACACTGTCCCCTTTTGTTGACTAATTACCGGGGGGGGGGGGGGATCGATTTTGCGGGCTCTTTTCGCCGGGGGCGGATTGGCCTTTCAACGGCGGAATGACGGGCGCATCCCGGCCGGCCACTCTCGGTGGGAGGCTGGGGGGTGACGATGAGCCATCAACAGTGCTAATCTAGCGATTTTTCTTGTACTAACGAGGACTTTTTCGGAGGCGCGGCATGTGAGCAGCTCAAGTGCGTGCATGGCCGGGTGCACACGCTCCACCCAGGTCATAGTCACCCACCCAGCGCAGACCAGATGAGATGTGGTTAGTACTAGTCCGTCCATGCACTCGCCTCTTCTTTTTTTCTTTCTTTCTTTCTTTCATAGAAGCTATCCTGTCTTAGACAACAGATAAACATCCGGGAAGATTTTCTTTCGAAAGTGGTTAAAAATTGGGATATGTTGCAAAATGTCGATCAGCATGTACAAGCTATAACTAATTTTAAAGAGCAATGCTTCAGGCGCAAATGGGGGAACTAAATTCGTATTACATGCCATGTCCTTAGTCAGCACAAAGCATGGTTTTTTTTTGTAAGGTTTTTGGCCTGGATGCATAGTATTTTTGGAGTTTTTAAAGGATTCCATGGTTTCTAGAAAATACCATGGTATTAAAAACCTTAAGGTGTTTGGTACAACAAACATTGTTGTTTTATATAATCGTAGTATATTAAATATCATGGTATTTTTCGAGTTTTAAAAAATCCACTCACAACCTCTCTTTTTTAAAAAAACGAGCTCAACTGACCCCTCGCGTATGCATCTACGCCCGTCACGCGAAATACGTTAATATGCATGCATGCATCATGCCATACACAAACGTTGATTACATTCTTTCATTTTCTTTTCTACCGAGCTAATGAAATTTGGATATGTGTTGTTTGGTTTTGGAAACTTTATTCCAATTTTCAAATTCAAAGTTATTAATTTTAGATTAGAATGTATAATATTTAGTTTTTAGGTACTCAGCTGAAATTTAAAAACAAATAATATAATTTGAATCAATCAAGTTGTTAAGTTCTCCTTGAATTTTGAAAGGTGGGTTTAAATTTAACATTAAATCTAATAACTCCTATTATCCCTATAACGATATACTGCATTAAGTACTACAAAAATCCAAAGACACTTTGGTTTTTCTCACAACTGCAAAAAAAACATATAGTATTCAAAAACTGTAGTATGCTATGGATGCGGCATTGACAACTGCGGTTTTCAAATACTGTATTGTAAATGCTATAGCATACAAACAAACCCTCAGCTGTTTGGTAAACACACAGACACACTCACACAGGGCAATAGTGGATGTCTTTGCCTGTTGAGCTTTCCTTCTTGTGAAGGCGCAAGCTGTTCGGTCAAAAGTTCAAGAGGATAGGGATTCGTTTGAAAAATTTTGTAGCATAAGGAAATATCCACTTTCACTTCACCGGACGTGGGCTTTTACACATAATTCCTATCGAAATATCTTGCGTTCCAAACGGACCGGGAGATACTAGATTATTAGTACCTAACAATAACTGTTCCAGAAACAGTGCCTCAATTTCTACCATGCCTCAAGGGTGTGCTATATTTTTTTTCTAACCATTTCGAACTGAATGACAGGATGCAACCGTGCAAGTGCCTCGGGAGTTTCCCCCTCTCTTTTGGCTTGTTTTGGCGATGAAATAGTAAATCTAGTCATCTTCTAGCGGAATTGATAAAAATAGCACAACGGTTAAATTGGCAGACGACATGTGCCCACCTGCAGTGCTCTTGGAGCACTACAGGTCCCTTGTAGTGATCCCCGAGCACTTCAAAACCTGCGCAAACAAGATGGGGTGTACGACAGGCGCGCGACCTGCCGCGAATCTCCATAGGTCGCCTTCCGCGGCCCCAATTCACTGTAGGTGGCTTCCCATGGTAGAGGTGTTATTTTTGTTATTTCATTTGCACGGAGACTAGTGCTACTATTTTGCTTTTAAAAAAGCTAAATGAGCCCAAAAAAACTCCTCCAATGATCCATGGTTCTGCCCAATACTCCTTAGCTAAGAAGTATGACTTTTCCATAGGATAATCAAGTTGTTAAGTTCTCCTTGAATTTTGAAAGGTTTGGTGGCGGAGCACAGGAACCAATGGTTTTAGCCACAACGGTTCGTCTGCGGTGGCAAGGGCTCATCATCCGGGCAAAGGGGCAACAACAAACTTAGTGACGTAGACAGTTCCCACTAGCGACGATCATGGTGACCGGCGCAAGGACTGAGGCGGTAGAGCAGCTCGGCCTTCGATGGCTGCGATGATGCGGCGGATTCCTAAGGACGATGAGGTGAGCGCCACGTAGAATGCAACGTGGTGAACTCGTTGGTGATGTTGGCGCAGGCGAAGGCTTACCATTGGCGATGAATTCCAGTGAGAAAGGCTTTGGTGACGCTAGGGCTTCTCAGCTTCGTTTCGGCGAGGTGGCGGTTGTAAGACCAAAGAGGCCGGCTAGAGGGGGTGAATAGGGGGTTTTAAAGTTCTCTTTGGCCAAAACCAATTTTATATGCGAAAGCGTAAATCGAATTGCTTTTGCACAATTTTAGCCTAAAACTACTAGTCTCATTAAGTGCACCAACAAATTAAGTCTAGTTCAAGGTTTGCAATCTTAGGGTGATAAGTAAGCAATTCAATTCTAGGAATATAAATTGCAAAAATGTAAATGAGCAAAAGAAAGTAAACCACATTGAAACGATGATCTTTTTACCGTGGTGTTCGGAGACTTGTCAGTCTACTCCAATTCATGTTGAGGTAAACCCAAACAAATTAGACTGACTCCACAAATTAAGTCAAACACATTGAATCCACTAGTGGTAGCTATTTCCCCTCAGGTAGGTGAGCTCCAATCTTCCCAACACATCGGGCCTTCTCACAAGTTTCTTGAGAACATCACCGGACCACAACTCCTCCACGCAGTCTAAGTGTTGGCAAACACCAAGAGTAATAAGCCAAGCCCATTGCTTGACTCTCGCCAAGTGCAACACAAGTACAAACGGATACTCAATCCATCTCTAGATGCAACACATGTAACTAGAGACCTCTCTCCTTACTCATAAGGTGCAACACACGTACAATTGAGAGAATAAGCTCACACTCAAGGTTGTCAGAATCACGATTCTGAATCAAATCAGAAGTTGTTCACCAATATCACGAATCGTAGAATCGACGTAGAATCTAAGATTCTATCTGATTCTACCAAAGAAATATTTTTTAAAAAATACCTTGCATTGTAACACTTCTATATTTTTAAAACTATAATATTTGAGCTTTTGTTTATCCAGAATGTAGTAAAAAAAATATCATTTGTTATTTATGCAAATTATAATGGACATGAAGAGAGTGAAATGGGGTGTCTTCGACATGTATAAAGAGCTCCAAGCAAAGCCTATATAGCACCCTGAGCGTAGAATAGCTTATTCTACACGTAGGCCGCAGCATAGGCCACGCAACGTGCGACACGCCAGCCCACGATCCCCTCGCGCGCAGCCAACCAGGCGCCCCACTCAGAACCGACAGTAAAACCCGCACACCCCCTACCCCCTTCTTCGATCGTGCCGCATCACACGCTCCACGTTGCAATCGGTAGTACAAAATGGCTCATGAGCACACCTACCGGCAGTAAAAATTGATCCCACATCACCCATGTCATGCCGATTTCCCTCCACTGCATCTCCGGCGTACCCTGGGCCGACTCTACAAAGTTAACCACCATTGTTTACTACCATGCTTGACAGAGGACACCGGGTGTGTGTAGGTTGTTTCACTATTTGATATGGCTCTGTTACTATGTGAATGACAGGTGATATTACTGACCATTGTGTGTTGGGGTTTGCCATATGTATAGCAAAGTTTTATAGTATTTGGGTATATCCTTTATTGGGTATCAAGACACGACCATGTGCGGAATGAAATTTATTTTACTGTTTTATATGTGCTCTTTTACTATATATGGTGTGTAATATTACTGACACTATGCTGCTACACATGTTGTGTGGTTTTACTACGTTGAGGGTAGTCGTTTATTGGTCATCTCGTCACATGTATTGTGGTCCGATGTTTTATTATCGAACTATGTGTTATTTACTGTATTTACTTAGACATTTTACTACGTGACATGCCTCGACTAAGTACATATGTCCCAAAAGTTAAAAAAACATTGTCTTATGAACCTTTAACTCCATAATCAAGTGAATGTTACTGGATAATTACACAACATTTACGAGAATGTTCAAAAAAACAATATTCTACTTTGACTTGTTGCACAACCTGTACTTCTCTCATATATCAAGGAAGTGTTGACGTTGTTCATACTCAGCCATGTACTTGTTCCCTTCTTCTGCAGACGGGTTGATAGCGTCGTGTGTAAATTACTCTACATTCAATGATATATTACTAGACTATATGAACGAAATTACTGCTTACCAGTTCGATAACGGTGTGAAGCTGTCGACCTTCGTCGTCCCAAAACTCTTATGAATTTCATGACGAAGAACGTTCAGTTGTTCTCAAGAACCTGCTTCGAGGTGCCCATCATAAACATCCTCCAATTTGAAATGGTCAGGGATTTCCCGCCGATCACGACTTTGAGGGCATCGCTTAGATGTGGGAGGATCTTATTACTAATTGGACCATGGTGATCAGCCGAGATGGTTCATTTTTGCTTGTAGTTGTTCGAGTCCAGCACACCGATGCGCTTATGCACCATATTGAAGCAGTGGAATGACTAATGCACATTGTGTAGAACGGGAAGAAAGATCCACAAGATGAAATAGATATACATGAAAAGGTGCTTTGGTTAGACAGTTGCAATTTTGCTGGAAGAAGAATTGCAATTTACTCGAAGAATAATTGCAATTTACTGGGAAAACAATTGCGATTTACAGGAAATACCCTAATGCAAATTTACTGGAAGACATACGCAATTTTACTAGAAGACTAGGGCAAGTTTACTAGAAGGCACACACAAATTTACTGGAAAAGACCAAAAGTGCAATATATATTACTGGAAGCATATGCAAAATTTACTCATCAGTTTTACGCACATATGTCCACCTCGCAGATTTGTTCCCTTGGTATACTAACGGTTTGACCGCTGTTGAACGAGGGATGTCGGCCGCGACGATCTTGCTGATGAGGGCTATCGTGAAGTGCGCGACGCGTGGGATCTCGATAGCGTCGATGTTGTGGACACATCTCAGGTTGTAAAGGTAGTAAATCTATGACAGAGTTTTTACTGCATGCTAGTGTATGCATTACTGAATGTAATCTATCACTTTACTGTCAAGGCTTATATCTTGGTTTAATAAACAGAGTAAAAAAGGGTGTGGTTGCTTACAAGAGAAAGGCGACGCGTTTGCTGATGGACTTGGTGGTCTTCTCTTTATTGTTCCAAGTGTGTGTTGCCTTCCTCAGGTCGTCAATGACGGCCTTGCACCAATCAATGCCATTGAAGTGTTCGAGGTCCTTTGTCAGCATGGCGTCCTTATCGATGATGTTGATGTTGGTCGTCGGGAACAACAATTTGCTGAAGATGAACAAGAAGAAGCAACTCATCGTCAGTCTATCAGTGCTCCAGGTGGATATCCTCTTCCACAACACCTTGTTTTTTATGTTGTCATTCGGTGACACCCTGAGCAGTCGCTTCAACTCGGCGGTTCCTAAGGCCAGGAACACCATCGATGTGTCCCTGCCACCGCACAGGAGCCCGAGTACACACTTCACAGCGTGAGGTGTGATTGGAATACTCCTGCCGCTGCCGACATGGAGCACCATGTCATTGGGGTCTACCCTATCCATCAGGAAGCATAGTAGGTCCCTTCTCTCAAGGACCTCAAGATTGAACTTGAGAAGGCCATCAAAGCCGATCCTCATAACCTCGTTGATCTGGTCTATTGTTAGCTGACGGTCGAGACGACGAGGGTAGGGGCACACCTGATGCACGTCGTGTACGCTCCATTCTTCCTCTTAGCCATAACCAGCTTGAAAAAAGAGAACAGGCGTCAAAATGATCATGTGCTAAGTGGGCCTCATTAGATCATTATTTACTGATGTGACGAATAAAGAGTTACTAGAACTTGACTAGGGATTTACTACTCATAATACATGATGATAACAGGGTAGCTATAGTGAATCAAAACAAATTATTGTAACCTGACTAAGGATTTACTGTTATGAAGGCATCGCTTTACCAGGATAGACTCCGTCGCAGGCTCCGCGAAGGACATTAGGGCAACGACTTCCTCTAGCTTGATGACCTTTGTCTTCTTACCCGACTGTTTCTTCCGAGAAATATCCGCGCGTGGATCCGAGCCGGGCAACTTTGATGTTTGTGCTTCGATGGGTTCGGGTTGAGATGGGTTCACGAAAATCGCCAGTGTCGTTTGGTTGCCCTTTGTGGTGATCTTCCTCACCTTCGAGGGGATCTCGTCGGATGTTCTCATTTATTTCCACATTGAAAAGGTATCAAAATATCATGATATTTTATGTAAGAATGTCATGTATTTACTTCTGAGCTTGTATACATGTCATGTATTTTCGTAAGTCTCGGGCAATCTAACCGGCCATTGGTTGACGGTCACACCGGTGGGGCAGTATGACAGGCCAAGTAGTGGCGGTCAAACCGGCCAGGCAGGCCTTCCCTTAGGGATTCTTGGGTTCAATGCAAGACTTCCGATGTGCTTGTGTTCCTGATTTTCATATCTTCCATAGTTATTGAAGTGAAGAGAAAGTTGAGTACCATCGAGGTTGAAAAAAAAGTAGGTGCTCCTATTCACACCCATCTAGTCGTTGTTTTGATGCAACAATATGTATAGATGTAGATATATGAGTTGAAATAATATGCACATATCCAACTTAGACTTTTGTTGGAGCTTAACTTATATTTTGATGTGAGTAATGCAATAAGATATAAGATATAAGACAACGAATGTATACGCCCGAAGATTTTCATCTTTCTACCTAAATAATACTAAACAATAGTATATCAATAAAAGTGTTAGTATCACATTTAGATTTGTTATTAATCACCAAAACAAATTTAATAGGGCTTGAACTTACAACGACAGAATCGGGGACAACACCCAAGGGTTTTGGGGAGAGGAGGACGAGGTGAACCTTGTGATGCAGGCGGACAAAACTATTTATAGGCGTATGGGTGTGTGTGCTGTGTGGAGTGCGAACTACGAACCGAATGTGGCGATGACGCGCTTGCGTGCGGAAGAAACAGAACAGGGTGGCGGCAGCGGCTGGGCCACGTGCGCGTGTGGGTAAAACAGGTCGAGCAAGCAGAACGGTCTGCTAGGGCTTTGGGTGGATCGGGCCAAGGCAGGCGAGCTGGGCCGAAGGGAGTTGGGCCGAGTCAGGCTGGTGGATATGCGGCCCGATAGGCAAGGTGTTGGCGGGGTAGGCCATCGGGTGGTGTGGATAGGGAGATGGGCCGACAAGAATTTCGGCGGAAGGGGAGTTTATGGAAAAGAAATGGTTTAGGAATTTCATAAATAAGATTAATCAAATCAAGCTCAAAGAAATAGCAATTAAACTCCAAAAATTCCAATAAAATACATAGGTGCATATTTGAATATGCTGGTTTAATTAAATTATTTACACCACCTATTTCTATGTTGTTGAGCCATGATAATTTGCTTTGCAATTTGGAAAATTCGTTTAAGTAGAGATTAATTCAAGGTTAAGGGTTTAGGCTTTGAAAACTTTTTAAAAGAGACAAAAATTGAGATGTACATCAGCCCACTTAATCCCACATGCTAGCTAGATTAGAATCCTAGGTGCTCACTGTGGTCGAGCAACAGTGACGCATGTGCGCAACGCAGAGTTGAAAAAAGTCGCAACCAACAACGAGCGACTGAAAAAACTCGCAACCAACGAAAGATAGCGTCGCAGTCTCGCTCGACTAACCCAAAAGATAGCGCGCGTGTGATGTGATTAGCAGCTAGTACGGTCAGCCTGCGGTTAGAATGCGACAGCCATGTGCCATGTCCTAATGGAGCATTCACGATCGAGCATTACAATTAGCCAGATGTATACTCAAATCGGATCGATGCTTACTAATCTATGTCATTTGTTACTAAAAGATAAATATATCAGTATTAGAGGAGATATAATGAGAAAGGAAGGTGAATTTATTACCAGATGAAGTAGCAAGCAAATTGTTGATACCAAGACATAAGAAACAACAAAATACTTGTTGGAGGCTTGCTTGTTACTAAAAACTCATTTTGTGGGTTATATACACTTTAGTAATTAAAATCTTAGATACAAGTTTAAGAAATAATCCATTAAAAATCTATTTTTTAATTAAATTAAGTACTCTCTTTATACTAACAAACTAAAAAATAATTTATTGTAGATGCTCTCAATACTATATTAATATCGCCTTGATTTTCCCTTGATGCGTCCACATGATTGTGTGTGGTACGCCAGGCCTAGCTAGTGCATATAAATTTTAAAGCACCCAATGATCTTATCAGTAAATAATTAGTTGTTATTGTTCTGCAATAACTCCAGCTGATTTTGCCGAATCAATGCATGCGTCAGCCGTGAGGTGCTGATTGGCAAATGCTTAATTTGTGGCGCTTCGCTGACGTGCACAAAACGTACTCCCTGCTTATAGCAGAGAGAGAGAGAGAGAGAAAACTGCTACCATATATATTTTCGTCCTTATCTTGGTGCCTGCTGGCTTACACTTACTAGTCCATCTGTGTCGTTGCGTACAATCCAAACTTCCCAGTGACCACAAGGAGTGACTCAACTATCCGACGTAATATAATCGCCGAGCAGAGACAGTAGGTACGCACAAAGCACTTGCAATATACTCAAGAAGTCTAGACGTGCCATCGATCATACATAGAGGACGACCGTCCAATCGCCTGGGTCGACCGACTATAGGGATTTATGTTGGACCGGAATAGCGAAAGGGATGGTGAATATATAGGAATTTACTCTCTTTTTTTCACTGGCATTTAACCGCTTTTTTACTCCAGCAGCTATACAAAGCTACGAAAATCAAGATCTCAAGATCACAACGGAGCACTTGAGTTGAAACCGATAAAATCAAACATCAACACCCCTCAGTCGGTCCGGCCGCTCCCTCAGCAGACTAAAAGTCAGCACGACGATGGATCCACAAATCAACATAACTTTTGATCTAGTTATCCTAAACACCTGAGATTTTAGACATAACTCAACAAGAAGGTCGTGAACTTATTTCGATCGAAGATCGAGACAATCATCGCCAATAAAACCACAAATTTCTTAATTGAGGGTAAGAAAGCTCAAAACCGGAAGAAAACCTAAATTTGATCTAAAGGCTTGCTCGTGGATGACAGATGGTCAAGATAACCTTAGATCAGATCTCACATTTCCTAGCAAACTAGATCACAACAAAAGACAAAAAAAACCCATAGAACATAAGAACCGCAAAATCTCCAAAGAGAGGGTAAGAACAAGAGAGAACGCATCTTTGTAGGAATTGATTGGATTGATATTGAGGGATTGTAGGTTTACGGCCGATTTGACCGCTGAGTTGCAGTTGGTCTGACCGCTCCCCCAACTAACTGAAAATCAGCACAACGATGGATCCATAATTCGACCTAACTTTTGATCTAGTTATCCAAAACACCTGAGATTTTAGACATAGCTCAACAGAAAGATCAAGAACCTATTCCGATCAAATATCAACATGACTATCGCCAAGGTTCCATGAATTTCTTGATTGAGTACAAGAAAGGTCAAAATCGGGAGAAAACATAAATGTGATATAAAGGCTTGCTCCCAAAGAAAGATGGTCAAGCTAACCTTATATCAGATCCCACAAGTTCTAACAAGCTAGATCAAAGTAAAAGACCAAAGAAAACCCCTAGAACACATGAACCCCAAAATCACCAAAGAGAGAGTAAGAATAAGATAGAGCTCATCTTTGCACAAATTGATTGGATTGATATTGAGAAATTATAGGTTTATAATCACTCCACCATGAAGGACAAAAGCTCACTCATGTGCACCCAATCTCTAAATACATCTCCCTGTAACCCTAGCCTCCTCTACTCTCTTCACTTTTCTCCAATCTCAAATTAAGGTTTCCAAAGCTTGGTTGTACAAATTCTGCACCAACCATTATATAGTGGAGGCTATCTAAATGGACACTCATTAAGCTCACACACAAATGAGTCTACACTCACGCACGCTTCTCAAAGCAGATGACGATTCGAGTCTCCTGAATCCGTCTCTTCATGATCTTCTCTTTCTCATGACCTAAACCACTCCTCCTTTGCATCGTCTTGTGCAACGGTTTTCTTCAAGGTCACCTACTGGTATTTTGACGAATATACCAAAATAACCCTCCTCAATCTTTCTCCATGACCGAGTCCAATCACTGTGAAGCAATTCCATGCTTCGCCACACGCAGGTTCATCAATGGCTTTTCTCATGTTGGTAAGTCTCTCTCATCTGGTTCCCACCGGACAACCTCGGCGCTTGCACCTAGGGTTGAAAATGTGGCGGATAATCCCCATCCGATCCGATGACGTATCTGGTAAAAATCCACCTGGGGTACTATTTTTTAGTCCTGATCCACATCTGATATTACTTGTATCCTTAAAATCTCACGGAATATGGGTTATGATATGGGAATAGCAATATCCAATCCGATCTGTATCCGTATTTTATAGGATATACAAAAACATATCCAATAAACATCAATATCCTTTAATATTCTATGTGGTTTTCTAGTCATTGACTAATGTATAATGTGAATTTATATTTCATTATGTTTATGTTGTTAAGTAGGATAAATAATTCTCTAATAGTATAATTTGTCACTTTCGTTGGTGAAGTTATATCTTTTCATTATGTGTACACTATCCGCCAACTTATCCGTGATCGATTTGCATTCGACCCGTACCCGTATCCCAAAAATCTATATTTGTACTTGTATCCAACTCTGAATCTAGGGTAAAAATATGGGTTAGGATACAGGAAGAGCAATATCTGTCCGTATTTGACCCGTTTTCACCACTTAGACTTGTTCAAACGTCGGGCCGGGCCGGGCTGAGCCTGAAAAGCCTGCTCGAACGGCAAGCTCGAGCCTGGCCTGGCCCGAAAAATATATTTCCCATTTAAAAATTATTATTTTAATTATTATTTAGAATAAATAATAATAATAATTTCATTTCAAGAATAAAAAATAGTTTTTTATTTTAATTGCATTTCATCAGGCATTCAGGCCAGAATTCGAGTCCTGAACCTGACACGGACCGGGTCGGGCTCGGGCTGGGCCGCCGAGCTAGGGCACCCGTGAACAGGTCTATCACCACTACTTACATCGGCCCCAAGCTACTTGATGCAACCCGTTGCACCGAATTTCTTGTTCGTTTGTTCTTATCCATCTTACGACATGATTGAGTCCAACCACTTCACATGGCATCATTGATTGTTCTGGACTTCAGCTCTCCTAGCTTAGTTGACCGTAGTTGACTCCACATGTCCCTGCACAAAAATAGACCAAGAAATCGATTCTAGGTATGTATTCTTCGTAACTTGACTCACATTAGCCAAAACACGCATCATGCAACATATATACACTGACTCCTATGACTTTGGTCAATCCCCAACGTTCAGCACAGGCCACTAAGCATGAACTCATCTTGGGCAATCCCCAAAGTTTAGCACAACCCCCAAAGTTCAAGATCGCCGCCCTTGGTGGTCGACCAATGACCCAGATCGAGGATCGGTCGATCGTTGCCGCTTGATCGCCAACCAACGACTGTCGGACCGCTTCCCGATTTGTAAAACACCATCTCTTGACTTTTCGACAAAACTCTATCTAGTTTCACGTTCAGTCTCCATTTTCAATGGCACCTGGTGCAAACACATCCCCAAACACTCCACACAAGTGTTTGATGTCCATTCCTCAAACCCTAGCACCGTCGGTCTGACCGCCACCATGACCGGTCAGACCGCCGGCCACCTGACAGCAAATGTGATAATTTGCTAAACCAATGGTTTACTCCCCCAAACACCTTGACACTTATACCAATTGTTTAACACCAAGATTAAGACCAAACCAGATGATCTCCACAGATTATGTGCTAGGTTCCAAGGGCAATTGAAACCTCCATCAACCATGCTACGACACACTGAAACAGATTACAACCAACTCGACACACAGTGCCTGAATTTGCAGGGGCTACATACACCTTCCCTGAAATCTCACTTTTATTTTTCTGGGATGCCCTTCGTGGGGGCAGGAGAGAGGTTACACAGGAAGTTTCTGATGTGCATTAAGTCAGGTAATGGTAGGGGACAATATAAAGACTCTCCCCGGAGACCTGCACTACATTACATTTGGCACCACACCAGCAGCTCTCTAAAGAGCATCAACATCAGCGTTGCTTGTCTACCTACTTGCAAGCCCTCGTGCAGCCGAGCCTGCCTCGCGCTATCTACCTCGTGCTCCATAGCACATCTCTATCGATCGAGGTGGTCTTTGACCGGGGCCGGCAGGGGCGCAGACGGAGAATGCCCGGCGGCGGCTTCCTCCTCAACGGCGGCGGCGTGCCGGACTACGGCGGGGGACTCACCGTCCCCGTCGTGGTCACCTGCCTCATGGCGGCCTCCGGCGGCCTCATCTTCGGCTACGACATTGGCATCTCAGGTGCGCCGTCGTCTCCTCGTCGTCGGTACATTTCTTTCGTATGGGTGTGGATACCGGTGCACTTTGTGCGCCTGTTTGTCCTTTTTGGATGGAAGGATCGTTTAGGTCCTTTAGGATATGCATTTGCTGCTCTTTGTTGATGAACACACACATGCCGATCGAGTAGGATTTGATCGATCAGTTCATCTCCCTCATCGATCCTCTTCTTGATACATACCAGTCCACTGGGTTGTTGATTTAGTTTCAGTAGTAGTCATCTGCAACAGATCGAACTGCTGGTCCGAGACCACAGAGTGCATCAAAACTGCTGCTGTGTTCTTCAATTTTTTTTTTTGGTTTGTTTCTGTTTAATTTCCTTCCATGCCCGATTCCCAAATATCTCCACATCGGACATCAATTTTTTATCTAGCCATGGCAGGTATGTGCCTCTATCACGCTCCAGACAGGCTAACAAATTAGTTTTAAAACTACACTAGATCCAATTGAGGGGGTGGTGGTAAAATAAATGTAATTTTCAGTCTTAAAAAAAAATCGTACACTTGGATCAGTGCACAGTAGTACATACAGTACAGGGCCCGGCACATCACAGAAAGATATATATTCCGGCACCACACATCTCTAGCTACGTATCTTGCGCCCTACGCCGTACTCCGAATTGAGCCACATGACTCGATCAGACGGCCAGAAGGGCAGCATCGAGCGAGGTCCCCACCAGGCAGAGATCCTTACAGGTGGGCCCAGAGGGGACACGCGGTGACGCAGCCCGATCGAAATTGGGTTCCCCTGTGCCCACGGGGCCAGCCGCGTACGGCGATTCCACGGCCTGCCCCCAGGTCTTGTGGAGCTCCAGTAGGCACGTCAGTTCGGTTACATGCGCGGCTTTTTCCACTCGGCTCATCGAGCTGTACGTATGCAATTCACGGGCATCTTCCTGGGTTCCTAGCGGGACTGTGTCACTTTTCCTCCGAAAGAAAGGAGATTTGGGATCGTTGCTTTTCCACACGGACACGGATGGCTAGGCTTAGGTGGAAGTTTTATTCGATACTATCGTGTGCCGAGATTGGGATTTGGGAGTAGGGTGTGTGGTATATGCAGGCCACTCGGCGGTAATCTTTCTCGCCTATCGCGAAAAGGAAGCCAGGGCCGGGCGTTAGGACTGTGTCGTGTCCGAGTGATGTACTAGTTTGACAAGATCGGAATCTTTTAAGGAGACAGGGTGTTGATATGATGATCGATAAAGACTGGTATTTGCGTCAAGAGAAGATTATGCAACCGACTCTACGTGACAAATCCAAAAGCCCACTATCTATATGCACAATCCTTCATGCGGATGCGACTTTTTTTCTGCTCGAGTCAATACGCGAAGTGGATCCACTTGGAGGCAGTGAAAAATTTACCGGCGAAATTGCTGGCGAAATTTCGTCGGTTACTGCTGGTAACCGGTGTTACCGGCGATAGCCGGTAGAAATTGACAGTGGTGAAATTTCGGGTTTGATAAAATTTATCCAAAAAAATTTGAATTTGCATGAATTATGTTTGAGTTTGGTTTTTTTAATTTCAAAATGCAAAAACTTCAAAAAAAATTGAAAATTTCAGCCAAAATTGGCCGAAATTTCCGGTTTTCGCCGGTAACCGGCCTTACCGGCCCCCTTTGGTTAAAATTTGAAACCGATAACGTGAACATTGCTTGGAGGTCACTGCCTCACTGGGGCAAGCGTGCCTTCACGAGCTCGCCACGTGGCCTCCGCAAAAGCCCCATTGGCCTCGGCAAGCTCTGTCGTCATTGGCCTCGGCAAGCTCATTCGTCCTTTCCGAGCGGCATTAAAATTTCTTAGTCATTGACGTACGGCCTCCTCGAACTTCGCCGTCATGGTCTCTGAGCTCCACCAACGTTGAGCGTTTACTCTGCGAGCTCCATCGGCCTCCACAAGTGGCACCAATACTCCATAGACAATCAGGCACGACAACCATTAGAGCCGTTGTGGCTAACCGGGCCTACTATTGTGCTTGCCTCAGAAGATGCAGCAACCTCCTTCTGCGACGAACGAGTTTTGCTACTCGTTGTCGTCCACGCACCTCCTTCTTCGGGTAAGATTTTGTTGTAGGCGTTTTCTCAATTGTTGCAGCATCCTTCCTCAATTGTTGCATGAAGTGTTTTGGTTTGTTGCAACATGTCAATTTGAAATCTTGTAACAAGAAGATTTTGTTGCACGGGATTGATGAATTGTTGTATCAGAGTTTTTTTTTGTTGCAATAGATTGTTGGTTTTGTTGCATTGTTTATTAAGATGGATTTATTGCAATGGAGCAGGATTTTGTTGCACACATAGTGATTTTTTGACGCATCGCTACAAATTTATTGCACACATAGTGATTTTTTGACACATCGCTACAAATTTATTGCACACATAGCTGTCGTAACCCAAATATGCAAATCTAAACCCTCTGTGTATACTGCACTAGTCTAGAATCACGCTAACCCATACAGTGCCAACATAGATGAAATATCATTCCATATACAAAGATACTAAGAATATCGTAAATAACAATAATTATCAGAGTAATGATGTTAAGGTCAAATATTACAATTAATGTCCAAGAAGGTGAGTAGCTCAATTAAACTGTAGCGGAAGGTAACGAAACAACTTCAGTGAAGTCCATCCATATGCCCACAGGCAATCGGTGGGGTAGCGCAACCTAGTTCTCCACGGTCCTTGAAGTAGATCTTATTGACCGATGATGAAATGTTGTATCCGTCTCAACTGAACAACATTATTTATAGCAAAAATGAGTACATAGAGTACTCAGCAAGTCACACCACAGAATGCATTATAGATGATAGCTTATTCCAAATGATATAGCATCTATAGTTCTTTTGCATAAAAGCAATAGTTGAAGTTGAATATGAATAATAGATTTAAAGTGTATTCAAAATAAATAAACAATAATAGTTTAACAAGTATTTTAACAAAGAACACAGAGCCTAATCAATTTCTTTCACACAACCATATGAGTTTAACCACACAATTGTCCCTTTCCAATTATTTTTAATGAAAATCTACCCCTCGTGTGAAATCCCCGAGCATGTCCATGACCGCAGACGCGGCTATTCGAATAGATTGATTAACACTTTGCAAAGGTTGTACACTTTACCACAAGATACAATTAACTCATCATGTCTGTCATAACTCGTCATATGAAAGTATGCGATTGAGCAAACATAATAAAACATTTTGAAACTTCATCTCAATAATTGACCCTACCGATGTGTTTTACCGTTGTACCAACCCAGACACAGTGCTTTGGTACAATGCACATCGTTAGGAAGCAGTGAACCATGGAAGCGGCGAACCATCCATTGATGTGACCTACAGAGTAGTCCACATGTCCACCCATCACTAAGCACCCAACCTACTTACTGAGTAGTCAATGTCGAGACTTCATAACTTACTAAGTTAAGCCCGTCTCATCAGGCATGTGGTTGTATGATAAGGTTCAGTTCAATAGCATGAAAGATTGAGTCCTTAATTGACCAAGGCGAAACTACCAAATTCCAACTAAGTAATCACTACCCACATTTTTCAACCACAAGTCCATCATTTCACCATTCACTCTTCCTAGTCACATATCCATCATATCATACAGTTCCATCCACTCAACTTAGTCTAAATTTTTTTTCACCTTGTTGGTTAAGTGCAACACATGCCATCAACGAAGTTTTACAAAAATTATATAATTACTTAGTCAAGTTTATATTTGCAAGTCAAATGATTTCAATGACTTGTTGCATGGCTAAGTAAACTAATCATATCTAACCAATCCACATTAGTGCTATGATAATGCTAACTAGTAATTAACCAAACTAGGGTGACAAAAGATCATGGTAGTACAATGAGCAAAGTGGATATAATCAAATGAGTGAATAGCTAATATCAAAACATTTAAATAAATACATAAAGTAGAATGCAATAATTTGAATCAAGATAATTTTGAAAAACTGGGTTCAACATGGTCAAAGATAAAACTTGCCTTCCTATATTAATGATGTTCTTATTTATCTTCAATCTTCCGCTTCCTTGACCTTCAGCTCCTTCGGACGATTTCTAAACTTCAACGTCTAATGAGAGAGAAAATGCAAAAATAAACAAAACTCAAAAATACAAATCAATTAAACTCCAAATTGAAATTGTATGGTACTGGAAGGTAGATATTGAATTTAGATGAATTTAGAAATTTGAATGGGTTCAATCGGAGTTCGTATGAGGAAGAACGAGCTCTCGGAAGTTCGATCGGAAAGGAAAATGCTGAAAAAGAAAAGGGAGAGAGAAACTGACAGGCAGGGTCCCGAATATTGTCAGAATATATTACTTCGAGAATATTAGAAAATAGCTGGGTGTATAACATGTGGGACCTACTGATATTTATGGATTTTTAAGAATTACAACAATTCCAGAAAATATAATTAGGGGTTGACATGTGGGTCATTGGTCTATGGACTAGGTCCACAAGAAGGTGTTAGTCCATGGTGGACCAAGCTCATGCCACTAGAGTTTGACCAGGATTGACCTGACATGCGAGGACAACATGTAAGTGAAAGGAGGAATTAAGGTTTTGAATTGAGTGGCTAGTAGGTAAGGTCCACATGTCAGAGAGAGAAGGTTAGGTTTTGCCACACGGGCGATGCCATGGCTGACACATCATGGAGAAGTGATGAGGTGGCTTCTAGGTGGCACGGATGTGGCGGCTGACATGACACTGACGTGGCTGCCATGTAAGTGTGACGCAGGAGCGGTGGCACGGTTCCGCACGGGGCTCGCCGGAGTTGCAGGTCACGGTGGAGGCAATGGAGTGGCAAAATAGAACGAGGACGTCGATCCGATCAAGGTGATACAAGCGGCGATGAGAGGCAGCAGCAATCACTAGCAGCTAGAGAACAAGTGGTGGTGGCGGCTTGCTCGTTAGCAACGACGAGGGAGGGCACATCGGTGCCTAGAGAGGAAGCAAAAGGTAGAACGCGACACATGGATCAAGGTGACGGGGTTGATTTGCGGCGGAGCTCACCGGAGACGACATAATTGGCTGGTGAAGGGGCGGCGGCAGAAAGTGAGAGAAGGGGAAGACATTGGCGCTCAATGGACGGAACACGAAATTGAAAGTCAAGGATTGTAGATCGAAATGTGGAACATGACATGATGCGACACATTTGGCGAGGAATTTACCAATGCGGCAAGGAACGCAAAGAAGGAGTTTCGGGGAGGCGAGACGCGGTCAGAGGCGATGAAGAAGGGGTGGTTCCGGCGAACAAAGGCTCGAGAGCATCAATGGGTGGCAGCACACGGAGGAGGACGATGAGGCGACACCGATGACACAGCTGCGGTGGCTCGAGGAGGCGCAACGATGAAGAACAGGCTCGGCACAGACGGTACCAGCTCAGGAGAAGAAGACCTAGAGGCAGCGAAGCTTGGCGACGTCCCGGGAGGCGACGGCTAGGGCATCCGAGGCGGCGGCGTGAGACAAGGTGGGTGCGCGAAACGAGGATGGCACGGGCTTTATAGCCCTGAGGTGTGTTCGGCACAGACGCCAAGGGTGGTGGTGACATGTCCGCATCGCACATGCGTCGGCGCTAGGGTGGCAGCTCGGGCTAACAGGAGGGCCCCGGGCTCGCTAGGGTTTGGCGGCTGGCGGGTTAGCATGTTGGGCCAAGGAGGATTTGGGCCAGATGGAAGAGAGAAGGGAATGAGCCGAGCCAAATTCGGCCCACGAAGATTTCGGAAATAGAAATTGATTTAGGAATTAAGAAAAGGCTAAAAATTCAAAAGTGCTCAAATAAATAGCAAACGAACTCAAAACAATCCAAGAAAATACAAAAAATCCTTGGAACACTGGTTTTGATTTAATTGAAGTTTATATTAATTTCATAAAGTCTCTGTCGTAGCAGGGCACCAAAGGGTTCCTCGCACCCTAAGGTCGTCAAGAATACCGGTGTGCCGTCAAGGATACTGTACATGTGTAGACCAAGCCATATGATTTATTTAGACAAATGTACTTAAATGCCCTCTCTCTATATACATTGTGAGGGCAAGAAGGTAATTCATTGGCCCATGGGGTGGCTAAGGAAGACGAACCCAAAACGACCTTCATCACCCCCCCGCCTCATCACTTATTGCTACACCTGCATGCCCTTCTGCCTGAAGAATGCGGGCGCAACATTTACCTAGCTCATCATGAAAGTGCTAGCCGACTAGCTCGGCTGCAACGTAGAAGCATACGGGGATGACATAGTGATCAAAAGCAGACTCGAGGGTCTCGTTTCGACGGAGAGATATTTCCCATCGCGCAACACCGTAGTCGTTTCGGAGGCCGCGCCTCGGTGACTAGGGAGTCTCCCGCCTCGAGGACCTCACCTCGGTGGAGAGACATTTCCCATCGCGCTCAATCGCGCAAGACCCTAGTCGTTCCGGAGGCCACGCCTCGGCGACTAGGGAGTCTCCCACCGCGAGGGCCTCGCCTCGGCAGAGAGACATTTCCCATCGCGCTCAATCACGCAAGACCCTAGTCGCTGGAGGCCGCGTCTCCGCAACTAGGGAGTCTCCCGCCTCGAGGGCCTCGCCTCGGCGGAGAGATATTTCCCATTGCGCTCAATCGCGCAAGACCGTAGTCATTCCGTAGGTCGCGCCTCGGCGACTAGCGAGTCTCTCACCTCGAGGGTCTCACCTCGGCGGAGAGACATTTCCTATCGTGCAACACCCTAGCCGTTCTGGAGGCCGCGTCTCGGCGACTAGGGAGTCTCACGCCTCGAGAACCTCGTTTAGCGGAGAGACGTATCACATCGTGTTCAATCACGCAAAGACCCTAGTCGCTCCGAAGGCCACGCCTCGACAACTAGAGAGTATCTTGCCTTGAGGGCCGCACCTCAGCGGAGAGATATCTCACATCACGCTCAATCGTGCAAAGACCCTAGTCACTCCGAAAGTCGCGCCTCGACGACTAGGGAGTCTCCCGCCTCGAGGGCCTCGTCTCGGCGGAGAGACATTTCCCATCACGCTCAATCGCGCAAGACCCTAGTCGTTCCAGAGGCCGCGCCTCGACGAATAGGGAGTCTCACGCCTCGAGGACCCCACCTCGGTGGGAGATATCTCACATCGCACTCAATCGCGCAAGACCCTAATTGTTCCGGAGGCCACGCCAAGGCGACTAGGGAGTCTCCCGCCTCGAGGGCCTTGCCTTGGCGGAGAAACATCTCACATCGCGCTCAGTCGCGCAAATACCCTAGTCGTTCCGAAGGCCCCGCCATGGTGACTAGGGAGTCTCCCACCTCGAGGGCCTTGCCTCGGCGGAGAAACAGTTACCATCACGCTCAATCTCACAGGACCCTAGTCACTCCGAGGGCCTCGTCCCGACGAGGACTTACACATCGCGAATCAAGCACCAGCACGTCTAATCCTTCGGGCATGAAAACAAGAAAAAAGTGCGGGACGACTATCAGCTCTGCCTCCCCCTCGCCAGCTATGGGCTCCCAAACAAGCCAAATCACAAAAAGTATGGGGGACGGCGATCGGCTTCGCCTTCCTCTCCCTAGCTTTGGGCTCCCAAACGAGCCCAATCAAAAAAGTATGGGGAACGACAATCGTCTTCGCCCCCTGCTAGCTTTGGGCCCCAAACGAGCCCAATAATAAAAAGAAGAGGAGGAGGAGCCCAATATAATAATAAGTAGTAGCCTCCTAACGCAAACGAACATCAACCCTCCACGCCACTCCAAGTCGCGGGCACAACCCACTAGGAGCCGCCGAAGGGGGGACGATACCTGGCCTCGAACAGGACCATCACAAACAGTCACACCAAAGAAGTAATCAAACTCAACAGGGTAGCAACGACTTTTCCATGATGCATCGCCCGCCTCGAGGGCCATACCTCGGCGTGGCGGCTCCATGTCGACTTCTCCCACACGGGCTCTACCGCTACTCACCGCCCGCCTCGAGGTTGTAGCCTCAACGGGGCGGCCCCGACACGTCGCCCGCCTCGAGGGCCATGCCTCGGCGTGGTGGCTCTGCGTCGACTTCACCTACACGGCTCGCCATCGCCACCGCCCACCTTGAGGTCAGAGCTCAGGCAGGCGGCCCGACGCGTCGCCCGCCTCGGTGGGGCGGCTCTGCGTCGACTTCGCCCACACGGGCTCGACCGCTGCTCACCGAGCACCTCGAGGCTGTAGCCTCAGCGGGGTGGTCCCGACGCACTGCACGCCTCAAGGGCCATGCCTTGGCGTGGCGGCTCCACGTCGACTTCACCCACACGGGCTCTATCGGTGCTCACCGCATGCCTTGAGGCTGTAGCCTCGGCGGGGCGGCCCCGACGCGCCACCCGCCTCGAGGGTTATGCCTCAGTGTGGAGGCTCCATGTTGACTTCTTTTGAGGTATCCCGACTCCCGAGGGGCCAGTGATGACAGGATTGCGTCCTCTCGCCCCTCGGAACCGTGGGACCTGCCCTCACAACCTCGGATCACGTAGACGAGGGAGTGATCATAGCAGGGCACCAAGGGTTGCCCCGTACCCTAGGGTCATCATGAATATCGGGTGCCGTCGGGATACTGTACATATGTAAACCAAGTCATATGGTGTATTTAAACAAATGTACTTAAATGTACTCTCTCTATCTATACATTGTGAGGACAAGAAGGTAACTATCCCTTCTTGCCCCCTATAAATAAAGCTCCAATGGCATGTAATAGGGGGCTGGCTCTCATTATCTCATTCACACACTCAATGCAATACATTCATACATCTTGTGTCTCGCTCCTCTCCCCCTTTAGTCTTCTCCCAAGACAAAGGGTACTGTACCCACTGTCTAGCCTTCTTTTGCTACAACAGTATCATTTAAGTTTTATTAATTCAAATAAAATTGATGAAATTTTTCAGGATCCAAACTACTCAAAAGATTTTAAAAATCCAAATTTTGGGGTGTTACAATAGCAATCTTTTGTTGCGTCACTGGCTTGTTGTAAATTTGCTGCGGATGTTAAATTAAATTATTGCATATATTTTTATGGAATATTGTGTCCGAACCGTCCAGGAGCTAGTTGTACCCGAGAGAATATCAATACCAAGAATATGTCATCTGACTGACTAGCTTCGAGGAATATCGAGTATCAACACTAAGGCGTTGTTTGGCTCAAAGTGTTGTATACTAGTTTCTCAAGCTCTTACGCATTGCTCTCGTTATCTGCACTTAAGTTTATCAATTGAAAATATATTCTAGTTAACAAATGGCACTGAAGTGATGCTATAATTACTTTTCGAGTGATTAATTCCCTTCACTTGAACTAAATCTTGTTCATGTCGCAACAAACACCAGGGGGCGTGTCGGAGATGGAGTCTTTCTTGGAGAAGTTCTTCCCGGGCTTACTGAAGAGGACGACGCACGCCAACAAGGACGTGTACTGCATGTACAACAACCAGGCGCTCACGGCCTTCACCTCGTCGCTGTACGCGTTCGGCATGGTGGGCACGCTGGTGGCGAGCCGTGCCACCCGGCGAGTCGGGCGCCAGGCCATCATGCTGATTGGGGGGAGCATGTTCTTCGTCGGCGCGCTCGTCAATGCCGCCGCAGCCAACATTGCCATGCTCATCATTGGGAGGATGCTGCTAGGCTTGGGCCTCGGGTTCTCCGGACAGGCCACGCCGGTTTACCTCGCCGAGATGTCGCCGCCGCGCTGGCGCGGAGGGTTCATCTCCGGCTTCCCTCTGTTCATCAGCGTCGGGTACCTCGTCGCCAACCTGATAAACTACGGCACGTCACGGATCCCCGGCTGGGGCTGGCGCCTGTCCCTGGGCCTCGCTGCGCTCCCGGCGGCCGTCATGGTGGTGGGCGCGACGTTCATCCCGGACACCCCGAGCAGCCTCGTCCTGCGCGGGAAGCACGAACTCGCCCGCGCCGCGCTCCAGCGCGTGCGCGGCAAGGGCGTGGACATCGACGCTGAGTTCAGCGACATACTCTCCGCCGTGGAGCACGACCGGCGGAACGAGGAGGGCGCGTTCCGCCGGATCCTGCGGCGGGAGTACCGGCCGTACCTGGTGATGGCCGTCGCGTTCCCGGTGTTCCTGAACCTCACCGGCGTGGCCGTGACGGCCTTCTTCTCGCCGATACTGTTCCGGACGATTGGGTTCGAGAGCGACGCCGCGCTGATGGGCGCCGTCATCCTCGGCCTCATGAACATTGGCGGCATCCTCGCGTCGGGCTTCGCCATGGACCGCTACGGCCGGAAGCTGCTCTTCATGATCGGCGGCGCACTCATGTTCACTTGCCAGGCATACAAAGACTAGAGCACATTAACCTCACGTACATTTTAGTTGCAGCGTATCAAACACATGACGTCTTTTACTTTGCCCTTCGCATTTGCAGGTGGCAATGGCGAGCATCGTGGGGTCACACCTCGGGAACGGGAGCAAGATGCCCAAGGGCTACGCGGTGACGGTGCTGGTCCTGACGTTCGTCTTCTCCGCTAGCTTCAGCTGGTCGTGGGGCGCGCTGTACTGGACCATCCCCGGCGAGATATATCCCGTGGAGGTCCGGTCCGCGGGGCAGGGCACGGCCGTGGCGCTGAACCTGGGCCTCAACTTCGTGCAGGCGCAGTGCTTCCTCGCCATGCTGTGCTGCTTCAAGTACGGCACCTTCCTTTTCTACGCGTCCTGGCTCGTCGTCATGACCGCCTTCGCCGTGGCGTTCGTCCCGGAGACCAAGGGCGTGCCGCTCGAGTCCATGGGGCACGTCTTCGCGCGCCACTGGTACTGGGGCAGGTTCGTCAAGGACCAGAAGTTTGGCGACGAGTCCACCTGATCTACGTGCGGTGTTGGTTTGGTTTCGAAATTAGCGTGTGCTAGGTATATACCAAGTAGTAGTAGGTTGGTAAAATGGGAAATGGGTTAATCAAGAATGGGCCTTAATGTATATGTATATTGTGTGTCCTCAACCATGTACTGCTACATCAGAAAACCAATTGCCTTCAATATAGTACTAGACGCTCGCCAGTTTAATATATGATATTTGGCAGTTTTTTTGCAGGGGGTTTGCTATGGTATAGTGTAGTTTGTTCTGCAGAACATTATCATTAGTTTAATCAAGATCATAGTATGCTATAGGTTAAGTCTCCATGTCATGCATAACTAGTTATTACCTAATCATATTAGCATAAATATGGGTTGCTGCCAGGCGAGGAGATATCAAATCATGAAGCAAAATAGGATGTAGTTGAATCTGCCAATCGTTAGCAAAATCTGATTTGCTTCTTTTGTTTGTCAAGTAGAAGCACCACAGAACAAAGTACTAAAAAATACAATGTAATCGATCATTATTACATTAAGCCAAAGGATATATTTGTACACCACTTATAATTGCTCCAAAAACGGCCAGCATCGCCATCACCTCAACTCTATTACTTTTCTTGGCAAAGTACTCCTGAAATGTTGTAGACAAAAACCTGTAAAGTTTTTCATATATATACACCTCTATTATATTCCTAAGGAAATGAAGCGTTGACCATTGAGGTGTAGTTGATTGCTACCTCGGTAACATTACTGACAGCATGAAGCATGGACCCAACAATGACAAACAAATCACCTTTCACGGGGTTGGGTCCTTCTGCAAGACATTCCAAAGTGTAAGGTGAAAATCATTTACGTATTATGCTTTTCACACGTGTTTATCTAGTATTTACGATGTTCTAGCAAAGCTTGGTGTATGGAGGAATCAGTATCCACTATTAAAATCATAAGAAATCGAGGAATGCAGAACCAAATTGAAACTTCGAATAGACACACTGAGATATAGGTGTACAGAAGTATAAGTGTGTGAGAACTTTCATAGGAATCATGTTCTTACTTGCTCGATCAGAGGCATGCGCACCAGAGAACACTACCAATAAGTCAAGTTTAGCATCTACATACTAAACGAAAAAGAAAATCAAAATCTAATGAGACCACATTATTTTGGCTAATGTTAGCTGCATACCGATGTAGTTAGCCTCCACATCAACTGTGCCAAGGATCAAGTAGTAGTACCATTTAATCTGCAGAAACAGAACATGAAAATTTAGCAGGGAGGCTCCATTGGGATGTTATTTCTCTAATTACAACTTTCTGCGATGTTGTTGACCAAATTTCCCTATAATCTAAATGTCGGGCATGCATTCAAACCTGAAATAGCATCTTAACCTTTGATCCAAGTAAGATTTTAGCTAAAATAATTATTCTCATGTGCTCAAACTGAAAATAGCATCTCCAGAATAAATTAACAACTTATGAGATTTTTAAACACTGCACTACTTTAGTCTTTGTTTGACATTTTTTCTTTCTGCTATAGAAATTTCACGAGAGCTAGCACAAGAGCTGAAGAACAACCTATGACTGCTCACCATTTCCCAATATCCAAATTTCAACCAAAGTTGCATTGAATCATTTCTTTTGAAAGCAAAAGGCAGCACAGAAACATACCGTGGGGTATGCCTAAAAGAACATACCGTCAGGTGCCACCTTTTGTAGATCAATGTTCCTCCTTAAACAAGTGCAAGAAGAATGTAATTCAACAGAGACTACGATGTTGGCGCATTGACACTTGAAAACAAACCTAAAGTTTCAATCTCATCATAAAACTTTTGCAACCCTCCATTGACAAATTGCAACCATCTGTCATCTGAACATGGTATGTTTTCCTATATATATTTTTTTATGAAAAGGAAAATAAAGCCAAACTTGGCAGTTCAAGCTACGAAAAGTGAAATGCCAGTGTCTAAGACACGCATGAAGACCTTCTGAACTAAAAGCACAACTCATCAATAACTATTCTCTTGTATTTAGAGTGTTGCGAAAATCCATTCTTTGCAGCACTAATCACTTGGGAGGGTCACAAATTTAAGAATGGTAACACAAACAATACCCTGCCAAGCTAGGCCCAAATTATATATGGTCCAAAACCAATAACTCCTTCTAAAGGAGACAGCACACCATCGTCACATAGGTGAGCAGTAGACAACAAGGCGTACTGGGCTCTTCATATGTTTAGGCACCTAAAAGGCATGCAAACAACCAATTAGTTCATTACAAAGTCATAAGTGGTAAAGAGACGAACGATTGCATCTTAACAGCATGAGCAAAAAGTAAGGGCAACCACAGATGTACTAACTGAGATAAATCCACATTTTCATTTCACACTCACATTCAGTGTTCTCGTGCATGTTTTTGTTAACATATATATCTCTACAGTTTTGTCAGTCTTGGAGTTCTGAATGAATCCAACCTTGTTATCCATGGGCACACAACCTTTATCATAAGCTTACTGAGGAGGCCCCGTTTTTTGCACTCTATCTCTGTCTCTATCTAAACCGCAATTACGTGATAATGATGCTGTGATAACCCTACCAAAGATCGCGGACAGGTACGAGAGCAGGAGGCAATCGCACGACTATTGCGACACTTTCAGCTGAGAAACCAACCTACTTGCGTGCAAGGAACAAAATCTCCTTGGTACAGTAACAATAAGGGGGGGGGGGCATGACATACAAGGGTCAGATGGAACCAGAGAAATTACTCAGGGATTGGACGCAACAAAATGGATTGGATTATCATAAGCTTACCGAGGAGGCCCCAATCCCCTGTGCGGCAAGGGAGGAGGAGGTGAGGTTTGGGTGGTGGACGAAGGGCGGTTTCGGTGGATGGTGGACGAAGAGCCTTCTCTGGAATCTTCCGGCGTCGACCAAGATTTTGATCTTGGCCGCATCCATCTCTGATTCTTCCCATTCGGAAACTCTCTTGGCCATTTCGCTCAGAAACAATAAGTTTTTTGATTTGGTTGGCGGCGGAGAAGATGAAACCTAGTCGAGGACGGAGAAAGCAAGAGCTCGAAGAACAGCGGAGCGATTTGAGGAAAAGGTAAAAATCCAAGTCTGACTCCTGGTGAGTTTTTATAACCGCACGATTGCCATCGCTTCGGAAACCGTCTCGCCAATAGGTCTATGAGAGTTGGTTGCACCGCTTCGGGAACCGCCTCATCGGACAGATCTGTGAGAGTCGGTTGCAATTCCCCAGATGGTCCGTTCGAGAAAATTAGGTGCGTATTGTCACCCCCAAGCAAAATTACTTTCTTGACCAAGTCTTTCTGGTCGAAGGAAGTATCAATCGGAAGGGTTTTTTCTCCGATCCTCCTACTACGATCACTTCATAGTCGTAGGGGTTTTTACGACTTTTTGATAATCATAAGCAATCTTCACGATTGCAACCGCTTCGGGAACCGTCTCATCAACAGATCTGTGGGAGTCGTTTGCAATTCCCTGCACGGTCCGTCCGGAAAATTAGGTTCGTTTTGTCACCTCCAAGCGAAATTACTTTCTTGACCAAGTCTTTCTGGTCGAAGGAAGTATCAATCGGAAAGGTTTTTTTTTCTCCGATCATCCTACTACGACCATTTCACAGTCGTAGGGATTTTTATGACTTTTTGATAGTCGTAAGCAACCTTCTGGACCAAGTAAATTCCTTGTCAAAGTAGCACTCAAATGTCGAAGAGTTTTTCCTTCGACCATTATTCTACGATATTTTCATAGTCGTAAGTCCATTTGCAAATCCTTCACCAAGTAAGTTACTTTCACTTGAAGCTGGGGGGCTAGATGACGAGGATCTAATAATCCTCATTTTATCTTTTATCTATAATTCTTATTATGGGCAAATATGATGTCACATAGTCCCCAGAAGTACCCCTTATATTGACAAGGGGGAGACCTAGCTACCAAGTGATTGTAAGATCTTCTACAATCACCCCCATAGTCGTAAGTCTTACTACGACTATGTCATGGTCGTAAGTCCTTCTACGACCACTACCTGGTCGTAAGTCTTTCTACGACCACTACCTAGTCATAAGTCTTACTACGACTATGTCATGGTCGTAAGTCCTTCTACGACCACTACCTGGTCGTAAGTCTTTCTACGACCATTACCCAGTCGTAAGTGATACTACGACCAAATAAACCACGACCACCTTATAATCAAATCTACAAGCGAGTGGGTCCAATTGATTAAGGAATCCGAACGGTCCGCACGCACTATTATTCTACGTAGTAATAGCGCTTAAATACCCCATTACCTCTGAATGATAACTGTCAGACGGCGTGAAGAAGCCAATGCGCTGGTAATTACTACCATCATGCGCCCATTACTGGTTTAATTAAGGCGCTTCTTCCGCAGGATAAAACGGCTACTTCTTCACGACTATATAAAGACATCAATCAGAGGGTGAAAGGGAGGACGAAAACAGAACGAGTGAAGGGGAAACACAAGTACTGTTCTCTGTAATAGTCTTAGTTTCTTGTTTGATCATCGAGAATACAGTCAATACCATACACACACAGGAGTAGGGTTGTTATTCTCCCCGGAGAAGGCCTGAACCTGTCTAAACATCCCGTGTCAACCACTCTGCGTGATTTCATCTCTAGGAGACCCCCCGAATCAAATAATCTTTACGTAAGATCGGTTCTAATACACCGACAAGTTCCGATTACTTCTTGTACTTGGCTTGACGGTACTACTGTTGGAGTGTCCTGTGAGTGGGGTGAAAAGTGCTCAAAGTCTTATCAATGATCTCAGCATCTGTGATCTTCTGGTTACAGAATCTGAGCTTAGCGATAAGTTTATGAATTACAGAGTTGTATTCAGACACCTTCTTGAAATCCTGGAACCTTATGTTGGTCTACTCACGCTGTGCTTCAGGTAGCATGATGGATCTCTGCTGGTCATACCTCTCATTCAGGGAGTTCTATAGTGCCAGCGGGTCTTCTTCTAAAAGATACTCAGACTTCATGTCTGGATGGATATGGTGCCTCAAGAAGTGTAGTGCCGCGCATTTGCCAGCATCAGGAATAGCAGGAGCCCCATCCTCAGGTGGGGTTATGGCAGCGCCAAGTGTTCTGGCCGTCAGGTTGATCTTAGCGTCCATTGCCCATGTGAGGTAGTTGCTACCGTCCAGGGCAAGTTCAGCAAACTCCTTTTTAGCGATGTCAGATATTTCCTACATTATTCATGCACAATTCTAATTTACTACAGGTAAACAGCATGAATATTGCTATATCAGTAAGGTGTGGATTTTATCTATTCAGTAGATTTTATAGAAATTTTTCTAGTATTTTAATGATTTTTCTGCTAATTAATAAGCAATTTTCAGAATTACTAAAATAGAAAAATAACATGCTAAAATAAATAATTCCAGAATAGTAAACAATAACTAATAATAATTATACAAAATTTCAGGGGCTAAAATAAGAAAAAAAATTAGTTCTGATAAAAATTTAAACATAATTTTCGGGAAATCTGAGGGGTTTTCTGCAAAAAAAACCTTATTCCCGAAAAAGTTTTCGTAATTTTCAGAATTGCAGGGGCTTTTTGCAAAATCGCCATTTTTCGGCCCGATCCGGCCCATGCGCGCTCCTCCTGGCCCATCTGCGCGCAATAAACGGGGGCAGCGCCGGGGTGGGGTGGTTAGGGTTTCCCCCCATTTCATCCCGTGGCGGCGGCGCCTTCGGGGTTGTTTGCACCGGCGGGAGGGCGGCGTCCGAGGCGTGGCTAGCCGGCCAGAGGCGATGGCTGGGCGGCGATCGACATCTGGCGCGATCAAGCACTCTCCGAGTGGCGCGCCTTGGAGGCGGCGGTGGCGGGACCGGCGCGCCCGGCGAGAGGACGGCGATCAAGGGCGGCGTTCGCGTCGGCCCCGAGGAGGCGGCGGTTCAAGCTGCGGTGGCTCTTCTCCCTTCCCTTCTTGTTGGATATGGGCGAGAGAATGGTTGATCTGGGGCGGCGGTGCCATGCGGGGCGGCCAAGGCCGGCGAGGCGGCCGGAGGCGCGGGTCGGCCGGCGGCGAGCCGCTAGCGGCGCGAGGGTCGGCCGGCGACCGGCCGGCCGGGCGGCCGCACTGGCGGAAGGTCGCCAACCGTCGGCACCGATGCGCCGGTTCAAGCGGCGGTGCCTTCAAGGCGTGGCGGCCGCCGCTGGCGACCTACCTGGGAAGTGTCGCGTGGTGGCGGCGGCGGCCGTTGTCGGAGCAGCGTTCGGGCGGCGGTGATGTTTGTGTGATGCGGCTTCGGGCGCGCCGACGGCCGGTCACTGGAGGCAAAAAAAAATTTCTTTTGTTTGCCGTGATGCACAGATCTAGTAACTGGATAATAATCTACTGGATCTAGATCTTAATCTTAGAACACAAACTGTAGATCTAATCATGGCATTGCAGATCTAGTATCAATCTAGATTAGAACATAAATTGCAATGCGCAGTAGATTGAAATTACCTTTCACCTTGGAGAGACTCGTGCTGATAACGTGTTAAGAGATAATCGTTGAATCGATGAACGGCAACACAATCACAATTACGCAATCAATCAATAACACCAGAGACGCCAATGAGAGAGAACGCCAGAAATCTTTATTAATGAATCAGGGATGATTACATGGGTACACTGCCTCTCTATTTATAGACTAAGTCCACCAAGAGCAGTTCTGGTATTTGCCCATACCAAACCTTCTAGGTTTCGTAACAGGGACAACACCATCCAAGCAACAAGGCACATGGCTCAACGTGAAGAGAAAGCCAAATGGATAGGAGACGCGTGGGCAGACAAACGGAAGCACGGACGGACGGACGAAGGCACCCACACAAAAACGAGACGTGTCCAAAGAGAAACGGAATGACAGAGACAGCCTATGTAGAATGATAGGCGGAACCCAAATGAAGGAGAAGCCAGGGATTCTTTCGTATATAGATCAAATAGAGATTACTAGTACATAGGAGAACCTTTCTCATTCAGGATTGTCTTCCTCTGAGTCTCTGACTAGCTAATTTCCCATGTTTGCAAGCAAAAACACAAAGAACAGTACTAGTTGGGTTTTTTTTTACCAACACTGAGTAGTGTTTGGATGAGGAGGATTGCTCTAGGGAGTTTTAGGATTTATCCTAATGATCTTAATCCAGATCCTCTATATCCAAACAGGCCTTCAGTGGTGGGCTTAAGCACCATGGGATGAAATTTAGAAGATCCACATTTTGGCTAAGAGAAAAACTATGAAATGCTATGGCATTGGAAGGCAAACCGACGACATAGGCCCCTATTGTCCAATCGGATTCGGTCCAACGGTGCTTATCCCTCACATCCCACCTCCCCCGCATCTCTCTCTTCCCAGTCCCCACCTCTCCCCTCTCTTCCCGGTCCCCACCTCTCCTCTCTCTTGCACAGACAAGAGGGGCGTGCAAGTGCGGCGGACGACGACGCTCGTGTCTCCTTGATCCGATGGACAACGACGACAACCAGACCCTAAGACTCCTCGTCATGAGGTACGGCGCCCGACCGATGATCAAGGCGATCGAAGGAGGCGGCGTGACCAGAGCTAGCGAGATCCCAAGGCGGCTTGGCCAGTTACGGCTGGATCAATTCACTGTAAGCTAAAGGAGGCCAGATCCGGTGGCTACGAGGCTGTTGATGGTCAGCTCTGGAGAGATCACATAGTGGCGCTGTCGGGAACCGGGGAAGAAGAAGAGTGGGATGGATCTCGGGCTTAGGCGACGGCCGACTCCATGGTGGTGGTGGTGCCGGGGAAGAGCCGACAGACGCTAGTGAAGAGAGAAATGGGACCATGGTGGTGGTGGTGCCGGGGAAGAGCCGACAGATGCTAGTGAAGAGAGAAATGGGAGAGACAAGGGAGAGAGAGGTTTGAAATTCGTTCCAATTTGTGGTAGCGAAGGTAGTTGGGGCTGGAGCCAGCGAAGAGGGTGCATCGGTAGCGAACGGCATTGGGTGGCTCCATGGCGACGTAGTAGTGCCGTCATATCCAGATGAGTTGCCCGAAACTAGTCAAAACCCGTTGGAACTTATTGAAACTTCATGAAACTCTTCGGCTAAAACTTGTGATCCAAAATCTAGAACTCATTGAAACTTGAATTGAAACTTTTCTTAGAATCTTTTGAAAACTTTTGGAAATATGCTAAACTTGTTGAAACTTGAAACTTTTAAAATATTCTCAAGAACTTCTTTAAACAACATGAAACTTGCTGCTACACTGTTGCAATGCTAGCGTTCCCTAGTCGCTTCCTTTGGCTAATGCTATGAAATGTTTTATCAGTTTTTCCTATATAGTCCTTTTTTTAGCTGTTTTTGGCGCTGGATGCTGTGAACGTGTTTGTCACCAGCACCGGAGAAGTGTTCGGGGGGTAAAATTTGACTAAAATCCAGTCGAGTGTCATATAGATAATCCCTTCTTGAGTTCAAGTATGTAGTACTTTAAAAAAACATCAACGCAATTTATTTAGGATAGCAACTAGTGACAGGAGATGAAACAGTGGATGACAAGCAATACTTTCGTAACCAATTCGTCTGGACTCTCTTTAAAAAAAAGATCTTCTGGAGTCTGGACACACGGGCGACTCACCCCAATGCAGCAAGCCGAGCGGCCGAACATCCTCATCCCAACGCGTCTCTTCCGGCCTTTCAGCACGGAGACCTCAGCCCAGCAGGCCACCTTATCAACTCTCCGTGTCGGCCATTACCTGCACATGCCCAACTCTCACCGGCTGCCCGCAGACTAACCCGACCAAGGCGACAGACCAGAGGTAACACTACGATAGCAGGTTTTGGAGAAAAAAAATCATATAAGATTCAACTATTTTCTCAATCTAAAATAATTAAATTTTAATTCACTTACAACTTCATAGTATATAAATTACAGTAAAATATTTATATATATTTTTATTCTTAATCACTGTAATTATTCTCGAATCACATGATTCAAAATCTAACATATACTTTGAGAGGTTGAGTAAAAATAAAAACAAAAAATTAAATTTTATACCAACAAAATACGACAATATGGTGAATCCATTATGTTTCGAAGAAAAAAATTATAATAAATTTAGACTCAATTCGTCGTATGAGAAGAGTTGCAAATCTTAAATGATATCGGACGGATAAAAATTCGACTATTTTGATAAAAAAAACGGTCGAATTTTGTTTAGCAAAACCAAAAAAGAGAGTATACACACCGATTACACAACAATCACTTGAGTTTAAATACAACCATATGCATTGTTTGTTACAGGCAATTAAAAGCCGCATTCCTTTTTAAAGGCAGTTCACTTGGCCGTCCTGCTTGGCATTCTTGACGAACCTCCCCCAGTACCAGTGCTGCGCCCACACCGACCGCATGGCCTCCAGCGGCACGCCTTTCGTCTCCGGCAGGAACGCCGCCATGAAGGCCGTCATGGTCAGGACCCAGCCGGCGTAGAAGAGGAATATGGCGTACTTCATGGCACAGAGCAGGGTAAGGAACACCTGCGTCTGCGCAAAGGAGAGGCAGAGCGCGATGGACATGGTCATGGCCTGCCCCGCCGACCTGATCTCCACGGGGAAGATCTCACTCGGCACCACCCACTTGAGCGGCCCCCACGATACGCCGAAGCTGAACGAGTACAGGCACATCAGCACCAGCACTCCCGCCGCGTAGTTCCGCGGCATCGTGACCGCCGCGTAGTGCTTCCCTAGATGATCCGCCAGCATCCATGACATGGCCACCTTAGATCAATAGCAAATTAATTAAAGAAAAGTTTGAGCTAAATAACATCAATGTGTATGATGGCTATGTACTTTAAGATATGTGGAATACCTGGCAAAGCATCATTGCGCTGCCGCCGGCAAGAAACAAGAACCTGCGGCCGGAGCGGTCCATTACGAAGGAGGACAAGGTAGTCGAGGCCAAGTTCATGAGGCTAAGTATCACGGAGCCAAAGATTGCCTTCTGGCTGTTGAACCCCACCGTCCTGAACAGCACCGGCGAGAAGACGGAGATGACAATCATGCCGCTGAGGTCGAAGAACGTCGGGATAGCCACCATCATCACTAGGTAGTGGCGGTACCCCTTGCTGCGTAGCCTCTCGAACGCTCCCTCGTCGTTCCGGCGAGCCTCCTCGACGGCACGGACAATGTCCTTGAACTCAGCGTCGGTGTCCGCGTCCGGACCACGGATGCGCTGCAGCGACGCGCGGGCGTTGTCAGGCTCGCCGCGCAAAACCAGGCTGCTGGGAGTGTCCGGGACGAAGAGCGCGCCCGCGACGATGATGACGGCCGGGACGGCGGCGAGGCCGAGGGAGAGGCGCCAACCCCAGCCGGGGATGCGGTTAGTAAAGTAGTTGATGACGGTGGCGGCCAGTATTCCAACTACAAGGAAGATGTTGTAGGCCGAGGTGAACGCGCCGCGCCACCTCGCCGGTGACGTTTCGGCGAGATACAACGGGGCTGCCTGTTGTCAAATATATTTTCGATTTCATATGTAGTGGTCTGTATTTACAATCTGGGCCGAAATGTTCAGCCTGCTAAACGATTGGGCCTTGTCAGCCGATCCAAAGAAGAAGCGACGTATTGCTGGCTGAGCAACTAGAAGATGGATATACTCGGCAACGGTCGGTCCACGAAACTCTGCAACTTTTATTGCTTCTATCTTCTTAATACTTCTTACATTGCTTGCCTCAACTCAACTCCTACTTCTTCTGTCTTCTGAACTCTTGCAACTCTTGCTAAGACTCAATGTCCCTTTAAATAGGCTGAGTATATGGACTACGTATCGGACTCGGCATAGGAAGTGGACTCGGTTTCTACCAAGGAAACAAAATAAAAGATGGGAACTTCTAAACAAGATTAATCCTAACAATCACCCCCTTAATCTTGTTTCTTCATCTTGATCACGCTGATCTTCTTTCTCATTAAACTTCCAAGTCTTCCTCTTTACTCGCACTCTGTGTGTCGTCCCTTCCAGCCGACACGCCCTACCGCTTGTGCTTGCGGCATCCTGAGCCATGCACAACCCAATGCTTGCCGCGTCTCGTACCTGGACTGAACTCGTCCTTCCTTGCACGCTCACCTGGGCTGGAGCACCCGCTCCCACGACCACCTCGGTTTGAGCACCTGCTTCCACGATCGCCTGGGTTTCGCCGTTACCTGAGCCTCTTGCCCCTCTTTCTTGGACCAAGTCTGCTCATTTCTCTTCGTACATCTTAGCTGAGGCTACACCGCCTCTCCCTCCTGCTGTGCTTGCATGCCGATGGGGTCCATGAGTTTGACCCGAGCATTGGTTCCTCCAAAGAAGAATCATGCGTGTGGGACTCACCGTCCCCTTGAGTGCCCTGCGCGCCTTCTTGCGTGCCGTCTGCACCCCTCGAGGCTCCGCCTGCTACGCCTCCTGCGCCAACCGCGTGCCATCCCTGGGTCCCGCCATGTTCTTGGCTGGTGAGATCAACAATGCTTGAAATCCCCTGTCCTGGCTCTACTCCCCGCCCTCTGCTCCTTGGACTATCCTTCGCAAATCGGTTTACAAGCTTTGGAAATTTTATATAACCGGTTCGGGATCTCTTCACCTTCATCACAGATCTTTGTTCTTGTTATAGACACGCAGAACTCATCCTGCAAAGACCACCTCGCACCCCGTTCGCCAACCGCCCAAGATCGAGTATGTTGTTACACAGACTCGGTATATAATAGATTTCAGTCAGCATCCTCTGATCACCGTTCTTGCATTGCAATAGCATTGATCCTTTGCCTCTTATTTGCACCGTGGAGCCGTCGCCAAATTTGATTTTGCCTGAAATCTTCTCATCAAGCTCATGGAACATGGAGCGATCTCCCGTCATGTGATTACTTGCTCCATTGTCTAAGTACCACTCATAAGTATGATCATGGTTTTCTCCCTCTGTATGTAGTTTAGGAACTACGTTCTCCTCGTTCAACATCACCATGACTGGCGCCTGGTTGATACATAAGGAGAGAAGCAGGGCCGGCTCGTAGTCTTCAATAGATCGGGTGAGGTTTGCCTCCTCGTTCTTCTTCTTGTTTTGGCAATCCGAAGCATAGTGCCCATATTTGTCGCAGTTGAAGCACTTTATGTGGCTGCGGCACTCCGACGCGTAGTGACCGTATTTATCACATTTAAAACACTTGATATGTGACTTGTCACGGGATCTGCCACCATCGTCTTGCCTAGCCCAATCTTCACGTTCTCCTCTGTCGCCTTGCTCATACCTGCGTCCACGTCCACCCCGACTGTGGTTGCTGCTATCTTCAAGAGCGTGTGATTTTCCCTTGTTGCTTGACGAGGAATCGCCATCATCCTTCTTCTGCCGCGCCTGCCACTCGGCCTGAGTAAGCAGGAGTTGGCTGTCGCCATTGTTGTTGTTGTTGCCGCTAAACATGCGCGGGCGTGTACGCTCTTCATAAGTCTTCAGTCGTCCCACGGCTTCCTCGAATGGCATGGTGTTGAAATCGTAGAACTGCTCGATCCCGACGATCACACTCAAAAATCGATCCGGCACGGTGTCGAATAACTTCTTCACCAATGCGGCATCGTCGAGCGTCGCCCCTAGGTTGGCGTACCTGACGGACATGCCATTGAGTCTTCCGGCGTACTGGTCCAGGGTTTCTCCCTCCTTCATGCGCATGATGTCGAAGTCATTCTTCAACGTCTGCAACCTCGCATTCTTGACGCGATCCGCGCCAATGAACCTTGTCTTGAGACAGTCCCAAACCTCCTTCGCCGTTTTCTTCCTTGCTACCTGCATCAGGAGGTCCTCCGGGAGCGCTTGGAAAAGATGCGACCTCGCCTTCTTGTCCTTTTTCGCGTCGACGGCCGCCCCGACCGCCGGCTCGATTGCTTCCCAGACGCCTTGATCCTCCATCATCGCTTGCACCCGAATCACCCAGCACATGTAGTTTGTCGCCGTCAGCTGCGGGTACTGGAATAGCCCACCGCTGCTCTCCCGCGCCGCCTCGCCCTGAGGAACGATCGACATTGGCTCTGATACCAAATGTTAGCCGATCCAAAGAAGAAGCGACGTATTGCTGGCTGAGCAACTAGAAGATGGATATACTCGGCAACGGTCGGTCCACGAAACTCTGCAACTTTTATTGCTTCTATCTTCTTAATACTTCTTACATTGCTTGCCTCAACTCAACTCCTACTTCTTCTGTCTTCTGAACTCTTGCAACTCTTGCTAAGACTCAATGTCCCTTTAAATAGGCTGAGTATATGGACTACATATCGGACTCGGCATAGGAAGTGGACTCGGTTTCTACCAAGGAAACAAAATAAAAGATGGGAACTTTTAAACAAGATTAATCCTAACAGGCCTTTGTGTGTAATTGTTTTTAGAAGGATTCCACGGGAAAAGATATCCGACCTGTGTGGTGAACCCAACGCCCAAGCCGAGCAGCATCCGTCCGATGATGAGCATGGCAACGTTCACGGCGCTGGCGTTGATGGCTGCGCCGGTGAGGAACAACGCGCCGCCGATCAGCATGACGGCCTGGCGGCCCATCGACCTCGTCACCCGGCTCGCCACCAGCGAGGACAGCATCGCAGCGATGTACATCGACGAGGTGAACGCTGTCAGCAGTTGGTGGTCGTATTTGCAGTATGCATCGCGCTTTGCGCTCTTCATCCCGCTCAGAACTTCAGGGAAGAACTTTCTCAGGAACGACTCCATTTGCGTCACACCACCTTAATTAATTTAATAAAAAAACATGTCTAAAAATTAAAGAACCAATTGGTAATTGCAATGGATTATACTTAATTTGCAATAAGGCCTTTTCTCAATAATAGCTTTAGACTTTAGTTTTAGATGAAGCGGCTGGTGCAGAAATGCATGAAACTCAATACAGTATTATATATCCCAATCCAATACCTTTGCAAGACTAAACATCTGCCATAGACTACTAGACATGAGGGTGGACTTGAAGCCGGAATAATTCACATGGTGTGTATTTTAGCCACATGATATTTCCACCATACGGTATCGTCCACATCAAATAATATATTATATCGTGATCAGCACGTACAATTCCCGCGTCAGATAATTCCAGTAAAATACTGAGAATTTCCTGTGATCCAAACGGGAGCTTAAATTTCTTTGCAAAATCCTGATTGTGATATAGGTATTTAGAAGGGTCGTCTATCCATTATGTAAAATGATTGTGAAAGATCTTGGCCTGTATCGACATTCCACTAGAAATATTGACGGTGGCATGGATACATGTTTATTCCACAATATATACACTCGCAGGTCCTCCCTAAGAATTAACATCTGAATCTGATACATGGGTGGACTTGAGGACTTGAAAACCACAAAACAATCCATATGTTCAGTCTATAGCCATGCTAATAATATTTAGAAATTGATTATCGTGATTCATGCAGTTCGTTAAATTAAAATTTCCAATATGGAAAAAAAAGAAGCACAAGGCGGATAAGGGATAGCCGATCCTCCTTGTGCTTTACATGATTACATCGACCATTATATGTACGTAGTTATGCACATCACTTCGTTTGTGTTATTTTCCCTACGGCCGGCTACATATATGTTTTGCATTCACTGTGCAGTTGTTCTTGTGCTCGTCCGTTAGGCATTTTCCCTCGGTGGATTTCCTTTACCTTTTCCAACCCATGATATATCCATCTTCTTTTTGCTATGCACTTATGCTACGTACATGCATGTTGCTGATGGTTCTACAATACTGCCTAGCTACATGCATGGAGACCACTGGTGGAGATGTACAGGGTCCACGCATGATTTATATGCCTTCCCGTCCATTTGCAAAGAGTGCAGTGGAAGGAGGAGAACATTTCCGGTGCTCTCAACATATTTGGTGCCATCGGTGCTCTTAATATTCGAAAAGTAGTCCAGATAATTATGAAAAAAAAATCTAAAAAGATAATAGATTTGGTATGATATAATCTATTATTCCACAAAATTTTAAATACAAATTCGATCTACACACGGAGAAGCAAAAAAGGCATCTACACATTGAGAAACAACATTTTTTTGTTTCTCAATGTGTAGATCGAATTTGGATATGAAATTGTGTGGGATGATAAACTATACCATACCCTATCTATGTAAATTTTCATAATTTTTTAACCATTTTTCGAGCAATGAGAGCACCGGTAGCACCACATATATTGACAACACTGGACACTACTAAAAAAAAGGATATCCTAAACGTCTCATCACAGACGGTTCTCCAGAATCGTCAGTGTTGTAATTATCATAAACGGTTTTACAAGCACGACCGTTTATGTTACTAGTGATGCCTAGAACCGTCTGTGATGCATAATTATCATATATTTTTTTTATATAATAAGAACCGTATGTGATACTTCACAAATGGTTCTTAAAAAGAACCGTCTGTGATAATTGTAGACGTCACAGGCGGTTTTTAATCCTAACCGTTTGGGATAATTCACAGACGGTTCTTAACAAGAACCGTCTGTGATAATTTTGTATCACAGACGGTTTGTGGTTAGAAGTGTCTGTGATATATCTATCTTAAATGCTCAAAACGAATAAGAACCGTCACGTAGTTCTTCATGAAAAAGATGGATTATCGGAGTTGACAATGTTGTGGACGAGGAAGAATACAATCAATTTGACGAGTTGCCTCCTTTCAAAAATGGCATCAGGATCAAGGAAGAACCCATTGAGGAAGTTGGCTATATGTGTGTCAATCATCGTGAAGGGCTATTTTTTTTAAAAAGAAAATAGCTAAGTGGAATGATCCCACACGGTGAACACCTATTTGGAAATATTGTTCCATTGTAATTAAGAAACTTGATATGTAATTAAGAAATTATTCTATTGTAATTGATTCAGTAATTAAGAAATAATTTCATCTATGATTGTATCAACTTTCTTGTTTTCAGAGAACATGGCTAGCATTTCCTAGGGCTAGCCGAAAACAGAATATTTTTTAGCTATAGAAAGAACTATCACAAGCGGTTTAGTGGAACAAATCATATGTGATAGGTACCACAGACGGTTCTAAAATTAAAACGTTTGCGATATGGTCGCATATCACAGACTGTTTTTAAAATAAAACTGTCTGTGGTATGGTCGCATATCACAGACGGTTATATTATGGAACTGTCTGTGATACTTATCACAGATGGTTCTGGAATAGAATCGTATGTGATATAGAATATCACACACGGTTCTTTAATAGAGCCGTCTGTGATATCTCTTTATTAGTAGGGTTTGTGACCTTATTCCTTACTCGCTCGTCCCCCTCCCCAGTGCCCTTACTCCTCACTCGCCCGTCCCCCTCCCCACCCGAGCGCTCTCGACCTCGACGCCGCCACCCCCGACCTTGACAACGTAGGCCCCGACCTTGACGCTGCCGCCCCTGACCTCGACGACGACGGCCCCGACCTCTATGCCGCTGCCCCCGACCTCGACGTCGTCGCCCCCGACCTCAACGCCGCCGACCCCCGTCCTCCACACCGGCGTCCCCAACCTACTGGGCTTCACCTTGGGTGAGTGACTCGTCCACCTTTGCTATAATGAGCAAAAAAGTTGTATAGTGGACCTGTGCAAGGATAAGAACAACCAACCAATATTTAAACTTTGGTGTTATTAATTTAGTACGTTAGTACATGATTACTAATAGACTCTAGCCAAAGGCTAACGAGCATCACGTTTCTTATTAGCTGAGAACAATGTACAAAAAAATGTATTTATGTTTGTCCTAAATGCATTCTACAAGCATTAGAAAACAACAAATCTATCCTACACTTCCTACTGGCTACACATGCTTCAAGAGAAAAGTACACCCGTAGAGTCCATTTTTATTCAGCTAAATCACTAAACATTAATCAACTCTCGTGACATTCTCAAACTACAACACACATTGATAATGCTTTTTATACACAACACACACATAATTTCAATCAAGAAAAATTTATCAAAATTCAAAATTCAAAATTCAAACATTGATCAGAAAAATTTCAATCAAGAAAAATTTCTTTTGTATTTTGTTGAAAAGTTTCCATAGATAGCAAGTAAGCGAGATAGCGTCATCGATGTTGCCGAATGCGTCTGGCACTCCGATGAAAGGGGTACCTAAACGAGATGATAGAGAAATATCGAAAAGGCCTGAGGGCCGAATGACCATCATGGAGGTCACTCCCGTTGGGATCCCTCTGCATCCCAAGAAAGCAGCGGTAGCATTTCGGACCACTAGCGGGATGGTTGCAAGGGAACGAGTCCCCATCACCACACAAAATTGGAAGTTTCGGGCATACAAAGAGAAAGGGCAGCTGTGGAATGAAATTTCAAGATCGTTCGAGATACCAGCAGAAGTCCAGGGACTCATCTGACGACATGCATTCCTTGCGATGGGAAAAGCGTGGAAGACCTCCAAAAGCATGCTTGTCACAGAGTACGTGAACAAGGATCGAACGCCCTTCACGAAGTATCTTTTTGTGTGGCTAGATACATGGGACACCTTTGTGTGGATGAAGACAACGACTGAATTTCAGAAGCACAGTGCGGCGCACAAGGCTATCAAGACACAAAACACTCACCCCATAGACTCGACACCGCTGGGTACGCGGGTAAAATCCTACAATGAAGGAGGGAGGACGAGGACGCAATCCGGTGGGAGGCCTCCCCGCCATTTTTTGGGATCACAGATGAGCGCGCCTGAAACTGGTTAAAACGAGGTTATCAACCACGTCTTCGTGCGCCGTCTCTTTCTTACACATGTGGGTTGTAGTTTGAGAATGTCACGAGAGTTGTCACGAGAGTGTTGTAGTTTCTTACACATGTGGGTGGATTACGGGTAATCGGGCGAAGCGGGTACGGGTGGAGCTTACCCATGCCCATACCCGTTTACCCGATGGGTAAGGAATTGTGCCCGTTTTTATACCCATGGGCAAAGAAAGACGCCATACCCGCCTCCATTAGGGTATTCGCCCGCGAGCACGCGGGTAATCGGGCACAATTGCCATCCCTAGTCGCAAGCCGCCCCTGTTATTTTGAGAGCCAGTGCTCCTCAACTGTAACATCCCAACTTTTTGGCCTTTGAAAATCTTTTAATTAGTTGCTAGTTCGAAATCTCATCATTTGTATTTTATTGGAATTTAATTTAAAAGCATAATATAGACTTTCATGACAAAATAATTTAATGTGCTTAATCCCAACATCAATAATGGCCAAACTTATTTTATTTGGATTCTATATGCTTGGATATATTTTCTAGAATTTTATGGAATTGTTTCAAGATCATTTGTTGTTTTCTATTTGCTATTTACATTTTTGGAGTGTCTAAAAAGAGAAATCAAATTTAATTCTTAGAACAGCGTTGGGCCGAAGCCCAACACTATTCCCGTGCGCCAACCCATCTCCCGCTCGCCCGCACCCTCGTCCGTTGGATGTGCGACGCGTGCCCCTCATTTCGATCGAACGCCCGAGCGTTCGCCCGCCTTCCTCCGTTCGATTGCTGCCGCGTGGCCTCACCCGCTGATCCTGTTTGCTCGCTCGCCCGCGCCTCGCTGCCGCTGCCAGGTGGGACCGCCACCGAGTCGTCGTCTCCGCGGAGTCTTCTTCTTCCTCGCGCCCGCGCCTTCGTCCGACAAACGCGTATCCATTGCGGATTCTCCGCGCCGACTTTACCAAATCAAATCCCGAGTTATCCCTTACCTATTTCTATTGGAATCAAACCCGAATTTGGTAGATATCCCCGAGAATCAAGGATTCCAAAATCCCAGCCGTTTCGGACTCGAATTGGGGGTTTCCAATTCTGGTCTCCCTTGGGCCTATAAATATCCCCCTTAGCATCGCTCAGTCCTCCGCAACCCAGAGCCGCCACCCTCGTCTCCCCGATCGCTCTAGCGCCGCCGCAATCCAAGATTTAGGGTTTTCGACCGAGCTTCTAGGCTACCACCACCGTGTTCAGCAAGTTCTAGGCTACCCTGTGCGCCCCTCCTCGACGCCGGAGCATCGCCGGAGCACACTTCTGATAAAATCCGAAGCTCCACTGCCGCTTCTTCCTCGCCGCCGTGTAACATCCCAAATCTGGAATTGAGTTTCAAAGTGTAAGAAAATCAGGAGAAATTAAAACTTTTCTTGCATCTTGAAACCCCTGGTCATTTTTGTAATTCTTTTAAAAGGACTAGGGAAGATCAAATTCAAATCCTCATTCGACTCTAATCAAAAACCTCCTTGGCGTAGATCTCATGCCAAACCCCTGGAGGTATTTTCCTGAGTTCTAGGGAGGCTTGGCAACACCTCTGAATTAACTCATGGTTTTTAGAAATCATTTGGTAATTCTTGAAGGCAAGTCAAATTCGGTCAAACCCTATTTCTCCTCTTCTGGAATTTCTGGGGGAAAATTCAGTGTATGAAAACCTCTGAAAATTTTATGGGAGGTTCCTCCTGCTGTCGGCAATCTCCAGTTAAAATTTCGTAAATTTTGGAGCTTGCTTGATACCTTAAATGATCCCTCAAAAATCAGTTGTTCTAGTTCAAACCCTAACTGGTTTGCACTGTTCCGTAGTTTCGAATTGGGCTCGGGCTCGAGCCACTGGACTCGGTCCCGCCCACTAGCTGTACCATTCCGTGGTCGTTCGGGCGCTGGGGTCGTGAGTCGTTGGATCAGCATCGAACGGTCTTCGACCAGTCGAACGGTGGAGTCGTTGTAGACCACTCGATCCAGCTCAGCCTTCCGATTTCAATCCGACGACCAACGAGTCGTCTCCTTCCTCTGTCCGCGCGCGCGTGAGCCCCTGCCATGGCGTGCGCAGGAGAAAAGCGGTGGCGTGCAGTCCACTCTTCGTCCGCCTTTAAACGGCTAGCTCTGCGCGCATTAAATGCCTGTCGCACTCCTACCTCAGTAGGCCATGACTCAACTGCTCACATCGCTCTCAAGTGCTCTCATGGCAGTGTTGACCCGACCGAAGCCGGTGCTGCTCTCGCCATCGCCCTATTTAAACCCCTTTGTGCTTCACCCTTAGCTTCCTTTAGCACTTCCGCAACTCCAGCTAGCATTCACCATCTTGCTTGAGCTGCAGTTCCTTGCAATCTCCTCGACCGCCATTGTTGAGTGTGGAGCTTTGGTGGAGGCGGTGCGGCGGGGTTTCTTCTTCAAGTCTTGGCCCCTCTCGCTCCCCTTCGCTCTCGGAGCTTGACCCTCACGCGGTTTGGTTCTCTCTTTGCTCAGGTCACTGTGGCCTAGTGAGGACCTCACCGCAGCCGTTCGGTCACTCGTTGCCGGAGCCACTCCGTGGGACTCTGGTCGTTCTTCTGCTCAGGTACTTTCGCATTGCCCTATAGGAGCTTAGATGTGTTCTCATTATCCTTGGGTTTTGTCCGTTCGGGAGCTCTCCCGAGCCGTACCTACTCAGCTGCATGCCGTGGTCGTACCGCTGTGGTCGGAGAAGCCGCCGAGCCACTGGCAAAGCATGCGGGAGGCGCTGCCTTGTGGTCGGAATTTCGACCAATCACTGTAGTTTGGTCGTTTCAACCAGATGCAGTATTGTGTTGTGTAAATATGACGTCGCGTAGTCCCCAGACCTTATGTTTGTCAGGGAGAGGCCTACCGAGTGATTGTAAGTTCTCCTACAATCACCCCCATAGTCGTAAGTCTTACTACGACTATGGCGTGTTCATAAGTCCTTCTTCGACCATTACCCAGTCGAAAGTTATGTCGTGGCTTGTACCTCGTCGTAAGTCTTACTACGACTATGTCCGGGTCATAAGTACTTCTACGACATGTACCAAGTCGTGAGTCTATCTACGACTAGTACCCAGTCGTACGACCTTCTGCGACCACTATCTGGTCGTAAATCCTTCCACGACTACTGTCAGTCGTAGGTTCTGCTACGACTATTACCTGGTCGTAAGATCTTTCTTTCGGTCGTAGTTTTGGCATTAAGAATCCAAATCAATCGATTCTTGTTGCTACATTCTTTATAAATCAGTACCTTGCTTCGGTAAGATTTTTAGAATTTTTGGAGAAAGTTTGCTGTTGAGTCTTTGTATTTTATTTGTTCTTATTGGTTGCTTTTCGCCTTCTCGTTAGGATCCGAAGAGCACATCGACAATATTGTCGACCCTCAGCAACATCCTGACCCACAGCAAGCAGGCAAGCAGTTTGATCATGTTAATCCTATTATTTTTCCAGTCTACTATATTGATTTCAACTCGTATGTATGCATTGCTATTTTGTTGTCAAATTATGGTTAGTGTCCTATAGTTGCATACTCTGTAGGACTTGTTTATCCTCTACTACTATGAGCTTAGGTTATTTGCTGTGGTCGGAGTCCGATGGAGGGACTTGGATCACTTAGTAGCTTCCGATTGGAAAATGCTTAGCCATGCTTAGTTCGGTAGCTTTGGGCGATCATCGACTTAGTCGATGGTCTTGATCACACAAAAATTATTATTTTTCCATTATGTCCAGAAACTTGGTGCTTTGTTAATTTTGCAAATCAAAAACTGAAAATGAAAACTGATTTGGACTTGGGCATAATGGTATGTTGGTGTGGTGTTTTTGGGTGTGATCGGAATGGTGCCCAAGTCATCAAGGACCGAACATCTTGTTACACTAAACCAAGCGATTGCGTACTAACCACATGAGGGATATATGGGACCCCTCTTGACTTAGTACTTTGGCGTGTGTTATCTCCGAGTCGCAGGAGGAAAAGTTTTGTGTGTGTGTTGCGTGAAACATGCGCTGTGTTCTTGTGTTTGTGTTGGGTGTGCGGTGGTGGGGATTGCCGGGAAGGTTCTCCACCTCGAGGGGCGTCGCAGTTGTCCAAGGCTTTACCCGTGATGGGTAGTTGTCCGAGGTGGGCGACGACCCGACACAACGTATGGGTTTCTATCCATACAGGCGACTCAAGTTAATGCATAATATTGGAAACGTCTCGTAGGACTTAGCCGTGCTAGCATATCTCTAAGGTAGTGTGCTTAATCATGTGGCAAAAGGCGGTCCGACATGTGGGTAAGTTGGTACACCCTGCAGGGACAAAACTATTCGAATAGCCTCGTCCTAGGTTATGGACACGCTTGGGGAGGTCTTCCAAGAGTTAGACTACAACCTTTGTTTTCAAAATTAAAACTTGACATGGTTGGTATGAATGGGTAATTCATACTATTGTTGTGGTGACTATTGGGTTAGTCACTTCCAGGTGGTTGTTGTCTTCTATCTACTGCTATTATTATTGTTCTTTCGGTTATTTGAACATTAAAAACTGATTTGTTAAATTGCTTTCAATCTATTACATTACTGCAAATGGAAACTTGCTTTATGCTAAAATGAAACATACAGCCTCCACTTCAATGAGCTTGCATGTAGTATATGAACAGTTTGTTACCCCACTGTAAGTCTTGAGTACATTCAAAGTACTCACCGGCTTTTGCCACCGCTTTTGTTCTTAGGGAAGGAGGTGAGCCCCAAGGGCCTCACTTTTGTGAGATATGCTTCGGGTTTGGCGACTAGCTTGGCGGTCCGGTCGGTTGCCTTGTGGGTTAAAGGCACACTGATTGGCTCTTTTGTTGTAGCCATCTTATGGCACTTTTGCTTCCGCTGTTTAATTATTGTTGTCTCTTTTATTGTTGGCCAGTTGGCCTCTCTTTTGTAATGACTCGGTTTAATATTACAAATACTTCTGTTCTGTTCTGTGTTTCGGTTCTATGTGGATGCATGTAATTGATACATAAATTTTGTGATGAGGTGTGTATACTGCATTTCTGGGAAGTATACATGTCTCGAGTCTCGGGTTATCTGCTTTGTGATGCTAGGACCGAATGGATGGTTAAGCATTACAAGCCGGATAAATCGGGGTCTCACACGCCGGTCGCCACCGTCGTTGCCAGCCGCTGGTAAGAGCACCAGTAGGTGCGCAATAACATGGGGAAGCTCCTGGTACCCTTCGTCGCCGATGATTCGCCGCCAAACGCCGGTGACCATCGGGTCCCGAGCGCCATGCCGTCGTCGTCGGCTCGGGGCAAGATCGACCTCGGTCTTTGGTGTGGCAGCCGCGTGGCGCCAAATCAGCGCCAGCACACGCGTGCGTGGCCTAGTCCACCGCGTCAACTCTCCCGAAGCTCGGTGCACTCAGTCCACCGTGAGCGTAGACCCGACATGTGGGGCCCACATGTCAGATTTCTTTAAATCTAATTTTTTTCCGAAAATTCTCGGCTGACGCAAGCATTGCGTAATAATCCGATTTTCCTTTATAAAAATAAATCGGGAAATTAAATTAAAATCCAAATTAGGGTTTTATTATTTTCCAATCTTCCAAAGCCCATAACTTTTGCATCCGACCTCCGATTGAGCCCATTCAAATTTGTAAATTCATATAAAATCAAGATCTACTTAATGGTGAATTTTATTTTATTTTTGGAGTTTGTTTTTCCTCTGTTATTTATTTATTTTTGTTTCTTTTGTCTCGTTTACGAGTAGACGTCGATACTTGGGGAAATTTTGGAGAAGAAGGAGCACCTCAAGATCAAGACCAGTACCTAGACCTATTCCAAGGCAAGTTATACCTTTGATCATCTTGCACCCAGTTTTCAAAATATTTTATTGCAATGTATTGCATTCTATTTTAAGTATTTATTTAAATGCTTTTGGGATAGTTATTAATCCAATTTGTTATATCCACCTTGTCTATTGTATGACATGATCTTTTATCACCCTAGGTTGGTTCATTATTAGTTGGTATTATCGTAGCACCAACGTGGGTTGGTTAGATACGAGTAGATTGTTTAGCCATGCCACGAGTCATCATTTCATGTGAGTCACAATTATGAACTTGATTAATGGAATATGGAACTATGTGATAAAACTGTGTGATGTGTGCTATTACTCGTTGATGGCATGTGTTGCACTTAATCAACAGGGTAGAAAAAGATTTAGACTGAGGCAAGTGGTGGATCTGTGTGATTGGTGGAGCTGTGTGCTATAAACTTTGTGATTTGGGTTAAAATTGGAAGTCTTGCCTTAGTCAATTAAGGACTTAACTCTGTGCGCCATTGAATTGGGCCTTACTGTACGACCACATGCCTAGTATGGGCTGGGCCTAACTTAGTAAGTTATGGAGTCTTGATATTGACAACTCAGGTTGTATTTAAGCTGTGTGATGGGCTGGAGGTGTGATATGTCACATCACCAGACGGTTCGCTGCATCCCTGTCCAACGCTGTGTGTCGTAACCAAACGCTGTGTGTATCGGTTGGCCGGCAGGAAAGCACATCGGGAGTGTCATTACTTGAGATGAAGTCTCTGAAAGGTTTTGTTGTGATCAACTCTGATCCGGTTGATTTCATCGAGTGGGTAAAGTGTACAACCTCTGCAGAGTGTTAAATCAATCTATTCGAATAGTCGCGTCCTCGGTTATGGACATGCTCGGGAATTTCACACGAGGGGTAGATTTTCATAAAACAACTGGGAATTGTCAGCTGTGTGAGGTAACTTGTGCAGCTGTGTGAATAACTTGATTTGACTGTGTGTCCTTTGTGAAATCAAATGTTAAATTAATATTCTTTATTTGTTTTCAATTACGTTTCAATCTATTATCTGTATTCAATTGCAAATGTTGCATTTCTGCAAAATAACCACAGAAGTCATTCCTTTGGAATAAGCCATCATGTATAATTGCATTCTGTGGTATGACTTGCGAGTACGGTGTGTACTCACTCTTGCTAAACAAATCAACAGAAGTGGAGGAGTCATCGCCAGCTTTTGAAGAGGAATTCTACGAAGGTTGATCGTTAGGGTCTTGATCCCAGTCAGTTGCCTGTGGTAAATTGATGGGAGCCCGCTGGAGTTTACTTTATTTCCGCTGCAGTTTATTTCATTATTGTCAGCCTTGCATGGCTTAATAATAGTAAAACTCGACCTTAAGGTCACAACAGTTATTTGTTATTCAAATTACTCGTTTATTTAATATTTCGTTGTATGGAGTTGATATTTCATCAATGTTGACACTGTGTGCACTAGCGTGATCCTGGACTAGTGCAGAATACACAGAGGGTCCAGATTTGTATATTTGGGTCCCGACATCAACGTCAGAGTAGCTGCGCTTCCACGCCACTTTCTGAACATAGCGACGTCCAATTACCTATCGATGTTATCCAGGTAATGTTCATCTCTTGAATGCTACATAGATAGACCTGCTGGATGCCTTAGATAATCGTGTATCATTATGTAGGAGCCCACGCCGTGCAACCTCATAGTTAGACTTGTTGGCTCCATTCCTGTTGAGGCTGGGCAGGGGATGACGTATCCATGCTCGCCAGGGACTCTAGTGCACGGTGCCCAGCTAGGGACCAGTTTTGTGAAGGTCCAGTAGTACTACATGACGTTTTCAAGGCCATCGCATTGGACAAGTCCCCAAACGACAAGATCATGACACTAGGGGATGTCGTCCACACATTCCTCCAGTGACCCAAGAGGGACATCGCCCTGGTCCCTTCTATGCCAGCATCTACCCAGCATGAACAACTGGCCTCTCCACACGACCATCTACAGCCTGTGGCCTCTCCGACCCTCCCTTCGATGTCCCCACTGGAGAAACCCCCAAACGACGAGGTCATGATGCTGTCCACACATTCATCTAGTCGTCAAAGAGGGACATCACCCTGGACCCTTCCGTACAGGCATCTACCCAGCATGAATAGCTGGCCTCTCCACACGACCATCTACATCATGCGGCCTCTCCGACCCACCCTTTGATGTCTCCACATGCACCTGATCTGCTTTGGCATGCCACCATATTGGCTCCCATAGAGACCACACTAAGCATATACATGCAACGCGCCAATTCGTCTCCCGTGAAGAACACGTACCAACGTGTCAGAAAGACCAAATCGAAGAAAATCAAGGCGCCTCAAAAGCAATGGACATACTCCATAGGAAAGTCATTGGTCCCAGATACGCTTGTAGTTGGCCTTGGAATGGCTACCGCTTCTTTGCATGCGTGGTACATGGATAAGACCAACAAGGCGAGGAAAAAATGCCCTTCGAGTTTAACTGTCAAGTACACAACGAGGCATTTTCTCCACAAGCCCGACTTTTTCGTGGCGGGCTTTGATGACTTGTTTGATCTCTTCAACCTCAATGCTTTCAACACCTTACTTTTAAGATGCTGGACACTGTAAGTGTGTAAAATTATGGTCTACATTCATGTAATACCGGTAAATGACATAACCCCTTGCTTATGTATAGACACATGACCCTAGAAGCCAGACAAAGAAAAGAACCGGCCGGTTTTCTTGACCCACACTTGTTCTCTGAGCAATGCATCAACGACGATGCATCTTACATCGAGGATTACATAACAACGGGACTGCTTGCTTACAATGACAAAGAGTACATATTTGTACCCTACAACCAGAGGTAAGTGCTTCACTCATTGTTATACTCATTTATTTGTACTTCATATGCAACGTGAACTTAGTTTTAAGGACTATGATGACATACATGTGTAGGTGGCACTAGATTCTAATTGTCATTGTACCAAAGTAGAACAAGGTAATATACCTTGATTCCTTAATCAAGAGCCAGCACGACTTCACAGTTGTGCAATAATGAATCAACATGTAAACTTATTTCATCCAAAAATAACTCTATGTACCATTCGTTTGTAATGGTTGAGGCTGACTTTTTCGAATCACGTAGGTCGTTTGCCGCGTACATTGCCAAAGGAGAGAGACACGTGATAGGGAACACCACACTGCGACATGTGATGCAATTTCTGGTACCCACTAGTACACAATAATCCTATATCACACTTCGTAATGATGCCTCTATAGCTGAATAAACCTATGTATGTAATTATATTTTTATAGTGCCACTAGCAACTTCAGGGCAATGTATGTGGATGCTATGTTTGCCACCATATGAAAGAAATCATGGGTGGTAGGCATAATGATCCAGAGGTTTGTCAATCTCACAATAATTATTTTCTATTTATCAATTAATATATATAAGTGCTTACAACTTTACTCTTCCTAGTGTCAGGGCATCAAGATCCCTTTAAGTACAGTCCAATTGAAAGAACTCTTCGAAATTCGAGGATGGCACGCCACCTTCATAATGTCGGAGGTCATTCACACAAAAGGAGAGTTTCACGCGGACTGAATAAAATTTTTAGTGACAAACAATGTTTTCTTACTGTATCTGTGTAAACATGTTGTAAAAATATTATAACAATTCATCTATAATCAATCTGTCAATTTGTTTATCTGTGATATATATGTGTATCTGTTATATATCTATGTATTTGTGTATTTGCTTGTATTTGTTATCTGCATATTGTTTTCAGGTGGCATGGTTAGCATTTCCTAAAGCTAGCTGAAAAACAGAAAAAAGAGTATAGAACGAACTATCACAGACAGTTTTATGGTATAAACCGTTTATGATAGTAAGTCTTCACAAACGGCTACCACGAACAATCGTCTGTGATATGTCTCCAATCATAGACGGTTGGTATATATAATCGTCTGTGATAGTAAGGCTTCACAGACGGTTATATCACAAACAGTTTTTTTGTAGAAGTCGTCTGTGATAGTAAACCTTCACAAACAATTTTTTTTATAGAATCTATCTGTGATAGTAGGACTTCACAGACAGTTTCGACCCAAAACCGTCTGTGTTGTGACTAATTACAGATGGCTTCTACCTAAAATCGTTTGTGTTATGACTTATCACAAACGACTCACAAACTGTCTGTTATAACTGCCTGTTATCACAGACACATAAATTTAGACGGTTCAGAAACCGTCTATGATGACCCTTTGTATAGTAGTGGAAAATATTCTCGTGGAAGGAGAACACCAAGAGAACCCAAATTTCTATGTACATATAGATTCGATTCCTAGATAGGAGAATGCCCTGCATATATGCATGGCATTAACAAACTCCAAAGTCCAAAGCTTTTGCAGTTCTCTAATATTGAAATATCCTTTCAGCTTTTGTGTTGACAAGGGATGTGTTGGGGCTTGAACCACTACTCTAACACTACTTTAACTAGTAAGGTTATGTACAATGGTTTTACGTCAGTTGTCTATAGTTTTTTTGCTACGTAGGATTTAAGCTGATGCAGATGAAAGAGAATAAAGAGAGATAAATGTGTTGTCTACAATTCTGTATCCGACTATATCACCAGAACCAAGGAGAAAATGTCTTAGGTCTATGAAAGCATTAAAAGATTGTGTCATCTATAAAGACAAGTGAAAAGACAACCCATTGTATGAGCTGTCTATAGCGATGTCTACAGGTGACATGGAGAGTTGCTATAGACAGCAGATGTCTGCACCATTTTACATGCCCCAAGTGCATCTCCAACAATGTGAGTCGGTTGTCTCTTAGCTTTGCCACATTGGATTTTGGGTGAGGTGGAGACAATTCAAGCTTTCTTGCAAGAGACAACTTTGACACAAGAACCAATGCAGCATGGAGCGTGTTTGTCTCTACCATTAGAACGGTTGTCTCTAACATTGGTAAGAGATGATATGGAGAGTGGTATAGACAACTATTGTCTCTAATACTATTGGAGATATCTAAGGGCATCCATAATAGTTTATTTCTTAACGTTGTTTCTAAGGACTCCTACTCACTTAGAGGCAACACTAGAGATAACATCTCCACCAATTTATCTCTAAAATCATCCTCCTAACTCTTTTTTTTAATCATTTTAACCACAACTTCCCCCTCAAACTCTCTCACCATGGCGATGATGATTCACATACCAAACTTGTCTCTTGCATAGGAGATAACACCACTGTCGATTCTGCCCTAAGTAACATACCAAGCCCTGCGGACAATACTATATGGCAGACAGGGTCCACTGGGACGGCCTAGTTAGGACCCACCTAGCTACCAGCCTAACAACGATATGCAGGATTTTCTTCCCTGTTAAAATTTTCCACCTAAAAATCCTACTCTTTTATGGGATAAGATAAGAATCCACTAGCAGTTATCGGTTTACCGATATAAAACCTCATAATTAACCTTTTGTTCCTCTCAGAAAAGCAAATGAAAAAGTGTATGTCTATATCTGCAAAAGAATAGTCTATACTTATCCCTAAATATGGCTCTAAGATGCCAAAGTGTAAGCAGCGACCACATTTTAATTGATTGATACCAAATGCTCTACCAAGTAAGATAGGGAAATAACATTTCGAGAAAAAAGAATTATTCTGGGCAATCTTATCACTGTACCAATATATATATTGTTGTGAATAATCAATTACCTCTTAAATAAGCATTCAAGTATAGGTTTTTTGGGTAATTATAGTTGCTTTTAGTACTCATTGTGGTCTTGTTTAGAAAAGGCTTGCGCTAAAGCTACCTTAAAGCTATTATAATTTAGAAGCTCTTGGTTTTTTTAAAATCTATTAGAAGCTAAACCTTCCAAACAGGTGGTGCACTAAAACTGCTTACGAAAGATAAATCCTTTTTTCACGTACTCAAAAGTAAAAAAGAAAAAGAGCGCAACTAGTGCTCGGACATACGATGAAAAGCTTCCCATCGTATGCTCCGACTAATTTTTTTTTCATTGTGTGCAATATTTTTTTCAATATTTGCAACAAAAAAAAGACTAGTCCGTCAAAGAAGAGGTGACAGGCAGGATACAACGTATCAAAGAAACTAGATGTAATATTTCAAAGAAGATTACATCTCAAAAAATCTCAGATGCAAAGAACGCTTTTAACAGTAAAAAGGGTTGGTTTTGCAAAATTTTTTTGTGGGCGCAACAAAAAGAAACTAACTATCAAAAAGAAGAGGTGGAGCATATGAAAACACCTATTACGAACAAAAAGTGTGCAATATTTTTTTTTCCAACGGTCGTAATATTTTTCTTTCAACCGCCACAACATTAACTTTTATTTGACGATCACAAGAAAAAGACTTACAAACTATCAAAGACTATCAAAAAGTGAAACTCCCCGGAACTTCGTGCTCTGGCTGCCGTAGATGGCCATACCCGAGTGCGGAAGGGGCAACCCCGGATCGGGTGGCCGGCGGTGGAGCTTGGTATGCCAGCGAGACCAAGGGCGCGTCACCCGAACTTGAGCTCAGAAGCGCAGCGGTACGCCAACGCCTCCACGCGACGTGGCAACCCAGCACGTGGCGTGCGGCCGAAGCAGCCAAGCGCGGTGGCTTGTGCGACACCAGGCGTAGCGGTGGCTCGCAGCAGCTTGGCGGCCAAGCCGAGGTGTGGTGCTGTAGTGGCGCATCAGCGTGGCCGGCAGAGGTTGGCTCGACCGGAGGGAAGGGAGAGAAGAGGGGATTGAGAGGAAGAGAGCTTCTGGAGGAGGAAGAGAAGCAACAGATAATAAAGAAAAGAGGGAGACGTATAGTTAATAGTGAGGTGGTAAAAAAGAGACTCACGTGGGTAGTAGATGAGGAGTAAGTGAGTAGGAATCGTCTGGTATATTTTCGTTTCTCCGGACGTTTAGAGCATATCAATACCTAAAAAGAAGCCCCCGGCGCTCCACTGGTTTCTCTAAGAAGCTATTTTGTGAGTCAAGACAACCTCTTCCGGTAGTAGGGTGTGTGTCTCGCATTCATTTAAAAAGAGAATTTTTCACGGTACATTCGGCGATAGATAATTAAGCTTGTTTGCATAAACATATATATGTTCAAAAATAGTAGTGACAACAATATGTATGGTCGCACCGAAAATATATTATCTTGGTGAGATTAGGAGAAATTTGCAAAAGCAAAATAAATTCGGATGGGTATCCGAGACTGCCTTTTTGGTGGGAACGAACGCTAGCTCTTCTACTGGCACAAGACAAACGCAAGAGGCATACAATATGCATGAAGAAAATGGAGACAAAGCGAGAGTTATAAAACCAAACATATACACGGATGTACGTACGCACCTGAGACGCCGATGTCATAGCCGAAGATGAGGCCGCAGGAGGCCGCCATGAGGCAGGTGACCACGACGGAGAGCGTCACACCGCCACCGTAGTCGTTCACGACGCCGCCTCCCCCCGCGGCGAATCCTCCTCCGGCCATCGATCGAGGAACTGCCTAGCTAGCTAGCTAGCTAGCTGATCCTTTCAGACGCTTAGCTAGCTAGCTCCCGGTGAGATCGAACTCGGCTCGCGCGAGTTTGTTATGCGTTGCTGTGGCGAACTGGCGATTCGCTGGAAGCAACAGCCGCCCATACATATCTCTAGTACGTGTACGAGGCTGATCAATCAGTTCACCACCATCTATCCATATAGGCAAATGGATCCTTCCTTTGAACGGGTGTGCAGCAGCAGAATAAGGGGTGGGGAAAGCGACCATACATACACAATGCACGAGTTGCTCTATATATACCTGCATTTGTAGGGAGCAGAGATACGATAGGTGCCGCTGGTACATTAATGTAGTAAGTTGGGAAATGGAATTATTCCATGTAGCGTGAGTCGGAAGCACACGCCTTTCCTTGCCGTTTGGCACTTTTTTGGCCATTGGATCTAGCGTCCTACGGTTCGTATTAAAGCTTGTGAGATGAGAGCATCAATAAGCACATCTTCAATAGTTAAAGATAATTTTATCTCTAACATATATTCATACAACATCTCCAATAGATAGTCTCCAGCACACTCTTCAATATTTATATTTTATAGTTTTCCTTTGAAACGAGCTCACATGTCAATTAAAGTAGATTAATGTATCTTATTTTGTTTCGCGTGCACAACAATCACTTCAGGAAGAGGCGACATGTGCTATCTCTCTCTCTCTCTTTTTCTCTCTTCTCCACGTAGGATTTTATTGACGTGATATAGCTAAGAAACAACAATAAATACACTATTGGAGCCCATTCCCAACTCTAGGTTTGAATGGGCATGAGTAAACATGGGTAAGTAAGTATTACTCTCCCCATATCCAAATCTAAATAGGTATTTTATTTCTTACCCATACCCTACCCAATAGTATGAGTATGGGTTTGGACGCGTTGAGTTACGTGATGATACCTCTGCCCGTGTCTCGCTGGATACTCGCCTAGTCGCCCATGGCCGCCACCGCCGCTGTGCGCCCTTCATATCTCTACACCTCCACCTTCGCCCTCTGAGCCCACGCTTCTCGGCTTCCGCCTAGTCGCCGCTGGCCGTCACCACCGTCGCACGCCCTCTGCGGCTCCGCCCACACCCTGGGCGGCCCGCACCTCCCGCCTAGTCGCTGTTGGCCCCCGCCACACTAGGGTGGGTTGCCGCACGTGATAGGATTGCAACAATGTGGGAAGAGCTGTAGGCTGCGGTGGACCAACTACCTGCGGCCCGACCTCAAGCAAGGCGAGTTCACCGACGCCGAGGAGCATAACATCATCTAGTTGAACTCCGTCGTTGGCAACAGGTAGTGATTAACTTCCCTCCATGGTGTTTTGGTGCTTCTTCTCGTCCGTGAAAAAACATCTGCAGAAAAAAAAAGTGTTGAAAAATTTGCAACATCGCCGTGAACAGTATGCAATATTTTTTTATACATATGCAACATTTTAAAGAACAGTATGCAATATTATTTTCAACGGATTGCAACATTGTTTACAACAGGTTGCAACATTGATGCACCGTTCCATTGAAAACGTCCATATCGGACGTCTGCCGGTGAGCATTACCCTTTTTCTAATTCTATTCTAAAAAAGCATCGATTCTCCATAAAACGGTTTACCTTTTGCTTCTTCTTTTTTCCCTCCCAAGTGGATGGCCAGAAATCTTTCGCTAACCGCGGCGCAGTAAGTATCGAGCTTCTTCAATTTTCCTTTTTGCAGATAAGGATATTTTCCTCGAAAGTGCACGTAGAATACTAACACGATCGAGCTTTCAATAAACAAATCAAATTCGATCGACGAGCTAGCTAGTTGGAAACCAGCTCGATCGGCGGGACAAGTACTTGTCTGGAGAGTCCATTAGGTTTGAGATCAAATCCACCACAGAGATTTGCGATGTTCACGTGTTGACTCGAATTCTTGGGTGGCATCGTAGCGTCGTACGTGTGCTGGACCATTTCCCGCAAAAGTAGTGCCTCTGATCTCACAACAGTTGATCCATGGATCTTTCCCCTCTTACATGAGATGGACGACGACGCACGGCGGCCAACCACGGCACTTGGCGGATCCACGGCTGGGGCTTTACCGCCGTCCCTCGGTGTCGCCGGCGCGCCTCACTACCGGACGCTGTGGTGGTCGTTGGCGTCACGTCCATCCCGGATACATTAGTAGTACAGCTTACTGGACCAGTGCGAGAAGTACGACGAGTTCATCGAGATCATGTGCGAAGAGCGGGAGGTCGTTGATGCATTAGTAGCAGCATCTGCGATTTATCTATTCCTGCTATAATGACTTATGAGTCGTGAAGCTAGGGTCAAACCATTTGGACTTATGGACCAACAGGTTGATGAACCTTTTGCCTCTAATTTTTTTGGGCCGAACCTTCAGCCCATCCTGTTGAAATTTGTGGAGCGAATCGGTGATCCAATGGGCTAGTGTGGACCACTCCCACCACTATGTGGGAAGCACGATGTCGCGCGAGCGCGTGCACAACTGGCACGAGAGTGTAGTATTTCGACCACTTTATTTCGATCATATTAGTCTATAGATTCGATCAGTGTTTTTCGACCAGTCTAAAAGGAGAGAGAGAAATACATATATGGTTAGCAAAAGAAATGTATACTAGGTTCACGATACGATCATAGCCATGCGTTACAAGTCACAAGTCACGCGATTGTTACGTGAATATATGCGCACGCGTGCGTATGTGCGTGTGTGTGACTTTAGCTATAGTCCTCCTCGTGTCACTCCATGTTATGTGTCATATGTTTCAATGTATGGCAAGGATTCCATCTTATAAATTTCTCCCCCATCACTTGGCTAGTCAATATATGACTAAACCATGCATGCTTTGGAATATGAGACTAACCGTGATGTCCTCCCATCTTCAATAATGTCGGCATGTCTGCTTTAGTCGTTGTCTAGCGGTATAGAGAATCTTTTCACCATCGCCAAGCGACAACATGCCCTCACTAGTGATGGCACGTTCCTAGCTACTCGATGGCGGTATACAGTCCATACCTCATTTTCAATACAAAGTTTTATCTCCTCTTTGCTAGGGCTTCCCAATCATCGAGTTTCTTTGGCCACTAACTTCTTAAACAATGCCGCTACTCACCACTTATCATCCCAACTCTTAGTTCCTTTAACATTGTGACTTTCTCTTCAATTGCTCCAACGATCAGCACGATATTGTCCTGATCTACAGCATCGCAACCTCGACTCTTTGCTTCTATGTGGATCAATGTCTTCTTGCAGGATACAGATCGATGTCATTGCACTCTTTCGTGATCTCCTCTTACACCATTCGTGTTATCCTCGTTATAACTTATATTTTTAATCAAAATTTTAATTTTTTTATTCCATAGGAAGCAACAATAGAAAAACGTGACCTTGAGAGTGAACGTGATGGCTTTTTTGTGTCTCATTTGACGCCATTCGTGCCATCCTCATTATAAAATTTATTTTTATTCAATATTTATTTTATTTTATTGGAGTTCGTATACAAATCAAATTGTAAATTTTCTTTTGTTTTTTATTCTGAATTTTAGTTCTTTTTTCTTGGAATTCAAATCTAAATCTAATTGCTAATTTTTATTTTGAATTACAATTATTTAGGGTTTTCACTTTGGAATTCGTATTGAAATCAAATTGCTAATTCTATTTTAATTTTATTCAGAATTTCAATTATTTTTTGTTGTATTTCGTATACAAATCTAATTGCTAATTATTTTTTATTTTTATTCTCAATTATAATTATTAGAATTCGTATCGAAATCAAATTGCTAATTTTATTTTATTTTTATTATGAATTTCAGTTTTTTTAATTGGATTTAGTATAAGATCTAATTTCTATTTTTTATTTTTTATTTCGAATTATAATTATTTTGATATTTTACTTAGAAATTTGTATGGAAATCAAGTTGAGGAATTATAATTTTCATCGATTAATGCCATTGAGGAATTATAATTTTTATCGATTAATGTAGGAATTTATAGCTCTTGAGAGCGAACGTAACCACCTTTTTAACTCTTTTAATAAGGTAATAGATATATTATAGTCGGTACTGGGCCTCAACATACACTGGATTTCATTGTTGGGCCTTGTTGGATCGTACCTGTAACATCTGGCCGATGACGAGCATGGCAATGTTCACGGCGGCGGTGTTGACGATGGAACCGACAAGGAACACTACGCCGCCGATCAGCATGATGGCTTGGCCGGGCTCCGTTCCTAGTGAACGCGGGAGGAGGCAACAACAGCTATCTGTGGGTGGTGGGGTCGCCAACGGGTTCCATTTCTCACAGTTGAAGGTTTTCAATCTTCGGTTGGAAGTATGAATCTCACAGTTCAAAGTTTATGATCGGATGTTTTCAGTTTCGGGTTGAAAGTTCCAATCTCATACCGGTACAAATTTCCAATCCTCAGTCGGAAGTTTTCTAGTTGAAAGTTTCCGATCTACATTCGAAAGTCTTATGTAGTAGAAAGTTTTCTGTAACTAGCTATGTTTTTGTCGTCACTTGATTTTATTTGTCAGAGTTTATGGGTTTGGTCTATATAATATTCTAAATAAATCTTAGAAAAATTCTAAAACCCACTCATATATGGTGAAAAATGAGAAGTTCATTACTATATTGCTAGTTCAGATGGAAAAAGACTAATATATAAGATTGGGTTGATCTTACATAGTTAAAACAAACAAAAGAATAACACATGCGCGCTCTCTCCCCATCTCCTGCGTGCGATGTGCGTGAATAGTTGGACGATTTTGTGTTCAGTTGGATGTAGAGCTGTTGGTTCTTTTGCACATCAAAACCATGCAATACATATATACAAATTGGAAACCGAAAGTTTGAATTACACTATTTCAATAGAATTTTTATAGCACGCATTAACTACATTTAAAACAAAGTAATTATGACAATTTCTTTTTTTTTTGGTGGTTCTATATGAGCGAGAGATGTCTCCACTCATACCACAGACAAAACAGAACAACCTAAAAACTTTTGTCATGTCCTCCTCTGTGTTGCGTCGCCTTGTCTACTCTATCCCTTCGTCGGTGTGCACTGATGTGGGGGAGAGTAGTGTCTCCGAAGCCAACGCCCCTCGTGATACTGGACAGGCTAGGTGTAACATCCTGTTTTTGTAAAAATTTCAAAATCAAAAGTTTGGCAGAGAATCATTTGGGACAAAAAGGAATCAAATCCAGCAAAAGCAATCTCAGTGGATTTGCTTACCTCGGTTCGCGTGCCGCCGTCTTGCCGCCGGCCTCTTTCCCCAATCGCCGCGCTTGCTCCTTCCCCTTCTGCCGTCGACGGCCGCACCACCCTCGCCCTGTCGCGTCACCGCCCCTCCTCCCCAATCCCCTTCCTCCGCACCAATCACCCGCTTCCGTCACCTCCTCAGCTTGACCGCAGCGTCCGCTCCCTCCGTCCTGTCTTGTAGGATCGTAAAGACGACTAGAGGGGGGTGAATAGGCGTTTTCTCGATTTTTCGCCTTAATCAAATTCAACACGAACTTTTCTCCTTTAGCTAAGAAAGCTAAGAAGATCAGTACACGCACAGAGGAAGCCTTGTGCTGAATTCAATTACCCCCTTAAACCACAATACAAAAATGTGGAGAATTAAACTCACTGGGCTGGTCTGGACACTGGCGGTCTGACCGGTGGACAAAGGGCGGTCCGACCGCTGGTAATCGGTTCGACCGGCCTTTAACGGGCGGTCCGAAGGCTGGCGGTCTGACCACCGTTGCTAAACCGGTCTGCCCGATTTAGTCCAGAACCGAACCACAAAGCCCAAATCCAAAATGAAATTTGGTCTAACTTTTGATTCAACCAATGAAACTTGACCAAATTTGGAGCACACCTCCCTAAGGATATCTGAGACCTATTTCTAGCGACAATCGTTCAGATCCACTTCGAAGAATCGATCTCTTAAGGATTTACCAAAGAGGTGCTCAAACCCTAGAAATATGAAAAACTTGATCCAACACTTGCTTGTGGGGGGTTGATGATCTAGATGATTCTGGAAGCATTCCCACACATCAAAGCAAGGTAAATGAGGTCAAGAGACAAACCAAAATCAACCGGATCAAGAAAGCACCAAAATCAACAAAAGCGGGAAGAACATAAGAGAGACTTCAAAATCAACAAAAGCGGGAAGAACACAAGAGAGACTTCACCCTTGAGTAAACATCAATAGATTGATTGATTCAAGATGTTGCTTACAAAGCCACTCCTTCAAGGAGGACAAGAGCTCAATCAAAGAGCACACATACAATCTTCCTCTCATCTCCTCTCCTCTCCAAACCCTAACCCTAACAAGAGATTTGCAAATGAGGGCTTCCAAGTGCTTGGGGGTTTTCCAACTCCCCCCTTTATATTTATGGGAGAGGCCTAGGGTTTCACTTATGGGACCCACACACACATGGGACCCACACACACACATCAATCTGTTGAAGCAATTGCGTGCTTCACCACGTGTAGGTTGATCAACGGCTCTCATCATGTCGACAAGTTCCTCCCGTCCGAATCCCATCGGAACCTCCCAGGGACTTGCACCGACTTCCGCACCGCCTGATCCAACCAGCTGCACCGAACTGCCCGTTCGATCCATCTTGCCCATTCTGCACCATGCTTGAGTCACACGACCTCACCTTGCATCTATGATCGTTCTGGACCTCAGCTCTCCAAGCGTAGTCCCGATCCACCTCACCGTTGATGTCGTTGACTTGCAAGCCACCTGCACAGCAATAGACAAACAAATCATCTCCGGGAACAAGTTCTTCTCAACTTGACCCACATTAGTTCAACAATACAATATACAACAATAAAGCATTGAAATCCATACATAAAACACATACAAAACACATCAATACCAAAATGGCTACACTCCAAGTGATTGGCGGTCTGACCGCCCCACACAGCCGATCCGACCGATTTCAGGCCGGTCAGACCGATTCCACAACAGCGGTCGGACCGCCCGAAATAACTTAGCCAAATTTTTATCTCGAAAATCCGAAACCTTCTGGAATTTTCAATTGAATAGAACTTTTGACTGGGAGCTCCAAAAATTATGTGACCACATCCAGGAGACTCCCCTCACTTGCCTACACAACATATTTTTGGCCTAGCCCCAAACTCCATCAAGACCTTTGGGCGGTCGGACCGGCAAGCATCGCCGGTCGGACCTCATCACTGGCCGGTTTGATCGGCGGCCTGGCCGGTCTGACCGCCAGTGACCTGACAGCACTGAAGCAAACCCGAAAACACGAGAATTTACAAACCAACAATGCCATTGCCAATTGACTCATCATCCAAAGATCATGCACATATCCTCACGATATCCACAATCTCCACCTTGATGAACACATTGGCAATTTCCCAGAAAATGTAGTTTTAAGGTTTGAAAATAAAAAATTCGCAGTTTTCGCATAAAGACACAACTTGGTCCATAAGCAAGAAAAAGCCTAGGAAACGACCAAGCTGGCCTCAGAATAGTATAAGCAAGTGAGATAAGGTAATCAGAGCACAAAAGGATTCATATTCCAGAAAGTAGCCAAAAATCTCACTTAGGTCCATATGAAAGACAAATATTCTATTTGACCTTTGATCATTGTGAGTCTTTTTCAATTGCAAATATAATCAGAAAAAGTAATAAAACCAAGAGACTCAACTCACTATGATCAAAAAATTTCAGAAGGTTCTTTTTTTATATGAGTTCTTTTATATGAAACCAAAAGCTCTAAAACAATATTTTTCTTCTCAATCTTTCTTCTCCCCCTTTGACAATGAATTCATCAAGATGCGTGGGAAAATATAAAGTATGAAGGAATAACTTTATTTTGAACTTTAGCAAAAAGGAGTCATGACCATTATCCAAGAAGACAGTACAACTATTATACCAAGCCATATTGAGTGACGAAGCTATGTTCAATCGTGGCAAAACATGTACTGCAAAGCTAAGACCAAAATAGCAGTAATCTGAAATTAAAAGAATTAATACCATGAAAAGTTGCTCAATATCATAGTTTCACTAAAAGCAACCAAAAATGAGTCAAGCCATGTCTATAAGTAAAAAGAGACCCAAAACTGGAACTGAGGCATTCTGAGCATTAAGAGTTCAAATATGAAGCAATATATTCAAGCACTTAGCATTTTGAGCATTTTCCTATAAAGGATTTTTTTTTCATTGTGCTAGATCCCAAGCCTTTCCGCAACCATCTCAAGCAAGAAGCTTAAAAGAGTGGTCTAGGTCATCCAAAACTCCCCCTGATTTCATACCTAGTGCAATGGCAAGCAGTCTCATGAGAAAGGATTGGTGAGATCAGTTTTTTCGCACAGAAAATCTCATTCTTCATTTGCTTGACCTAAGAAATTAAAAAGCTCATTTTACATCTCAAAATAAGTTCAAGACTCAATTTAACCTATAAGACATAGCATGAATCATAAGAGGATCACTAGACAAAACTAGTCACAAGATCCAACAAGACATGATTTGATTCAATTTGCTCATAGATATAAAGCTAGCAAGGCAAAAAGCTAAGCTAAAACACGAAGAGCCATAAAAGAAGTCTAGCTGACTATCACTTGACATGACATGGTAGAGAGTATGAAATCGATTCATACAAGGATAATAATCAAAGGTCCACAAGATTTATAATACAATGCAAGACATCTGAATTGTAAAATGTATTATGATACAATGAATACAAAAAGAGAAAATTCTCCCTCAAAACGGCCCAATAGGACTAATAACCCCTAACTCTCCCCGCAAAGTAACAAAACAAGAAGAATCAAGCGCTTTAGTGAAAATATCTGCAAGCTGTTGCTCTGACTCTACAAAGTGAAGCACAACATCACCCTTCTCAACATGGTCTCTAAGAAAATGATATCGAATATCAATGTGTTTAGTCTGGAATGTTGCCTTTGGGTTTTGGCAATATTTATGGCAGAAGTGTTGTCACAGAAAAGAGAAACACTTCTCAAGGATAACCCATAGTCCCGCAGCGTGGATAAAATCTAGAGAACCTGAGAGCAACCACTGGCTGCAGCTACATACTCGGCCTCGGCTGTGGACTGTGCAACAGAAGACTGTTTTCTAGATGACCAAGAAATAAGGGATGTGCCCAAGAAATGAAAAGTGCCAGAAGTACTCTTCCTATCCACTCTACACCCATAAAATCGGCATCGAAAATGCTCGAATTGAGAGAGCAGAAGAAGAAGAATACCAGAGTCCAAAGTCAAGAGTATCTTGAAGGTACCTGAAGATATGACGTACTGCTTGACGATGAGAAGCACGAGGGGAAGCCTGAAAGCGAGCGCACAGACATACTGCAAATTGTATGTCCGGCCTCAACGCTGTGAGATAGAGGAGGGAGCCAATCATGCTGCGGTACTCCTTCTGGTCCACGGGCTCTCCATCCTCATCAGGGTCCAGCACGGTGGTTGTAGCAATAGGAGTAGATATTGGTCTACTGTTTCCCATATTGAAGCGTCGAAGAAGGTCCTTTGTATACTTACTCTGGTGAACGAATGTGCCTTCTTTCAGTTGCTTGACTTGAAGACCAAAGAAGAAAGTCAACTCTCCCATCATGCTCATCTCGAACTCACCGCTCATAGAATCTGAAAATATGGACACCAAAGCATGAGAAGAACCACCGAATATAATATCATCCACATAAATCTGAACCAACAAAAAATCACTACCATGCCTGAGAGTGAACAAGGTTTTATCAACCATCCCCATTTTGAAATCATTTTCAAGCAAAAAGCGCTTAAGCCTATCATACCAAGCTCGAGGAGCTTGCTTCAATCCATACAAGGCTTTAGAGAGTTTAAAAACATGGTTTGGGAATTTATGATTTTTAAAACCAGGTGGTTGTTTGACAAAGACCTCTTCTTCTATGAAACCATTCAAGAAAGCACTTTTAACATCCATTTGAAAAAGCTTGAAACCCTTGGATGTTGCAAATGCTAATAAAATACGAATGGCTTCCAATCTAGCTACAGGAGCAAAGGTCTCTTCAAAATCTAAACCCTCCACCTGGAAATAACCTTGAGCTACAAGTCTAACCTTATTGCGAACAACCAACCCATCCTCACTTTGCTTATTTTTAAAAATCCATTTTGTTCCAATAACATGAGAATTAGAAGGACATTCAACTAAGGTCCATACTTTGTTTCTTTCGAAATTTTCAAGCTCTTCATGCATAGCATTGACCCAAGAGGCATCAGATAAAGCATGGGTGATATCTCGGGGTTCAAAAGAAGCGACAAAAGCAGAATGTGCATGAGAATCAGGAGAAATAAACCTGGAGCGAGTGACTCGCTCTTGAAGATCCCCAATCATCTGCTCAGGTGGATGTTGTCGCTGAATGTGAAGAGGTGCTCCTGGTGCAGAAGTGGCCTCTACCCTATGAGTTGTGGAGGTAGGAACAGAGCCACTCATGTCGTCGGTGAAGATAGGAGGAGGCTGCTCAGCTGAAACTGGAGTAGTAGAAGCAGGCTCTCCAACCATCTCAGAGGTGACTGGAGGATGGATCAGGTCCTCATTCTCAGAGTCATCGTCGACGAAGATGCTTCTTTGAATTTCAGGAACCCGTGTACCTATAGCATCGGGTCTAGTACCAGGACTAGCATCATCAAAAGTGACTTCGCAAGTCTCAACAATTTTGTTAGTGTCAACATTAAAAACACGATAGCCACGAGAATGAGCATGATATCCAAGAAATATGCCATCAAAACATCTAAACTCAAATTTATCAAGGTTAACATGTTTAAGAATGAAGCACTTGCAACCAAAAATCTTGAAATGAGAGACTTTGGGTGAATGACCAAATCTAAGCTCATAAGAAGTCTTCCCAACCACAGATCTCAAGAAAACCCTATTGGAAATATAACAAGCAGAAGAGATCGCCTCACCCCAAAATCTCCTAGGAGTAGAATGCTCATCTAACATGGTCCGAGCCATCTCTACAAGGGTCTTGTTCTTCCTCTCTACAACACCATTCTGCTGGGGAACTCTAGGAGAAGAAAACTGATGCTCAATTCCCCTATCAGCGCAGAAGGTAGAAAAAGAAAAATTCTTGAATTCTGTCCTATTGTCACTCCTAATGGCTCTCAAAGCTCCAGGAATATCAACAGCAAGTCTAAGGACCAATTCTCTAACGAATCCAAATGCTTCGTCCTTAGAAGCGAGAAAATAAACCCATGAATACCTGGAGAAATCATCAACAACCACCAGCACATACCATTTCCCACCAGCTGACTGAACTCTAGAAGGACCAACTGTGTCTAAGTGAAGAAGCTGTCCCGGTCCATCAGTCATCACCAAGGTAAGAGGTGGGTGGGAAGCAGACACCATCTTACCATGTCTACAGGGCGAGCACACAATATCTCTAACAGTCTTCAGCCTAGGCAAACCTCTAATCAAGTCCTTGCAACTGACTCTAGAAAAATGATCAAATCCTATATGCCCAAGTCTACGATGCCACAAAACAAGATCATGAGAATCAGAGGCTACAAGACATCTAGGACTGAAAGCTGAAGAAATACTGAAATTAGCACAAAAGATCTTCTCAAATCTGGAGATCTCAAAGACAAGCTCACTCGAGGAATCTATAACTCTACACTCACCACTTTTAAACCTCACTTCTAGACCCTCATCAAGCAGCTGAGAAATAGATAGAAGATTATACCTTAGCTTACTTACCAAAGCGACGTCTTTAAGCATGAACTTGTTGTTGACGCGCACAGTGCCCTTTGCAGTCACGGTCCCGGTAGAAGCATCACCAAAAGTAATCAATTCGTTGCCGGATGCACGTGTGAGGGAGGAGAACCATCTAGAATCTCGGGTCATATGTCGAGAACACCCGGAGTCAACAAGCCATATGTCCTCCTTCCTCGCACGACGGACCTAAAAAGCACAATCAGAAAACATCCGTGCCTCAGTACTGGGGTTAGTGATAAATGATCTAGGATTTCAGTACTGAGAAGCACGATGCCTGGGAACAGCAGTAGAAGCAACAAAAAAATGATCAGGAACAAAATCATAAGGATGCACATGAGAACCACCTAGACCTCTCCGAAACGATCTACCAAAAGATCGATACTCCCCCTGTCTAGGTGCTACCCGTGGTCTCTCCTCACGATATCCTAAACCAAAATGCTGCTTAGGTCCACCAAAAGAGTCTACAAAATTCTCTATAAATCTAGGCCTATGTGTGGTACGATAAACAGGCTGCATAGCTCTAGAAACTACAACTGGAGAAGGGACTCATGTAATGGATCTCAAAGCGCTCATCCTCTCTTTTCTCTCAATTTTTGCTCTCCGGAAGCAGAACTTAACAGTGTGGCCTTCTTTCTTGCAGAAAGTGCAATGGTACTTGACCTTTTGAGGGGTCTGTACTGAAGAAGTAAAAGTACCTTTCTTGCCAGAAAGAGTTTGAGCAAAACCTGCGGATTTGAAAACATCCTTGGATGGCTTAGGAGGTTCTAGCTCAAACAGACCACTTTTCACAACTCTTACAATCTTAGGTGGGTGATTCTTGGAATGCACTAGGGGATTGAAACCTAGGCCACTATTTTTCACACTTACCTTGGATTGGTCAAGAATCATGTTGAGTTTCTTTTTCCCAATAGAAAACTTCTCAAGAGTCACTTTGAGGTAATCATTCTCTTTAGTTAAAACCTCACATCTAGTGCACTTTCTAGACTTGATTGCCTCATCACGTTTACTCTTAAGAAGAGCCACTTCCACTTTAAAGGCCTCACAAGACACACAATAGGATTCCTTAATCCTATTCAACTGCTCCTTAAATTTAACTCTAAAAGCCTCTTGAATCTGACCAACCATGGTTTCAACTTCAGCATTCAAAACACAAGAGGTAGAGTCAATGACTTTCTTAGAAGTAGTAAGAGACATGGATTTTTCAATTTTAGCTTTTTCTTCAAGAGTCTTGTTTAAGGCTTCAATCTCAATTGTAAGCTTAGGACAATTTTCACAAGAGGCAGCTCTAGAGTAAACAACCATTTCAGTGCTCTCTTGCATTTTAATCCTATTATTCTTACAATGAGAGCAAGTGTGACTAGCATCAAATTTTTGCAATTCTTTCAAGGAGCTATCCAATTTTAATTCAAGCAAAGCACAGTTAGAGCAAGTTAAAGGAATAGCTTCCAAGGCAGTCACATCAAGAGAAATGATATCCATGCAAACAGAACTAGACTTGAGAGATTCTAGTTCATCAAGAGCATCTTTCAATTGATTAACAACAGAGAAATGAGCAGATTTCAAGCTTGTCAGTTCTTTAAGCAAGCTAGTACAGGAATCACAAATATCATCAGGATTAATAGATTTGAGCCTAACAACTTCTAGGTTCAAATTATCAATCATAATGTCCTGTTTCTTAATCATTTTTGCTTGCTTATGCAATTTCTGTTCAGCAAGCACCAAAGCCCTTTTCATGTCAGCAATTGAAGGGCATACCTCATCAGGATCACTAAAAGGATCCTCATCGTTGGAGGAGTCGCTGTCGTGGCTGTTCTTGGCCATGAAACACACGTCCGTGAAGTCATGAGTCTTCTTCTTGCCACGGGAGTCACTCTCGTCGTCCTCCGTTTCTGAGTCCACATCGCTCATGTTCACATTTTCTAGAGCGGCAAAGACCCGGCTGATAAACTTGCGATAGTTTGTCTTCTTGGGTTTTGCATCCCTCTCTTGGGGATGTCTTCGTGTCACCTTCTCCTCCTTGCCCTTTAGCTTGGGGCACCTGGAACGAATGTGGTTTGGCTCACCACATTCGAAGCATGTGATAGGTCCACTTCTCCTCCTATTCCTCACCTTGTTGTAAGCTCTCGTGAATTTGGTGGATAGGAGGGCTAAATCATCCTCGAGCAGTTTCTCAAGTTGCTCATCGCTCAAAGAATGCAAAGCAGGTAATGAAAAACTAGATGAGCTACAATCGAAAGAACCAGAAGAACAACCCTTGGATTTGTCGACCACTAACGCCATCGACTCTGTCTTGGGGAGACGCGAGATAAAATCAATCTCATGCGTCTTCAACCTCGAGTATAGCTTATCCATGGTAAGCTCACTCATGACAGTGTTGTCATTGATGGAAGTGATCTTCATTCCCCAGACCTTCACATCAAGAGCACCCAAAAGCTGGCGTGCATTTTCTGACTCAGAAAAGACCAGGTCAACAGCGCGGAGATCATGAAGAATCTTAGAAAATCTTCCCAACAGCTCGTCTAAAGACTCCCCAGGCCTTTGCTCGATCTTTGAGGATACTTTCTTCAGCTGGTTCTGTCTCACTTCCTTGATCGCAGTGGAACCCTCGTGATAATCACAAAGAGTCCGCCAGATCTCATGAGCAGACCGCAAATGAGCAACACGCTCAAACTCCGATCGACTAAGGCCTTGGATCAAAAAATTTCGAGCCTTGCTGTTGGCCTCCACATCTGGAGTGATCATATCGTCATCGGCTGGCACAACATAAGCGTTTTTTACCTTAAGCCAAATAGCGTGCCCTTAAGCCTCGATATAGGCCTGCATTCGGGCCTTCCAATATGCAAAATCAACTCCATCAAAAATATATGATTTGGTTGAGTACTTGTCAGTCGCCATGGCTCCAAAGACCGGTTAAGATCTATGAGAAGAGCTAACCAGCCCTGATACCACTTGTAGGACCGTAAAGCTGACTAGAGGGGGGTGAATATGCGCTTTCTCGATTTTTCGCCTTAATCAAATTCAACACAAACTTTTCTCCTTTAGCTAAGAAAGCTAAGAAGATCAGTACACACAAAGAGGAAGCCTTGTGCTGAATGCAATTACCCACTTAAACCACAATACAAAAATGTGGAGAATTAAACTCACTAAAGTGGTGGGACTTTGGTGATCGACCGGTGGACAAAGAAGCGGTCCGACCGTTGTGTCGGTTCGACCAGGCCTTTAGCGGGCGGTCCGAAGGCTGGCGGTCTGACCGCCGTTGCTAAACTGGTCTGACCGATTTAGTCCAGAACCGAACCACAAAACCCAAATCCAAAACGAAATTTAGTCAAACTTTTGATTCAACCAATGAAACTTGACCAAATTTGGAGCACACCTCCCTAAGGATATCTGAGACCTATTTCTAGCGACAATCGTTCAGATCCACTTCGAAGAATCGATCTCTTAAGGATTTACCAAAGAGGTGCTCAAACCCTAGAAATATAAAAAACTTGATCCAACACTTGCTTGTGGGGGGTTGATGATCTAGATGATTCTAGGAGCATTCCCACACATCAAATCAAGGTAAATGAGGTCAAGAGACAAACCAAAATCAACCGGATCAAGGAAGCACCAAAATCAACAAAAGCGGGAAGAACACAAGAGAGACTTCACCCTTGAGCAAACATCAATGGATTGATTGATTCAAGATGTTGCTTACAAAGCCACTCCTTCAAGGAGGACAAGAGCTCAATCAAAGAGCACACATACAATCTTCCTCTCCTCTCCTCTCCAAACCCTAACCCTAACAAGGGATTTGCAAATGAGGGCTTCCAAGTGCTTGGGGGTTTTCCAACTCCCCCCTTTCTATTTACGGGAGAGGCCTAGTGTTTCACTTATGGGACCCACACACACATGGGACCCACACACACACATCAATCTGTTGAAGCAATCGCGTGCTTCACCACGTGTAGGTTGATCAGCGGCTCTCATCATGTCGACAAGTTCCTCCCGTCCGAATCCCATCGGAACCTCCCAGGGACTTGCACCGACTTCCGCACCGCTGATCAACCAGTGCACCGGCGCCTGTTCGATCCATCTTGCCCATACGCACTATGCTTGAGTCACACGACCTCACGGCATCCATGATCGTTCGGGACCCGACTCTCCAAGCGTAGTCGATCCACCTCACCGTTGGCGTCGTTGACACGCAAGCCACACCGCAACAATAGACAAACAAATCGTCTCCGGGAACAAGTTCTTCTCAACTTGACCCACGTTAGTTCAACAATGCAATATACAACAATAAAGCATTGAAATCCATACATAAAACACATCCAAAATACATCAATGCCAAAATGGCTACACTCCAAGTGATTGGCGGTCTGACCGCCCCACACAGCAGGTCATACCGATTTCAGGCCGGTCGGACCGATTCCACAACAGCGGTTGGACCGCCCGAAATGACTTAGCCAAATTTTCATCTCGAAAATCCGAAACCTTCTGGAATTTTCAAATAAATAGAACTTTTGACTGGGAGCTCCAAAAATTATGTGACCACATCCAGGAGACTCCCCTCACTTGCCTACACAACCTATTTTTGGCCTACCCCAAACTCCATCAAGACCTTTGGGCGGTCGGACCGGCAAGCATCATCGGTCGGACCGCTCCATCGGCGGTCGGCCGGCGGCTGGCCGGATCGATTGCCGATGACTGACAAGATCAAGTAAACCAAAAGCGAGAATTTGCAAACCAATAATGCCATTGCCAATTGACTCATCATCCTAAGATCATGCACATATCCTCACGATATCCACATGTCTCCATCGCCGCCTCAGGACCCTGCAGCTCTCCTCGCCCTCGCCTCCGACGGCTATAAAAGCCGAGCCCTGCTTCTTCTCCTTCCTCCCCCTCCACCCCTTCACCTCCTCCAGCTCCGACGTCGTCGCTTCGCCGCTCGAAGCCATCACCGCCTCGGTCCCCGTCGCCTCCTCCGCCTCCAACTCCGGCGCCCGACCCGGCCCGGCCTCCGCCCGGCGCCTTCCTCCTCCGCCTCCGGCCGCCGTGCGCCTCCCCCCGCCTCGCCTCCTCCCTCCTCCCCATTGCTCCTCTCCGTCTCTCTCATGGGCGCGGAGAAAGCGAGGCGTCAAGTGGCCGCTCTGCGCGACGCCGTCGTTTTATCGCCGCCACCGCGATGACAGTGGCCCCACCCTTGTGTGTGCCTCGGCGGGTGGGCCGCAATAGTGCGTGGACTTGGCCGTGCCGTGGACCGGTCCACAAGCACAGTGCCCATGGACCGCGCTCCGTACGTGCCACGTGTCAGCACGAGAGGTTTTCCGGTTTTCTAATTTTTGTTTTCAATTAAAATTTCATTGAAAAACTTCAAAAACTCGTATCTTTTTCTTTATAACTCCAAAAATTATGAAACCTGTTTCTAAAATTTTCTAAAATCAAGATCTTACTAATGGCACTGGTCTTGTTTATTTTGGAGTTCCTTTATAATGAGTTTAGTATTTATTTGCTCTGTTTGCTGTTGTGTCTTTTTCCGGTACTTTCGTCCGATTAGCGTTCGAAGACGTAGGAGACCTCCACTTCGATCAAGCTCAAGAATACCAAGACCCCGCTGCCTTTAACCAAGGTGAGTCAATACTTTGATTATTTTGAGCCTACATTTTATGCAAACTATGTTTATTTAAAATATCAAAGTTGCATGCTTTACTTCTGTAATCAAATGTATGTTAAGGATTAAGGTAGTTAAACACCCATTTGATGACTAATTAATTATTACCCATCCTTTGATAATTGAATCCAGTATTCTTTGTCACCCTAGTAAATATGTGGTAAATACTAGCTTAGGTTGTACTTAAGCGACATGCTAGTCTTGCTTAAGTACCGGGACAATAAATGTCCCAACTATCATATTTTAATCATGAAAAATGGTTTTGGGCAGTCATTGGATGTAGATGACTGATGTGTTGCGTTAATTGGTTTTCCTCCCCAAAACCCTAAACAACTTGCTAGTACCACATCTGGACGGATGTAAAGAGTGGTGGGTGCGGACGTAGCACGAGAATGGTTGGTATGTGGTATGAACCGTCCAGATGAATTAAGGACTTAATCTTGTCATGACCTCCTGTGTAAAACAAGTACAACCGCAAGTCTGCAAAGTGCAACTTGACTTAGTAAAATTATTGAACACTGAATGTCATCCCACAACTGGTGTTTAGAAGTGTGCAAGTGGCAGGACGTATGCTAGCTTGTAAGGGGCACCGGGAACGGTGAAGTTATCAGCTGCGCTAGTCGCTGTGGCCGAGGCTAACTGCGCTAGTCGTTGTGGTAAGCATCCCGCACAACTTATGGAATTGGCCATAGGGGTGAGATAACGGAAGGGGCAAGGTAGTTTGAAATGTTACTGTGACGATCGCTCAACTATATGACTAAGGAATCATGTGGGGGTAACGAGTATGATTATTTCTTGTGGGTACAGTGTACAACCTCTGCAGAGTCTAAACTGTTTAAATAGCCGCGCCTACGGTCAAAGGCGGACATGGGAACTTAACCTGAGTTAGTTATATTTCAAAAACCTTTGTGGGTGGTATGAAAATGTGGTGGGCTCATCTAGCCCTTATTTTGGATTTTTCCTGGGTAGCCTTACCCAGTGTTGATAATCGGTGGATGTAGTCGTTATCAAAATTAAGCATGAGGTGGAGGTAACCTCTACTGTTATTTAATAATTGCACTTATTCTCTTTAATAAAAATACAGTTTGTTTAAAATGCTAAGTCATAGGGATTTGTACTTATGATAATTTAAAATATTGCTTTAGCAAATAAAAGAACATGAGCCATCCTTGTTAAGCCTTGCATGTATACTATTGCATACTATGTGTTGGCTCGCGAGCACAGTAGTTGTGCTCACTCTCGCTTTCCCCCCAAACCCTCCAGATGTTATGGAGTAAGGAGACTACGCCTACTACGAGGATCCCGAAGTTGATGGCCAAGAGAACCCTGAAGAGTAGTATAAATTCTGTAGTATAGGTCTCGCCCCAGTCTAGCTGACTTCGCTGGTACTTATGTGCATCCTATATTATCTGAGTTTTCGGGTAATATCGGATGTACACATGTTTCCCCAGTCGCTTGCCTGTGGAGAGATATGCTCTCACCCCTTTTGCTTCCGTTGTCGCTTCCGCTACTTTTGTAATGTAATCATTTGGCATGTTCGGCCCTTATTGTAAAACTTGACCCGATGCGGTCTATGTAAACTCTGATGTGTTAAATTATTGAATGGTGTGGTTTTACACCATGTATGAAATGATTCAGTAATATATCTGTGAGTACTATCTACTGATCCAGAGAATAACACAGTGTATTCGCAGAGGATTCAGGATTAGAAAATCCTGGTCCGACACTAGGGTCAATCAGTTTTTTTGGAAGTGTTTGCGCGACTGTTCACACCTTCCTACTTCCTTCGTCATCCACTTCACGTCGTATTATTCGCATCAGACTGTACCATGACCTTCGCAGGAGCGATCTCTGTAAATCACGGTGATTTCACTTCGTATGTCTAGGTTTTGCTTCCTAGAAATTAGTCCTATGATAGTGATGATTACTACTTCTGTTAGTAGTGTTATTATTCTAGACTTTGCCTTATTAGCGTATATATATTAGATAAAGGTATTTGAGTTCATGATTATGGTACTGTTTGTAGTTTTAAATATGCCTAATACATATGTTACTGTTGTATCGATTATTATTTTAGGAATTAAAATAATCATAAAAGTGTCTATATTATTAACAGATTTAACTTCAAACATAAGAGAAGCGCATGAAGAGGAAGTAGAGAGATGAACATCGGTGGTTTTCTCTTGCACCGAGGAACGGGAAACACGCGGGACGCTGCGGCTATACCTCGTGCAATCGCTTTTCAAGAAGGTAAAATCAGATTGCCCGCTAGGAACGATCGCAGCGGTGCGCACGTATTATAAAACCCATAATTGAGATGGCGTAGTCTTCTTCCTTTCTTTTTTTTTTCTAGGATTGTGCGAGTGCTTCTCATTCTAATACTGTATACTCCCAGGTCTTGCGGAAGCATCTGCCTAGAGGGCTAGAGGCCGTAGACCTATACATAAGGTATTTACGCTAGAAATAAGTATATAATTAGTCCCTTGACCGTTCAATTCGTTTAATTTTTGTCTCTAGTATACAATATCGGGTAAAACACGTTATCGAATTATCAATACCATGCAAATAATGACCAAAATCGGTAATGTAGGTGATTTTAGGTGACGTGATGTTCTAAGTGGCAAATGATCTGATATAGCTTAAAATCTAAGTAGGCGGGTCCAGCCAAACAATCGAGCTCGGTACGAAGGAATTGAGCTAGGCCGGGAGGCACTGCCATCTCGGGCTTCATCCGCGCCACGTACCCCGGTGTGCCGGCTGCGCACAACAGGCTCCTCCGGCACTACCTCGCCAAGCACATCGCCAAGGGCCACTTCGTGTGCGTCGCGCTGGGGTGGTACTCGCGGCGCCCCGATGAACCCGCGCTCGTGGAGATCCTGACGATGAAGCCGCCGCCAGCGCGCTCCCCCGAGACGGCCAGTGTTGGGTCTTCGGTGACAGAGGCCAAGCGCTGTCGTGGCCACGGCCGACCTCGGACGGATGGCTCATCGCCAACATCGGCTGCCGGCAAGAAGGGCGGGAGTGAGTCACCGTCCGCGAAGCCCAAGCGTCGTGGCCAACCTCACAAGCTGGTGCTAGTCACGGCCACCAACGGCTTTGGCGATGCACTCGTGGCCATGGACGACGGCACTACCCCAACATCAATTACAGCCAACAAAGACGGCAATGCCCTGTCCATTACGCCGGAGCACAACACCCTCGTCAGCCTTGCAGGTCAGCGCCAGTGAATGCCGCCCTCGGCTCTGCCCCAACATCAATTGCAGACAAGACGGTCAGCGGCAAGGCTCCATCCACTTCACCCAAGGGACTGTTAGAATTGATCCTTGACTCGTTATGAGTTGTGTACACGATGTATGTTGAATTAGTCTTGGTGTTGTTAGCGTAGAGTCAGTGGTTGTTAGTATTGCCGTCAGTAGTGCCGAGCATGTAGGTTCGTTTCTAGTTTTTAGGATCTGAGATCCACATTCTTCTCTGTAGTGTTTGTAACTTGAGTACTATATAAAACAACTGATCCCCTAAGGATCATTACGTTCGGCAAATACTATCATCACAAAACCTTTTATGGTATCAGAGCCTCTTCGATATAATCCACTCTGATTCTCAACCATGTCTACCAGCTCTAGCTTCTTTAAGTAATAAGCTTTGTATAACCAGTAGAAATTATCAAAACTGTTAATTGGTTTTTATATCTGTCCTGGAGAAAACATTCATAACAACGAAGCAGGTAGTGTTCTTGCATAAAGTAATCAGAACTGAGCTACATAACTTTTGAATGATGTTCTTGCATGTTTAGGAGCAAAATTCTGAGCAAGCACCTGATACTATTTAGCTGACACAATCATTCAGAATTAATACCATTGCAAGCATATGACACACATGACACTTCCTCAATTTTTTAAGTAGCACCTCAGACCATTTAGCTTAGCTTACAATTAACAAAGTGCTTACAACTAAGGAGTCTTACATGTAACAATACACACATAAAACTAATTACAGATTCACTTAAGACACAGGCACACATCCATTCATCTCACCATAATTCAGAACATGCACTTCCATTCACCAAAAAATTGTTGGTAATGCACAAAGCGGTAACAAGCATTCAAGCTTGATACTATTTATGGATTCTAATTCACAAGCATTCAGGCCTGATATTGTTCAGACCATTGCAAACAGAATTTTATTTATTTTAATTCATGGAACTTCATTGATTTCCATTACAAAATCAGCTTAGCCTTGGGGGTAGCTGGTACCTGGGCGTGACTAGGGATGTCGGAGACGGCGCGGACGCGAGTGCCGAGTTTAAGAGCTATGATCACTAGTGTAGGATCAAGGATGACCGACTAGAGAGAGGGTGAATAGGAGATTATAAAAATTCTTGTATTCTTTTTAACAGTTGTGATCTTAAAGAAGAAATACTAGCACAACTTTAAGAGCTATGATCACAAAGCAAAAACAACTCAAGATTATGCCAATACTAAAAATAATTCTAGCTAAGCAATTCTACTCAATAAATTGCTAGAAATGTAAATACGAAAATAGTAAAGGCAAGAAATAAACCACAATGGAGACACTAGATATTTTTCCCGTTGTATCAAAGACTTGCCGGTCTCACTAGTCCATGTTGACGTAAGTCCAACAAATTGGACCGGCTCCACGAATTAAGCATCAACCCTCGATTACTATCGTTGCTCTTTCTCCACTCCGGAGATGGTGAGCACACAACGACTTTATAATTTCTTGTCGGGTCACTTCACAAGCTTCTTGATCACCGCGCAACTTCTTCTCCAAGCCTTCTAGGTTCTGACAAGCACCAAGAGTAACAGATCGTCGCCCTCGCTTGAAGACAATCAAGTGCCAAAGTAATCAACTAATGATGCAATGCACTTGAATAACTCTCAACTACCTCAAAATGTAAATTCAATGCAAATGAGTAGAAGAGAGTGCACCAAAGCCTCAAGTGTATTCAATATGGCCAAAGGTCCTGAGCTTGAGGCAAGTGGGGGTGTATTTATAACCCCCAACCACAAAACTAGTTGTTTAGAATAAATCCCTGAACTTTTCAGCATTTGCGATAATACCGCTATTCAAACCCGGTATTACCGTGATCGATGAATAACGGTCGACCACTGTTCATTAAATTCACCAGTTATAGTTGTTATAAAAAAGTTACGGCACTACCGCCAACTAAAATTTGGTACTACCGCGCAACGGTAATACCGCTCGGCTAAAGCAAAACGACCGATTTCCAGAGGATCAAAATCATAAGTAAACACTCTCTCTGGAAATAACATACCACCATATAAAACTCGGTATTACTGCACAGCGGTAATACCGTTCAAGAAATGCGTCATACTATTTTTAGAATTCAAGAGAAAGCTCCCAAAAACATGTTCACTAAAAAAAACATACCGCCAACTAGATTTTGGTACTACCGACTTGCGGTAATACCACTTATCAAATGCGGTCATACCGATTTTGGGATTTCAAGAAATCTTTCAAAAATATGCTCTTTGAAAAATACATACCGCCAACTAGAATCCAGTACTACCGACTTGCGGTAATACCGCTTATCAACTACGGTCATACCGATTTTTCTGAACAATTTTCTAGAAGCAAAAATAAATGCAATGCATGACTCCTAGTTGATCAAAATGGCACATAAATCATCATTCAAGCTATAGCCATGATCCCTCTTAATAGTATAGTATTTAACCTATAAATCTGATCTTTTCTCCAAACACCGAGATCGGTAAAATACTACAAAAGGATCCTTAGGCTATGATACCTTTGCTTTGAGCCATGTCGATCTTTCATCACATTTGCATTGCTATTTCCATGTCATTATTCAAACTTCAGGACTAAATCTTAAAATATCTTAGCACATATGTTAGTCCCATAATACATTATTGACATTAATTATCAAAATCATTTTTAAAGGTCTAGATACTTTCAATCGTCCGATTCTTACTTGACTGGTACTCAAGGATGCTCCTAGAGCACAGTGACCGCGTCTTGGCCACCAGCGCTAGCTGTATATATACTAGTGGCCTGTGGGTGTCGCTTGGCGCGCCGGAAAAGATAGGATTTTTTTGATAGACAATATAGACATTTTGATAAGTAAAATAATGGTTGTTTAAAACTAGCAAACCTGTTGCCTGAACTAATTTATTTACGGGGATAGTAGCTCGTGCATGCTGTTTGGCACGCGGCCAAAACCAGCACGTTTTATGTGTCAACCTCTTGCCTCTTTTTCCCATTCCATTGCAACGCACGAACTGCTAGTCTTAAATAAATTCTAGCCGTCACTCTTTGCTGGCCCGTCAAAAGAATTATGCAATTACATCTATCGAATAAGATGTTTCAGTCACTTACCATATTTCACATATTTAAAAGCAGGAGGAAAGGGTGGGATAAAAATACAACTAGGGCACTCTTAATTCCCTAAGTGGATTAGAATTGTGAAACGATCAAGCGACAATTGACAATTAACTGGATAACTTGTGAAAAGGAGTATATCTAAATTTATGTGTTAGTCTTTTCCCCCTTATTCTTATACGAGTTTACTGTGACCTATGAGGAGATCTGAGATAGTCCCCCAAATGAACAATTCATGAAAGTTGATGAGTTGTGAACCTAACTTGATGCAGTGGTGTTTGACAATCTAGCAGTGGCGGATTTAGAAAATTTATGTTGGAAGTTAACGTTTTTATATAATTAGCTAGGCCTTCTTTCCAATTAATTGATTACTTTACACAATTATTTGTGAAACCAACTTATTTTATAGAGTGATGGTGATAACAAATACTAACGGTAATAAATAAAATTTAAATATGTCTGAATATCTCTACTACTTAAAAGAAGGAATTGGTGGCGGTCCGTCCTCCCACCATCAATCACGTCCGTCAGATCAACGATCAACCAACGGTCCGGATTAACTCACAGCAAACACTAAACCCTTAAGGTTTTAACTTATGAATGCCACTAGGGAGATTGGTGAGCTGTAACAACATATTCTATACTAAAAATAATTTTTCGTTGTAACGCACAGGCACATGACTAGTATTATTAAAAATGTATAGACATTCCATAAATTTTTATTAGTATGTTATATGACCCGCATGACAGCTCGTGTACCCTATCATCCAAGAAACACATGGTTTTTAAAACATCTATACTTAGTAGGCTAGTATTGATACAACCTATTTACGTAAAATGTCTCCTATAGGATACCCCATTTACACTACCCGAGAATATAATTTTTGTTTAATTCCTTCAAGTATTATCAAATTGAAGCAAAGTCCAAATTCAATTAGAACCTATAGCTAGCAAGGATGTACACATAATTTTAAAAACATTTAATGGTGCCCGTGCATACCAGACACCCTAGCTGGCTCTGCTCCTGTGATCTAGCCATTTTCATGTAAATGCCATGCAACTTGCAATCTGGACTACAGTGCTACGACGTGGTGGTAGGGGTGGATAATGAGGTGACTCGGCTCGGTAAAGCTCGTTAAGAAAACGAGCTCGTCTCGGCTTGTTAACATAACAAGCAGAATACTAGGCTCGGCTCGGCTTGTTAAAAAACTCGAACTCAGCTCGTTAGGCTCGTTATCAATAAACATAGTGAAAATCTTGAAATATCTTGAAATTTTCATAAAGCACATGTAAAGAACAAATCATCCATGCATATCACAAATAAACATTTATATCATTGCAGATCCATGCAGATGCAGACATGTCATATCAATAAACATCCATAGCATTCCAGTCTTCCAGATCCACACATGCAGATCCATGCAGTCCAGACTACAGATCAATAAACATCAATATCAAGTAATAAACATGCATACAGATCTATGAACATAAAACATCCATGCAAAGCATTCCAGATCCAGATGACCTGATCCATTAACCATGTAGTCCACTCTAGATGCATAAACATGCATTGCATGCAGTCCAGATACATGCAGTCCACTCCAGATCAATAAACATGCATGCAAAGCAATAAACATCCATGAAACTACCTACTGGGCTGGGTCAGCGACGCTGGTGATGTGGCGAGTGATGAAATGTAAACGAGCTAAACGAGTTAACAGGCAACTCGCGAGCCAGCTCGGCTCGGCTCGTTAAGCAAACGAGCTAAATTATCGGCTCGACTCGGCTCGGCTCGTTAAGGGACCGAGTTCGAGCCGAGCTGCTCGTGAGTTTCGAGTTTTTTTTCCACCCCTACGCGATGGCAACCCATGTTGGCATGTTTAGTTGACCAAAGTAATAAGTATTATTTTCTTCATTGCCATATTAATATTCCAGTTACATCATATGCAGGATACAATTGAACTGTGACCCTGGAGCTCGAAGATACCTTCCTCTAAAAAAAGGGGGGCACAAGTAGCGGCATTGACCATGCAAGGAGCGACAACGACGGCCAATTAATTTGTCATGCCCACCCCACATCTATGTGCATATACAAATTAATTACAGAAATATGAATACAACTGGGCGCAATTTCCACACGGCTACCTTCTATATTATAGTTTTATTTGTCATGGAAAAAATATTAGATACTAAACCAATTGATAAGATGTGTTAAAATGTTCAAAAAAAACATAATTTAAAAAAGCTTATAGACTATTAATTAATTTGGCATAAAGCAAGGTAGCTCAAAAACTTATCAATCGCTATATTCCAGTACACCTGGACGTTAAGAGCGTGTACCCAAATACAAATGGAGGTTATGATCAAGTTTGACACTGTTCTATCAATTTTCATGTCCATGTACATGAATTATAAGTTGGGTTGTTGGGTTGGGGCGCGCAGTTGTATGGCGTGAGTTGGGATATGCGTTGTCAACAGAATATATAGATGCCAGTACTTGTACATAATTTAGTCATATGGTAGGAAATGTAACCCATAATCAATTTTGCTAATTAAGCATTTTTATCAACAACGTGCGCTAACTTGTAAGCGGAGCTATACGCTACGATGTTATTGACAACCCATGTTGGGATGTTTGGTTGACCAAAAGAATACATATTCTGTTCTTGGTTTACATCATAGGGAATATAACAGGGAGGGGATAAATTAAACTGATACCCAGGGCTGGAAGGTTACCTTTGATCTCCAGGCTATTAAGCCACAAGTTGCAATTAGTGTTGACCATGGATGGATCAACGACAATGTCTCATTTCTGTACATATACAATTACAGTAGTTTGCAATACAAATAGCCGTAGTTTTCCATGCAACTGTAGTATAGATACTGCAATACATATGATTACAACAATAATCTGAGGCCAATGGCATGGCGGGGATCGCTTTCGCAAAGCGATGATATATGAAGGAGCACGAGTTATCAATTGAGGAATACATCTCAAACTCCAACTGGGCTATCAATTGTGTAGATTTTCAATATCTTTTCCGATGATATAATGAGGGTGGTTCTTACTAAGGGAACTGCTATCAACAGGGATAAAAACACATGAGTTCAATCTCAATTCTTGTCTTTCTACGAGACTCTGAAATGAAAGAAGGGTGCTTGGTAGGCCAGCTGACGACACAAGGACGATGGACTCCTCTTTAGATAAGCTTTTTAGCCGCGCGATCCACCTGTCATAGGCTTACACCTTTAGCAAATCTTGCATAGGTGTGACAACCAATTTGTTGGCTACGGAAAGTGTGACTTGCCACACTTTGCCACAACAAGGTGTGACAATGTAGATAGCAAATCAAACGTGCCCTTAGATCATCTTTAATGTTGTGTTTTAGCCAATTCAAATGAGAGAAAAGCCATTTAATCGATTCAATGTATTGCAGAGGTCGATTCTAACAACAAAAAAATTGAAACCGGACTCTAAGAGTCGATTTAAAGTATTAAACAACTCATTTATAAAAGATAAAGAGAGTGCGGTTGAGAGATGATATTATTATTTTGTGGTTTTTTAAAGGATTGTCATTCTTAAAGTGATTGAAATTTTCTTAAGCATAAGCCATATTTTTTATCTATTGTATCAATATCCAATCATATAACACATCAATCTCTACACAAATCCAATAGCCACATCACGACTTAAAATCAAGAAAATTTCAAACGACTAGTTATTAGTAGAAATTTATTCAATACATTAGAGAAAAATAAATTCAATTCTTAAAATAGTTACTTAAGTAACTTTGAATCCACGTTGATTCAATACACTGGAAATACTCTTAACCCACAGGGGTGCGCCGCTCGTCTCATACTCTCATCCGACCCAGCCATGAGAGAGAGAGAGAGAGAGCGCACCAACCAACCATTTGATTTTACACCATTTTTTAACTGATATACACGTATTACCAGCAGTTCGCTTGGCTGTCCTGCTTGACGAACCTCCTCCAGTACCAGTGCTGCGCCCACACCGACCGCATGGCCTCCAGCGGCACGCCTTTCGTCTCCGGCAGGAACGCCGCCACGAAGGCCGTCATGGTCAGGACCCAGCCGGCGTAGAAGAGGAATATGGCGTACTTCATGGCGCAGAGCAGGGTGATGAAGACCTGCGTCTGCGCGAAGGAGAGGCAGAGCGCGATGGACACGGTCGTGGCCTGCCCGGCCGACCTGATCTCCACGGGGTAGATCTCGCTCGGCACCACCCACTTGAGCGGCCCCCACGACATGCCGAAGCTGAGCGTGTACAGGCACATGAACACCAGCACACCCACAGCGTAGTTCCGCGCCATCGTCACCGCGTGGTGCTTCCCGAGATGGTCCGCCAGTATCCATGACACGGCCACCTCAATTAGTCCAATACCAAAAGAAAAGTTAGAGCATGCATACACGTCACAAATGGCATGGAACATGTACTACAATGTGCGTGTCCATATGTGCTGTACGCCTGTACCTGGCAGAGCATCATGGCGATGCCGCCGATGAGGAACAAGAACCTGCGGCCGGCGCGGTCCACGACGAAGGTGGACACGACAACGGAGCTCAAGTTCACGAGGCTAAGTATGACAGAGCCGAAGATCGCCTTCTGGCTGTTGAACCCGACCGTCCGGAATAGCACCGGCGAGAAGACGGAGATGACAATCATGCCGGTGAGGTCGAAGAACGTGGGGATGGCCACCATCATCACAAGGTAGTGCCGGTACCCCTTGCTGCGCAGCCTCTCGAACGCGCCCTCCTCGTTCCGGCGCGCCTCCTCGACGGCGCGGACGATGTCCTTGAACTCGGCGTCGACGTCGGCGTCCGCCCCGCGGATGCGCTGGAGTGACGCGCGGGCCTTGTCGGGCTCGCCACGCAGGACGAGGCTGCTGGGGGTGTCAGGGACAAAGAGGGCGCCCACGACGATGACGGTGGCCGGCACGGCGGCGAGGCCGAGGGAGACGCGCCAGCCCCAGTCGGGGATACGGTTGGTGAAATAGTTGGCGACGGTCGCGGCCAGTGTGCCGAGGACGAGGAAGAAGTGGTAGGCGGAGGTGAACGCGCCGCGCCACCTGGCCGGTGATGTCTCGGCGAGATACAATGGAGCCGCCTGTGGTCAAATTCATTTGAATTGATTGGAAATGGGTCGTAATGTAACTGGGCCTAAATATGAACCCGGGCGGCTACATCGTTTGGGACTAACTAGTTAGCGAATTCTCTTGATTGTCAGTAAAGCGGTCAGACCTGCGCGGTGAACCCAACACCGAAGCCGAGCAGCATCCGGCCGATGATGAGCATCGCAATGTTCACGGCGCCGGCGTTGATGGCGGCGCCGGCGAGGAACAACAGGCCACCGATCAGCATGACGGCCTGGCGACCCACCGTCCTCGTCACACGGCTCGCCACCAGCGACGACAGCACGCCGGCGATGTACAGCGACGACGTGAACGCCGTAAGCAGCTGGTTGTCGTACTTGCAGTAGGCGTCGCGCTTCGCGCTCTTCATCCCTCTCAGCACCTCCGGGAAGAACTTCTTCAGGAACGACTCCATCTGCGTCACGCCACCTGAGCAAAACATCATCAGTAGACTGTAATTTTTTTCTTGTCCATTTGCGGCAGTTACGGGATATCGATCATCAGAGTGTGTAAGCATTACACGTACGAAAGTAAATTTACCTGCACAACTCTCGTAATATCGAATCGGTCCACATATGAGTCGACCTCATGACTATTTGAAGAAAAAAAATGCCTTCAATAGAGTTTTTTTTTTTTTTGGTGTGTGGAAGATTCGTCAATACATATATAGTACCTTTGACTCTTTGAAAAAATGCCTTCAATAGAGCAATATTTTAAGCAAAAGGATATTTATGTGATAGTTTTTCTTTCTTTGTTTTAGTTTTGAACGTCATACATACCTGCAAGCGTACAATGCATATTTGCCGATTACATCAATACATTATTTGTACCAACTATAGCGACATCCCACTAGAAAAGTTATATTGGCATATGTGCTTATTCTAACTCCTTTCATGCCCCGCCTAACAGCCTAACCGCCCAAGCATCTGGTTAGACACGGCATAAGGGTGGACCTAAGAACCTTAAATAATCCACATTGAGAGCATCCTAGTCGCATGTTATTTCCACTATATATAGTAACACGTAATTTTCATCATATATTTATCCAAGATAAACAGATAGATATGCATATCTCGTGATCGATCGGCATCTCCTGAATGCGTCACATACAAGACAACGTGACGATTAATCCTTGTCATAGATATGGCTTGTGTTAGTGTTTTACATGTACATCACTGTCTGAGTGCTGTCTTGTGTTCCCTGGCCTGCACGTTTACTTTTTCGCAGCTGTGCTACCATATTTGCCGATGAGGCATTTGTATCTAACTCAGTGGATTTGCTTTTGCTCTCCCGAACCTTCTTGATCTGTTTTGCTACATTGCCAGGTACTGCTACGCTAGTGCCTAGCTATAGCTTTGCTATGATCAGTAATAGTAGTGGATGCCATTGCTGATATGTAGTTGTAGGGACAAGGTTGCAACGAATCCAAGCCACATGATACATGTGACAATATTTGACATGGATGTGCCTTTTCATGCTTCCCACTTGTGCCAATGCAGTACATGGAAGGAGAACACCGAGAGATCAAGGGGCCAAAATTAATCTACGGATTGGATTCTCTCAGCTAGCGAAATGCTTGCATGCATGGCATGAACAAACAAACCCCAAAGCAAGAGGCGAGAGACATGTTCTGATTCGTTTCCCGGCATGCTTTCGCAGCTTGCTAGTGCTCTGCTCGTGACTTGTTCTCTCAGCTTTCGTGTCAAGCAACTTAATGGAACTTAGGTCTAGGTTCTAAAGCTAGCCCCTTGTAATACAACGTGTTCGGTTTAAAGTTTTAAAGAGTTCAAATTTGATTTCCAAATATTCATCGATTTGGTCTTTCAGGCAACATTTTCCGCCAAACACCTTTCTTAATTGCTTGTTGGTAGTGGACTAGAGAGATTGGTATTCAAATTCACCTAATACGGACAAACAATACCAGAAGCAAGATCATTGACTCGATCCTTACGCTATCTATCTATGTGCACAGTCAGTCAGCGATGACATCTGCTTTGGAGTTTGGACCAGTGTTTACAATACCGGTTTTTAATTTTTTTCGGAGGGCGCCGATAACTCCGGTTACCGCTGGTAACCGTGGCCGAAATTTCCCAAAAAACTAAAAATTTCAAATTTTAAATTAAAAAAAATCAAATTCGAACATAATTCATACAAATTCAAATTTTTTTGAACAAATTTTATCAAAGCCGATTTTTCGCCGCCGATATGAATTTCTACCGGATATCGCCGGTAACACCGGTTACCGGCGGTAACCGGCGAAAATCGGCCGGTAAGATTCAGAGCAGCTTCGGTACCCTCGAAAAGAAACATAGAAGCGTGTGCCCATCGATCTTTGCCAAAGGAATTTCTCGCTGCCTTTGAATACCACTACCGCATTTGAATTGAGTGAAGTGGAAACATCATTCTACCGCTAACTTGTAGTAGTAAGGGGAAAAAATATTACATTTCCATTAAAAATCCTTGTGTATAAAAAAATTATCTTTAGGACAAGTTTGCATTCACAAACGCAGCGCGTCTTGTTCAAAGCTCAAATACTCAGTGCCTCATTGGCACTATTTAAGGCTCTTACGGGGAATGTTATTCAGTTTGGCCTAGGTTAGCCATCGTTTAGAGCATGCTTGGAACACATTAATTTCACAAGAAACAGCTCAACTCACGCAGAAATCGCAAAAAAAAAAAAATCCCTGAGAAAGAAATTACGTACATACAGAAGAGAAAGAAAGAAAAAACTCTCTCCGACCTCTGCAATCTAGGATGCAGATAGCATAAATGCGTACGCACCTGAGACGCCAATATCGTAGCCGAAGATGAGGCCGCAGGAGGCGGCCACGAGGCAGGTCACCACGACGGAGAGCGTCACGCGGCCGCCGCCGTAGTCGTGCACGCGGCCGTCCGCCGCGGCGAATCCTACCCCGGCCATTGCGCGCGCTAGCTGCCCGCTCTCGGACGATGCTCGATCAGAGCAGCTTGCAGGTTGCGAGCGAGAGGGGGTCGCCAGCTATGTAGGCCTGGGGATTTTGACCTGGAGGGCGCTAAGAGGGGAGCAATTGGCCGGGGGTAGTGCAGTGGATTTGCAAGAAAGAAGGGTGCGGGGAAAGCGACCAACCGCGCGTATAAATACAGTTTTTCGACTACTTTGTCGCTGTCTTGTGTTGAAACGGTGAATCTACTCCTCTCGTGGGAAATGATCGAAGTATTACCACTCGACCTGCCGCACCGCACCTAACGTGCCACGCCGGGCCCCTCCAGGCGGCGCGTGTCCTCGCTCCTGACGGGCAGCCCGATTCGGCCTGGCATGACTCGGGCTCGGCACGGTTAGTCCGTTTAACTGTGTAGATGGTGTCATACCAGCTCGTGGACTAGTGTGCTGATCTAAGTACGACATGCCGACATCTTAGATCGTGCCAGGTTGGGCTGACATTGTTTGCCCCGGTCGAGCGCAATAAGTACACACGGGCAGACGTAGCGCCTGAGCATCAGCCACTCAATCGAAGTCCAACCTCCTCCCCACGCAGCGCCTCGGCTCCTGCGCTCGGCCGCCGTCGCACCCATCCTCCTCCCCACGCCAGACTTCCTCCCTGTGCCCATCCTCCTACGCCGTTGTTGCTGGTGCCAGTCCAAACTAATTATAATGTGGATTATATCATGTGTTCGAGTCGGATCAACAGTCGTATGTTTCAAGCTGGCTTGAGAGCCACGACCCATTTCACCATCGTACTTGGCACTCCAGGGTACGGTCCGAGGGTTTCTGGAAGAAAAGAAAAACAAAACAGAGAGAGAAGAAAAATAAATTGTACCCAACTATCCAAGGGCGACAGGGTGTGGTGGAAATCCGGTCCGTTGAATCCGAAGGCTTGCAAAATTTTGCTAGTTGCTTATGACAAGAGCCCTTTGATTACATCCCGAAAAAATTGCTTTCATGTACAATCATTGGAGTCTTTGATCATGTGGACTAGACATGTACTGTTTAACAAGAAAAATGAAAGGCTAAGAGACTGACAAGGTTAGTACTAGGCCTATGGAAAGCTATACTCTACGGGCATGGTGTAAATCAGTGTACTCTACTGTAATGTATCACAGGCGGTTCGTGAAACCGTAAATCGTCTGTGATTCTATAGTATCAGATACGGTTTCAATCACAAATCACAGACGGTTCGTGGTTGGAATCGTCTGTGATAAGAGTTATCACAGACGGTTTTCAACGATGCATGATAAACCCTCATATCACAGATATAAAATTTCAGACGGTTCAAAAACCGTCTGTGATGATTGTTACAAACCGTCTGTGATGAGCTTTTCTGTAGTAGTGTTTGCTGTCGTCCCCTGCTGTTCTCAACAATCAACACAGATTTGCCTCCAGTGTCCCTTTCCTCCTCTCTATTGGTTGCATCTGGTGCACCACCCGCCTAATCCGGCAACCGTCGTGCTGCACGGCTATCTCTTTTGTGCCGATCTGCACACCGCCACTGTTGTTGAGTCCTCCACCACCACTGCTTCTCCTGCTTCTTCCTCGACACTGGTGGCTGACCTGTGCTACGTTGACTACAACAACATTCTTCGACTGCGACACCCTTAACATCGTCTTCTCGCTACATCCATGTCATATTCGTTTATGGTGATCTACCACGACTTCCTAATCAACGACACCCCTCTTCATCATCGGCAACTTACTTCGACGACTACCTCGATGGCAGACAACATCACCAACAGTTCTTCACATGACACTCCTCGTCAACTTCTACTCCAGCTTGAGCATCCTTATCGCCTTCTTTTCCAGCCTGAGCTTTCGCAACGCTCCCGCTCGGACTGCGGAGATGTTAGAGTATATGTATGGCAAAATTTTAAGAGATATAATAGAATCAATTAGGAATCTGATATGATTTCTTTCATATCTCTAGTAACCTTTATATTTTTAATAGATTAATTTGATCTTTAAGTCACTTTATACTCTATATATATATATATATATATATATATATACCTACAAGACTTAAGTAAAAGAATTAACAACTATTATCGCTAGTATATCTTCCTTGAGTCTAATGAAGCACCTCAGTGGATTTGCCTCTAGATGTATACGAGCACCACGTCCCCATCCAGCAAGTGGCGACGCCGAACCCATCAAAGCGGAGGGACAGGGGGCTAGCTACTTGGCACTCCAGGGTACGGTCCGAGGGTTTCTGGAAGAAAAGAAAAAACAAAACAGAGAGAGAAGAAAAATAAATTGTACCCAACTATCCAAGGGCGACAGGGTGTGGTGGAAATCCGGTCCGTTGAATCCGAAGGCTTGCAAAATTTTGCTAGTTGCTTATGACAAGGCTAAGATACTGACAAGGTTAGTGTACTAGCCTACTAGGCCTATGGGAAGGAAGCTATACTCTACGGGCATGGTACAAATGAGTGTACTTACTGTATTAGAAGAGAGAGTGCAGAAACAAGAAAGCCACCAAGTGATATGCACAGGAAAAGAAAGAAAACGGTGCTTAGCAGTATGATATCTCCTGACCATCCCAATACACGTCGTGCCTCCTGCCGTGTCACAGGCGTCCAGACCTCCCCTACAGTTCCCGAGCGCCCAAACACCCTGCCATGCGTCGGCCCGGACGCCCCCTCTGTCGTGCGCTTGGGGCCCGGACCCCCTGCTGCGCCATCCCATTGCCCGGTCACCGCTATCCCCTGGACTCCACTCATCAGTTCCTACGCGCCCCACACCAGGTGGCGTCCCATCGCACATCGTATCCCTATCTCCCTGACGTCGTTTCGCGATCAACCGAGTGATTTCCCACGACTATAAAACCTATCATGTATCGTTCTCATCGTCAACACTTCTCATTTCGCTCGGCGTGGAGAGACAAGAGCAACTGGTAGTGGGATCGGTCAAAATTAGTTTTAATGGTTAAAATTAGTTTTGATTTCGCTGTTAATTTAAGAGTGTTCAGAGTAGTGTTTAACGACTATATTAAAAAAGAAAATTCGACATCAAACGAAGAGCTTCTAGAAGGGGTGATTTTTTCCATGTGCATTATTTTTATTAATTGTATAATTAGTGTTAAATTAAGTCATAATTAATTAGTGATGATTAATTAGTTATAATTAATTAGTCGTAATTAATTTACTTATAAATAATAATTTGTAACTAATTAGTCCTAGTTAATTAGTTGTTGTTAATCAACCGAAGTTAATTAGTCATATTTAATTAATCATAATTAAACATTTATGATTTATAAATAGTAGTAATTAAGCTATCATAATTAACGAGTCATAAGTAATTAGTAATAGTTAATTAGCCATAACTAATTAGCCTAATTAATTATTCATAATTATTTTAGTCGTAATTAATTAGTTATAATTAATTTAGTCATAACTAATTAGTTATAGTTAATTAATTGTAATTAATTGGTCGTAGTTAATTAGTCATAAGGATCAGTAGTATTTTTTGCAGAAATTTATTAGTTTTTTTATGCACTAGTTAAGTTAAATTTGTACATAAAGATTACCTAAGTGTAGTTATTTTGAGGAGGTAGGGGAATATAGACTGAATAGTGCAGCTTGTTTATTTGATCGTGTATGGTAATGAAAGGTGAATTGCTCGTAACATTTTATGAAGTGTATTTGTGTTTTATGACGACGGTCTCGTATAGGGTGGTCTGGGTGGGTTGGACATGTCAAGATATCAGTTCAAGGTGGTCCACACTGAGGGTCTAGATATGATGAATCTTCACAAGCTGAGAAGCTGCATCCAAAGGGAGTTCAACACAGAGACAACAACGAAGAAACTTGTCATCGAGATAATCACTTGCACAAATTGAGGATGGTAGGGCGTATGAGAGTTACATAAGGTAAATGGTAGTGTTGCATGGGGCTAGTACACGCAGATTACTGTGCAGCCCGATGTGGCGATATATGAGAGACCGATAGTGTACGTGAATTTCATGCACAGGGTGCAAGCAAACCTTAATGATGTTGGTGCCAGTGGGAGCCGAAAAGTGCAGGCAGTTCGTGAAGACGAGAATACAGAATGTGTTGTTTTGGAGGAAGACTTGCGGAGAATTTTGTGCAAAATAAGGGGACAGGACAATGGTTGTCAGCCCACATTGACTGCTACGAGTTTTTGCTGAACCAGCCGGCCAAATCATAGTTCGATGAGGATGCCAACCCAGGCTCGGATGGTAGCGAGGAGGACACACCTCAGGGTGCAGGGGGTGGTGGTCCGGTCGGTTGAATTATGCCAACGGAGGTGCCTTACGTGTCATCCAGACTGGATGATCTCGCAGTGCGGTCCCTCGTACTACCACAAGACAGGTCATAGTGGGGGTTTGATGCTGACACCCTGTTAGTTGGGCAACACTTCCAAAGCAAGGTGGTTGTGTAACAAGCTATAACACGGTACGTCGTGTCCATCAGTAGTGTGTACCGAATGCACCGGTCCAACCCACCCCATTACATAGTAAAGTGTGTAGTGAAAGGTTGTCCTGGTAAGCTCAGTGCTCACAAAGATGGAGGGCTATGTCACAGTCTTTACGGGCACAACGGTGATCGACTACACTTGCGAGCTGAGTGAACCATTGCAGCAGTATCGAAATATGACTTTCACATATGTGGCAAGTCTCATCAGCACCTAGTTGCAAATGATGTGTTAGTTTCCCTGAAGATGTTGTCCTAAGTTATCAGTATAGTTGGTTATCCAGTAAGCTATAGTAAGGTACAATGAGCCAAGCATAAGGTGATCGAGTCTATGTACAAGACATATGAGGAGGCGTACAACCTTGCGCTAAGGATATTTCACTAGATTGTCGAAGTAAACCCCGACACATACATAAATAAGATAGAAAGAGAAGATTTTGATGGAGACCCTAACTGCTACACACTAAACTGTGTGTTCTGGGCATTCTTCCAGGCCATAGAGGGTTTCAAGTTCTGTCGTCCGGTGCTCATAATAGATTATACTTTTCCAACCGGGAGGTACAATGGCACCATTTTCACCGCGGTGGAGGCTGATGCAAATGACCAGCTTCTTCTTATTGCATTTGCCATCATAGAAAATGAGAACACAGACAGTTAATTGTGGTTCCTCGCAAATGTCAAGCGGGCTGTTGTGGGAGACCAGCCCAACATATGCCTTATCACAGACCGCAATGCAGGCTTGTTGTCCGCTCTCAACATGATGAAGAATGGGACGCAACCCCACTTACAGCGGAACGACGTGGAAACCCGGTGGTGCGTGAGGCATTTTGCATCGAACTTCTTCAAATGATTCGATAGTCAGGAACTAATGAAGACATTCAAAAAGTTGTGGATGCAAAACTAGAGACAAAAGTTTGAAGCCATCTGGACAGAGCTTGAAGAGCGGACTACGAGGCATACAAGAGAGACGTGCATTGGTGACGGTGCCCTGCATAGCCAAGTCAGTGACCTGGGCATGTAGATCGATCGTCTGTTGCATGCAGGATGGTCGCCAACGAGCTGGCAGTATCATCCCCGGGATCAGAGTTTGGCATCTCTGATACCAAGTTGTTGCGTGCAAGAACCCTAGGGTACCTTGCGCCGGGAGCAGGGAGAGAGAGTAGAGGAGGAGGCAGGGAAAATACACTACTACAAAACAGGCTATAGAAAACGCCTTTGAAACCGTCTGTGATAAAATAATCACAGACGGTTCCAAGACGAACCGTCTGTGATATGTAACTATCATAGACGGTTCTAGAGAACCGTTTGTGATATGTAGATATCACATACGGTTCGTGATTAGAACCATCTGTGAAGTATCACAGACGGTTCTAACCACGAAAACTGTTCTAACCACGAAAATTGTATAAAACCGTGTGTGATACTTTTGTTCTGTTGGGCGGGAAAATAAAAATTTGAACTTAATGGGCGGGCTGCCGAAAATCTCTTTATATTAACAGAGTCCTCCATCTCCTCCTTTGCCATCTCCATCTCCTCCTCTGCCATTTCTCCTCTGCCATCTCCATCTCCTCCTCTGCCATTTCTCCTCTCTCATCTCCATCTCGCTTTGACCTTGCGCTCCGTCCTCCCCCGAGCTCGTCGCCCGCGGCCTCCTCCACCTCACCCAAGCCTCGTCGTCGCCGGCCTCCCACGACCTCGTCGTCGTCGGCCTCCCACGAACTCGTCGCCCCCGGCCTCCTCTAATTCGTCGCCTCGTCCTCCCCTGAGCTCGTCGCCCGCGGCCTCCTCCACCTCGCCCCGGCCTCGTCGTCGCCCCAGCCTCCCACGACCTCACTCTCTCTACTCCCCCTTTTGCTTTGTAATGTTGATTACTACTGTGATGTGTTAGTACTCTGTGAATGGATTGAGTTGATACTACTGTGATGTGGGTGATGCCGTGTTGTTTTTAGTGTTCTATGAATGCATTGAGTTGATGCTACTGTGATGCTGTGGCTATTGTGGGAAAGCTAACGAAAAGTTCAATCCGAAAAATCCATATCAAATTCATTCGCGAGGCTCCAAATGAAGTGAAAATCCGTTTTTATTTTTTTTGCAATAGAAAAAGCTACCACAGACGGTTCTTGTTCAGAACCGTCTGTGAAAATAAACTATCACAGACGGTTCGACACAGACGGTTCGTGAATAAAACCGTCTAGAACCATCTGTGATAGTCTATTTTTACAGACGGTTCGTGAATAGAACCGTCTGTGATAGCCTTTTTCACAGACGGTTTAGATGACATCGTGTTATCACAGACATAAAAATTCAGACGGTTCAAAAACCGTCTGTGATGATGATTTAGAACCGTCTGTGCTGATATTTTGTGTAGTAGTGATAGACTTTGTTTATCTCTTTACTTCTAAGATTTAAAAAAAAACTCACCTGTCCTATAATTAGAGATGTCACGGATAAGGACTGTGATCGAAAGAATATCTTTCCAATCTAAATGCAATCAGAAGAATTACTTTCCAAATAATGGATAAAGAATGCAATCAGAAGGATTGCTTTCGAAATAACATGCATGGAAGGCGACGATCGTATTCCAAAAAACCGAAATTATCTTAATGAAGTTTCACTCATCTTCGTGCGGCTGCCTCTGGTTCTTACCGCCGCCTGATGTGTGTGCCACCTCCCGCCGGTGGTAGGTCTGTCCCACATAACAAAATGAAAGGAGGTTTAGCCATTTTTCTGCTCGATGCTAAAGTGAGCTCAGGTTCTCCACAAATGCGCTTTGTCTTTTGATTTCATCCTTCAGAAGTGGATGGCTAGATACCCTTACAAGGACACAGTGAACGAACTCTAGTTCTCAAATAAACAGCTGTGCTAGAAAGTGCAGGTTCTGAGTTGTCTCGCTTAAGTTAAAGACACTTCAAGCTGCACGCACTACACTTGGCCAAAAAAAAAAACATATTAAGGTCTTACTAACTAGAACATGCCATGTAAGTGTGCAACCGCCATCAGGTGCTAACTCAATTCTCAACACTAATATGCTAACCTGTACAATTAACCATCCGATCAACGTGAGAATATATTATTCTCACTGACTTTGGGAAGCTGACAAGTGATAGCATAGCAACCCAAAATCAAGAGTAAAATGCAATATAGGTTCGTGAACTTGCATGATTCTTTTTTCATTAAGAAAATTCGACTGTACGCATCCTAAAGCACTTATTCAAAGATGGAGAGAACTAAGGAGTGAAAAGATACTCTCTTAATACCAGCAATAAAATCCTGTATTTGCAGATCTTCGTATTGTCAATGCTATCGAATTGTCTCGGTGAAGTTCGTTCTTCAAGCTCCACTCGATACATGTAGGTAGGTTCAGAGGTCTTACGAACTACATGCTGCTTAAGTATTCAAATCTATCCACAAACAAATATATTCATCGAAATAATCCTGTGCTAGTTGCAATTAATTTAGTTTGAGATGTGACCAAGAGCTATAATAATTGTGCATACATATGTACTGATTGTTGACATTAGCGACCGAGACGGACCAATGAAATGTAATGAGGATCCACAAATGATAGTATGAAAAATATGTAATGTTCTCTTTCCAAGTCCTACAATCTACAGACGATGGCTGGTGCAGTGATCGCCCAACAATTTGGTCACGTTTACACATTTAGACAGACTAATAAGATGTTCGTGTGTTGCAACGGAACCCAAAAAAGATCCTAAACTGCATAATAACGTCAAATTTCTTTTACAAACATATAAATAGAAACATTAACTTTGTCTATTGCATCACCTTCTACTACTACCCGGAAATTAAAATTTTAAGCCCATACATTATTTACCTTTGAAAGTTGAAGTTGATGTCAACCTCCCTTCCCGACATGCTGTCTATTTTCAGTCATTTCTGGCTGACAAGGAAGAGGGCTACACGTCGATAGCTACTTTCTTCCTCTCTAAACCCAAGCCACAACTCATTTCTCACAACCATTAACCCTCTGCAGCCATCGCCAGGCACACTACAGCGAGGAGGTGGGTGGCCAGGGGAGGAGACGAAGGCGGCATCATGGTGGTAAGCGAGGCGGAGGTAGTGATACTTGCTCAGCCGTCGCAGAAGCAGGAGGCGGCAGCGGTGCAGGAGAGGATTAGGGTGAAGAGAACACGACATGATGAACTCGAGACGGCGGCACGGTAAGGGAAGAACACCTTCATCTCTGCCTCCCCTCTCTTTCCCGACATAGCCTCTTCTCCTCCAAAGTATCGCCTCCTCCTCTCCTTGCGGTTCCTTCTTCCGTCCACGCCGCCGTCTCCCCTCCTTGTATCTCCTCTTGTTGCTGGCACTACCTCTCCGCGCCACCGCCTCCTACGATGTCGAATCCACTCATCTTCATGCATGTCACCGTTACAATCTACAGACTGAGTGCCGGGGGGGGTCGGGATATCTAAGCCACGAAGCGAATGCCGGATGGGTGTAGGTGGCGGGTCGCGCCGCGAGACAGTAAGAAGTGGAACGACGACGAATTTTGGTATGTTGATGTGAAGAAGTGGGGTGGCGACGGTTTGGATAGTTGCGAAAGAAGTGGGGCATGGATACGTTCGCGAGTCACGGGGGTGGCGGGGCAAGATCTTGTCACTATTAGGTTGGGTCCACATGTTAGTGAGCCTTAATGAGTGTTGGACCGAAACGGCGACTAGAAGGGGGTGAATATGAGCACGATCTCTTTTCACCTTGATTGGATTCAACACATTTTTCACTCCAATAGTTATGAGAGCTGTGAAGATCAATGTACAAGCATAGTGGAAGACTTGTATTGAATCCAATCGAAATCAACCGAATCAAAACAACCAAAATCACTAAAAACCCAATTCTCAAAGAGTTGGGCGGTCAGACCTCTCAGCCTAGCGGTCTGACCTCTCCATAGGGCGGCCTGACCTCCAGCACGATGAACAGTAAAATCAGCCCGAACTCGAAATCACAAATTGGTCTAACTTTTGATCCACAACTCCAAACTTTACAAAACTTGAAACATACCTTCTCTAGGATGTTAGAAACCTATTCCAATCAAGGATCATGAAGATCATTACTAAAGTTCTGACCTTTTTCCGTTTGAGTGAAGGTTGCTTCAAAACCGAGTCAAAACCAAAATATGATGCAAAAACTTGCTCGTAGGTGATAGATGATCAAGATGATTCTAGATGCATTCCCACATGTTACAACAAGCAAGATCCAGGCTAGAAACTAAAGAAAAATGAAAGGATCAAAGAAATCCCCAAAAGCACAAAAGTGAGAGCAAGAACAACAAGAGACTCATTTTGAGGAATCTTGTTTGAATTGATTCGAGATTGATGTTGGTTTACAGCCACTCCATCCTGGAGGACAAAGGCTCAACACTTGAGTATACAATCAATCCAACTCTCTATAATCCCAACCTCTCTACTTTCCTCTCCCTAAACACAAACTAATGTTTCTTCAAAATAAGGGTTGAGAAGTGCACAACCAGCACCCTCTCCTATTTATAGTGGGGGCTAGCTTCTAGAAGGATATTCCTAATGGGCACCTGTTAAGCTCACAGACAAACAGGTTTAACTCACGTATGCATTTCAAGGCGCCTTCTTCATCTTCTCTTGACTTAAACCACTTCTCTTTGCGTCGTCTTGTGCCGCGGTTTAGCTAAAAGCCACCAAGACGGTATTTTGGTGAAGTTACCAAAATACCACTTCTCGATCCTTCTCCAAAGACCGAGTCCAAACTTCATGAAGTAATCCCATGCTTTGCCACATGTAGGTTGATCAACGACTCTCTTTATGTCGATAAGTCTCTCCCATCCAGCTCACACCAAAACCTCCATGGCACTTGCACCGACCCCCTCGTCGCTTGATGCAATCCGTCGCACCGAACTTCTCGTTCGGTCATTCTTGTTCATTTTGCGCCATACTTGAGTACATTGACTTCACCCGAAATCATCAGTGGTTCTGAACCTCAGCTCTTCAAGCCTAGTCCCGATCATCCTCATCGTTGACCTTCAAGCCTCCTGCACAACAATAGAGAAAGAAATTGATTTCAGGAACATATTCTTCATAACTTGACCCACGTTAGTCAAAACATGCATCATACAATACATATGCACTAAAACCTATGAACTTGACCTAACCAACAAACATCACCGCCAAGCTGGCCGGCGAACAAGTCAAAATCGGTCAGACCGCCACCCATGACCGGTCTGACCGCCCAGCAAGGGACTTAGCCAATTTTCCTCCATGAAAATCCGAAACCTCTTTGAAAATTTCAAACGAATAGAACTTTTGACTCGAAGCTCCAAAAATTATGAGACCAAGTGTAGGAGAATCCCCTCTCTTGTGTGCATCCTCTATTTTTGGCCCAGCTTCAAACTCAAAACTACTTTTATGGCCAGTCAGACAGCTGCCCATTGGCCGGTCTGATCGCTAGTCTCTTAGTCAAAACCCTGGCCGGTGTGACCGCCAGAGGTGGCCGGTCAGACCGCCAGCTGCCTGACAGAACCTGAAATTTGGTCAAAAACGCGTGTTTCGATAAACCCTCAATACCATTATCAATTGTAACATCATTCTAAGATCATGAACATATCTCCATCATATCTACAATGAGGAATTTGAGAGGGGTGAAAAAGATCAACCGCGTGCATAGGAGAAATGACATTGTCCCGCTGCGCGGGAGTAAACTCATTTTTTTATTAGTTAGGTTGGATCCACATGTTGGTGCGTAATAGCTAATCAGAAATTACCCAAGTAAACTTTTCTTCTAGGACTTCCAAGGCTTGAAACACAAAGCAAGCCAAGCAACTCAAGCCTTAAGACACCAACCACAAGGGAAGGTGCATTGAAGAAAACTTACCTTCCAAAGCGAGCCATGAGATTTTCACCGCAGCCGCATTTTCTCACCGCAAATCTCACACGCTGCTCGCTGTTACTTAAGCCTCCGAGCGCGTCACCATATCTCTAGCTTGCCCCTCGTTCCATCTTGTGCTTTCTCCTAGCTTCTAGCTCTCTGAATCACCGAGAACGAGTGTGTTGTTCTTGACGCCAGTGAGCAAGCCTCGTAACGCCATTAGCTCTAGTGAACTTCCTTGCCCTCGCCACCTGCGTCACAATGTGCCCCTTACCTTACTGATGCTATTTTCTTGCTTGATGTTGCTCCGGGAACCTCGTAGCGTGAACACATCATCGTCTTCTTCACCTCCAGCACACACTCCACTTTGGACCTTCATGTTCTTGACATTCTAGTAAGCTTGAACCTCACCTAACCGTGTCATATCATGCCCCATACTTCACTAATGCTTCTACCTTGGTTGATGATGATCAACACACAGGGAATCCCTCAAATCAACCTTCTTCCTCATTTTCGATCGCCGCAACCCTTTTCCAGTTAGCCACCACCTCGGTGAGTCTCTGGTCGATTCCTTCTATCCCTACCATCCTTACTATGTATGCAAGCGCACCTCCTTATAGCATCTCCATCACTACAACACGCTGTCACCGAGAGCCTCCTCTACGACGCCACTGCTCAACGTCGCCAAGCCACTCTGGTCATCCCTCGACGCTGTCAAGGAACTTGGTGAGCTTCTAGTAGCCCCCAAGAGCTTTTGCGCGCATTAGATTGGAATATTAGCTATTGTAGCATAGACTTGATCATAGCCGATCATGGCACCACCGCGGGAAGCATTGTCGCCACCACTTCGGTGACCATTGGTCCCCGAGCCGCTGCCAATAGCATTGTAGACGTCCTCTAGAGCCAGTGCGCATCACCTTTTGCTGCAGATTAGCTCAAATCGTGAAATCCACTTCGGACCCGAGGAGCTCTGCCACTTATCGCTGGCGTAGAATCGCTTATGTCCATCTCTCCGGCCTTTGCCACCGCCCGGAAGGATTGCCATTGAGAGGGGAAGGACCACCACCTGGAAGGTCCTTCTCTCTGACTAGTGGGACCCACTCGTTTAAGGAATAGATTGATACAAATGACAACGATTAAGAATACTAAGCGTATGACATGCGGGACTAGCTCAAAAAGGTAATAATAATCTAATTTTAAACATGTTTAGTATATGAGTTACTAACATGTGGGACAACACACTATTCTAGGTTTTAAAACACGTTTTAAAACCCGAGATACTGATATGTGGGCCCGATCCGTTAGTTAATTAAAATCAAAAATATGTTTAATCATTAGTTAATAAATAACGAGTCTATGACATATGGGACCGCCTATGGTTTATAAATAAAATCAATAAAACAAAAATATGAGTCATCGACAAGTAGGCACCACATGTAAGTTAATAAAAACCAAAAAAATGAGAAAATAGTTCAGAGGAAAATATGTTTTCTCTACTGAAAAGAGTAAACCTTAATAGAACTCAGAGAAAAATACGTTTTTTCTATGGGAAAGCTTAAACCTCAGAGAATACCCTTTCGACATCATCACTTTTCTAATTTTTGAAATTTTCAAACTGAAGCAAATTAAATCATTAATAACTTTTGCATACAAACTCCAAACCAGAGCAAGAAAAGCACCTCCTTTGACCATGTTGATCCTACTATTTTAATTATTGTACTTATTTTTGCAAAATCTATTATAGATGCGTGTATGTTTGATTGAAATTTCTATGTTCAGGGTTAACGGTAGTTGTAATCCTATTCGATGCATGAATCTCCTTGAAATATGGATATCCTTACTGTTGTAGTCATTAGGTTATAGTATAGACAATATATGATGTTAATTTGGGAGTTTTGAGTACGAGTATCGCACAATTGCTTAGTCGAGCTATAGTCTTGACTAAAATTTGCTAAAAGGATGACATGATGAACATGAAATTGAGAGTTTTGAAATGATGGTCCAGAGGGGTTTATCTCTGTTATTTTCTATAAAAATAAAAATAAAAAACTTAGTTTGCGATGAAGGCGAGTTATATTATATTATGAGAAGTGTGAGATGTGTATCTCACTAGTAGATATGGGAGATTCTCGCCTGGTTCAATTAAGGACCGAACACTAGCTATTCATATCTAAGCCTAAGCATACAACCACATGTACCGATGACGCGCATAAAGCTTGCCGACACAACGGTGAATGCCTCACTAAGACGGGGGTGTTCCCAGGTGAAGTGAGGGTGTTCATTCGTCGGGCTAGTGCAAGCTTAGGACTAGGTGATGTAAAGGCTTCGATACATGTTCTAGATTGCTTAACAAAGGTAGTGAGCTGTGGTATCGATGTATGTCGAACAAACTAGAGAATTTATATGCTGTAGGTAAAGTTGGACATCTCTGCAGAGTGTAAATCTATTTAAATATCCGTGCTCGCGGTCATGAGCGTGCTTAGTGCAGTCCTAATGGGTATAGTCTTGATTTTCATAAAAACAATTTCGTTGGAAAATGTGAAAAATGGGTTGTTGGTTTATATTTGAGTTGAGTGTCATATCTATGGCTGAAAACAAGATGTTGCTCGCAACCGAGGAGGGTTGAAAGTTATTATTTATTCAATTACTTACTTTTTGTCCTTTATCTATTTAACCACTCTTTCAATTTCCATTGCAAAATACTACGTATTGATATTACAAATAAAATTTGCTTAATGCTGAAAACAACTTGTAGCATAGAGCCATATTCTTTGATAAGCCTTGCATTTATAATATGTTGCAATACACTGCAAGTCTTGCTGAGTACGTAATGTACTCAATCTTTCTTAAATTGTAGTTCAGACTTAAAGGATGAGCCTACCCCGAACGACACTTTCTTCGCACCCGGTACCGGAGGGTTCAGTAACGGGTCTTTCTAGAGCTTAATTATTGTCGGTTGTTTGGGGGTTCGGATGGGTATACCTCTGGACCATTTTAGTTTATTTACTATACTTTTCCGTTGCACTTTGTTGATACTTGAGTTTTATTTGGCCGGTCGGCCCTTGTGATGTAAACTCTGTAATTGTCTAAGTTATGTAGCATGTTTGTTTCATTTTGTATGTATGAATGTATGGATGTGATTATCAATGTTGTATATATGTGTAGTAGCCACTGATCATGAGACTAGTATGGTATCCACACGAGGGCTTCAGGTATTTAAAGCCCAGGTTCCGACACATTTCTCCCTCGACGTCGCCACATATTTGTCAACGACGCTGGCTTCTCTTGGGACGAGCCCCGTGTATCCTGGGATGGTTACTTATTTGGTGCTAGCACAGGCATTGGACTCGGCCACTCTCTCGCCTCCCTCCTATCTTGTCCGTCCTGGAGGACACCCCAATCGCCGTCATCGCTCAGACGACCAAATCCCCATGAAAGACAACAATGACCTTGATCCACGAGGGGGTCCTTGCAGACTAGAGGCTACTACTTTGGCTCCTCCAAACGGCTACATCGAAGACGACGATGGATGCTCTGTTCCTCCTCCCTCTCGCTTCCCTTTCCATGCCACCTCTATTGTCCTCTCCCACGCCAATGCGTAGCTGTCGCTGTCCGATGTGAGTTGCAACACCACCTTCTCCCATGCCAATGCATCACCTTGGCCATCCACCCCGTGCTGCAACATCGCCATCCCAAACGCCGATGTGTTGTGCCGTCATCTTCTTCCCCAAGTCCGCCGGCCGCCGTACCCTCGAACCGATCTCCCTCTCCAGTGAGCTTCTTGATTTTTTTCATCACTTGGTGCTCTTGAGCTTCACAAATCTCCCCCTTATTTAATTTCATTTCCACACAGTCCTTCACCTAAATCGAGCCCAGCTTTGTCACCTCTACCCGAGCACTGCCATCACAAAAGTTGTTATCTCCGGTAAGCCCCGACCCTCTCCGGTCGTGCAACCTGCAGAGATGAGCTCATATTTATGTTTAGTTGCTCACGCGTGCGCCATTTTTCAAAAAGCATCATTGTTTCGCTGTCTCCATCCTTCTTCCTTCGCCCTGGCCACCGTCAGTCGTCGTTGGCGCCCCACCGTGTGTATCCGCTAGGGTCACCACTGATGAGGATATCACTTCTACTGATATGAATACTCCTCTTCCTACTACTTTGAATGATATGCAAGGTCCAATTACTCGGGCGTATGCTCGTCAACTTATTTATCAGGTAAATTCGTTTATATGGCTGAGTGTATTATTTGAGAACTCTATGATGCTGCCTAACGGAGATGATTTACTTGTACTTAAGAATCTAGGACTACGACAAGTTCAAAAAGATTTACGACCAGTTCGCAGGGTCTACGATCACTTAAAGAAGGCATACGACCAGTGTCACCAGTACTCGGCGAGCCCAGTACTCGTTGGACATAATATACGACCAGAGATAGAATGGACTCCTCAAGACCACCCCAGGACCAGTTCTACGACCAGGTCTTCGACCAGAGATACGCGACATGAATAGTGAATGGGTGTTGCATCACCGTTTTGGCCTAATAGGGCCTTGTAAGCGTGTCGAGGTCGGAGTCCAGGTTGTGTACGCCTCTTCTCGCGGCCGCACAACCCTAGGTTGACCTCCTCACATCCCCCTATATATATACAGTAGCCGTCATAGTTTAGGGTGGGTTTTTCTTTGAGATTACTCTGCTTAGCAGTCTCGCCGTACGTTCGGTTGAGGAACCCCACATTGTGAGCTTCATCTATATTCACAATACAATATCAGATTGCATCTTCTACTTTCTTGCTTGTGTTCTCGATTCGTATGCAGGAGATAGCCTTCTTGGCGAGGTTAACCGCGTTCGGCACGGTTGATGACCGTCGGAGCAGTGGTGTAGTGATTGCGAGGGGTTTGATCTGTTCTGGTCGGAGCCTTCGGATCATCAACGTTGAGTTCTCCACAATCAACTTATAAGTACCTTTCGGAAGATCGGGCCACCGTCACATCAGCCACCTCCCAGTGCTTCCCCAACAACCCATTTTCGGGGGGATAACAAAGGTGTTCTTTTGGTTGTTCCTTTGCATATATGAAAACATAAATTGGAGAGATGAAGATGGACTAACATATGGGCCCAGAGTTTTTCAGCTCCCTCCAAATCCTCCTGTACCGGCTGACTTGTCAGTTCCGTGCCACATCGGTCAAAACCACCACAACACCACACTAAAACCAGGGTAGGTTCGTGTTGGGGGTATATTAGACAGTTTCAACAATAGAAGGGTGTGTTTTAGACAGTTTTAGAGTTCGAGGTTGAAAAGTAGACTCGAACGATAGTTGAGGGTTAAAAAATAGACCTTTACCTATATTTAAACACTTGGTTATTGGTAACATTGAATATTTGTGTTCTTGATAATCGACACTCCTACAAATCCTTGTGTTATTGAAAATCGGCACTTCTCCAAATCCAGAAGACGAACGACGGTAGTCCATTGTTGGGAACTGAACTAGTTAGGTGATTGCTGATTATCAACTTCATTGTGTTCCATTTTGTTTCATTTTGGTCAATACATGACGGGTTAACAAACACGAGAGTATTGCATGATACCACTTTGATCTCGACCAATGGTCTAGTACACAGTGCAGTCTTCACTAAAGTAATCATAGTTTGGCAAAATATCAGGTAAACATTATTTGTTATTACTAGTTGCATTTCTCTTTAGCAAGTTGATTTATCATCATAATGCAAGATAAAGTTAGTTTGTACAGTTGAAAGAGCATAATTAGTTCTTAGTAGTTCAATTTGAATCAAGGGGTCATTGTTTGATGTTCGAAAAACAAAACACAGAAAAAGACATATTTGATACTTTTTTTGTTGCGACAACACAAACTCTCATATTTTTCACTTGCAGGAATAATTTGTCCTATCTTATCTAAACGAAAGGAGGACACTTTTCAACTCCCAACTATCGCCTGAGTCCATTTTTCAACCTCGAACTATAAAATCGTTTGATTTGAGACCTCTAACTATTGAAATCACAGCAACCGACCCCCCCGACCCATCCAACCCTGGTTTTGGCGTGTTGTGGGCGATGCGTGTGTCCTCGCTAGCAATCGACGCCCCGTTAGTGGCCAATATAACACCCACTTTCCTCCCTCAACGTTGGCTGCATGTCTGTCGACACCGCTGGCTTCTCTTGGGACGAGCCACACATGTCTTGGGACGGTTACTTATTTAGTTCTAGCGCTAGCATTGGCCTCGACTACACGCCTCCCCCCATCTTGTCCGTCCTGGAGGACACCCCGGACGCCGTCATCAAGCGCTCAGACGACCAAATCCCCATGTAAGATGACGCTGACCTTGATCCGCAAGGGGGATCCTTGCGGAATGGAGAATACTACTTGGACTCCTCTAGCCAACAACATCAAAGACGACAATGGATGCTTTGTTCCTCCTCCCTCCTGCTTCCTTTTCCATGCTACTACTTACTCCTGTTGTCCTCTCCCGCGCCAATGTGTAGCAGTCGCAGTCCGCTGTGAGTTGCAACACCACCCTCTCCCACGCCGATGCATTGTCGTCGCCATCCACCCCGAGCTGCGACACCGCCATCCCAAACGCCGATGTGTCGCGTCGTCATCTTCTTCCCCAAGTCCGGCCACCGTGCCCCTGACCTGATCTCCCTCTCCATTGAGCTTCTTGAAAAAAAATCACATCACTTCGTGTTCCCGCGCCTCATAAATCTTCCCTCTTATTTAATTTCATTTCCACATAGTCCTTCGCCAGAATCGAGCCAGGCTATCATCGCCTTTGCCCGAGTGCCATCGTCACAAAATTTGTTGTCTCTGGTAAGCCCCGACCATCCTCGGTCGTGCAACCTACTGAGATGAGCTCCTATTTATGTTTCGTTGCTCGTGTGTGCGCCATTTTTCAAAGAGCATCGTCGTTTCTCCGTTGTCATCCTTCTTCCTTCGCCCCAGCCACCGCCGGTCGGCGGCGGTGCACCACCGTGTGTATCTGCCCTTGTCGCCACTTCCCAGGGACAATGCATTATCGTGGGGGATAACATACATGTTCTTCTCGTCTCGACCATTGCCTGCTCCGATGGCAGCTACTCCTACATCTATAAAAATATGAGATGGAGAGAGGAAGAAGATGGACTAACATACGGACCTAAGAGTTTTTTAGCTGCCTCCAAATCCCCATGTACTGGCTGGCATGTGGGGCCAATGCCACATCAGCTAATACCACCACCACGTCACACTGCAACAGGGTTGGGTTCGTGTTAGGGGGTATATTAGTTGGTTTCAACAATTGGAGGGTGTGTTTTGTACGATTTTATGTTTTGATGCTGAAAAGTGGACTCGGGCGATAGTTTAGGGTTGAAAAATAGACTTTTTCTATCTAAATAGTGTCTAACATTTGGAAAAGATGGTTGCAGGGTTGATAAATGCTAACCCTGTTATTTATGTTGGGGTGTCAATGGATCAAATATAAATCGAACAGTGGTCTTCCCATATTCGTATTCATTTTCTCTGAACGAATACAAATTCGAATATTGTCGAATGCGAATATGAATCGAATGTTGTAACGAATACAAATACGAATACAAATCGAATACCTACTGAATTCAGTTGGATTCAGATACCCAAATAACTTACGTGATGACAAGATATTTATGACACTTTATTCTCGTACATAGCACACTTAATCATTCTTGTTTATCTATTTCACCTAAAAACATGAATTCATATTTTACTAAAAATACTCATCCAATTAATTAGCCATACTGCAATGAAATATATATATTATTTTATCGAATTCGAATAGTGTGGATAAAATAACATTTCAGATGGCAAAAGTCTATACCATATTCGTATCCATATTTTTATGCGAAAACACATATAAATAGAATAGGGAAAATTGTTAATCGGATGGAAAATTTTAACCCATATTTATATCATGTCGAATACGGTAGTAAAATAAAATGGATAATTAGTATTCGATTGACACCCCTAGGTTTATGAGAGAAAGGACAGGCACATTCGACAGGCAGCAGAAACCATATATGAAAATGCAGCTCAGCCTACAAACCAGCATGGGATTTTCGATATCTTGTTCATGTTTTCTATTTTCCTGCAGTGGTATAATTTCTCTATCTGCAGCTTGCACTATCCAAGATTTTTTTGCACTCCTTAATATTCCTACATCACATTAGAGATATAAAGGACCCTGAGCACCCTACTCGTTGAAAGAACTAAATGTTGTTACCGGGGACTTGATTGCAATCAATGATGAAATCAGTCATGTCAGGTAAGTTCACATCTCTCTAGTTTCTAGGTCTGGGTGCTTTCCTATTAAAAAAAAGGATAGTTTGTTAAATTTAAGGAAAAATTTATAATATGGCATTGAATAACTACATGATTCACAATATATCACTCATTATGAGACTAACATGTAAGACACCAGTGACAATTACAAAAATTTAAAGTTATTCAATGACATATAACGAATTACCACTAAATTCAACCTTTAGATATTTTCTTTGTTCAGAGTTACTTTCACCCTCAACACTGGAGCATTGCAGTTTGACAACTATCATTGGTCTTTGCCTCAGTGTGAAACTCATACAGAGTCTTCCTCCTCATTACAATGTATGTTGTCAGTATGTTAACGATATATCCGAGTTTAGGATGTCCCAGAAAGCTGATCTAGACATGCATATTTACGTAATCCTCTTGTTGCCACCGTAGAACAACAATTTTCCAGTTGCCTTTTGACATTTCATAGACATGGGTATTGAGACTTTTCACATATTATAGACCTAGAAGTAAGCGGCCATGCTTCATCAATTGTCGCAAGGCACTATTTCTGAGGTGGTACCTATCCCTGAATATGTACATTTGAGATCCATGTAGAACAGTAGTTGTTTCAGAATCACCTTTTTTTGTACATGAAACTTGGTCATCAGGAATGCGGGAAATTTTTTCAATTCATAAGGGAATTGAACTATTTCCTGTAAAATGCATGTGTTCCAAATAGAGGGAGCCTCAAGACTAGTAGCTCATGTGATGAGGATATGACCCCTATGGATACAACTATATTTGCTATGCTTGTTGCTCTAAGTACAAGAGCTCGTACGCTTCACTTAAATTATCAGGTGAGCTTGTTTTTAGAAGTATCTTTATCTTATATGAACTATATGATGCTACCTAATGATGAAATATATATATGTGCATCACCATGTCACTTTTGGTCCAAGACAAGTAAGCAGTTCGAGCTGGACCCATTTTGGAATCTAGTTCGGCCTTCGGAATTATCCTGATAGTACCAACTTAAAGCAGCATAACTTTCACATACGGAGTCCGTTGGAGATCCACGAGTACTTGATGGAAATCTTATTTCGTCCTCTTTCCAACAGATTTGGCATCACCTCCAAATTCTTTCTAGAGTGACTGCAATCATCAAAAGAAGATGTCATATCTCCTTTTTGGTCCAAATTGAGCTTTGTAATCATACTCAACTTGGCCCATATGCTGGTGGCCCACGGGGCGCGTTGTTACTGTTTATATGAACAGTAACTCACGAGTTTAGTCCCACCCCGCTATTTCTTTTAGATTTGTGGCTCCTCATCCCCTATTTAAGGAGGACGCACCCCTCTAGTTTTCTTGGATTTTGTTTATGTTTAGTTTGACTTCGTTGCAACTTGTATCTTTTACGTGTGTCGACTAGACCACCAAATTAAGATTCTTATTCAAAATCCCAATTCAATTCAATATTTCAATTCCTATTTGCAATTTTAGATTGCTTTATCTTGTTCTTGTGTGCTTCTTCGGTGTATGCAGGAATCGACCTTCGTGGTCAGGTCATTTGGGTATTCGTGCACGGTTGATAACGACTTATCAATCTGTTCAACGATTGCGTGGTTTCGAGCCTTGCGTGTTCGTAGCTAGGATTGTGAGAGTTGAGCGACGACTACCGAACTTGTCGTTCTCATCGAAAGATCGGGTCAACAAACAAGGACCTTTGGGTTCATCATCTTGTTGTCCATTCCAGAGGCAAATTGAGAACTGCTCATGTTGTCCATTCCAGAGGCAAATTGAGAACTGCTTTATCTATTGGGGTAATGCGAAAGTTATCTTTTTTGCTTTCATCAGTGGAGTTGCTACCCAACGCTATACCATTGGAAGTGCTCCCCAACGGTATAGGAAAGTTTCATATTTTGTCAAAGTTTCAGCGGATTTCATGCTTCATCAAAATTTTTATGTTGATGTTTCAACCAAGTTTTATGTTGATGTTTCAACCAAGTTGAAAATGTCGTGTTTCAAGAAGTGTCAACTAGTTTCAACTAAGTTTCAGCACATTTCACACAGTTTTAGGGAGTTTCAGCGAGGTTCAAGAAATTAATTCAACTTTCACAACTAAAACTTCCATGAAACTTCAAGTTTCAAAACTAAACAAAGCTGAGATTTCAATTAAACTACAACTATCAAATCTGAAACTTGATGTTTAAAAAGAGTTTCGAGAAAGTTTCAAAAATTAAGAAAGTTCCAAATATGAAACAATATTTTCAAAAGAGATTTAACTAAGTTTCATGATAGTTTGAAAACTGGAACAAGTCTCGAATCTGTCAAGACAGTCTGTTTCACAATTTCGTATATTTAATTCTAAAACTTGAAAAGTTATGAATGATAACAGTTTTGGAAACTACACAAATTTTCTAACTTATTCAAGTTATCACCCAATTTCAGTTTTGTCATTTACTATAAGAAACTGACCATCTTCACGACGTCTGCTAGCTGCGTCCAAATTCTGAACAGCGACCTTCCCGAGGCCGTAACTTTTCAATCGCTACTTCGATTCGAATGTTCCAAACCTTCCTGGAAAGCTAACGAGATTATCTAACTTTTATTTAATTAGACCGACTCTGAATCCAAGTCTAGATATCCCTAATCACCCCCGCAAGGCTCCGCGTCGTAACTCGACGAACTAGGGCAGACAACATCTACTCTTCCCATTGCTCAAACAACCTAGCTACAACTTGAAAACGACTAAACTAGGATAATCTAAAGGGTTTCATATAGTTACCTTTGAAGATCACAAATTCCCCGCAAAACCTCCTCTTCTCCCCCTTTTTTTCCCTCTTCTTTTTCCTCCTTCCTTCCCTTTCTTCTTGCTGGCCTGCTCCCTTTTGGTCCTCTACTTCCTTGGTCAGCAGTGAGGGGATGCTGCAGGGAGGGAGGAGATGGCACAGGGAGGGGCGGCTTGATGTGCCTTGGGCCAAATGGTTGGCCTCCCCCAGTTGGGCCACATAAACATGGCTGAAAGGTCCAATTTTTAATCTCTCTCTAAAATTCTAAATTTATTTATCATAAATCCTAATTTTTTTTCCTTAACTCTCTTAGTTGCTCAATAAATGAATGAGATATTACAGAACCGCGCATATTGATTTAAATGCACCGTAAAATAGCTCTCTGCTTTTGTAGTTGAACCAAGCTTCATTGTTAATGCTCATTTGTGGTATCAGTATCTCGTCTATATTTACAGTGTCTTCAGTTGATTGGACAAATGGGAATAATCTCTGTTGCCTGTTGGGATTCAGATTCCAGTAGGCTGAACCATCTAGGAGCGGCTACTTCAAACATATGATTCCCTAGCTTCAATTAACCATTCGCGTTTATTAGAACAGTACACAGTACACTAGAAAACAAACTTCACAAGTTACAGAAAGATATAACGCACATTAACATGTGAAGCCACAAACATGAAACAACCACCCACGCATGTATAGCCAATTAGACATGGATTGCAGCAGCTAGCTGCTATCCTAGGTGAGCGTCTCGGCGCTCTCTCCTTGGTCCTGGACGAACCGCTTCCAGTACCAGTGCTTCACCCAAACGGTGCCCATGGACTCGAGGGGGACGCCCTTGGTCTCCGGCAGGAACAGCGCGATGAAGACGGTCATGACGGCGACCCAGGCGGCGTAGTAGGCGAAGGTGGCGTACTTGAAGCGGCAGAGCATGGCGAGGAACGACTGCGTCTGCACGAACGTCAGGCCGAGGCTGATGGACACGTTCATCGCCTGCCCCACCGACCGGATGTCCACCGGGAATATTTCGCTCGGCACCACCCACCCGAGCGGCCCCCACGACCACCCGAACCCGGCGGTGTGCAGGCACGTCAAGACCAGCACCGCCACCGAGTACGGCCTCGCCATCGGCGCGTCGCCGCTCTTCCCCACTTGCGCGCCCATGATCCATGCAACCCCAACCTTGAAGACTCGAAAACGTGAGATTAAGGTACGGAAGCAAAATAACTGGTAAGTGAAGTACTGGACAGTCTAGGCGTATGTACCTGCGAAATGATCATCTGGATGCCGCCCACCATGAAGAGCACCTTGCGGCCGTACCGGTCGATGACGAGGGTGGAGAGCATAAGAGAGCCCAGGTTCACGGCGCCGAGTATGACGGCGCCCATCAGCGCGGCGTTGCTGCCGAACCCAACGGTGCGGAACACGAGCGGCGAGAAGAAGCTGAGCACGATCACGCCGGTGAGCTGGAAGAACGCTGGCACGGCCACGGCGAGCACCAGGTGGGGGCGGTACTCGCGCCTCGTCGCCATCCGGCGGAACGCGCCGTCCTCGCTCTGGCTCGCGGCCTCCACGGCGCGCACGATGTCCTTGAGCTCAGCCTCCACGTCTGCGCCGGGCCCGCGCACGCGGAGGAGCGCGGCGCGGGCGTGGTCGGCCTGCCCGCGCATGACGAGGCTGCTGGGGGTGTCGGTGAGGAAGAGGGCGCCGAGGAAGATGACGACGGCCGGCGCGCCGGCGAGGCCGAGGGAGAGGCGCCAGCCCCAGGTGACGTGCGCGGTGGCGTAGTTGGTGAGGTTGGCGATGAGTACGCCGACAGCGAGGAAGAACTGGAAGCCGGCGGTGAGTGAGCCGCGCCACCGCGACGGGGCCATCTCGGCAAGGAAGAGAGGAGTGGCCTGTCATTTTGTCGACGGTGAGTGTCAGATGATATTATCGGGCAACGGACGATGGTGCGTGCAGCCGTGGTCTCCGTGCATGAGCAGATCGACAGAGTTCCACGAAATATACAACCTTTGTCTTACACTCCTATGTTGAGCCAAACCGAAGATAACTCGTTTACGACAAAACTTCTCAGCAGATGCACACGCACAGTGGCAGACCGCGGATTAAAATTTAGGTTGAGCAAAGTAGACAGTGGATCAATAGTAAAATCCTAAGTAGTCCCGATTGTTGGATTGATCTCGGCTAACAACCGAGACCGAGTCTCACGGGGCTTTGCCCACCCACGCGCCCTGATCGGGGGCTACTCCAACTTCTTGGTTTCGGTCCCGTTCACCAAGCGCCACATAAATATGATGAACCCGGCAAGCCTACGGGTGATCGCTCTAGACTACCCAAGTTCTAAACAAATCCGATCTTGACGGGTGCTAAGGTGGACGAAGACCGACGGCCACCATCGTCATCTCGACAACACAGCGACTCAGGCCGACGTCCCGGCGCTCAGATCTGCCCCAACCCCAACCGATTCTCAACGCTCAATGGCATCTTCATCTTCTGGTATGTTGACGCTTCCGTGTTAATGTTTTGTTAGGTGTTCATCTGTGAGCTAAGGTTAATCATGTTTAGATTCAAGTCTTTACCCTAAGATTTAGCCTACATTTTGGTATCAAAGCCACCTTAGCTCATTATGAACCCGATTAGAGCCCTAGCTGTTCTTGCCCGACCGGATATGAGCTAGAGATGTCTGGATCTATGACTCGGCGGCTCAGTTTAGCAAGTAGGGCGGCTCAGTTTAGCAAGTAGGAGGGGATTTTGAAACTCTTAGTGAAACCCTAACAAAATCGAAGTCCCGAAACTCCAAAACCCTAAAACTCAGATCGGAGACATTAGAGGCGGCGGAATACTCATGTATTTTTTTTTGGATCTGGAGCGTCCTCGGTGCCGAGCGCCACCGAGGCTCCACTGGCGGCCGCGCGCGACCACGCCGACGCACGCCGCCGGCGAGGAGAGCCGGGCGCCGCTTACGCCGCCGCTCCACTCCACTCCGCCGCCGCTTTTCTTCTCGCGCCATCGGCGAAGGAGCCGCACGCCGCTCCTCGCCACAAGATCACGCCGCCGCCTGCAGGCATGGAGTTTTCGGAAGGGAGCGAACGAATGAATTAGGTTTAGGGTTTGCGCCGATCGCCTGGTTTTTATACCTCGCGAATTTCACTCTCAGTCGTTCGATTCGATCCAACCGCTCACGCTCGTCCCGATACGATTGAGTACAGCCGTGCGTTAATCTCGGTCGTCCATTAAGATCGGACGGCTCTCGCGTGTCACGGGTTTTTGGGCCGTGTTTATGGGCCAACGCGCGTGCACAGTCGCAGGCTGAGCGCGGGAGGGATGAGCCGGGCCGAGCCCAGGGTAACGGTAACTTTTCCCCATTTTACAAAATGATTTTCTGATTATTATTTATTTATTTTGTGTACTGTTTAATCTAATGTTGATTACTCAACTGTGTAAGGCTACACAGTAGCTTTCCCATTTTGTAAAGTGCTTTTATGATTAAGTTTTATTATTATTTTATTTATTTTGCACACTGTTTTAATTAATGATAATTGCACAAGGATTAGTATGGCATTGTCTCTAATTAAGGTTGAACCAACGAGATATTTTAATTAGAGATTTTTATGTTTTATTTTGGCATTATTATACACATGATTACGTACTGACCAACGTTGTTTGTAGTCATGTGTCGCCACATTAATTGTTAAAGTTCTTTTTTATTTTCTGCCCAACGGTGATATAAACTAGAGCTGTAATTTTGCATGTTATTGATCAGACCAACGTAGGGTTAATTGCATGCAATATTTTTTTTATGTTCTAATTTTTTCTTGTATTTTAATGTTCAGCAATGAATGCTTCAAATGTTGCCGCTACAATTGACAACATTGAGCAGCTTAGGGGGAGCAACTTCCCCGCTTGGAAAGAAAGAATTTCAGTTGTCCTTGGAGTTTTAGACCTTGATTATGCATTAAGGGTGCCCTCCGCTTCCCCAACGTTGGTGAGGACAATTACGATGAGAAAAAGAAAATATATGATAATAATCTTTGAAAAATGGGAGCGGTCCAACCGCCTCATCACTAATGATTATGAAGACCTCTATCTCGCTTGAAATCGGGAGCAATCCAGCATTCGAAAATGCTAAGGAGTATCCGCTTCAGAGAGGAGAAATTTAAAGGCTCCACTAAGGTTTATGCCAAGATTTTAATACGAGGCTTTTATCCACTAAGTATGACGGGTCCAAGAAGATAAGAGAGCATATCATGATGATGACTGATATGGCTGGAAAACTCAAGGGCATGGACATGGAGATATCTGATGGTTTCCTAGTCCACTTTATTATGACTTCTCTTCCTTCTGAGTATACCTCTTTTAAGATAAACTATAATACTCAGAAAGATAAATGGAGCATGAGCGATTTAATCGCCATGTGTGTCCAGGAGGAAGAAGGAATAAGGACTGAAAAGAGAGATTTTGTGAATCAAGTTGGCGGTCCTAGCAAAAGGAAGTTCTCAGGGGACTTCAATGTTGCTCCTGCTAAAGCACCAAATGGGAATGCATGTCACTTCTGCAAGGAGCCAGGGCATTTCCAGAAGGATTGTGTTGGTTTCCTAAAGTGGCTCGCCAAGAAGGGTAATGATTCTATAACGTTCGTTGATGAAACCCTTTATACTAATTTTTCTCTTAAATCTTGGTGGATTGACTCATGTGCAACTGTGCACGTTACCAACTCTTTACAGGGATTCCATACCGCGAGAACACTAAGAAAGGGGGAGCGAAGTCTTAGAGTCGCGGGTGGAAAAGAAGCCGAAGTTGAATCAGTTGGTTCTGTTTCCTTAGTTTTAGATAGCGGCTTCACACTTCGTCTTAATAATGTTGTATTTGTTCCTTTCATTGGGAGGAATTTAATTTCAGTATCTTTATTGGACGATGATGGATTTAAATGTAATTTTGGTAACAATAAATGTGTTATCACATTTAATTCAGATAATGTTGGTCTTGCTGTTAGACAAGACAAGCTTTACATGCTTTCCCTTAATGAATCACCTATATCTTTGAATGTGTGTGATACTATGCGTGTCGGTGTATTAGAACCGATCTTACGTAAAGATTGTTTGATTCGGGGGGTCTCCTAGAGATAAGATCACGCAGAGTGGATTGACACGGGATGTTTAGACAGGTTCAAGCCTTCTCCGGAGAGAATAATAACCCTAATCCTGTGTGTATGGTATTCTTGATGATCAAGTAAAAGACTAAGACTATTACAGAGAATAGCACTTGTGTTCCTAATTGACTGGCTCTTGTTTTCCTTTTTCCCATCTCTCTGATCGATGCCCTTATATAGTCGTGAAGAAGTAGCCGTTGTTCTGCGAGATGCGCTGATTAATCCGAAGAACGCGCATCTTGGCAGAATTATCGGGCGCCTCGGCTTCTTCACGCCGTCCGCAATTATCTTCCGGAGATAATGGGGTAATTACGCACCATTAATAAGCGGAATAATAGTGCGTGCGCACCGCTCGATTCCTTAATCAATTGGACCCACTACCGTAGGTTTGATTATAAGGTGGTCGAGTTTACCCGGTCGTAGAAGAACTTACGACCGGTAGCGATCGAGAAGGACTTACGACTATGTAGTGGTCGAGAAGGACTTACGACCATGATATAGTCGTAGCAAGACTTACATCCACTTATTGGACTTCTCCCTTTTAGATAAGGTACCTCACGGGGACTATGTGACATTATATTTACCCATAATAAGAATTATAGATAAAAGATAAAATGAGGATTATTAGATCCTCGTCATCTAGCCCCGACTTCAAGTGAAAGTAACTTACTTGATAAAGGTTTCAGAATGGACTTACGACCATGAGAATGTCGAGAATGATAGTCGAAGGAAAACTCTTCGACATTTGAGTGTTGCTTTGACCAGAATTTGCTTTATCGGGAAGGTTGCTTACGACTATCAAAAGTCATAAAAACCCTATGACCGTCGATGGTCGTGGTAGGGAATCGAGAAAAGCTCTTCCGATTGATACTTCCTTCGACTAGAAAGACTTGGTCAAGAATGTAATTTTGCTTGGAGGTGACAATACGTACCTACTTTTTCTCGAACGGATCATCCGAGAATTGCAACCGCCTCTCATAGACTTGTCCGATGAAGCGGTTCGGCGGTACAACCATCTATCATAGACCTATAGCCGGACGGTTTCCGATGCGGCGGAGATCGTCTTGGTTATAAAAACTTACGGGAGGTAGACTTGGATTTTACTTTTCCCCAAATCACTCCATTGTTCTTCGAGCTCTTGCTTTCTCCGTCTTCGACTAGGTTTCATCTTCTCCGCCGCCAACCCAATCAAAAAAACTTCTTGCTTCGAGTGAAATGGCCAGAGAGTTTCGAATGGGAGGAATCGGAGATGGATGCGCTAAGATCAAGATCTTGGTCGATGCCGGAAGATTCAGAGAAGGCTCGTGAAGTGGATTCCGCCATCGGGCAAAGATCGCCATCGGGGAAAATGGGCAAATCCCCGCCTTCCAAGCGTATTGTGAGTGCGGCCTCGATTGCTCGCCCACCCCTTTCTTCTGATGAGTACTCGAACACTTTGGGGTGGAACCGTGAACTTAGGTCCCAATTCCATTACCATGTTGAGTGTGTTCGTGTATCTCGTGCGAGGCGCACTGGGATTCGGCGGATCTCGAGCTGCTCCAATATTATTATGGGATGGCTCGACAAACCGAATCGCCGGAAGTCGTGGTCTCAAGCTCCACGACTCAAGTCGAAGGAGTACATTGAGTTTCACCCGGTCTTCGTGGTCGATTTGGAGGAAGAGGTGGTTCTCTTTCGAAGGTCACCTCTGAAGACACCTTTCTTTCGTGGGGAAGGTCATTGAAAAGAAGTCTTCATGGGATTCAACCTCGAAGATATCAGTGGATTAGCCCTTACATTCAAGCCATTAAGGACTTGAAGGAAGAAGGGGTGACCGGATGGCATGTGGTGAAGGATTTCATCACACGCCGAATTAGTCCTCTGAAGAAACGAGCATCTCCTATGTGGAGGTACTCGGGAAGAGGAGACCCCACCAGAGACTACGAGGAGGGTAAGCAATTGTCGACTTAACTCTCCGCTTGGTCTTTCTCAACTTTGTCTAATATTTTTATCTGTTTATTAGCATCTTTCACAGCCGAGGTTGACTCTCAGTCGACTCATCTCGTGAGAAGTCCCCGCCACTCCGAGGGGCGGTTCCTCAGTCATTGCGGTTTTGTCCGCAGATGAAAGGATAGAGCGCCTAAAGGTAATCGTAAATCGATTCTCTCTTTAGGACTTTATAGTCGTAGAAGATACTTACGACTAATGGTGATCGAGAATATCTTACAATCAAGAAAAGTCGAGAAAAACTTACGACTTGGTATTAGTCGAGAAAAACTTACGACTTGGTACTAGTCGTAGAAAAACTTACGACTAATTAGTGATTCTTCTTTTCTGCTTTGCTTTACGTAAAGTAGGCATGGAAAATCGCCGACGCACGAAGAAGTCGCTCGATGACTATTGTATTGGGTTGTCGAAGACAAAGACTCGGCTCCTCCTCAAGAAACGTCGACTTGTAAAATCTGCCGGCAAGGGGGAGCAAGTTCGAGTTCGGTCTTTCGACCAAGCCCTCTACAGAACTGCGGCGTTGTAGTTGTATCTGAAGCCGAGGCCATGCCCGCCGGCCGAAGAGGTTGAAGCAGTTGAACCTCTCAAGCGCAAACCTCGCAAGGCTAAGGTACCCTTCTATTATGACACGGAATCTTTCGCAGATTGGTGCCACTCCTAGTTTTATTAAGAAACTTGAAAGGAGAACTGGAAGGATTTTGTGTCTTTATGAAGGACGATGTCGCATCAAGACAACTCGCAATCGAGGGCGATGTCGCTACGGAATGGTCGAGACCGATCTCGCCCATCCAAAAGATCGAGAAACCGAGCTCGGTTCTGTTCAAACTCTACGAGGCGTGGTCGAAGCCGAATAATTGTTGAACCTCGACCGGACGTGGTCGTGGAGAAAAGAGGTCCTCCGCTGGGAGGATTGCTCCAAAATTCTGGTTAAGACCGAGTGCGGAGGTATGTGAAATGTCTTCAAGTGTAAGAAGGACATTTACCTTTTTCTTTTCACAACCTCGATTTGCTTTTCTTTATTTCATCCGACTCCTTGACCCAGGAATGCCTCACGAGAAGTCCATTGCTATCCCTTCACCATCGGAGAGGTAGCAATGGAGGTGGTCAAGCATCACCCTTGGCCCTGTGGCCGATGAAGTCGAGACTCCCAGTGTCTCCCACATCTGTGAAGTCGTAACTCACGACTCTTGAGGTAGCGGTATCATCGTTGAGGTGGCCGCCACGACTCATCAAGTCGTAGAAACAACAAAGGCGGTGTGGAAGCCTCCGTCAAGGTGGTGACCACTGCGCGACCGCTCTGGGAAGGAAATCGAGGAGGCGTTCCTTCCCTACCCAAAGAGAAATCACAGAACCGTAGGAGAAAATTTCAACTTCGTGGTGACTTCTTTGGGCCCGCCTCCGTCGAGGGTCTTCGCTTACAAATCTCGTGACCGAGTCCCCATCCCAAAGATATTCCCAATACGGATAATACTTTTGACAACGAGCCTCGAGAAGGTGTGGTGGGACAAAGTCGCGAGAATAGATAAGTCGCAAAGACCGGACCTTGTATATTCGATTTTGCTAGAACGACTATGAATGTAAGTATCTTGAATACTTATATATGTGGCTTTCCTTCCCTTCTCACTGTTTTCTTTTGCGTAAAGCTCGAGCAAATTGTCGTTGTCGGTGAGTATCATCGACAACTTTTAGAGCTAAGACAAGAGAAGGAACTACTGCTTGCAGAGGCAAAGAGGTGGTAAGTCACTTATCATTCATAGTTGTTTTTGACTTAAATACTGTAAAAGTTTCACGAGAATAGTCATGGAAGAAACTCATGATTTAAGTATCGGTCGAAAAGAACTTACGACTATTTACGACCGGTGGTGGTCGAGAAAGACTTACAACCATATCTTAGTCGCAGAAAAACTTACGACTAGGTCGGTGGTTGTAGAAGTACTCACAACCATTCGGTGATGTTTATCTTCGTTCGCTTTTTGTAGGTTAAAGCGGTGATACGAAGACCTTAATGACTCACTCGATCGTGAAAAGAGGAGTCGAGGAGGCTAAGGAATGAAGTATTAGTTCTCTCGGATAGACTTCGAGACCTGTCTGCTCTCGATCTAAAAGATTGCGGAAAAATAAGCGAGAAGTTCTCGAACTTAAGATCGCTTTTGATCTTTAACCTTTACTCGACCCTCCTTTCTTCTCCAGATAAAGAAAAAGAGATGCGAAGCTCCGCATCAAGTTCAAGAAAAATCTTTGGTTATTCAGAGTTTTCCGCATTCGCGAATAAGGATCAAGAACTCGAGGGTTTTAGAACTCGATTAATGTAAGTAAATCTTTACTGTTATTCTTTTTGAGTATTTTCCTTTTCTAATGCCAATTTCTTGTTCGTAAATTGTCGCCCAATTGAGAAGCCTCGAGGTGAAATCCAAGCAAAGACCTTAATCGCAATGAGTCCGTCGCATTGCTAAGATGAATGCAGAGGACATCGAGCATGGGAGCAAAAGCATGTCAAACTATTGCTTCCCATCGAGAAGAGGTCAAGAAATTGGATTCTCAATTAGTAGGTAAGAAAAGCTTTACCTATAATTATCTTTGTGTTATCTTCCTCTAGAAGTATATCTTTGTTTGACCGATATTATTCTTTTCGAACAAGTGGTCGAAAACAAGAAGCTTCATGAGGCTTCGACTTGTACCCAACAGAGATGGAGTCGATGAAGACTAGTCTTCAAGGCAACATCACTCTCCGAACAATGTGCTTAATGAGCTACATTCGAGGGAAAACTCCTCGAGAAGATACCATAGCCGCTCACACAAGTACCATTGGGGAACAAGTCGGAAAATTACAAGAAATGGTGACCACTCAAGACTAATCTGTCAATCAATAAGGGAAGCAATGAAGTCTGCGATAGTTACGCTTTGGCTAAACTTAAAGCTCAAGACCCCGCCTTAATGTTAAACCAATTGAAGCCGACTTGATCGTCCGAATCGAGGCAAGTCGTCGATTGAGGAAATGCATCGATTGGTAAAAAGGTGGCGGAGGAAATGCACTAGGCTCTCCCTTCGAGTAATCTTGTAACTACCTTGTAAGGCGATAATTTTGTTAATGAGTAATATATGATCCGCCTCATTTCACGAAAATCATCTTGTCGAGTAGTTAGTAACTCAAAAGATAATAAACGAAAGAAAGACTAAGAATTGAAGTTAAATTAATAACTTTATCCTAGCCCCGACTATTTGCTTAGATTGTTTAAACAATCTAAATAAATAGTACTTAAAATGGGGTTTCAAAACAAAGAGAGGTTTATTTAACTTATAGCTTTTGTTACGGTTGTTACTAATGGTCTAAAAGAGTAGAAACGACTCGACACTAGGAAGTTCCTTCTAGTGGGCGTGACCACGCGAGAGAGGAAGGCTTCGACTAGGTGATGTTCCCATCTCCGACTAGTTTAATCAAACCAAGAACAAAGAACTTGAGTTAAGCAAACGCCTTAGAGTACTTTAGTCATTCGTTCGTCCTTTTTGGTGGACTTGATAAGTCTTTTCCAAGAGCAAAAGTAGGAGATCGAGCGACACTAGGAAGTTTCCTTCTAGTGGGCGGGACCACATGCAGAGAGGAAAGACTTCGACTAGGTGTGTCTCTTCCTTCACCGATTAAAACAAATCGAGTACACCAAATGTGGTCGAACAAATGTAAGAAAGTGCACTCTACTTAGAATATTTTTTGAATTCTATCGAAAAATAGACTAAGATTGAGAGAGTTGGCTTTGATAACATTACGACTAGATAAAACCCGAGCTCTTTGTATTGGTAGAAAAGTGAGTAACGAGTCGATGCTAGGAAATTCCTTCTAGTGGGCGTAACCACATGCAGAGAGGAGAAGTTTCACCGGATGACGTTTCTCTTTTTGCCGGTGTAAAGAAAACCGCGTGTTTTCATATCATCGTCGAAAGATTAAAAAGCACTACTCAAAAATTAAGGCAAAAAGAGGTAGAAAGAACTCGGACTTTTATTGCTCGAGAAACCGGTCACACATAGAATTTATGAATCGGTCGATGTTCCAAGAGTTTGAGAGAACTCATCCATCTTCCATTGCTAGTCGTCTGACCTCGCCGAGTTAGTTTCGACCATCGTAAGGACCTTCCCATTTAGGGAAAGTTTATTCCGATTAGACTTGGATTGGCGAGCCTCAATACCAAGTCACCTACAAAGAAGGTCGCGAGGTTGACCTTACGATTATAGTATCTGCTTGCAGGCTTGTTGGTAGACCGCCGAACGGATTAAGGCTAGGTTTCTCCTCTCTTCGAGTAGGTTAATGTCATCTGCCGAAGTTGTTCTCGGTCCGAGTTGTTGAAGGTTTCAACTCGTGTCGACCGCAATTTTAGCTCCGGAGGAAGCATGGCTTCGCCCAAAAACTAGAAAAATGGTGTTTCTCCTGTTGCTCGATTGGTGGTCGCATTTAACCGCCCATAATATGGAGGGTAATTCTTGTACCCAAGCCCCGAGCGCTAACAAGTGGGTCGAAGACTCGAGTTTTAATTCTCGCATTATTTGGCCGCTTGCACGCTCGACCGCCCCATTGCTTTGGGGATGTGCAATGAAGCATAGCATAGCTTGGTACCCAACTCGTCGCAAAATTCACGAAATTTTGCACTTGCGAATTGTTTACCATTATGCGTAATTATCCGACTCGGAACTCCAAATCGACTAATTACGCTTCTCATCATGAACCTTTTGTCGCTTGTTGTTATCGATTCTGAGTTCAGCTTCGATCCATTTTGTGAACGTGTCAATAGCCACAAAAAGGAATTCGAAACCTCCTGGAGCTTTGGGAAACGGTCCTAGGATATCAAGCCCCAGGGTCGCAAAAGGCCAAGAAAGAGGTATTGTTTGTAATGCTTGAGTGGTTGGTGTATCTCATCTACCATGGAATTGGCATGGACACACTTTTAACCACCTCCATAGCATCGTCAGTGGTCAGAGGCCAATAAAAACCTTGTCGAAAGGCTTTACCAACCAATGTCTCAGAGGAGGCATGCGTCCCACAGATGCCTTGTGTATATCGTGAAGGAGTGTTATTCTTCGTTTTATGGAATGCATCGCATGAGTATTCCTTAGGTTCCTCGTTTATAGAGGACTCCTTCAACCAAAGTATACATTTTGGCTTTTCGGGATAATCGATCTGCCTCAAGATCATCTTCGGGTACGGAACCCTTGTAAAGATACTCGTAGATGGGAGTCATCCAGGTATCCTTGTAATCTAATGAGGCCATCTCAAGAGGAGGTGTTTCTGATTCTTCGACCAGAGACGGTTTTTGGAGTTGCTCCAAGAAAACTCCTTTTGGTACTGTGGATCGGGAAGAAGCCATCCGAGCAAGTTGGTCTCATGAGGAAATTATCCTTCGAGGGATAAATTGTACCTCGAAACCTAAAAATGTTTTTCTAGCTTACGTACTTCTGATAAGTACCGAGCCATTGTTGAGTTAGAGCACTGGTACTCTTTCCCGATTTGATTCACGACTAGTTGAGAGTCTCCTCTCACGAGTAGTCGACGAATCGAGAGTGCTTTCGCAGCTCGTATGCCAGCTAGCAAACCTTCGTACTCTGCTACATTGTTAGTAGCCTCAAAGTTTAATTGTATGGCATACTTTAAGGTTTCTCCTAGGAGATACCAGACCACCCGACATTCGAGCCACTTAAAGTAAGTGACCGTCAAAGTACATCATCCATCGGTCGTGGGAATCAGATCGGGATCTGAGCAGTTCAGATTTGTCCATTCGCGACAAAGTCCGCCAAGATCTGGGATTTTATGGCCGTTCGAGACACGAAATGGAGGTCGAACTCCCAAGTTCGATCGACCATTTTGCCATGCGCCCCATTGTTTCCTTATTATGGAGGATTGCTCCCAAAGGAAACTCGACGCAGACACTATTTTGTGCGCTGAAAATAATGCCGCATTTCCTCGAAGACATGAGGAGGGCATATAGAAGTTTTGGACCCGAGGGTAACGCTCCTTAGGCCGTGTAAAACCGGCGACGAGTAAACCGGTCGTTGTGCGTTTTCACGTTCTACGACTAATCTCGCGCTTCTTTGCTGTGGCGTGGCGGCTAGGTAAATTAAGAGCGTCTCTTCCGCTTTGGAGAAACCGAGCAGAGCACTCGAAGATACCTCTTGACATCCTCAAAGGCGCGTTTGCCTCGTTCGACCACTCAAAACCTTCATGTCTCCCGAGAAGTTTAAAGAAAGGTAGTCCTTTTCTCCTAGTCGTGCGATGAAACGACTTAAAGCCGCCATGCACCCGGTGAGTTTTGGACTTCCTTTTTTGTGTTTGGAGGACTTGTCGAGGATGGCTTTTATTTTTCAGATTTGCTTGATTCCTCGCTCGGATACTAGGAATCCAAGCAATTTTCTCAAGAAATTCCAAACACACACTTCTCTGGATTGAGTTTTAAGCGGTGCTTTCGAGGTTGTCGAATGTTTCTTGTAGGTCGGTGATATGATCAAGTCTCTTAATGCTTTTACGACTAGATCATCAACATAGGCTTCCAAATTCGGCCTAATTGAGATGAAAAAGTCGATTGCATTAGGCGTTGAAAAGAAGCACCGCATTCTTTAGACCAAATGGCATTTTGACATAGCAAAAGGTACCAAATGGAGTAATGAATGCGGTCTTTTCTTCATCGTTTAAACACATATTGATCCGGTGGTATCGAATATGCATCTAAAAACTTAATATCTCACAACTGCGCAGCTTGAATCAACCGGTGATCGATACGAGGTAAAGGAAATCATCTTTTGGACAAGCTTTATTAAGATCGGTAAAGTCCACGCACATCGCCATTTGCCGTTTGACTTTTTGACCATTACAGGTTAGCCAACCACTCGGGTGGTTGACTTCTCTTATAAAGCCCGCTTTAAGTAGCTTATCCAACTCGATTTAATAGCATCTCGTCGATCGGGGCAAATCTCCGTAATTTTTGTTTCTGGTACTTTATCGGCCGTAAAGCTAGCCCGTGCTCGATCACCTCCACAGGGACTCGGGCATGTCGGATGCTTGCCACGCAAAGACATCTGCGTTAGCTCGGAGGAAGGTAATGAGGGCGTCTTCCTATTTGGGGTCGGAAGTCTCCCGATGCGAGCGATCTTGAGGGTTCTTTGCGCCCGAGGAACCTCTTTGACTTGGTCGTTCGGCTTTGGTGCAGCTTTAGGCTTCGACTTGCTAGTCGAAGGCTGACTTTCATCTCGAGTTGGTATTTGACCAACCATCTCGAGGATCGACGGCCGACTATCGCCATCTTTTGTCACACTGAATGGTGATCACTCCTTTGGGACCTGGCATCTTAAGACATTGATACCCGTAATGAGTAGCCATTAAGAATTTTGCCAAAGTTGGTCGTCCGAGTATGGCGTTATATGTCGTATCGAAATCGACCACATCAAAGGAGACTTTCTACGTCTCCGAAATTACTTGGTGAGCCAAATGTTAAAGGAAGAGAAACTTGGCCAATAGGTTTGGCTCAAGACCGGTACAATTCCATGAAAGGAGTATCGTACCGGCCTTACCTTTGTCCTGGGTACTTGCATCTCGTCCAGGGCATTAGTAAATAATATGTTCAAAGAACTGCCACCATCAACCAACACTCGATTGACCCGACAGTTGTTGATGGTGGGTTCGACCACAATCGGATATCGACTGATCGACTCGTAGTGATCGGCGGTCATCCTTCTCAAAAGAGATGGTAACTTCCGACCACTTCGGTAATTTATTGACGAGAGGAGTATGTAGAGAATTTACCTCTCGTCCGCAGGCTTTAAGTTGTCGTTTGGAGTCGTATGCCGATGATCCTCCGTAGATGTGCTCAACGGTATGTTGTGGATCTTGGAACGGCATCTCCTCATCATCCGAGCGACTTTTGGCCACTCGTATGTCCTACCCGCCGAGAGTAGGGAGTGGTGCTTGTCGTTGTAGTAGTCCTCGAGCTTTCTTTGGAAAACTTCAGCGATTGGAGGTCATGTCCTTCCTTTTTATGAAAAGGACACCACCTTGGTTTGTCGCTCCTACGATCGTGGCGCTTACCTTTGCCTTGATCGGTGCGACTTGGTGGTTTGGGGCTCTCCATCTTTCACGGCGGAACCTCCTTGGAACCAGCGGCTTGTGGTTTTGATTTTTATTTTCTTCTTAGACTTTTTGCTTTTTATCCTTACCAACTTCACGGCTCTCGAGGAGTATATGTTTCTCGATCGATAGTGTTGTTCCACTCGACCGCCTCGAAGCGCTTGCATATCGATCGACCATCTCAAGAGTTCGACATGATGTTGGGAGGATTGAGCAATGTCCTCCGTTATTCTTCATGCGGACTCCTTGCTTAAAAGCCACGATCACGGAGGAATCGAAATTTCCGAATTGAGTTACGAACGACTAAAGCGTTTGATGAATTGACGCAAAGTCCGGTTGTTGTTCTGCTTTATCCGTGCAAGTCGTCTTCTTTTCGTAGGCGGTTGTATGTGCCTTGGAAATTCGCCTATAGAAGATCACAGAGGTGTTGCTAAGAGTAGATCGACTCGAGTGGTTGGTTTAATAACCACGATCGGCGGATCCTTCGAGCACGATCGGAAGGTAATTCGCCATTACATGCTCTCCTCCTCCTGCCGCCGGACAATGTTGTATAGATCTGAAGAAATTCGATGGGATTTTGAGATCCATCAAATTTCTCCATGTTCACCGGTCGAAAATGAGGTGGCTAAAGCGCTTTCGAAGGTCGGCGAAAATGCCGGCATCCGGTAATCACTTCTTGACGCCTTCTTTGTAGAAAAGAAGGGTTAATGTCACCAGTGATCGTATACGACGATACCGTGTGAACAGCCGACTGCTCGTAGTAGGCCTCAGTTCACGAGGAGAATACTCCTCGTATTCCACTCGTTAAGAATTTCTTTGTCGAAGTGGTGAATGATCACCTCTTCGAGGGCTTCTTGATCTTGGTGATCGAAAGGTATTTCTCGAATAGGGAATCGATTCGACTTATGGTCGTGTCGATTCCTACGAGAAAATATTCGATTGGTAGTAGTGAGGAAGTCGTATTGCTACGACTACCGAGTGTTGTCGATGAGGTACCTCGGTCTTGTCATCACAGTTCAAGTCTTTGCGTAATCTCTTCAAAGAAAGAGATCGTACCGCGCGTTCGAGCAAGCTCTTGGTCGGGATTCTCGAGCAAGTCGTTGATGTTCGGAGTTCTTGTACCTCCTCCGACTGATGTTGAATGCGCCCAGGCAAGTTCTTCTGGACTGCAATTTTCTTTCTTCTGACGACATCAAAATCCTCCTCATCGGGTTTTGAGGCCTTCTTAGTGAAGTGCGAGAATGTCGAGGATTTCCTCGCGTTCATCAGTGTTGGTCCTCTCGCCAACGGTGGTGCCCTTGCCATTACCACGAGGCGCGGTGTGTGATCTTCGGGAGTGTCCTTATCTCGGCCTCCATGAGGTGACCACGATTTGGGGAAGGGCGAAGACCTCCGCTGATGATTCTCACTTGCGCTCGAGGCCTCCCGCTTGAGGAGTGCTCGAGGACACCATCTGGCGACTTGGAGTAATCCCCTCCGTAGGGGAACTCCGGGTTATAATCGCTCCGTTCGCAAATGAGATCTGCGGGGAGACGGTCGAATTTTGAGGAAAAGCATGCTTGAATCACTAGATTTGGTGGAGTCTGGAATGGTGGCTCCCGAACTTGACTTACCGTCGGACCGTCTTAAGGGACTTGAACACTTGGAGAAAAACTCGTCGCGTTGTGAGTCCTCCCGGGCGGTCTGGTCGGATTGACCCTTGTCCTTTGAGGAAATAGCTCCTCTGTTGGACGTATTGTTGTGGGGATAAGGATCCTCCTCAACTCTATTAATGGGATGGTTTCTGGAGAATAATCTCCAAGGCAACATCACCATCGTGGATGCATCACTCGGTTCATAGTCGAAACCGCATCCATGTCGACGTCTGCAGTGTCCGCCAAGTCAAACCAGTTCTCCTCGCTCCATTCTCCCGCCATGATTGCATGAGATTAGAAAAAGAGAGTATGTTGACAAGAGATTACAGGAAGAACCCCACTGACGGCGCCAATCGTCGGTGTATTAGAACCGATCTTACGTAAAGATTGTTTGATTCGGGGTCTCCTAGAGATAAGATCACGCAGAGTGGATTGACACGGATGTTTAGGCAGTTCAGCCTTCTCCGAGAGAATAATAACCCTAATCCTGTGTGTATGGTATTCTTGATGATCAAGTAAAAGACTAAGACTATTACAGAGAATAGCACTTGTGTTCCTAATTGACTGGCTCTTGTTTTCCTTTTTCCCATCTCTCTGATCGATGCCCTTATATAGTCGTGAAGAAGTAGCCGTTTTGCCTCGCGGAGATGCGCTGATTAATCCGAAGAACGCGATGGCGATAATTATCGCGCCTCGGCTTCTTCACGCCGTCTGGCAATTATCTTCCAGAGATAATGGGGTAATTACGCACCATTAATAAGCGGAATAATAGTGCGTGCAGACCGTTCGGATTCCTTAATCAATTGGACCCACTCGCCTGTAGGTTTGATTATAAGGTGGTCGTAGTTTACCTGGTCGTAGAAGAACTTACGACCAGGTAGCAGTCGTAGAAGGACTTACGACTATGTAGTGGTCGTAGAAGGACTTACGACCATGATATAGTCGTAGCAAGACTTACATCCACTTATTGGACTTCTCCCTTTTAGATAAGGGGTACCTCTGGGGACTATGTGACATTATATTAACCCATAATAAGAATTATAGATAAAAGATAAAAATGAGGATTATTAGATCCTCGTCAATGCGTAAAAAGAATAATGAGACTTCTTCGAAACTGTGGCACTGTCGTTTAGGCCACATTTCGAAGGGGAGAATGGAGCGTCTCATTAAGGAAGAGATTCTCCAACCATTAGATTTCTCTGACTCAGACCACTGCATTGATTGCATTAAAGGAAAATATGTAAAGAAAATAAAGAAGGGAGCAACTCGCAGCACAGGATTATTAGAGTTAATTTATACTGATATTTGTGGTCCTTTTCCTGTGACATCAGTGGATGGTTTTGATTCTTTCATCACATTCACTGATGATTTCTCCCGTTATGGTTATATTTTTCCCATTAAGGACCGATCTGAGTCACTTGATAAATTCAAGATATTTAAGGCTGAAGTTGAAAATCAGCTCAACCTAAGAATTAAAGTGGTAAGATCGGACCGTGGGGGAGAATATTATGGGAGACATGCCCCTTATGGCCAAATTCCTGGCCCTTTCGCTAAATTTCTTCAGGAAAATGGCATTGTTGCTCAATATTCTACACCAGGTGAACCTCAGCAGAATGGGGTAGCTGAGAGACGCAACCGTACACTTATGGATATGGTACGAAGCATGCTTAGCTACTCTAGTTTATCAACTGGTTTATGGATGGAGGCACTAAAGACAACAGCACATATTCTTAATAGGGTTCTCAGTAAATCAGTACCTAAGACACATTATGAATTATGGACTGGGAGAAAGCCGAGTTTGAAATATTTAAGAGTATGGGGTTGTCGTGCTGAAGCTAAGATATTTAATCCACATATTGGAAAATTAGATCCTAAAACAGTAAGTTGCCATTTTATAGGGTACCCTGAAAGATCTAAAGGGTATCGGTTTTATTGTCCTGATAGGACAACTAAGTTTGTATAAACAAGGCATGCTGTGTTCTTAGAAAATAATGAGGACCTGGAGCCTAGGAAAATTGATCTTGAAGAGAAGCGGGTTTACGTTCCTTCACCGCTTATCCCAGAGATTTTTATTCCTGCACTTCAGGTGGTTGCACCTCTAGTACCAAATACTTTTGATGCACCCACTGTTGAGGTCTCTGAAATTCCTAATGTCATACCTAATGATGAGCCTCAGTGAGTCTCACGTGCCTCGTGACCTCTTGCAATAGTTGCTGAACCTATTAGAAGATCACAACGGGAGAGAAGATCTGTCATCCCAAATGATTATGTTGTTTACATGAATGAAGATATTAATGATATAGGGAAGGTAGATGATCCCACCTCTTATAAGGAAGTAATGATGAGTGAACATTCTCCTAAATGGCTTGATGCCATGAAGGATGAACTAAAGTCTATGAGCACTAATGATGTATGGGACTTAGTAGAAATTCCTGATGGAGTCAAAAGCAAGAGGGTCAGAAATGGGTCTACAAAACCAAGCATGACTCTAAGGGAAATATCGAAAGGTTCAAAGCAAGACTCGTAGCAAAAAGCTTCTCTCAAAGAGAGGGGATTGATTATAATAACACTTTTTCTCCTGTCTCGACTAAGGATTCGTTCAGAATCGTTATGGCATTTGTAGCTCATTATGATTTAGAGCTACATCAGATGGATGTTAAGACGACATTTCTTAATGGCGATTTGCAAGAAAATATTTTCATGACTCAACCAGAAGGTTTTGTCGTGGAGGGCAAGGAGCATATGGGATGTCGACTTAAGAAATCTATTTATGGCTTAAAACAAGCATCGAGGCAGTGGTACCTCAAATTTGATAAAGTTATAAGGAATTTTGGATTTAAGGAAAATGAAGTTGATAACTGCATATATGTTAAGTTCAAGGGGAGTAAATTCACCATCTTAGTGCTTTATGTGGATGACATCTTATTGGCTAGCAGCGATAAGGATATGTTGTTTGAGACCAAGAGATTTCTCTCATCCAATTTTGATATGAAGGATCTCGGTGATGCCTCTTACGTTCTTGGCATTGAAATTCACCGGGACAGGTCTAAAGGAGTATTAAGTTTATCTCAAAAGTCATACGTTGACAGAGTACTAAAGAGATACAATATGCATAAGTGCTCTGGCTCACCTGCTCCTATCGTTAAGGGCGATAAGTTCAGGACATTTCAATGTCCAAGGAACCAATATGAAACTGATCAGATGAAGTCGGTTCCTTATGCTTTAGCTGTCGGAAGCATTATGTATGCTCAAGTAAGCACATACGACTTAGCTTTTGTAACCTGGAATGCTTGGCGGATATCGGTCAAATCCAGACCGGACCAGCTCGAAGGCCGTTAAGAAAGTCTTGCGTTATATGCAAGCTACTAAGCATCTCATACTCATATATAAGCATACTGATAACCTTGAAGTTATTGGTTATTCAGATTCAGATTTTGCGGGATGTGTTGATACTAAGAAATCCACGTCAGCTTATATCTTCACACTTGCTGGAGGAGCTATCTCGTGGAAAAGCTCCAAACAAACCCTTACGGCATCTTCAACAATGCAAGCTGAGTTTGTGGCATGTTATGAAGCTACCGGGCAGGCTGTATGGCTTAAGAACTTTATTCCGGGCCTTAGAGTGGTTGACAACATTTCTAAACCACTCACCTTATACTGCGATAACGAACCCGCAGTCTTTTATGCGAGTAACAACAAGTCAAGTGGTCTTTGCCAAACACATTGACATTAAGTATCATGTTGTGAAAGATAGAATCCAGGATCAAACCATTAGTATCAAGCATATTAGTACCAAGTCAATGCTTGCGGATCCGCTTACTAAAGGCTTACCACCCAATATATTTCGTGATCATGTTGCCGGCATGGGTTTATTGGAAAGCCTTTGATTCTGGATGAAGGACTTTAAAACGAACCAACTCTCATTAAGTATTATGAATATCCATTTTAAAATGTAATAGTACACTATAGGTACTGAGGTTGTATGGCACTTCATTGGCCATGCCACACATTACCTTGCTATGTTGTTTTCATTTAAGGATGGACTTATGTTGTTAGCCTTACGATCAAAGGGGAGAATGTTGGATTGATCTCGGCTAACTGCCGAGACCGAGTCTCACGGGGCTTTGCCCACCCACGCGCCCTGATCGAGGGCTACTCCAACTTCTTGGTTTCGGTCCCGTTCACCAAGCGCCACATAAATATGAAGAACCCGGCAAGCCTACAGGTGATTGCTCTAGGCTACCCAAGTTCTAAATAAATCCGATCTTGACGGGTGCTAAGGTGGACGAAGACCGATGGCCACCATCGTCATCTCGACAACACAGCGACTCAGGCCGACGTCCCGGCGCTCAGATCTGCCCCAACCCCAACCGATTCTCAACGCTCAATGGCATCTTCATCTTCTGGTATGTTGACGCTTCCGCATTAATGTTTTGTTAGGTGTTCATCTGTGAGCCAAGGTTAATCATGTTTAGATTCAAGTCTTTACCCTAAGATTTAGCCTACACCGATACGTGATACTGGTATAGTGATAAGAATCCGTCGATACGGTGATACAATATTTCTTAAATATAAGGATGCATTGATTCAACGAGTATATATGTATTTAAAAATAGATGAACCAATTGTCGTTACGAGTGAATTTTATGATTAATTTACTTACATTTCTCATGATGGCAGCGATTAATTTACTTACATTTCTCGTGATAGCAGCTATGCGACTTACTTTTGTACTAAATTTGCAGAGGGAAGACAAAACATATTTTTTGGTATAGTTTTCCCAAATAATTTTCCATTTTCATATAATACCGCTTGTTAGGAACAATAAAGCTGCCAACTAAGAAAAAAAAAAGGTTAGACATGTAAAATAGAGCATCTCAGTAAGAGTCGAATAGTTGAAGTAAAAACAAAAGATCAAGCCAAAAACAATTTGCCCGTGTGTGAGAGACTTATTAGAACTGGGCTAGTTGGCTGGCTAGCTGGGCCATTCTCCTCACTTAGTCAAACCAAAAAGCTTCTGGGCCCATATGTTCACGCCTTCTCCTCCTGTTCTTCGTCTCAAATGTCGACAAGTGGATGGGATGGCGCTCGGCAGGCGGAAGGTTGGGTTCTGCTAGCGGGTACCTCGGGCGGCCACCTAGGCTTGCTCTATTGCTGGGTCCGCGCCTGCACACGCACACGTACGCTGGAAGCGATCCTCGATGAAGCCTATGCAGGAAGCAAGACAACGTACGCACGCACGCGATCACGTTATCTGGAACATACGCACACGCCGGAACCTTAGAGCGTAAAAACGATTTTGGTTACACGCAACACTTCTAGTTTTTTTTTCTGCTTCTATTGCTTTGACTCTCAATAATACAAAAACTCATACTCATCTGCCCCTTTTAAGGCTGAATACAGGTCAATATATGGACTCATTATCTTATACGGACTCATTATCTAACTCGGTTTCTACTGCATGTGCTACTCGGACATGACTTCGTACGAAACAAAATTGGACACGGTAAGCATCAAAAGGAGTACTAAATAAAGATATCTAACAATCACTCTCTAATCTTTGTATACTTACTTATATTTCGTGTGATGCTAGTTGGACTCAACCTCAACATGGCTCCCACACACTCGGCCGAAGACGGTGGCACAACTCAAACATGTCTTGGACGCTTACTTATTGAGGCGGTCGGTCTCAACTACGACTTACGCCCCAACTCGTACTCAACTAAGGACAGTCAGTCTCAACTACGACTTGCCCAACTCGTACTCGGTACTTCAAGTTGGTCACAACTTCAACTTGAATAACACATAGACTTGACTCAGCATCATAGCAGTGTTGGTTCATCATCGCTGCGAGCTTCAGCAAGAAGCGTTTTCTCCTTCTTCGGCTTGCGACATTCTGAAGTAAAGTGTCCAAAATACTGACAATTATAACATCTCACATTTGTCTTGTCAAATTTCCAATTCTTACGGACCACCACCGTTAGAGCCGACGAAAAAACGCTCGCCTTTGGCTTTTGATGATCGGGCCTCCCACTCGGTGCGAGTTAACAGCAAGTGCTCATCTTCACTGTTGTCAGATCTCGGATCCGTTCCTTGTGCGCCTTCAAGTGACCAATCACCTCCTCAACCGTCATCACCTTGAGGTCGCCAAACTACTCAATGGCGGAGACGATTTGTAAAAACTTTTCAGAAACTGCTCGAATGAACTTTCTCACAATATAACTTTCTTCCATCTTGTCCCCTAAGACTCGGATCTGGTTGACAATCGTCATCAACCTCATGGCGAAGTCGTCGATCGACTCCGTCTCTTTCATGTGCATCCCCTCGAACTCACTCTTGAGAGTACGTACTCGTCTTCAACGCCTTTCACGCATCTTTCACCGTCTCCTTTTCGGACAGTGGGAAGAGTGTTTCCACCGAGATGCCTCCATAGATCGCCGCCAAGGCCATCTGATCCTTGCACACATCGACGTTGTCGTCCTCGATCGCGCATCCCACACTCCCTGAGTGCGCATGTACACCTTCATCTTGATAGCCCAAACTGCATAATTGCTCTTGATGAGCATCGAATATTGCAGCGAGACGGCGGAACTCTCCTTCGCCATCACACCCGACGTCACCTCGTCACCGGTGACACAACTTTCCGGATAGCGCAGCATGATCTTAAGCATACACGGGTCAAGAACTCAGCCTTTGATACCAATTGTTGGCCCAAACCGAAGATAACTCATTCATGGCGGAACTTCTCGGCAAATGTGCACACACACGTACGCTGGAAGCGATCCTCGATGAAGCCTATGCAGGAAACAAGACAACGCACGCACGCGATCACGTTATCTGGAACATATGCACACGCCGGAACCTCAGAGCGTAAAAACGATTTTGGTTAGATGCAACACTTCTAGTTTTTTTTCTGCTTCTATTGCTTTGACTCTCAGTAATACAAAAGCTCATACTCATCTGCCCCTTTTAAGGATGAATACAGGTCAGTATACGGACTCATTATCTAACTTCGGTTTCTACTGCATGTGCTACTCGGACATGACTTTGTACGAAACAAAATTGGACACGGTAAGCATCAAAAGGAATACTAAACAAAGATTGCCTAACATCCTACTCCTGGAAGTGAACATTTCATAACAATTGTTAAGATTGTTGGTGTAATCAGGCTCTAGCCTCTGAGTGACGGGCTGGCAAATTGGCAACTGCCAAGCAGTCAAGCACGCAGGCAGCCAAGATGGCGGGATAAGAAAAGAAAAACTATGATCATGGGAGAAGAAAACTCCCATGATGAGCCTACTTAGGGTGAAAACAAAATGGATAATGATACGGTGAGAACGTCTGATATGAGTCTTTCGTTCGTACGCTCTGCATCCATTGCCCTCCCTAGGAAGAAAATCATACGCCTTATCCCGCTTCGCCCTCATCCACCCATTCCTCCCTGACTCCCCATGACTGCCCCCTTCTTCCTCCTCCTCCTTTCTCTCCCTCCCCCTTGAGGGCCTCAACCCATCAGACGAGCAAGCTCCGACCGAGTTGATGCCACCGGTGAGCTCCGGCCTGCTTCGCTCCAGCTTTTGCCTTGGCGATGCAAGCTTCACCACCAACCGTCGGTCAGAGTTCACCGCCGCTCACGCTCGTGGAGGTTGTTCACTGCAGCCAGAGCTCGTGTGAGTGAAGGTCTTACCATTAGAGGAGCGGCTGCAGCTTGCTGGATCTGGGCTAGGCCAGAGGAGGCGGGAGCAGCGGATGACAAGCAGAGGGCCGGTGACGAGGATGCGGTATGGCCTATGGGGTCGAGTGTAGAGGCAAAGCACCAAGTCAACCACTACCGCCGCAGTTGCACGCATGCCCTTCTCTGGTAGGCTTGTTGTATATATTTATATGAACTGTTGCAGCAAGTTTTCCAAATTGTTACATGAAGTGTTTGATTTTGTTGCAACTTTCTTCTAAATGTTGCCACAAGAGGTATTTGTTGCACTTAGCATTTTGATTTGTTGCATTAGAATTTATTGTTTGTTGCAGTAGGTATGTCTATTTGTTGCAACGAGGAAATTGATGTACTTCTTCAAGTTTTGTTGCAAATATGTTTTCGATTTGATGCATTTAGAAGTTCAAGATGTTGCAGTGTTTCATTGTTATTTTATGAACAATATGTGTTGCTTTTGGAATTTTCAGGCATGTAAAAGTTGTATGATGAGCAAGATCATTAATAAAACTAAAAATTTGTTAACTTTAGATGTACTATCAATGTTTGCTGGTAATAGTTCCATACTTGTTGCACATGTTGCTCGAAAATGTTGTATAGGTTGTTCCACGTACGAGCGCTAGTTCTCCCTCGAAGAAAAACACAGTGCTTAGCAGCTTGTGTGCGTTAGAGACTCTGCCTAACTATGGTCTTTACGGCCAATTTAGAATCTCCCACGAGTCACAACTCAGAATTCTAGTGAGTACTCAGGTAAACAGCTTGGCAAGAACTGCTTGCTCCAACCAACTGAAATCTCGGGGACGCCACTAGGCCAATTAGACAATTAGCTAGTGGTAATCCCATAATTGTTAGTTTCTTTCATAGTATAATTAAAACGCAGAAAAAGGTTAACTAGGCCAATGGGAACTTCATGAGTGGATTAAAAAGTAGAGAAAAAACAAGGATCGAGGAGAACTGGTGTGTTTCTTCCCGCGGATCATGCGTAAGACATGTCTGCATCAATATGAAATGCTTGGCGACCGCATTGATTTGATGATAGGCCAAAAAAAGTCTAGTTTCTCTCTCGTAGAGGTGGTTCCACTTGCACTTATATTTAAGCAAGAAAGCTTTATAGTAGCGGTTTCGAATCATATCTTCGCAATTTTATATGAAGTGCGTAGCTGTCCGAGAATAGATAACCGAGTCGTGAACAATGGCTGGCTTTATACATGTCAGCCCAAGACTTTGGATCGTTCACTGGCACATGCGTGTCAGATAAAGAAATGCAGCCGGTGCTGAATTCCTGTGGCCGATCATGGAAGGTGACACTGACCTGGTTGGTGAACCCGACGCCGAAGCCGAGCAGCATGCGCCCGACGATGAGCATGGAGATGTTCACGGCCGCGCCGGTCATGGCGCCGCCGGCGAAGAAGAGCGCCCCGCCCATGAGCATGACGGCCTGCCGGCCCATGGCCTTGGTGACACGGCTGGCCACGAGCGACGCCACTAGCCCGGCGACGTACAGGGACGACGTGAAGGCCGTGAGCGCCTGGCTGTCGTAGATGCAGTACTCGTTCCCTTTCGCGTCCGCCATCCTCTTGAGGACGTGCGGGAAGAACCGTTCCAGGAACGGCTCCATTTCAGAGACGCCGCCTTGAATCAACAGGTTAGTTATTCGTTAGAGAAAAACTAAAAAAATACTATACTGCAAAACTAACGGGACGAGCGGTGGTCATCGGATTTATTCATCCATTACCATCCATTTCAACTTTTATCCATATCCACGTATACGCTATCCATTCACGTACTCACTCAGGCATTTCTCCTCCTCCTCTCTCTCCCCACTTAGGGTTTGTTTGGATAGGGAGGGATTAGAACCAATCTCTTTGGATTGGAAAGGATTTTAGTTCAAATTCTGAGTTAATCCGAAGGGATTGAGTCAGATCACAACATATCCAAATAAGCCCTTAGGATTCTGATCTAGGAGTTGTGGCAGCCGGAGGATGGGAGCGACAGGGAGTGGGTGTTGAGTTCAGGAGCGATAGTGTGCGCGACGATCAGCAACGGCCAACTTGGCGGAGGAGTAAACAACTTGCCATCAATGTGTGAGAGCAGAGACACCGAGCATCGAGCACGCGAGTAGGTGTAGATGACTCATGGCAAGCGGCGCGGGCAGGCAAGACGCGCGAGCATTGTAGATGTCAAAGCGGTGGTTGGCGCGGCGTGCTCCGCCGCCACAAGGACATGAGGGTTGGTCACCGAACTCATCCAAGTGGCATACGACCGCGTGACGTGGCCAGCGAGGACATCGAATATGTTCAGGTTTTATTTTTGTTGAAACTTGTTCGAATTTTGAAACCTTTCGTGAATCTACTCGAAATGAACTTGAAACATCATATTTCGGACCTAAAACTCATTGAAATTCCAAATTTCATATTTGAAACTCAGAGCTCATTTTTTTCAAACTTTATGAAACATCAAGGTCCGAATGTGACTTGTTGAAACATCAAGTTTCATATTTGAAATTTGAAGCTCGTTTTGATGCAGACAGATTATCTTTAACTAATGTTTATGTTATTTCAGGTTTAACACTTGATAAAAAACAGTGAGCATGATATTGGCAAAGTTGTTGCCGACAAGGAGGAAAGAAAATAGGCTTTTGTCCATGTGGTTACTAATGGGGTTGAAATCCTAACCGTAAATAGAGCGCGTGGGAGTGTGGCACATGGGCTGGTGCATGCAAATGTTGCAGTGAAAAAAAAAGAAAAAGCAAGAATCCGAATCAAATGGGAGTCCTTCTCCGACACATTTCCAAGAGATAAATCAAAATCATCTCAGATTAAAGGGCAAGGAATTAAGGATAATATGTTCGAATTGGAATCGGTACATGGGAACCCTTCTCTACGTGAGTTCCTTTCCTTGTGTGCCTTAGGTTAGGGGCCACCTACCATTGAAAAGAAGACGACACATCAGAAGATATGAAGGAGCTTAGAATACAGATTGGTTCGGTTTGGATTCCAATATCCGAATATAGTTATTGTTGGGCTGTCCGAAAATTACATGTAATTTCCTATTTTGCAAAGAGTCGAAATGGGATACTAGATTGATTGAGTTGGTTTCGGATACTATTCATGTGTACTGTTCACACGGGGGTAGATTCCAGAAATAGTAGAGTTTGAGTTATGTGCCTTTAGGAGGTTGAGTTGGTTTTGAACACTGTTCGCGCGGTTACTCTTTCATCCAAAAGCAATTGTGCTTGTGTGGGAGGCTATTTAAGCCACATGGCCGTACCATGTAAAGTAGACAAGTTATGATTTAGATAATGAAATTCAGAAAAACTGTTGTGACGCATATCATGTGTTCTTGAGATGAGTTGAGAGAGAGAGAGAGATCAAGAGTTTGGGTACTGTTCACCGAGGCTACTACAATACTTGCAATTCAATCTATTAGATTGGTTTATGAGTGTGCTAATTTTCTTGCAATTCAATTCATGAGTTTAGTGTTCCACCACGAAAGATCGGGAAACTAACAGATTGAATCTCATCAGGAGGTTTGATCTGCATCACGTTTTTTGAAACTTCAAGGAACACATCACATTTCGGAGTTAAAACTCATTGAAAATCCAAGTTTTAGATTTGATACTTGAAGCTTGTTTTGTGAAACTTCATGAAACATCGCATTTCAGACATGAAACTTGTTGAAACAAGTTTCAAATTTGAAACTTGAAGCTTATTTTTTGAAACTTCATGTTTTAGACATGAAACATGCTGAAACACCATGTTTCAAATTTGATACCCGAAGGTCGTTTTTTGAAACATCACGTTTCGGAATGTGAAACTCGTCACAACACCAAGTTTCGTTTCTCAAACCTCACCGTTGAGAGGGCCTCCCAATGGTATACCGTTGTATAGCCTCGTCCTATTCGTTAACTTACTTTGGCTTTTGAGTGAGAAAAGCTTAAGGGCCACTCACAGGGTTGGATCATTACATAATAGAAAAATTTCATGTAGAAGCTCAAAACTGTTCAATACATATAGAAGCCAAAACTCGGTTCGGTGTTGAGGTGCTTTCCACCGCTTCCCACCTCCAAATGCCCAAAATACCCCGACTTGCGGAGAAATTACCCACCTCATACCTAGTATTTAAAGCAATCTTGCATGTTCGTGGGGCTTCCCATTGGCTCCTCACCGATTCCTCAATCCATGATGTGCTCATTGATCTTGGTGATGATATTTCACATAAAGATGATTGGACAAAGATACATTTTGTGCTTGGAGCTGAAACCTTTGAGTTCGTTTTCTTTGTGCACTTAATGTATGTTATTCTTGGATACACAAATGAGTTATCCAGTGTTTGCAGAGAAGGGATCAAGATATTCTTAATGCAATCTCACTTGTTAATGTGGCAAAGAGTAGAATGCAACATTGAGGTCCGATGGTTGGGATAATTTTCTTGAGAGGGTCACTTCTTTTGCATTACACATGATGTTGAAGTTCGCTATGGATGGGGCTTATGTGCCTTATGGAAAATCAGCAAGGTATGCCCGTGTCGAAACCAAACAAATGATGACCATTTCGTAAGAGAAGTATACATTGGTGTCATTGATCAAATTAGTCAAGAGCTTGATAATCGGTTTGATGAGATCAATATGGAGCTACTCTCTTGTATGTCGCCTTTAGTCCTTCCCACTCCTTTGCTTCTTTTGATGCCCACCATCTTCTAGTAAAACTTGAATTGCAATTATTTTAACATGCGAGATGATCGCTTCAAGGTCTAGACAACAAGTTTTATTGTTATAACTTGCTTCTCAAAATATTCTTAAATGCCGTGTTAATATTGTTAATTTAGTGAAAACGACATCAAATAAGTAGGTGATAGTGTCCTCATGAGCATTCACATTCATTTCATATCTCCAAGTTGATGAAGATGATATACCTAAAAGTCATTCGATACGGCGGATAAACAAGTAATATTGTAAGTCTTTTCTATGGCTATATTTCGAATTATTTGTATTTCATTTGAACAATTTATATCAAGATTTGTCGTCGTTTCTAGCTTAATTTTTGAATTTAAGGCTTATCATGTTCTTTAATGTATTTGGTTTTATCGAATTAGAATATGGCCGAATTGTATAAGAAATTTTTTCGGCCTATTCGTTAACTTAGTTTTCTGTAAGGTTTTATATGCTCAACAAACAAGGCATATCAAGATGGTTAATTACTTTAAATCAAGCAAAGACTACTTTGTTTGGAAATAGGATTAGAAGATTAGGGCTTTTCCAGACCAGGAGGTGAGAAATGAATTTACATGCTCTCCCATTTGGCCATGCGTACAAGTACAAGCAAACAGAGTTGGAACATGCATGAGGTGAAGCATGAATGCTGACCGAGGAAAAAGATCGGCGAGAGATGCACCTGAGATGCCGATGTCGTAGCCGAAGATGAGGCCGCCGGAGGCCGCCACGAGGCAGGTGATGAACACCGAGAACGTCAGGCGTCCGCCGTAGTCCGCCGAGGGGCCATCGTTGGCCACAATGGTACCTCCGGCCATCTCTCTCGATCTCCGTCTCGCCCTCCGTTTTTTTATTTCTTCCTCCCTCTCAAAGAGAGCTCTGGTCAAATGGCCTACGTTTCGAAGGCGTAGAGGAAAGAAATATATAGACAATGGACTTCACTTCAGCTGCTAGTCCAAGACTTGAGGATCATATCAGAATCAGACAGGTAGCTGGGCAACTACTAGGCATTATTGCCTTATTGGTAGATCAACATATTAAAGAAGGCTCACTTAGTAGAGTGCCCCAAATAGTGCAAGCACGTTACTTTGTGCACGCAATATATCGACGGCGACATCAATTACCAAGATCTCAAATTCATCCGCAAGTCAGCTGAGGATATTATTTCTGCAGCAAGTTGGACCAAGAAGAAATTATTGCTACGCTCTAAGTCCTAATTAGTCAATCAAGCATGCAACGACATGATCATGAAGGTTAATTTATTGAGCAAACACGGCTCATGTAGATGGAGATGCTTCAACGCGCCGGCCGTCGCCGACGAACCGCCTCCAGTACCAGTGGCGCGCCCAGACGGAGCCCATGGACTCCAGGGGAACGCCCTTGGTCTCCGGCAGGAAGACCAGGACGAAGGCCGTCATGGCCGCGACCCAGCCGGCGTAGTACGCGAAGGTGGCGTACTTGAGGTGGCACAGCAGGGCGAGGAACGTCTGCGTCTGCACGAACGTGAGCCCCAGCGTGGCCGACACGCTCACCGCCTGCCCCGCCGACCGGATCTCCACCGGGAAGATCTCGCCGGGGATGACCCAGATGAGCGGCGCCCACGACATCCCGAAGCCAGCGCCTTGCACGCAGGTGAGCACCAGCAACGCCAGCTCGTACGCCCGCGGCATCGCGACCTCGCCGCTCTTCCCGGCTTGCGCTCCCATGATCCAAGCATTCGCAACCTTCGAAACAAAAGGTGTCACGAATTTAACAGAGCGCTTATATCGATGGGACGCTGCCATGTACGGACCTATATTTGCAGGAATTTATAAAAAATGTGGAAAAATAAAATTATTTTAGACAGGAGTCCAAACAGCTAATCAACTGGAAAAAAAAGGTGAAAGGGTGATGAGAATCGTATTCTTTGAGGCTATAAAGAAAACATTGATAACATTTTGTTCTCTTGTGTGAAAGAAGTGTTAAGCTAGGAGAGAATCCACAAATCATTAGACGATTTTCAGCTTAATTGGTTAGATAGGAAGGGGGCTAATGACTATAATATTACTTTGTTTAGTTTTACAGCACTTGCTTCTGAAAAATTAGAAACATAATAGCGATTGAGAGAATTTTTTTAGGCAAATTATGGAAGTGGTTTTTAAATTTATATCTTATTTGCAGCGGTCCTCATCAAAGGAGGTGAACGAAGTAAACCAGACTGTTTTTTAGTGAATTTGGAAGACTAGGCTATACTCTTTTGTTCGATTGTAACTGCTTAATACCTTGTGTAATAGCTAGTTTGGTTTGTGATTATTGTTGCTTTGTTCTTCATTTATAAGCTGCTGCCTATTGTCACTTGTTACTTCACATTTATTTACTTTCTATAAAAAGTTAGGTTCTCCCTAATAAAAAAAAAGGTACGGACTTATTACCTGGCAAACGATCATAATGACCGCGCCGGCCACGACGAGCACCTTGCGGCCGTATCGGTCGATCACCAGAAACGAGAGGATGAGAGCGCTGAACTTGACCGCGGCGAGGATGACCGCGCCCATCAACGCTGCGTTGCTCCCGAAGCCAGCGACGCGGAACACCAGCGGCGAGAAGAAGGTCAGGACCATCATGCCGCTGAGCTGGTGGCACAACGGCAAGGCGATGGCGAACGTCAGGTGCGGGCGGTACTCCCGCCTGGCAACCAGCCTCCGGAACGCGCCGTCCTCGCTGCTGCGCGCGGCCTCCACGGCGCGGACGATTTCCTTGAGCTCAGCGTCCACGTCCGCGCCGGGGCCGCGCACGCGGAGGAGCGTGGCGCGGGCGCAGTCCACCTTCCCGCGCATGACGAAGCTGCTGGGGGTGTCGGTGAGGAAGAAGGCGCCGACGACGATGACGACGGCCGGTGCGCCGGCGAGGCCAAGGGAGAGGCGCCAGCCCCACGGGACCCTCGCGGTGCCGTAGTTGGTGAGGTTGGCGATGAGTATCCCTAACGAGAGGAAGAACTGGAAGCCCGCGGTGAGCAAGCCGCGCCACCGCGGGGGAGCCATCTCGGCGAGATACAGCGGGGTGGCCTGGTTGGTGAACCCAACGCCGAAGCCGAGAAGCATCCGTCCGGCGATGAGCATGACGACGTTCACCGCCGCGCCGGTCATTGCGCCACCGGCGAAGAACAGGGCCCCGCCCACCAGCATCACGCCGCGCCGGCCCAACGACCTGGTGACACGGCAAGCCGCCAGCGACGCCACGAGCCCCGCAACGTACAGGGACGAAGTGAAGGCGGTGAGCGCGTGGTTGTCGAATACGCAGTACTGGTTCCGCTTCGCGTCCGCCATCCTCCTGAGCACCTTGGGGAAGAAGGCCTCCAAGAACGGCTTCATCTGAGAGACGCCGCCTGAACACTTGGCAGTAGCAAGAGATCAGAATCGATACAATCATCCTGCACAAAGCCAACTGTTGTGCGTGCTCATGCGCCTGACCTGAGATGCCGATGTCGTAGCCGAAGATGAGGCCGCCGGAGGCCGCCACGAGGCAGGTGGCGAGCACGGAAAACGTCAGCCCTCCACCGTAAACTGTAGCCGGGCCATCGCCCGCCTCGACGACACCTGCCGCCATCGCGCTCCCTCCTCTGCTGTGTGTGTGGACGCCCTGCAAGGTCCTGCGTGCTATACCAATACCAGTACAGGAAATTATGAAGACCCGAGTAGTGATCAAGTGAGACAGTGAGAGCTCAGCCCACTGCAATGGTAATAACAAAACGTTATGTAGACATCCATGCTTGAGCGAGCTGGAGTCATTATGTTCCTAATAGAAATTTTGAAACAAAAATTAATCTAAAACTGATCATTGTGGTAAGTGCCCAATGGGTCAATAAGAATGGCCAAGACCCATGAATCCATGATGCACAAGGAGGACAAGGATCGGAGAGTTCGGCTTTTATTGAAAGTCGAGCAGTTCTCTATTCTATATCTGCACTCTTCATCGATATGGACAAAAGACTATCTTAAAGCAAATGACTAATCAGATCGGGTACAAAAAATTAGTATAGTTTTAACGGAAATACTGAGTTTGAGCGTAATAAAAATCGAGTTTGAGTGTGCTACGAGTTTTGTTTCTAACTTAAATTCACAGTTTTACACGGAGTCTCTCATGTATCACTATTAATATAGGAAAATTTCTCACATGCTACTGAAAGTTGTCCTAATTCGTTCTGTGCCACTAAAAAAAGTGATCCCCTACGTGCCACCGAACCCTTCATGCCATTTCTATCATCTTCTCGGTCAACTCACACACAAAATGACTTTTTCCCTCCTTCCTCACTTTCCTCCTTCATTCTACCTCTTCCTCTTATTCCACTCTTCTTCAGCCCCATCTTCATCTCTAGCCTCTCTCTCTCTTTATCACTGTTAGCCCACCTCCTACCGCCAGCCTCCTCCCCTCTTCCCACCAATGGCCCCCTCTCATCCTCCCACTGTTGGCTCCTGCTGTAGGACCGGAAAGGCGACTAGAGGGGGGGGTGAATAGACGCTTTCTCGATTTTTAACTCAATCAGATTCAACACAAACTTTTCTCTAAAAGCTATGAAAGCTAAGAAGATCAGTAAATGCACAGAGGAAGCCTTGTGTTGAATCCTATTAACCCCTGAAGCAAAAGACCCAAAATATAGAGATCAATCTCACTGGAGCGGTCAGACCGACGGCAAGCTAGCGGTCTGACAGCTCGGCGGTCTGATCGGTGTTATGAAACCGGTCTGACCGGCCCTGACCAAATACAGTGCAGACAGTCCGAAACCAAAATAAAAATCGGTCTAACTTTTGATCTTCACGATGAAACTTGACCAAATTTGGAATACACCTTTCTAAGGATATCTGGAACCTATACCAATCAACGATCGTCCATATCCATGTCAAAGTTTTGACATTTTTCTGTTTTACCGAAGGAGGGTTCAAAACCGAGCAAAACGAAAAACTTGATCCAAAACTTGCTCGTGGGAGATTGATGATCTATATGATCCTAGATGTATTCTCACACGTCATAGCAAGGTAAATGAGGTCAAGAAACCAACCAAAAACTACAGGATCAAGGAAGCACCAAAAATCATCAAAAGAGAAGGAAGAACACAAGAAACCTCATCTTTGAATAATCATCCATAGATTGATTCATGATGTTTGCTGGTTACAGCCACTCCCTCAAGGAGGACAAGAGCTCAATCCATGAGCACACACCCAACACATCTCTCTAGGTCCTAAGCCTCTCCTCTCCTCTCTAATCCCTAAGACAAACTAGGGTTTTTCCAAATGAAGTGCTTGAGTGCTGTTTGACAGCATAGGGTTTTTCCAAATGAAGTGCTTGAGTGCTGTTTGACAGCAACTCCCTCCTATTTATAGTGATGCCTAGCTTCTAGAAAAGTTCACCTAATGGGCTCCCGTTAAGGCCCAATACAAACGAGACACATACGTACGTATTCTAATGTGCCGTCTTCATCTTCGATTGACCTAAACCGCTTCTCCAAGCGCCGACCCGCGCCACGGTTTAGTCAAGAGTCACAAAGGCGCTATTAGGTGAAATTACCAAAATACCCCTTCTCGATCCTTCTCCATGGACCGAGTCCAGTACAGTCGAAGCAATCGCCTGCTTCGCCACGTGTAGGTTGATCAGTGGCTCTCATCATGTCGGCAAGTCTCTCCCGTCCGAATCCCATCGAACCTCCAAGGCACTTGCACCGACCCCGCGTCGATTGATCCAACCAGCTGCATCAAAATGTTCGTTCGATCCACCTTGTCCATTATGCGCCATGCTTGAGTCACTCGACCTCACCAAGCATCAATGATCGTTCTGGACCTCAGCTCTCCAAGCTTAGTCCCGATCCTCATCGCCGTTGACCGTCGTTGACCTGCAAGCCACCTGCACAGCAACAGACCAAGAATTCGTCTCAGGGAACAAGTTTTTCACAACTTGACCCGCGTTAGCTCAAAACATGCAATATGCAACATTAAAACATTGAACTGAATGAACTTGACTTAACCAACACACAATGCCGCTAAGATGGCTGACGAATAAGTGGGAACTGGTCTGACTGCCATACATGGCCGGTCTGACCGCCCTCAAACCGGTCGGACCGATTTGTCTTAGCCGGTCGACCGCCTGAAAAGACTTAACCAAAATTTCACCCTGGAAATCCGAGAGCTCTCTGGAAATTTCAAACGAATATAACTTTTGACTGGAAGCTCCAAAAATTATGAGACCAAATGTAGGAGACTCCCATCTCTTTCCTACACACTCTATTTTTGGCCTAGCTCCAAACTCAACCAAAAGTTCTGGTCGGTCGGACCGCCGCACAGAGCCGGTCTGAACACCGGCCTCTTCGGCTGACCGGTCGGACCGCGATCTTGCCGGTCGGATCGCCTACACACCGGATCGGCCACCGCTTGGGCGGTCGACCACCGAGGCCTCGACAAAGACTGGAACTCTCCCGAAAACACGAGATTCGATAAACCAACAAAGCCATTGCTAATTGTATCATCATTCTAAGACCATGCATATATCTCCATGATATCCACACCTTCCCTACCTCCCACCTCCGACGTCGGCCTCACTCCACCCCAAGTGGTGGGTGGGTTGGATGTCCTTGCCTCCGACAGACCTCCCGACGACTTCTTCCCTTCGGCACCTTGGACGACGCCTGCTAGCGGTGGTGGCACGACGTCCTCTCCCACAACCATTGGCGTTGACGTCTCCAACACCCCATCCAGCCCCATTGTTGGCCGCCACGGAGGCGGTCCCATGAAGAAGAGCATAGTATTATGAATATTGTGTCTTCTGCAAGTAAAAGATGGTGAAGTTCAACGTAGCAATTCACTGTACAAAAAGATGTATTAGATTACGCTCACTCTAATTTGTGGGGGAGAATTCCGTGTTCGTCCCTTGGAAGTGGTGGCTACATATTGGTCATCATTGATGATTATTCAAGAAGAGTTTGGTCATATTTTATGAAGTACAAATTGGATGTATTCAAGACATTCAAGCAGTGGAAGATTATGATTAAAAAGCATAATGGTAAGCATATCAAGAAACTATGTACTAATAATGGCTTGGAGTTCTGTTTTAGAAAATTTGAAGCTTTATGCAGATCAAAAGGCATTGTGAGACATTACATTGTCCCGGGTACATCTCGACAAAATGGTGTGGCCGAACTCATGAACATAATCATTATGTAGAAGGTACGTTACATGTTATCTAACTCTAACTTGTTTTGGAGTTATTGGGCTGAAACCACGTCCACTGCTTATTATTTGATCAATCGGTCACCCAACCTAGCAATTGATAAAAAGACTTCAATTGAGGTATGGTCTTGTTCTCTAGCAGATTATTCAAATTTGAAAATATTTGACTGTCATGCTTATGCTCATGTTAATAATGGTAAATTGGAGCCTATAGTCGATAAGTGCATTTTCCTTGGTTTTAAACCTGGTGTCAAATGATAAAATTATGGAATATTGAAATTAGAAATGTGGTTATTAGCAGAAGTGTTACTTTTGATGAATCTGCTATGTTGCATGATAAACCATCTATTGATATTCCTATTGAGAAGTCGTAGAAATCAAGCATAGAGGTGGAGCATATTATCGATTCAAGATCTACACCAGAAGCCAAAAAGGAAAACATAAATGATGTTTTTGTTGTCCTTCAACCACCATAATGTTCCATTGCAGCCGACAAGCCTAAAATGAATATTCAAGCTCCCAAGAGATTTATTGCAAAACTGATGTTATTACTTATGCTTTGAATGTGATAGAAGAAATTGAAGGTACCGCAGTAACTTCCACTTATTCAGAGGCTATCTCTTCTGGTGTTTTAGATACATGGATGGATAATATGTATGATGAGATTCAATCTCTTGAGAAGAATAGCATTTAGGAACTAGTCAAGTTGTTAATTGATAAAAATGATATTCACTACAAATGGAACTTCAAGAATAAAGAAGATATTTCACCAACCGAAGAGGTTAGGTACTAGGCTTGTTACTAAAGAATACAACTAAACTCTAGGTATTGACTCCACATATGTTTTTTTCGTAGTTGTAAAGTATAGTTCCATTCATACTTTACTCAGCATAATAGTCATGCATGATTATAAGCTTAAACAATTGGATGTGAAAACTGCATTTTTACATGGGAAATTAGAGGAAGACATTTATATAGAGCAATTGGAAGGTTTTATCTTCCCGGAAAAGGAAAATTATGCTTGTAAATTGAAGTAATCTCTTTATGGTCTGAAGCAATCACTCGATAGTGCTACAAGATATTTGACTCCTTTATGTTCTCTGAGGATTTCAGAAGATCCTATTATGATAGTTGTTATTATTTGAAGACTGATAATGACTCAACTATTTATTTACTGCTATATGCTGATGATATGCTGATTGTTGTAAAGGATAGGGCGAAAATTTCAAAACTGATGGCACAATTGAGTAGTGAATTAAAGATGAAGGATCTCGATGCAACAAATAATATTCTTAGTATATAAATTACCAGAGATAGACGGTTTGAAAAATTATACCTAAGTCAGAAATGACATATTCATATTGTTCTTCGTCGTTTCAACATGCATAAGGCCAAACCGGTTAATACTTTGTTAGCTGGATATTTCAAACTTTCTTCAGTATCATGTCCACAGTCAAATGATGAAGTTGAGTATATGTATAGAGTTCTATATATCAGTGCAGTTGGTTCACTTATATATGTCATGGTATGTTCTCGTCCTAATTTATTTCAATCATTGAATGTTGTTAGTAGATACATAACTAATCCTAGCAAAGAGTATTGGAAAGCGGTTCAATAGATTTTAATATACTCGTGGGCCACATCTAATGCTTATTTACAGTTTGAGAATAGTAAAGATGGAATCGTTGGTTATGTGGACTCAGATTTTGCTGAAGATTTGGATAAGAGAAAATATCTTACTAATTATGTGTTCATTGTTAGATAATGTGCCATTAGTTGGAAAGCAGGCCTGCAAGTTACTATTGCCTTGTCCACTACAGAAGTTGAGTATATGGTTATTTCTAAAGCTTGCAAATAAATTGTTTGGTTAAAAGTTTTGTTTACTGATCTTTGTGGAAGTACGTCTTGCACTATAATATTCTGCAATAGTCAAAGCGTTATTTGTCTTACGAATGATCAGATGTTTCATGAGAGAACGAAGCACATTGACATCATATATCATTACATTCAAGATGTCATTACTTAAGGTGACATTAAAGTCAGTAAGATAAATACTCATGATAATCCAGCAGATATGATGACAAAACTAGTTCCTACTGCTAAGTTTGAGTTTTGCTTAGATTTAGTTGGTACCATTCAGTAGTCCTGTGAACGTTCGGCGCACAAGTAAGAATTCGTCTTAATGTGAAGATTGTTGAGTTTGAGAGTGATACGAATTGAGTTTGAGTGTGATACGAATTTTACTTCCTACTCCAACTCATAGTTCTACTCCTATACAGAGTTTTTAATGTAGGACTGTAAACAAGCTGAGCTCGAGCGACTTGGCCTCCCAGGTTTGAGCTCGGTACAAGATCGAGCCAAGCTCAAGCGAGTCTGAGTTGGGGTCCGAGTTTGGACCTAGGCTCGAGCTCGGCTCGGCCCAAGCTCGAGTAGGCTCGAGTAAGGTCGGTAACATCAACAACGTGCATCAATTTTCAACAATTAGAAAAGCTTGAGTAAGCTCGAGCTAGCTCGAGAGAAGTTCGGAAATAATTAACATGCATCAATTTTCAACAAGATAGGAGGGCTATTCGGGTAATTTTCAACAAGATAGAAGGGTTATTCGAGGAAAGCTCGATAACAGTCAACAACTTGCAAGCAAGCTATGATAATAACGAGTCCAATCAAGCTATTCAAACTCGACTCATTAAGGCTCGTGGGTTTGAGATCAGACTCGAACTCGGTTCGTTTGGAGCTCGAATCGAGCCTAGAGCTTTTGTTACGGCCCTACTTTCATGTTCTACTGTAAATATATCCATGTAGTTCATAGAGTGGAGCTAGAGCTTTATTGTAAACATCTCCTTATATAGTGATATTGCATTCGTGTGACTGGTTTTTTCCAAAAAAAAGTTTTTCACGTAAAATTCGTGTCTCCTATTCCTATTTTTGGTGCATTATGTACAATAGTAAATCAACATGTTTTTACTTTTATCATACTCCACAGCAACCAACAATTGCGGTATAGGTGAATGCCTCCACATCGCCTACCTGAACGAATCGCTTTCGGTACCAGTGCCGCACCCAAACAGTGACCATGGAGGACACCCTTGATGGAATTAATCGTGTCCATAGTTTTTCTTTTTTGTTTTCTGTTTTAGTTGACGTATCTGGGTCGGATATTGTATCCGAGTAGTATACACAATAGAATTCGAGTGGGAAGTTGAGTCCGTAAGTGGGATCATGTAAACAGCCTTTACAAGGCAGAGTTGAGTCTCGTGAGCTGAGTTGAGAAGAAATAGAAAAAACAAAAAAGAGTAGTAGTTTTGGTGCTCCCGACTAGGGTTCCAAATTTCGATGAAATTTCACAAATTTTTGGTAATTTCGGTGAAGCTCAAAATTTTGCCCTTTTGGTCAAAAAAAACTTCGGTTGCACATGAATTCAGGCAAAATTCAAATAGAATTCAAAATTTGTCATTTCTTTATGAAATTCAATCAAATTTGAATGCCAATTTCGGTCTTTTGCCCGAATTGAAATTCGAAATTACTAAAATATCAAAATTTTGATAATTTCACTCATTCCCGAAATTTTTCGTCGAACGCAATCGAAAACCTTGCTCCCGACTAAATCGGTTTCGTTAGGTCGTGTTATTTGCGCTTCACGTTGTCTCGGCGTCTCGAGTTTTGTCTCAAGCGGAAAGCGTCTCTCCAGCAGAAAGGAAGGACCAGGAGCAGCTTCACATCAGGTGAAGAGAGCCGAAGACCAGGAGGAGCGTAGCTGCTGCTAGCAACACGTGAAGACAGAGAGCTACGTCCTACGTGTATAGGAACCAGCAGGAGGATGGAAACGAAGCCTCCTTCACGTGAAGACATCAGACAACAGAAACAAGTGGGTTCCACGGAGGGGTCACGTCAGGCAGAAACCAGCAGGTCTTACGGCCAAGGACCAGCGAGCGACCTGTTATCTGGAGTCTGGACAGAGCCGAGCGTCTCTCGGAGCGACCTGTTACCAGGTAGGGGAGGTTCTCGCGCCTGGTGAACATGCGCCGGAACGCGCCGTCCTCGCTCCGGCGCGCGGCCTCCGTTGCGCGGACGATGTCTTTGAGCTCGGCATCCACGTCGACGCCAGGGCCGTGCACGCGGAGGAGCGCGACGCGGGCACGGTCGGTGTCCCCACGCATGACGAGGCTGATGGGGGTGTCGGTGAGGAAGAGGAGAGCGCCGAGGACATGATGATGGCCGGTGCGCCGGCGAGGCCGAGGGAGAGGCGCCTGCACCAGTGGACGATCGCGGTGGCGTAGTTGGTGAGCCCCCCCCCACCACCCACCACCCACCCCACCACACACACACCCACCGTGACGGAGCCATCTCGGCAAGGAACAGTGGAGTGGCCTGTAATAGATCATACATAGAACGAACGCAGTTGAAGGAGTACGAACTGCTATGAAATACGTTTGTCAGGCATTGCACTTACCTGATTGGTGAAGCCGACGCCAAAAGCCAGCAGCATGCGTCCGATGATGAGCATGGCAATGTTAACGGCTGACGGCAGCGCCGGTCATGGCCCCACCAGCGAAGAAGAAGGCCCCGCCCATGAGCATGATGGCCCGCCTACCCATCGCCTTGGTGACGCGGCTCGCCAGTCGCCACGAGCGACGCCACTAGCCCAGCAATGTACACGGACGACGTGAAGGCTGCGAGCATTTGGCTATCATAGATGCAGTACTGGCTCCCCATCCTCTTCACGAGGTGCGGGAATGTTGGATTTGACTTTATTTTGGTTTTTCTCGGTTTCGGTTTGGATTTGCATGTGTATATATTGCAGACTAGTGCTATGTAACCTTTGAAGTCGTGAGTTGAAGAAATAATAATAATAATAAATAATAAAGACAAAAAGAGAAGCACAATCGATTGTGTTCAGCGTTTTTTTTTTGTTCTGTATATCGATGTTGCTTTGTTCTTTCCGGCAGGAAGAAAAACAACAAGGCGCAGGTGTACCAGACAGAGGAGGGGCGTTACTTCCGGACGCTGCTGGCAAAGACCAGGAGGGTGTACAGTACACGCACGTGAAGAGGTAGCTTGTGTTAAGAAATCGGGCCTAGGACTCTGGAGAGTCCTGGTCCAGTACGGGCCTGGACCACGGAGAGTCCTGACCCAGTTGAACTCCTTATCCTATAGTCTCTATAAATAGAGGGTCACCCCCTCTCATTGTAATCCCGATTTGTCACAAAGGAATAAAGCAGACCCTGAAGTCCTGCATATCTCTGTGTTCATTCTATTGTTGTGTTCTTGTGTTCTTCATCGTTCTTACGATTCTGATCATTGTATACGAGGTACCCGTTCGGACTGGAATCTCCAGCGACGGTTACTCAACACGTTATCAGCACGATCGACTCTCCTCGCATCGAAAGGTAACCGTCGAAGAACGACACTCGTAGATTGAATCGTATTTCTAGATTGCTTTCAATTCTGTAAATTTGCTTTCTAGATTACTTTTCTACGGTGCAAATCTGTTCTAATCTATCGCGAGCTGACTTGAAGTCGCCGACACAATGTCGATCGGGAGATTGCATGAAAGATCGGATGTCGATTGTACCGTAGATTGAAATTGCCAATTTACCACGAGCCGACTCGAAGTCGCTGATTGGTAATTGTATGAATGAAAATTACATCGCATGAACAGTACTAATTGCATGAACCGGCAAGCAGCCGCCGCCCCTGCATGGGCAGATCGGCCGGCCGGCAACGGCCATGCCACCACCGGCCGGCTTGACGCCTTCACGACGGCGCGCCGACGGCCAAGAACAGACCTCCGGCTAGCACCGCCGCCTACGGCCGTCACCACCCAAAGACATCACAGAAAAGGGAAAGGGAAGAACCAGCGCCGCAAGAAGCACGGTCCCCGGCAGCCAAGATCACCACCCCGGCTAGAAGCCATTGCCCGCCATGGTCGCCAGACGGCCACCCATCCTCATGCAGGCATGAAGCCGCTTGAACCGGCCGAACACAAGTCCAGACCGCCGCTTTGAGCGGCGTCGCCACCAACACCGGCACCACCCTCGCACGGCACCGCCACCAACGGCTCGTGTAAGGCGGCCACGGACGGGGGAAAAAGAGAGGCGAAGAGTAGGCGATGGCGGCGCCGCTTGAGCTCCGCTCGCCCGGCCGCTCCACGAAGTCCATGTGGCGCTCGCAGCCGACGCGCGGCCGCCGCAGCGCCGCCCCCACACACACACCAAAAGGAAGGGAAGGGAGGAACCACCGAGCCGAAAGGGTGCCGCCATTCGCAGCGCCAAGAAGTATATGAAGCGGCGGGGATGGCGGACCGGTTACCAGCAGCGGCGGCCGGCCGGCCGCCTCCCCATCACGCCGGCCTCTCGACGAAGCGCCGCCCCACCGCCGGACACGCGACGGCTTCTTCGCGCGCCTCAGACGGTCACCCGAGCCGACGCGCGCCTCGGCCGCCTCGTAGCGTCATCGCCCGGCCATGGCGCTCCGCCGCCGCTTCGATAAAACCGGGGAGGGAAACATAATCCCGGATCGTTTTTGGCCGAACGGGCCGGCCGGCGTGGCCCATATAAATCGGCAATTTTGCAAACCCCCCAGAAAATCGAAATTACGCGATAGTTAGCGGAAGTTATGAATGTTTGCAAAACAACCCTCGCTAATTCTGAAAATTACGATAATTTTTTTGGAAATAAGGATTTCTTGCAGAAAACCCCTCGCATTACCGAAAATTACGCGCAAAATTTCTCAGAACTGAAATTTTCGTGTTTTAACCTCTAAAAATTGCAGAATTCGCCGAAAATTCATATTCCAGCATAAAAGGGCCTCGGGAATTCAAATTTTGAATCGGTTTTTGCTTTGAAGCATTTTTTACCTTGTTATTATTATTTCTATGCAATTTATTTACTGTATTTACTGTTTTTGATTATTTGTGATTATTAAGATTGCTTTTAATCACTAAAAATAGCAGTAAATCATGAAAATGCATGGCAAAATACAGAAACACGAACTGGGAGTTCGAAGAGCATTATGAGAATTTTGCAACCATTTTATGGAAATTACCAGCAGTAATCTTATGAACTTTTTGCATGAATATGAAAAATGACTGGCATCACGAACCAGGAGTTCGAAGAACTGACCCGGCATGGCCAGAATTTATACAATCTCCAATTATGTGATAATGTAATCACGGATGAGAAGAAGATTGAAAAGACTATCTCTACCTTTACCCGAATGCGGTGCAATCCGCACGCAGTTATTGTCAAAATGGCTACAAGTAGTATGCCGCAGTGATTGACATCATGAAAATTGTGGAAGCTCAAGATGATGTTCTAAGGAAGAACTACATCTCACAGCCACCTAGTAGCAATATTGGTCATGAAGCCAATACTAGCAGCTACAAGGTGATGAAGGCTCTCACGAAGGAGAAGGGCAAGAAGGGTAAGGTCGTGAGTCACACGTAATTGGTGTTTCTGATCTAAGAAAGGGGCAAAGGATAGCATGAGACACACCTCACCATTGCAGCACGGAAGATCCACACCCATTAGTTGCACTTATGGATGTGGGATGACCTAATAGCTGACCCCATCATGCCTCCTTTGGACATAGCGGTGCCATAGCCGTAATTGCCCAAGAGGAGAAGATCGCCATGTAGCGATTGAGGCGAAGTTTCGAATACTTACGATTCGATCTAGTGCACGATTGCACTTAGATCCTTTTACGATCACTTGCATTTTGTGATTGTGATGAACTTTGAATAATGGTTGTAGGCTCTAGAAGAGCAAAGCATTAAATTCTTATGATGAGTCCTGCAAGACTTATATTCCCGTATTTATGATAGCAAGTTATGTTCTAATATCTGAAGTATTTTATTTCATGTGTTGCTGGATTTCTGCTACATATTAATAAAGTACATTATATTAGAACGCATGTAGCGTCCTATAGAGGAAGTGTGCTTAGCAGGTAGCGGCATAATGAATACCACCTTGAGAGAGATGGAATTTTTCAGTCGATCAGTAAGAATGCTCGTAGCCTTACAACAATCGCAGGCAGCGATACATGTATAATAGGCTCAGGAAGGGCTACAATTATACTCCCGACGGACATAACTTTGGTCATTAAAGAAGCCTTGTTGTGCCCATAATCGACTAGAACTCTCAAGGATATTCGCGCTAACGGTTTCCACGTAGAGACTGAAGAAGAGCATGGTAAGGAATACCTACTCATTACAAAGCGTGACGAAAATAGTAGAATAATGGTATTAGAACGACTTCCTTTCATTTGAAAATGGGCTATACTACACTAATATTAAGGCATCTGCAGCCTATACTGCCCTGAAAACTATTTTTAGAAGCTCTAAACCTCTTCTATCTCTGGCATGATAGATTATGCCACTTAGGTCTTAGGATGATGAGAAATATAATTAACAATTCACAGGGACATAGTGTCAATGTAAAGAACTTCCCGAATCCGGAAGATTTTGTGTACGCTGCATGTACCATCGGGAAACTGATTACTAGACCCTCTACTCTGAAAGTAAAGGACGAAATCCCTGCATTCCTAGACCGTATCCAGGGAGACATTTGCGGTCCTAAACAGCCCCTGTAAGGGCCATTTTGGTATTTATGGTGCTCATCGATGCTTTCTCAAAACAGTCGCACGTTTGTTTATTATCTACGAGAAACCACGCTTCTGCAAAGCTCATCTCGCAGATAATTAACATTAAGAATAATTTCCCTGATCATCATGTGAAGTCCACCAGAATGGACAACGCCTGAGAATTTACTTCAAGGGCATATGATGATTATTGTGTGAAAATGAGAATTAAAATTGAGCATCCCGTACCGTATGTCCACACCCAGAATGGACTAGCAGAATTGTTATTTACCAACTACATGGTGGGGACACGTAGTCCTGCACGCAGCAACTCTCATCAATTTTAGACCACCGGCATATAACATACATTCACCTATGCAACTAGCGCAATGGTCAACACTGAAAATTTCTCATCTTTGAAGGTTTGGTTGCAAGGTTTATGTACCTATACCACCACCACAGCAAACTGAAATGGGCACTCTCCAAAAGTCTGGGATATACGTTGGTTATGAGACAGCATCCATAATCGGTATTTGGACCCCACGATGGAGATTTGCATGCTGACCGCTCACGATAGCATATTAGATGAGAATTATTTCTCGTCATTAGGGGGAGGAAATCAACCCTTGATGTAAAATATCGAGAAATAGAGAAGTCCAGAAGATAATTGAAATCCATGCATATGACCCGCGCATTAGTGAAGCAAATAGAGAAGTCCAGATGATAATCGAAGTCTAGAAGACAATTGAAGTCTAGAAGACAATTGCAGTCCAGAAGATAATTGATTTGCAAGTATTAGCGAATCAACTGCCTAACCACTTTAGTGATTTGAAGAGCGTGACCAAGTCGCATATGCCTGTACGCAATGCACCGGAGAGGGTTGAAATACCGATGAAGGTATCCTAATCCCGTCCTAAGGCCTCGAAGGACGAGAACTCCCCTCGAATCCGAAGTAACCGGGGACGCCTGGTGAAAAAAGATGAGAAGGACTTGACACAGCCAATCACCAAAGTACCCCAGAATCAGAAGGGGAGCCAGTTGAGACCTGGCACCGGTATGGAATCTTCAGAAAAGACATACTAGAATTGAACATCCCCATGAAGGAGACATCGGCATGGATGTGCGCACACATCGATTTGAAAAACTAAAGGACTTGCCCGCAATTGAAAGTAGCGGTAAGTAAGTAGAAGCATTAGAAATATCGCCCCTTGAAGACATAGCTATAAACTTTATGATCTTGGGAGAATCTATGAATAAGCCAACAGCCAATGTCGACATTTACTTTGCAAAGAAAATTGTCACAATCATGAATCTTGATCCAGAGCCTGCATCGCTCGCTTAATATAAGAAAAGATCAGATTGAGAAGATTGGAAGAAGGCAATAGAAACTGAATTGTTCTCTCTGAATAAAAGAGAGGTGTTTGGGCCTGTAAGCCGCACACCTCCCCATGTGCACCTTGTAGGGCATAAGTGGGTATTTGTTCGAAAGAGAAATGAAAGAAGCAAGGCTCGTTGCACAAGGTTTCACTCAACGTCCGAGAGATTGTTATGAAGAAACCTATTCCCCGGTTATGGGCGGAATTACCTTTAGATATTTATCTCAATGACAGTGAACTTTGAAGTTAGAAGTGAAATTGATGGATGTGGTAACTGCATACCTTTATGAGAATTTAGATTCGGACATTTATATGAAGATACCTGAATGTATCCATGTCCTGAACCAAGACAGAGTAAATAGAAATCTATACATTGTGCAACTCAGAAAGTCACTGTATGGACTGAAGCGATCAGGCAGAATGTGGTATAATCGCTTGAAGCGACTTTCTATGCAAGAAAGGCTACACGAACAATGAGAATTTTCCCTGTATATTTATACAACGATCCTAGGATGGATTTTGTATAATCTCAGTGTATGAAGATGATCTGAATATCATTGGAACCCTAGAAGGTATTAAGAAAAGCAAGCTCTTACCTTGAGTCAGAGTTCGAAATAAAAGATTTGGGTCAAACCAAATACTGCCTAGGCTTGCAGCTTGAGCATACCCTGGAAGGGATTCTAGTACATCAGCCAACCTACACTCAGAAAGTGTTGGAAAGGTTCGGCTTTGAAAAGATATATCCTTCGAAAGTGCCGATGGTCGGGAGATCCTTGCAGCAAGACAAGGACCCGTACAGATCTAAAGAAGAGGGGGAGGAAGTCCTGGGACCAAAATTCCCATACCTGAGTGCAGTAGGAGCACTTATGTATTTAGCAAACTGTACTAGATCAGGCATTGCATTTGTCGTAAACCTATTAGTAAGGTATAGTACAGAACCTACCAAAGGCATTGGCAGAAAATAATGGACATCTTCCGTTACCTCCAAGAAAGCAAAGAACTTGGTCTATTCTACAGAAAGAACCAAGACTTGTATATGAATGGCTATGCAGATGTTGGGTTCCTGTCGAACCCGCATACAGCCAAGTCGCAAACATGCTATGTATTCCTATGTGGTGGAACTGCAATTCCATGAAAATCGTCTAAGCAAAGTCTTGTATCGACTTTGACGAACCACTCGCAAATCATAGCACTGTACGAGGCCTCACAGGAATGTGCTTGGCTTCGGCGGAAGATTCACCACATCCAGCAGTCATTTGGATTGAATACCGCGCAAACCCCCACGATTATCTATGAAGATAATGCAGCTTGTATTGCACAAGTGCAATGGATTATGTGAAGAGTCCCCTCATAAAGTATATCAACCCCAAGTTATTCTATGCTCATGAATTGCAAAAGATGGACGAAATTAAAGTACTGCATACTAAGTCATGTGAGAATCTTGCGATTTATTCACTAAAGTCACTTCAAAGATCTAGCTTTGAAAGGTGCACACGTGGAATTGGAATGATAAGACTTAGACAAGTACAGAATTCAGGGGGAGAATCTTCACGAACTCATTATTGAATCTTGATCACGAAGATCGAGTACCCAAAGAATAAATCCCGGAGATTAAATGAAATTGGGTGGATTGTACTCTTTTTCCCTTACGAGTTTTCCCAAGTTTCTGCTAAGGTTTTGATGAGGCAATTCATGCAACACAATATAACGCATGACATGTACTCTTTCTCCAAATTTTTCCCACTGGGTTTTTATGGAGTTTTGACGAGACATGAACATGTTGGATGAGTGTTCAAGGGGGAGTGTTAAGAAACCGGGCCCAGGACCACGGAGAGTCCTGACCCAGTTGAACTCCTTATCCTATAGTCTCTATAAATAGAGGGTCACCCCCTCTCATTGTAACCCCGATTTGTCACAAAGGAATAAAGAAGACCCTGAAGTTCCGCATATCTCTGTGTTCATTCTATTGTTGTGTTCTTGTGTTCTTCATCGTTCTTACAATTCTGATCATTGTATACGAGGTACCCGTTCGAACTGGAATCTCCAGCGACAGTTACTCAACAGCTTGGAGTCGGTGGACAGTGACATCTCACGGGGAAAGCAAAGTGCTCCACGTCACGGGTTCCACGGGTTTCGGAGTGCATCTCTGGACAGAGAAGTTCCGAGCGGAGTTTACAGGAATGATTCCATTTGAAAGACACGGCCTGAAATTAACAAGTTCATACGCCGATAGTGAGTACTACTTCCGGTCAATAACCGGTGTCGTTTTGGTTTTGGTCCGTGGAGTGTATTGTAATTTTAAGTTTTCTAAGCAACATTTCTCATTTGCTTAGCTCCAAGGAGCTGAGCCTTGCCCGGTTGATGGGAGTGTAAATGTACACTCCTACCACTCGACTCTTCTTTGGACCGGATTTTGGTACCTTACAATTTTATATTGTTTAGCATGTGCGATTGCGTAGTGTATATGCTATTATACTACGTAAAGTCCTATTTTTCACAACTCAATATTTTATTTTCTATGACTTAAAACTCTTTCTTATCTTTTGAGTTTAAATATGCTACCTCCATTGTTGATAAATTTAAGGCTTGTATGCAATTATATTTCTCCCATTATAACTATACCCTGGTTTATTTCATCTCTCATATGCATTTATGAATTACCACCCATACAATGTATCATCTCATCTTTCCAAAGCAATTATGAGAGTGTATTTGGGTCATTTTCTCTCATAGCTTTCTCAATTTATCATTTTATCTTTATGCAAAGTCAAAACATGCCCTATGTTAATCAACAGAGTGAGTGACATCTAATGGTTGCTGTTGATTAGTCGTAATTAGGATCAATCAAATTATGGTTATTAAAAAAATTCTAGCATACTTTTCTTTTTCCTGTGAGCTTTTTAACCATGCATGACCGGCTTTTATTTATTGTATAATAATAATACTTATCCATTCAGAAATATGACATTTTAGAAAGTGGGTAACCAAACTTATTTAACTTTGACTAGTAATATATTTAAAAAATTATTTAGATTGGTCATGTGAAAATGATATCATCGGATTAGTTATGAAAATATTTTCATAATATAATATTTTTTATGAACATATTCATATAAAAAGTTGTTATCAAAGTTGGATATTGGAGACAATGCCAATGTTCAAAAGGTCGTATATTCTATTCTTTAAGGAAGGAGTAGGTGCCTCGTGCTCCTATTAAATATTTATTGGTGCCCCTATTAATTATTTGTTGGTGTTCCTATTAAATGCCCTATTAAACAACGTCTGATTTGGACTAGAGGTAGTAATTCTTGGAGAGATGTCAGTTCAATAGATAAGTTAGCTATTTTCGCTATTATTTTCCTCTGGTTGATTAGCCAAGATATCAGTTGTTCTTCTGTAGGAAATAGCCCGTCGTGCACCTAAAATTTTAAGGATTTATTTGGAATGGTTTACTATCACTGGAAGTGAGTTTCTAACAAAATTTCCATAGGAATCCTATGTTCCAAACAGAACCTCAAAAGTTTCCTTTTCCAACAAGTAGTTGAATTACAGTCCTTGTGAACAATGAACTATACTTAGTTCGAACCTAGAACTAGGATTGCTTTCAAGGGGTATCTGTTACTCAAGAGTAGCACTTCCATAGCATTTACGAGCAGCAATCCAACAGTAGGTAAGCCGAAAAGGGCATGGGGACGTTGCGCAGTAACTTTCTGTATTGAGTTCGGGTACTTCCATATTTTTGGGGCGTGTTCATTTTATTTACAGACGCGCACCTACGCACAAGAGAACAATCGTGGTGCTTACCGTAGCATTGTTCCAGATACATCAGAGTTAACAACAGTCGTATGAACTGCAAGATGCCATGCCCGGGGCAGGCCGCAAGATCATTGATTCAACCCGGTGGCAGCAAAGGGATTTTGCACTCCAGATTCCGTTACCATGCTTCTAACGATAAGCACCTCCAGATGTGAGCTGCAAGATGAGGAGGTGTAATTCGAATTCTAGAGTTGTTAATTTAGCTGGAACAGAATACAACATTGAATGGTATACAGAGAAGAGTAAGGTGGAGAGGCTAAAAAGATCAAAGAAATTTATCAATCTTTTGCTGAAAAGCACAGGTACTTGTGGAAGGCAATTACACTATGTAAACGATTTATCAGGACTTGAAAGAATTTAGACATTGCTGGGTACATCCATCTGTAGTACAAGGATGGTAGCCGTATTAAACAAGTCGCAAAATACTAAGCCCGTTGAGACTGGCACTGTCCAAATGACAACATGGGTGTTCTAAAATGCAAGTGTCAGGTTTGAGATTGCTATTATCCAAACATAACTGACTGCAACAGTATTGGCAGGATGCAACATTGCAGCTAGTTCTCAATTATTGTTGATGCAGGCATATACGGCTGCCTAAGAAATAATATCTGTAAAAGGGGGGAAATAAGATATTACCTTCTAGTCAAATGCATAAGGGTCTTCAGCATATGGATTCAAGGAGCCCTCAGAAAATAATTCACCAATGTTTGCAGGATGGGGATGGGATCCTGCAACAGCCTGCAGAATGGCGTGCATAAATGTCAGTAAGAATTGCAAAACAAGCAACGCACATGAAATCATCATGTTCTGAGTGCTTGTTCTCTGACAGTTTCTGGGTGAATTTTATTACATGATCAATCACTATAAAAAAGCATAGCGTGAGCTAATCCTTTAATCTGTCTTAAATGCGCTTAGTCTAAGAAGATTGGTAGATAAAAGTGGGAAAACCAATAAAAATTTCAGTCATGCAATGAGAGAATAATAATGAAACAAAGAGTATGTCTATAATGTTGACTACAGTCAGAACTTCTACCATGAATGGTGCTCAGCATGTCATAGGAAGTCCAGGGATTTCAATGCCGGTCCAAAATTTTTACCGGGGATGACCGGTATGGCCGATAATCGGAAAATTTCGGCCGTTCCCAAATTTTTTTGAAATTCTCGGATTTTAAATTAAAAAAAAATCAAATTCGAGCAAAATTCAATCAAATTTGGCCAAAATTCAACAAAACCGGAAATTTCCCGGTAGAGCCGATTTTCGGCCGGTAATGAAATCCCTGAGGAAGTCAAATACCAATGTCCTTATAACAGAAACTTCAATGAAAATGGTCGTTCTTGAATAATCAAACAGTACATATCATGATTCAGAAATGCTACTAGTACAGTGTAAGGGGAATTTTCTAAATTTAACTAGGATTTACAAATGTATATAAAAGCATCCATCTAAGCAAACATAAAACTAGAAAGTTCATTTTTTTAATAATGGAAAGAAGTTGAAGAGCATAGTTACTTATAATCAGAGATTCAAATTCTAGTTTTCGAATTTCGGCTGGTTTTTAAGCAAATTCAAACGAATTCCATCTGGATTTTTTCCGGTAACCGGCCGGTTACCGTTTTCGGCCAGTGACCAGGAAATTGGCCGGTTCCGGGTTTTTTAACCCTGCTTATAACGTTTCTCATTTAAAAATAAAACCTAATGAAACAGGTAGCCACCATACCTTTCTCATTTTCGTAACATCCTTCTCAGCAGTATTATGCAATGACTTCTGAGTGTTTGGCTCCTGAAAGGGTGAAAATAGCATTAACTTAAATGAAACAAATAGCCAATCAAATGCAAAGAAAAAAAGGGAAAAACTTGTACCCCAAACATGACGGTGCTCTTAGTTTTCCTGCGCTTTGTGATTCTTCCATTCGCTGTCTCCACTTCATATTCATGGCGTGTTACCTAATTAAAGGAAAGATGCCCAAAAAGATATACCGCATATAAACATGGATTTTTCAGATTAACTCATTAAAAAATAAAACCTAATCCAAGCTAAAAAAAAAGATGAAAATCACCTTTCCATGTTTAGGAATATCCTGAGTTCCTTTCTCTACCTTTCTCAGAATGTTTGAAATTGGTGATTGTATAATTCCTGATAAGTTGACATCCTGAAATACAATAGAACAACATTCAAGTTTGAAGTTTCTAAAATGCAGCATGCAGTGACAAAAGTTGGTATTAAAGAGAGATATCTTACTTTGCGTTTGGTCTCAGGACTTATCAATTGAAGTTGATGTTCTTTTCTGCCATATGGATCTCTCCTCTTTATCGATGAAACAGGGTATTCCTAAAAAAAGTTATGTATTTTATAAGAAATGCATTGACATGTATAAAACCAGCTAATGATTAACATAAACTGAAAAAAAAAGGCAGGACAGGGATTGAGAGCATTAGCTGCCACCAACATGACCAAATTCTGGTAAGCAATTTTTCTAACATACCTTTAAGAATCACTTTGTTCTAACATTACTTATATTGAGTAATGCCAAACAACAAGAGCTAACAAACATCGAAAAATGCAGCTTATCCTTTCCATACATAATGACTTCATGTAATCCAAACAGACTTAAGTTCTTATTTATCAATCTTCCCCTTCATTTGGGAATCGCAAGCCACAAGGCAATAGTGGTGTACTAAGTTATTAACATGTTACTGCAACTGTAGCTTCTCTAAATGGGTGCAAAGCACCATATGTGAGAATGTGAAACACAAACAAAACATTTTCTGATTATGTCAAACCCAGACAAAAGACCAATTGCATGAATTATGTGTTACTTGATATTATCAGCAGCATTTCACTTAGTGAGAACATATGCAACTACATTTTTCTGTAGAATGCTTAGCATGCTATGTAACCAATACAACAAAATTTTGAATATGCCATATACGAATTGCTTAATAATATACTGTATATCAAACATAGCAAGCAGAGAAGACCTTCTTAGAGTTCACTTCTTGATCAACTTGTTGATTTTCACCCATTACTTTCCACTGTAACTGTAATAGTGCTCTTTGCTTCTCCTCCTGCGCCAAACAATGTTCAAGTATATTTTTAAGTAACTGCCTTCAGAACAACAAAAATGCCAAGAGTCGCTACCTTTGACTTCTGAAGCTCCAGTTCATCCTGAAGTTTCTGACAATGTTCCTCGTGCTGTACATTCAGTGATTTTATTTGGACTTCATGCTCTTTTCTGAGCAACAGCAGCCTCTACATTTTAATCCAGATTTCATTAGTACAGACTACAGAAAACCTACATGATCAAAACATCTTGTGGAACTTATTTCTGACCTCCTTCAATTCATTCTCAGCCTGAGACTGAATACGCTGCAGTTCTTCTTTGTGACAAACCTGAAGAGTTGATTCCTTATGTTCATTATCCTGCTGGATTCTTGCCACCTGAATATCAGGAAACAACCTTCATGGTCATTTCAAAAGAAAAAATGTTTTACTATAGAGTATAGACTCTCCAGTGTACGGTGCTTCCCTAGTCCGGACTCCTGACACCCCATAAACAGCCTTTGGACAAAAGTTATTTGTTTTACTAATGGTAATTTACTAGTGATACAATTCTGGATTCTACACGATAGCAATAAAATTTTGAAAATCTCAATATTTACAAGAACATATTTTTACAGAGCTTTCTCTCTGCACCTCTGTTGTTTAAAAGTAAATATTAACTCTAAACTGATACAAACCAAATGGGACATCAAAGTTCTATTACTACATATTCTTATATAATGTAGTATCTGATCCATTTTCCACTTGAAACGTCACATGTTATTATAACTTCAAAAGAAGCCATGGATGCTTTAATTAACCAGTAAAGTCTAAAGACTGTTAGCAGTGTACATTGATGAGATGTGAATATACAGTTCGCAGTTGTCATATTTTGTCACTCCCTGGTGCCAGTTAAATAAAAGATAAAGGTGATGGCAATGTTACCCTAAAGCACCTTGAAAGAAACTTTGAACGCATTTAGCTACCAATGGGTGTTTGTATGACTTTCTTTATGATTTACATGTCAAGTCCATTCAGGGCAAAAATAGAAGAACATATCAAGGATCTTCGGTAATATTTTTAGGTAACTAAGTTTCTTCAGCAGTGAGCATCGTACAAGAACGTTCAATATGCATTTATTTACCCATGCTATCAGCAGGTGAACTGTTCAGAGTACCTTGTTCAACTACTCCAGAACTAATATTTTCCATGGAAATTGGTGCATGCATTGTCATCAATGTTAGAATAGGAGTTAGAATTGGGATACTTTTGTATTTCCTTATCAACCTTTTGTATTGTTGTAACATGCTCAGTTTTCTAAGCAAATTCAAAATCAAAAATTTGCAACTCAGATTCAAAATCTTCAATCTTACCTCGGTTGGGCCCGACCCGGCCCAGGGTTTCCCCGACCCGGCCCAGGGCGCCACCCCCACCGCCTCTCCCGTGCACGCACGCCGACACCAGCCACTGGCTCCCCCTCTGCCACCCCCTGCTACCATCGACTGTAGCACCCCTCTCCCCGCCTAGTCCTCTCACCGCCCATCCTCGCCAATCCCCTCTGCCACCACCTACCCTTGCCCTTGCCCGGTCCTCTCCGCGCGCAGGTGCTCATGACCGACGCTGCATCGGGACCGCGCGTGCACCCGAGCCTCTCTCCCCCTCCTCCCTGCCTCCGCCGGCTATAAAAAGCTGGGCCTCCTCTCCTTCCTCCCCCTCCACTTCACCGTATCCTCCTCTCGTCTTCGTCTCCGACACCGTTGCCGTTGCTTCGCCTCACGAGCCTTGTCGTCGCTTCGCCTCCAGCTCCAGCCCCCACTCCAGTGCCGCCTCTCTCTCTCCCTCCCCCCCAGCTCCCGCTGTGCGCTCCCGCCCTCTCCCCTCCTCTCCCCGCCTCGTTCTCTCCCTCCCCCTCTCGTTCTCAGGCGCGACGCCGTCGTGTTTTAACGCCGCATCGTAGCCGACAAGTGGGCCACGCTACCGCGCCGTGTCGCTGACAGTGGGTGGGCAGTCATTATTCGTGGACCGGCGCGAAGGCCTCCGGCCCACGCGAATAAGATGTCGTGGACCATGCACCCGTGCGCATGGACCCGGTCCACGCGCACTGTGCCGTGGACCGCGCACAGTTCGTGCCACGTGTCAGCTCCCTGGTTTTCTGGCTTTTCTGATTTTGCTTTCAATTAATAATTTCATTGAAAAGCTTCAAAAATTCATATCTTTTTCATTATAACTCCAAAAATTATGAAACTTATTTCTAAAATTTTCTAAATTCAAGACCTTGCTAATGGCACTGGTTTTGCTCAATTTGGAGTTCATTTATTATGAGTTTAGTATTTATTTGCTCTCTCTGCTGTTGTGTCTTTTTCCGGTACTTTCGTCCTACTAGGGTTCGAAGACGCGGGAGACCTCCACTTCGACCAAGCTCAAGAGTACCAGGATCCCACTGCCTTTCACCAAGGTGAGTCAATACTTTGATCATTTTGAGCCTACATTTTATGCAAATTATATTTATTTAAAATATCAAAATTGCATGCTTTAATTCTGTAATCAAATGTATGTTAAACCTTAAGGTAGTTAAACACTCATTTGATGATTTTTTAAAGTAATATCCATCCTTTGATAAATTGAATCCCTTATTCCATGTCACCCTAGTAATTATGTGGTAAATACTAGCATAGATTGTACTTAAGCGACATGCTAGACTTGCTTAAGTACCAGGACAATAAATGTCTCGTTTATCATCTTTTAATCATGAAATCGGTTTTGGCAGTCACTGGATGTAAATGACTAGCGTGTTGTGTTAATTGGCTTTCCTCCCCAAAACCCTAAACAACTTGCTAGCTCCACATCTGGGCGGATGGAAAGAGTGGTGGGTGTTAGCGTGTGCTATACTAGGCAGGGCCCTTGCTATGTTAGGCAGACCCTTGGGTTTAGGGTGGGTGCGGCCGCATTGCATGTTGCCTTGTGCGCCTCCCCGGTTTGGTTAGTTGGTTATAATAGGCAAGGATCTTCTCGATAGGGCTATTTTCTATTCCCGTGAACATCCTCGCCTATATGTACTGAGCCTTTGCTCCCATTAATTCATTCACAATTTCCCAAAACCATTGTCTTTCATGGTATCACGAGTCCGGATTCTCAGACGAGCGAGCTTGCCGGCGGCGGCCCGAGAAGGCCAACGCCTCGCCACGCAAGCACCGAGGAGATGCACGATTCGGCCCTTGCTCGTGCGATCGAGGCCGACGAGGAAGCGACGGCCGCTGCCGCCGCTCGCGACGCGCGCCATCGCCCGCTTCAACGCCGCCCATGAACGCGCGGCCAAGGAGCGCGCGACGGCCGCCGCCGCAATCGCCACCTCCCAACCTTCGTGCGGCTGGCCTACGCTGCAGCGAAGACCGGCCGATTCGCAGACACCGCGATCCTCCAGAGGCCGCGCCCTCCTGAACCTTCACGCTCGGTGGTCGCCGTCTCCAACATCCGCAACCTCATCTCCATCGCTCGACGCCGACTCGGGTAACTTCAATTTGGCGTGACCAATTCCGCCGACTTCGGCAAGTTCTCCTCCAGATCACGACGCCTCAACAACCCGGCCCTCACGGATGGGAGCGGATGGACTGCGTGGTCCAATCCTGGATCCTCGGCACCCTCTCCGACGATCTCACCGAGATCATCTCCTCCCAGGGCTCCACCGCCAGGGACGCTTGGCTCGCCGTTGAGTCTCAATTCCTCGGCAACCGGGAGATACGCGCCATCCAGCTTGAGACACGGTTCCGCAACTTCGTCCAGGGCGACCTCTCCGTCGCCGAGTACTGCCGCCGCCTCAAGAAGATGGCCGACGATCTCACCGCCCTCGGGGAAGTCGTCACCGACCGCACCCTCGTCCTCAACGTGATCCGAGGCCTCAACGAGCGCTTCACCCACGTCGGCGCCCTGCTCCGTCGCGCCCGGCCCTTCCCCTCCTTCCTCGACGCGCGTGACGACCTCAGCCTGGAGGAGCTCACCCTGGAGTATCGGCAGCCTTCCTGCTGCGCCGCCTCGCCGCCACCACCAAGTCCTCGCGGTAGCCCCACGTGATCCGGTTCCAACTCGGGGGCGGCCACAGAACGTTACAAGAACAACGGCCGCCGCGGCAAGCGTGGCGCGCGGGCGGCGAGGGTCGCTTAACGGCCGGCCGCCACCGACGAGGCGCAAGAAGAAGAAACCGGCGCGCCCGTACCCGCAGTTAGCTCGGGCGCCAAGATCGCGCTGGCCGGCCGCCTTCGCCGTCCGTTTACAACCCGTGGACGGGCACCATCCACATGTGGCTCCGGCGCCGTCCCCATCGGGCGCCGATTCTCGGCCTCGTTCCCAAGAAGACGCTTCGTTGCCAGCAGAAGAGCCACTGCGGTCTCGCGGCGACCGAGGGGACCGCCATCGGGCGCCGCCGGTACTACAACCCCATGGCGGTCTCGCCCTCTGGGACACTCGATCATCGGCCTCCGCCAAAGACGCGGCAACGTTGAATCGCCCCGTCCGCCGAGTGGACCTTTGACTCAGTGCTACTTCTCACATGACATCCTCTTCAAAGAATCTTTCACATATTTTTTCTCGGCGGTATCCTACTCATTCATCCATTGTTGTGTGATAGCGGTTCCATGCTTCCGTAGTTGGCACCGCTCTTGAATTACCTCATTCTTTATTTCTTAATAATGTCCTTGTGTCTCCACAAATTATTAAGAATCTCATCTCGATTCGCCGCTTTACTATCGATAACAATTGCTCTGTCGAGTTTGACCTGCTTTGGTTGTTTCGTGAAGGATCCGCAAACTTCGAACGTGATCATCAGTGCAATAGCTCCGGCCCTGCACTTTGCGCCTCCCTCAAAGACGATCTCTTGTCGCCAAGATCGCCTTCCCCTTGTGGCATCGCGTCGTCTCGGCCACCACGCCATGAAGCTCTGAAGCTTGCGCCTAGTGTTTCCTTTCATATAGAGGATTGCTCCGATTTATGTCATGCTTGTCGGTTAGGGCGCCACGCTCGCTTGTTCTTCCATGCGTCCGCATCTCATGCGTCTAATAAGTTTGATCTTATGCATTGTGATCTCGGACATCCCGGTCGTCGTGTGTCCGGTTATAAATATTATTTGGTCATTCTTGATGATTGCACGCACTATCGTGGACTTTTCCTCTACGTGTTAACCGACACTTTCAAAGACGCCGCCAACTTCATTGCCTACGCCCCACCCGATTCGGCGCCACCGTGAAGGTCGTTCGGGCGACAACGGGGCGTAGTTTGACAACTCCAATACCGTACTTTCTTCCTCACCAGGGCATACATCTTCGCATGTCCCGCCCTTACACCCGGACGTGAGCGGTAAAGTCAACGCATCATTCGATCGATCAATAATGTTGTTCGCTCCCCCGCGTTCCAAGCCTCCATGCCCCCCTCTTACTGGATTGAGGCGCTCTCCACCGCGACGGCTCTGCTTAACATCTTGCCCACCAAGACCCTCGCTTTCTCTACGCCGCATCTTGCTCTATATGGCACACCACCGGCGTATGATCATCTACGGGTTTTTGGCTGCAAGTGTTATCCAACCGATCCGCCCATGACTCCTCACAAACTCGCCTCTAGGTCCGTCCTATGTGTCTTCCTTGGCTATTCTCACCATCATAAAGGATACATTGCCTTGACCTCTTCCTCCAATCGCATCATCATCTCAAGGCATGTTATCTTCGATGAAACTACCTTTCCGTTTGCTGATCGCGATGGACCCCACCCTCCTGCCGCCTTCGAGTTTCTTGATACTCCTGACGCTGTGCCTGTTCCTATTGGTCCATCGCACAAGTTTTTGCCTGCAGGAACACATCCCGCCGACCCTGGTGTCTTGGCGCCCGCTGCAGGTGCCCTCAGCCCCACTGTGGCTGCGCCAGAGGACCCTGCGCTCTACGTTTCCCCGGGACGACGCTCCCTGGGGACCCCGGCACCATCCTCCGCGCCACGCGCGCCCGATTTCTTTTCGCCCGCGCCACGCGGCCCAACGTTGCCGTCGTCACCCGCGCCACGCGCGGCCTCCTCCCCTACACCAGCGTCACCCGCGCCACGCGCGGCACATACGCTCCTTTTCCCCGTGCCACGTGCGGCCACGCCGTCATCGCCTGCTGCGTCCCCCGTTCGTGGGCCGCCACCTGGCTTCCCGCCTCTTCCCGAGCGTGTCATCACCAACGCGTCTACGCACGCCGGGAATGCCCGCCCGCTGTGCCTGCACCACCTTCGTCATCAGCACAGCCTGCTCCGCCAAGGGTGCTTCCCAAGAGTGCTGTTGCCGTTCCACCGGTGACCAACCAGCACTCTATGGCGACGCGCGCTAAGAGCGGGTTCCGCGTTCCGGCGCTCTTCCATGCTGAGCTCCTGTCTCCAGTGCCGAAGACCTATCGCAGCGCCCTCGCCGACCCGAGCTGGCGTGCTGCAATGGAAGACGAGCACGCCGCCCTTCTGCAGAACCACACTTGGGATCTTGTGCCCCGTCCGCCACATGCCAATGTCGTGACGGGCAAATGGATCTTCAAGCATAAGTTCCATGCTGACGGGACCTTGGAGCGGTACAAGGCGCGCTGGGTTCTTCGGGGTTTCACCCAGCGCCCTGGCGTGGATTTTTCAGAGACGTTCAGTCCAGTGGTGAAGCCAGCTACAGTCCGCACAGTACTCTCTCTCGCTCTCTCTCGCTACTGGCCCGTGCACCAACTTGATGTGAAGAATGCGTTCCTACATGGCACCTCTCGGAGGCGAGTAGTATCTGCAGACAACCGTCCGGCCAAGATCCCGCCACCAGATTTTATTTGTCGTCTGAACAAATCTCTCTACGGGTTGAAGCAGGCCCCTCGCGCGTGGTTCACCAGGATCGCCACGCATCTGACTTCCCTTGGTTTCGTTGAGGCCAAGTCAGACACGTCGCTCTTCGTCTACCGTCGCGGATCCGACCTCGCATATCTGCTACTTTATGTCGATGACATCGTCCTTACGGCCTCTTCATCAACACTCCTCCGCTGGATCATTTCGGCCCGCAACAGAGTTCTCCATGAAGGACCTCGTAGTCGCACCACTTCCTCGGTATGCATGTTGGCCTCTGGCGATGGTCTTCTTCTTTCTCGAAGCGATACATGATGGAGCTCCTTGATCGCTACCGGCATGTCCGAGTGCAAACCGTGCTTGACGCCAGTGGACACCAGCCCCAAGGTTGCGGCTGCAGATGGTGCCCCAGTCTCCGATGTCTCTGACTTCCGCAGCCTCGCCGGTGCCTTGCAGTGGCTGACCTTCACTCGGCCAGACATCGCCTACGCTGTGCAGCAAGTATGCCTTCACATGCATGATCCCAGGGAGCCGCACCTTTCTGCACTGAAGCGGATTCTTCGGTACATTCGTGGCACTCTTGACATGGGTCTTATCTGCGACCATCCTCAGCGACGGATCTTGTGGTCTACACCGATGCCGATTGGGTGGTTGTCCCGATACGCCGCAAGTCCACCTCGGGCTATCGCTGTGTTCCTCGGCGACAGTCTCGTCTCCTGGTCATCCAAACGCCGTAACACCGCCTCTCGGTCCAGTCTTTGGCCGAGTATCGCGATGGCTAATGGAGTTGCCGAGGCTACTCGGCCGCGCCAGCCTCCTCCTGAGCTTCACGCCTCCGGCGAAGCTACTACCGTGTATTGCGACAACATCAGCGCCGTCTACATGTCTTCCAACCCCATCCAGCATCAACGCACCAAGCACATCGAGATTGACCTCCATTTTGTCCGAGAACGAAGTTGTCACTGTGTCTTTCAAGGTCCTACATGTGCCTACTACATCACAAAGATGCGGACATCTTCACCAAGGGCCTACCCTCCACCATTTTTACAGAATTCAGGACCAGTCTCAACGTGTGCAGTGGCTGACGATTCGACTGCGGGGGGGTGTTAGCGTGTGCTATACTAGGCAGGGCCCTTGCTATGTTAGGCGAGACCCTTGTTTAGGGCGGTGCCGCATTGCATGTTGCCTTGTGCGCCTCCCCCTGGTTTGGTTAGTTGGTTATAATAGGCAAGGATCTTCTCAGATAGGGCTATTTCCTATTCCCGTGAACATCCCTGCCTATATGTACTCGAGCCTTTGCTCCCATTAATTCATTCACAATTTCCCCAAAACCATTGTCTTTCGGTAAAGCGAACGTACGAGAATGGGTGGAATGTGGTATGAACCGCCTAGATGGATTAAGGACTTAATCTTGTCATGACCTCCTGTGTAAAACAAGTACAACCGCAAGTCTGCAAAGTGCAACTTGGCTTAGTAAAATTATTGAACCCTGAATGTCATCCCACAACTGGAGTTTGGAAGTGTGCAAGAGGCAGGATGTATGCTGGCTTGAAAGGGATACCGAGGAGGGTGAAGTTGCCAGCTGTGCTAGTCGTTGTGGTGAACATCCCGCACAACTTATGGAATTGGCCATAGGGGTGAGATGACGGAAGGGGCAAGGTAGTTTGAAACGTTACTGTGACGATCGCTCAACTACATGACTAAGGAATCATGTGGGGTAACGAGTATGATTATCTCTTGTGGGTACAGTGTACAACCTCCGCAGAGTCTAAACTGTTTAAACAGTCGCACCTACGGTCATAGGCGGACATGGGATCTTAACTTGAGTTAGTTCTATTTTAAAAACCTTTGTGGGTGGATTACAACCAAGACGGCTCACCTAGCCTGAGGTTGGATTTTTTTCCTGAGCCGTCGAGCTCAGTGGTGTGAAGGAGCGGAAGTAGATCCAATAAAATGATGCATGTGTAGAGTTCCAATGGAGGGAACCTCTACTGTTATTTAATATTGCACTTACTCTCTTTAATAAAAATGCAAATTGTTTAAAATGCTAAGTCATAGGGCTTTGTAATTATGATAATTGAAAATGTTGCTTTAGCAAATAAAAGAACCTGAGCCATCCTTGTTAAGCCTTGCATGTATATTATTGCATACTGTGTGTTGGCTCGCGGGAACGGAAGTTGTGCTCATTCTCGCACCCTCCCAAACCCTCTAGATGATATGGATCAAGGAGACTACGCGTACTACGAGAATCCTGAAGTTGATGGCCAAGGAACCTCAAGAATAGTCTAGATTCTGTAGTCTAGGTCTCGCCCCAGTCTAGTGGACTCATCGGTACTTGCGTACAACCGATATTACTCAATCCTTGGATAATATCAGTCGTACGTAAGTCACCCCAGTCGCTTGTCTGTGAAGAGATGAACCATATCCCCTCTTTTGCTTTCGCTGTAGCTTCGTGCTTTTGTGTGATGTAATCAATTTGGCCTGGTGGCCCTTATGTAAAACTCGACCCGACATGGTCTATGTCACTCTGATGTCTATTTGTATTTGAATGACTTAATTCACGCCATGTATGAAATGATTCAGCAATGAGCCTGTGAGTGCTACCTACTGATCCAAGGAGTAGCATAGTATTTTCACAGAGGATTCGGGATTTGAAAATCTGGGTCCAACAATTGCATTATCTATATATGGCATACACCTCTTGTACTCCTATATATACTGCTCATTGGGCCCCTTCAATATACACACAATATTCATAACATGGTATCAGAGCCAAGGTTAGGGTTAAGGTTTCTTATCTGCGCCGCCTCCTAGGCTAGACCCGTTCTCCGCTGCCGCTGCCCCCAGGAGGACCGATCTTTGCTCCCAGGGGCGTCCTCTCGTCGTTACCGCTGGATCATCCTCTCCACCTTGCCACTCACTCATTCTTCTGTTGGTTCATCCTCTCCAGCGGACTCGAGTAGACGCCGACGCGGCCCCCAAGCCCGCATCGCCCGTGCTCCGCCGCCAGATCCCGGCTCGCTACGCTACCACCGCGACCGGCCGCCTCCCGTGACCGCCGCCTCGAGCTACCCCGCCGAGCTCGCTCCACAGCACCACCGCTCGAGTCTCCCGCCTGGATCCAATGAACCAGCTTCTTCGCTCGCTAGCCTTATCCTCTGTCGACTTCTTCTCAACAGGCTTCTTCTCCGTTGGCTTCTTCTCGGCCGTGGAGATCGATTGGGGGGAAGGAGATGAGGACGCTGCGCTGCCTCTGCATCCTTGTCTTGGTGTTTACGGCATGGATCTTTGGAGGCTACCTCAATTGCTACAGCCATGATGGCAAGGCAACGTGCTCCTATGATGTATGCAGGCTATGGATTTGGATACGATTCTCTGGGTATAAATTGTCTTGGTGTTTGGTGTTGATGGAATTGAAGAGAGAGGAGGTGATATGTCATTGTTGGTGGATGATGTTGTCGGTGGGGTGGAGATTGAGATTGCGTTTGTTGCTTTCGATGTGTGCTTATTAGTCTTTTCTAGTCATTAGTTGTGCTAGTTACTGCTGCTCATTAGTAACGCTAGTTGCTGCTAGCTATTCTTGCTGCTACTATTAGTTATGTTTTTGTGTCTTTTCTTCTACTGCGTCTATCCAAGTCTGTATCACTCAATTTTTGAGTTCGTCTAAGCCATGCAAGTCCACAAATTTATTATCAGCCACAGAAGCATAGAAATTCCCTTATGCATGGCAACTGCCGCCGCTCCCGCGTTCTTTCTGAGCCGCATGCAGATCGTAGAAGTCATTATGATGTCGTCGCTTCTCTTTTAGCAGCCGCCCTAAGCTTCTAAGGTTGTCACGCTTCTTCTGCGCCGCCGCTGTCTTGGGTTTCGACCGACCACATGCTTCCATATATTCCTATTCGGCTTGATTTGACTGCTCTCTCTATTCATTGTCGGTTTTATCATCTTCTTCGTCGTGTTGCTGCAGTCAACTTTCTCAGCCCCTGCACCTTGAGCTTTATAGGTTGTTGCACGATCCTAGATGGGAGAAAATCTTTTGATACTTGACATATTTTCCAAGAGTTGCATGCTACAACGACATTATCAAGACTCGGACTTTGGATTTTTCCATATTTTAGTGTCAACCCTTTTCAAATGCAATGCTATTGCATACGCCTTGCATTTGAGGGGGTGTTGAATTGGAGTTAGAATATGGACTCTTTTGTATTTTCTTATCTGCCTTTTGCATTGCCTTATCTGTATATAACATACACCTTTTGTACTCCTATATATATTGCTTATTGGATTTCTTCAATATACACACAATATTCATAACAATCAAAACTAAAGCACGACCTCTATTTGTTTCAAAATAATGTAGCCTTTGTGGAGAAATCAAACTAGTTGTACGTACCATCATGCCATGTTCCTCCTTAAGACGCACCAAATACCTCTCAGAATCTTGCTTGTTCTCTGATATCTTTTCATTACATTTGTTTTCCATTTCCCTTATGAGCTTTTCAGCCTGAATTTTTCAACATTCAGAAAAAATAGAGAGTACAAACCATATAAAGATAACAAATATCTAGCATAAGTAACTTCTGAAAGAAAAGAGTTTACTTACCTTCTCTTTTTCAGCATTAATGATTTCTACCTTTTCTAGATCATATTTCTTACGGATGTCATTGATTGCCTGCAAAATTTATTTGCAAATTGTTACTTGTGATTGAGATAGCAAAGTGCTACACAATTAATAGAAATGTAATACCTGATCATTTTTGAGAGACAACTCTTTCAAATGCTTGGATAGCTCTATCTGTTTACCTTCAAGCATGAGATCATACTGTTTTTTCGCCTCAGTAAGTTGACATTGTGTTGCAGCAAGTGATGCTTGGACCTGGGCGGAGAAAGAAAAGGTTGTATGTTGTCTACAGATCATTACATTACGAGATTTACAAGATCTGGTAAACACAAACCTGTAACTTCTGTTCCGCCAAACTGTTGTTCTCTTTCCACAGAACACATATACAGCTGCTCCTTCTCATCAAGAACACTGCGGAGCTGGTTGACCTGATTCTCAAGTGTGTCAACCTGCTGGTCACGCTTAGCAATCTCTCCTTGCAGAGATTCTGCATCGTTAGATTTCTCCTCCAAAACTGACTGCACTCTGTCTAGAAGTTCCTGATTATCTGATTCTAGATTCAAAATCTTCTGTAGCAACTCTTTCTGCAAAATTCCAATCTCATGAGTAAGGAAGCTTACAGGTTAAATAGCAATAGTTCTTAAATAACAACTATTTTTTGTCACTGGGCCAGCTAGGTCAAAACCTTGTGATTTTCAGCAAGGCTAGAATCCTCCAGTAAATTTTGAACTCTCCCTTGTAGCTCAGAAGCTAATTTTTCCAACCGATTAATGTTGAAGGAAGCAATTTCTGCTTCAGACTCCAATTTTCTGGTCTTTTCTTCAGCCACTTGGCATTCTTCTACATGTTGAACCATAACAATTTCCTGAGTTTTCTGCAACTCTGTAATTCTGGACTTCAGTTCCTCAATTTCAATTTTGAGAGCACTATTTTCTGATATCAAATCTACATATTGGTTTTGGAGATGCTCAAATTTGTCCTTAGCACATCTTGTTATCAGCATTTTCTCCTCTTGGACCATTCCATAGTACCTCTCAAATGAAGAAAGCAGCCTAGAGACATGACTTGACATTGATGCATGCTCTTTATCTAGCCCAGTTACTCTAGCCACAAAGCCGCTAAGCAATTCATTAAGCTCCTTATTGTCCTTGCATAGTTTTTCAACTTCCAGACTATAGCCCTGATTCCTAAGCTCCAACTCATTCTTTTCGCTTTCAGCACATGCAAGGTTTTCTTTCAGGCGAATGCAAGCATCTTCTTTTAGCTTCAACTCTTGCTCCATGCATTGCAAGGGAGTCAGCACACAACAATCGGGCTTTATTTTCTTCAACTGAACCCCACAATTGTTTGATGAGGGAATCTGCATGTAGAAAGTGAACACAGTCGTGTTACTTACTGCTCGTGGTTAGAACTGTTGCACTGCAGGCACTTTGAAAGTAGTAAATGGAAATTGTTCAATGGAGTATCTTATGTCATCTTCCCAAACTCCCACCACAGTTTTCACAATAGGATAACTTGGAATCGGTAATTTTACTTTTCTCCTCAGCGAAGTTTTTGTTTTCCAACAACTTGCCCATAACTACCCATAAGGGCCATAATGCAATTTAACCATACGACCAATACCATTTCTTATTCGTCAATTGGTACAAAAAAAATCCAACACACACCTTTTTCCTTTATGGTAGTATCGTTGGCATATAGCTGTTCCTTGTAACTCTGATCCATTTCTTCTTTCTCTTGTTTGATCTGCAACATCTCCTGATTCCCTGAGTTAATGGAGCAGGTGACAGTATTGTCACATTATCACGCAAATATTTAGCACATTGCTGATCATTCTATCTATTCACAAATCATATCAATAAACACAAAATTGCAAATGACATCAGGATTTAGATGACATAAACAGAAGTATAGCAGATAGGAGTCCCCTAGCAGATATGCAGTCTCTAGTGGTGAGTTACTGAGTTGTCAGACAGTCAGGTATTCTAAAATATTAGTACTAGCCATGAAGTGTGAAGAGACCAGCCTGAAATGATCTTTTGTTCTGCACATTCCAGTTTTATTGATGAATCATGCAACAGGCAGTTGAATTCATCTAAAGCTTTGGAGTTCTTCCCAAGCATCTCCTCGAAAAACTTCTTGTCAGCCTCAGCTGCCAGTGTATTGTTTCACCAGTTAGATCTGAACAACAGGTATGCATGACAAAATGCAACCACAAACATTACCTCTTTCTGTCTGACTAGCTAACTGCTGCAGAGTTTCAGTCAATTGATCGCACATGGTCTTTGTTGAGGAAACTTTCGAATCTAATCCCTGCCAGAGCTTCGAATCTTCAATCTGTTTCACCTTCAGCTTCACATTTTCATTGACAGCTTCTTGAAGTTTTGCTTCTAACTTATTTATCTGTTCTGTTGCTCTTCTCAACTTGGTATGCTAAGTTATATAAAGCATATGTATCGTTAATAAGAAATCTTGTGTCAAACAAATATAACATGTTGCTGTAGACAAATGATGCTGTACGGTGATAGATTCGTTTTGTACTTGAGCCAATTTACCCTATATCCATTCATCCATCACAGCACTGGAACATTTGCAACACGAAAGGTGACTGCAGTAATCATATTTATGCCATTCTGAATGTAATAGAACTAGATGCAATGAGCAAAAGGCCCCTTATTGTAACACAGTAATGATTCTAAGGGCAAGTTCTCGTATTTAATTAAGTTCAGGGCTAGCCCTCTTGATGATCATACAGAAGGAAGCCCATTGAGATAAGAGAAATGACAAATGGGAAGGTAAGATTTCACTCAACCTCTCATATGTTTAACAGAAATTACAGAGGGCAAAGGATCTTCTCGGATAGGGCTATTTCCTATTCCCGTGAACATCCTCGCCTATATGTACTCGAGCCTTTGCTCCCATTAATTCATTCACAATTTCCCCAAAACCATTGTCTTTCAGTGGGTGCGAACGTAGCACGAGAATGGGTGGAATGTGGTATGAACCGCCTAGATGGATTAAGGACTTAATCTTGTCATGACCTCCTGTGTAAAACAAGTACAACCGCAAGTCTGCAAAGTGCAACTTGGCTTAGTAAAATTATTGAACCACGAATGTCATCCCACAATTGGAGTTTGGAAGTGTGCAAGAGGCGGGATGTATCTTTGGCTTGAAAGGGATCCGAGGAGGGTGAAGTTGCCAGCTGTGCTAGTCGTTGTGGTGAACATCCCGCACAACTTATGGAATTGGCCATAGGGGTGAGATGACGGAAGGGGCAAGGTAGTTTGAAACGTTACTGTGACGATCGCTCAACTACATGACTAAGGAATCATGTGGGGTAACGAGTATGATTATCTCTTGTGGGTACAGTGTACAACCTCCGCAGAGTCTAAACTGTTTAAACAGTCGCACCTACGGTCATAGGCGGACATGGGATCTTAACTTGAGTTAGTTCTATTTTAAAAACCTTTGTGGGTGGATTACAACCAAGACGGCTCACCTAGCCTGAGGTTGGATTTTTTTCCTGAGCCGTCGAGCTCAGTGGTGTGAAGGAGCGGAAGTAGATCCAATAAAATGATGCATGTGTAGAGTTCCAATGGAGGGAACCTCTACTGTTATTTAATATTGCACTTACTCTCTTTAATAAAAATGCAAATTGTTTAAAATGCTAAGTCATAGGGCTTTGTAATTATGATAATTGAAAATGTTGCTTTAGCAAATAAAAGAACCTGAGCCATCCTTGTTAAGCCTTGCATGTATATTATTGCATACTGTGTGTTGGCTCGCGGGAACGGAAGTTGTGCTCATTCTCGCACCCTCCCAAACCCTCTAGATGATATGGATCAAGGAGACTACGCGTACTACGAGAATCCTGAAGTTGATGGCCAAGGGAACCCTGAAGAATAGTCTAGATTCTGTAGTCTAGGTCTCGCCCCAGTCTAGTGGACTCATCGGTACTTGCGTACAACCGATATTACTCAATCCTTGGATAATATCAGTCGTACGTAAGTCACCCCGATCGACGTAAGTCACCCTTTTGCGCTTGTCGTGCTTTTGTGTGAAGAGATGAACCCTATCACCTGTCTATTTGTATTTTGCTTAATTCACGCCATGTATGTAATTCGTGCTTTTGTGTGATGTAATCAATTTGGCCTGGTGGCCCTTATATGGCATACACCTCTTGTACTCCTATATATACTGCTCATTGGGCCCCTTCAATATACACACAATATTCATAACATGGTATCAGAGCCAAGGTTAGGGTTAAGGTTTCTTATCTGCGCCGCCTCCTAGGCTAGACCCGTTCTCATTGCCACGCGCCCGGAGGACCGATCTTTGCTCCCATGGGCGTCCTCTCGTCGTTACCGCTGGATCATCCTCTCCAGCCGCCGCTGTCACTCCGCTGCTGCTGGTTCATCCTCTCCAGCGGACTCGAGTAGACGCCGACGCGGCCCCCAAGCCCTTGATCGCCTGCGTGCTCCGCCGCCAGATCCCGGCTCGCTACGCTACCACCGCACCCGGTCGCCTCCGCTGCACCGCCGCCTCGAGCTATCCCGCCCGAGCTCGCTCCGCTGCACCACCGCCTCGAGTCTCCCGCCCGGATCCAGCGAACCAGGCTTCTTCGTTCTCGCTAGCCTTATCCTCCGTCGACTTCTTCTCAACAGGCTTCTTCTCCGTTGGCTTCTTCTCGGCCGTGGAGATCGATTGGGGGGAAGGAGATGAGGACGCTGCGCTGCCTCTGCATCCTTGTCTTGGTGTTTACGGTGCGGATGCTGGAGGGCTACCTCAATTGCTACAGCCATGATGGCAAGGCAACGTGCTCCTATGATGTATGCAGGCTATGGATTTGGATACGATTCTCTGGGTATAAATTGTCTTGGTGTTTGGTGTTGATGGAATTGAAGAGGAGAGGAGGTGATATGCTGCTGTTGGTGGATGATGTTGTCGGTGGGGGTGGAGATTGAGATTGCGTTTGTTGCTTTCGATGTGTGCTTATTAGTCTTTTCTAGTCATTAGTTGTGCTAGTTACTGCTGCTCATTAGTAACGCTAGTTGCTGCTAGCTATTCTTGCTGCTACTATTAGTTATGTTTTTGTGTCTTTTCTTCTGCTGCGTCTATCCAAGTCTGTATCACTCAATTTTTGAGTTCGTCTAAGCCATGCAAGTCCACAAATTTATTATCAGTCACAGAAGCATAGAAATTCCCTTATGCATGGCAACAGCCGCCGCTCCCGCGTTCTTTCTGAGCCGCATGCAGATCGTAGAAGTCATTATGATGTCGTCGCTTCTCTTTTAGCAGCCGCCCTAAGCTTCTAAGGTTGTCACGCTTCTTCTGCGCCGCCGCTGTCTTGGGTTTCGATCTGCACTGTCATGCTTCCATATATTCCTATTCGGCTTGATTTGACAGCTCTCTCTATTCATTGTCGGTTTTATCATCTTCTTCGTCGTGTTGCTGCAGTCAACTTTCTCAGCCCCTGCACCTTGAGCTTTATAGGTTGTTGCACGATCCTAGATGGGAGAAAATCTTTTGATACTTGACATATTTTCCAAGAGTTGCATGCTACAACGACATTATCAAGACTCGGACTTTGGATTTTTCCATATTTTAGTGTCAACCCTTTTCAAATGCAATGCTATTGCATACGCCTTGCATTTGAGGGGGTGTTGAATTGGAGTTAGAATATGGACTCTTTTGTATTTTCTTATCTGCCTTTTGTATTGCCTTATCTGTATATAACATACACCTTTTGTACTCCTATATATATTGCTTATTGGATTTCTTCAATATACACACAATATTCATAACAATCAAAACTAAAGCACGACCTCTATTTGTTTCAAAATAATGTAGCCTTTGTGGAGAAATCAAACTAGTTGTACGTACCATCATGCCATGTTCCTCCTTAAGACGCACCAAATACCTCTCAGAATCTTGCTTGTTCTCTGATATCTTTTCATTACATTTGTTTTCCATTTCCCTTATGAGCTTTTCAGCCTGAATTTTTCAACATTCAGAAAAAATAGAGAGTACAAACCATATAAAGATAACAAATATCTAGCATAAGTAACTTCTGAAAGAAAAGAGTTTACTTACCTTCTCTTTTTCAGCATTAATGATTTCTACCTTTTCTAGATCATATTTCTTACGGATGTCATTGATTGCCTGCAAAATTTATTTGCAAATTGTTACTTGTGATTGAGATAGCAAAGTGCTACACAATTAATAGAAATGTAATACCTGATCATTTTTGAGAGACAACTCTTTCAAATGCTTGGATAGCTCTATCTGTTTACCTTCAAGCATGAGATCATACTGTTTTTTCGCCTCAGTAAGTTGACATTGTGTTGCAGCAAGTGATGCTTGGACCTGGGCGGAGAAAGAAAAGGTTGTATGTTGTCTACAGATCATTACATTACGAGATTTACAAGATCTGGTAAACACAAACCTGTAACTTCTGTTCCGCCAAACTGTTTTCTCTTTCCACAGAACACATATACAGCTGCTCCTTCTCATCAAGAACACTGCGGAGCTGGTTGACCTGATTCTCAAGTGTGTCAACCTGCTGGTCACGCTTAGCAATCTCTCCTTGCAGAGATTCTGCATCGTTAGATTTCTCCTCCAAAACTGACTGCACTCTGTCTAGAAGTTCCTGATTATCTGATTCTAGATTCAAAATCTTCTGTAGCAACTCTTTCTGCAAAATTCCAATCTCATGAGTAAGGAAGCTTACAGGTTAAATAGCAATAGTTCTTAAATAACAACTATTTTTTGTCACTGGGCCAGCTAGGTCAAAACCTTGTGATTTTCAGCAAGGCTAGAATCCTCCAGTAAATTTTGAACTCTCCCTTGTAGCTCAGAAGCTAATTTTTCCAACCGATTAATGTTGAAGGAAGCAATTTCTGCTTCAGACTCCAATTTTCTGGTCTTTTCTTCAGCCACTTGGCATTCTTCTACATGTTGAACCATAACAATTTCCTGAGTTTTCTGCAACTCTGTAATTCTGGACTTCAGTTCCTCAATTTCAATTTTGAGAGCACTATTTTCTGATATCAAATCTACATATTGGTTTTGGAGATGCTCAAATTTGTCCTTAGCACATCTTGTTATCAGCATTTTCTCCTCTTGGACCATTCCATAGTACCTCTCAAATGAAGAAAGCAGCCTAGAGACATGACTTGACATTGATGCATGCTCTTTATCTAGCCCAGTTACTCTAGCCACAAAGCCGCTAAGCAATTCATTAAGCTCCTTATTGTCCTTGCATAGTTTTTCAACTTCCAGACTATAGCCCTGATTCCTAAGCTCCAACTCATTCTTTTCGCTTTCAGCACATGCAAGGTTTTCTTTCAGGCGAATGCAAGCATCTTCTTTTAGCTTCAACTCTTGCTCCATGCATTGCAAGCGGGAGTCAGCACACAACAATCGGGCTTTATTTTCTTCAACTGAACCCCACAATTGTTTGATGAGGGAATCTGCATGTAGAAAGTGAACACAGTCGTGTTACTTACTGCTCGTGGTTAGAACTGTTGCACTGCAGGCACTTTGAAAGTAGTAAATGGAAATTGTTCAATGGAGTATCTTATGTCATCTTCCCAAACTCCCACCACAGTTTTCACAATAGGATAACTTGGAATCGGTAATTTTACTTTTCTCCTCAGCGAAGTTTTTGTTTTCCAACAACTTGCCCATAACTACCCATAAGGGCCATAATGCAATTTAACCATACGACCAATACCATTTCTTATTCGTCAATTGGTACAAAAAAAATCCAACACACACCTTTTTCCTTTATGGTAGTATCGTTGGCATATAGCTGTTCCTTGTAACTCTGATCCATTTCTTCTTTCTCTTGTTTGATCTGCAACATCTCCTGATTCCCTGAGTTAATGGAGCAGGTGACAGTATTGTCACATTATCACGCAAATATTTAGCACATTGCTGATCATTCTATCTATTCACAAATCATATCAATAAACACAAAATTGCAAATGACATCAGGATTTAGATGACATAAACAGAAGTATAGCAGATAGGAGTCCCCTAGCAGATATGCAGTCTCTAGTGGTGAGTTACTGAGTTGTCAGACAGTCAGGTATTCTAAAATATTAGTACTAGCCATGAAGTGTGAAGAGACCAGCCTGAAATGATCTTTTGTTCTGCACATTCCAGTTTTATTGATGAATCATGCAACAGGCAGTTGAATTCATCTAAAGCTTTGGAGTTCTTCCCAAGCATCTCCTCGAAAAACTTCTTGTCAGCCTCAGCTGCCAGTGTATTGTTTCACCAGTTAGATCTGAACAACAGGTATGCATGACAAAATGCAACCACAAACATTACCTCTTTCTGTCTGACTAGCTAACTGCTGCAGAGTTTCAGTCAATTGATCGCACATGGTCTTTGTTGAGGAAACTTTCGAATCTAATCCCTGCCAGAGCTTCGAATCTTCAATCTGTTTCACCTTCAGCTTCACATTTTCATTGACAGCTTCTTGAAGTTTTGCTTCTAACTTATTTATCTGTTCTGTTGCTCTTCTCAACTTGGTATGCTAAGTTATATAAAGCATATGTATCGTTAATAAGAAATCTTGTGTCAAACAAATATAACATGTTGCTGTAGACAAATGATGCTGTACGGTGATAGATTCGTTTTGTACTTGAGCCAATTTACCCTATATCCATTCATCCATCACAGCACTGGAACATTTGCAACACGAAAGGTGACTGCAGTAATCATATTTATGCCATTCTGAATGTAATAGAACTAGATGCAATGAGCAAAAGGCCCCTTATTGTAACACAGTAATGATTCTAAGGGCAAGTTCTCGTATTTAATTAAGTTCAGGGCTAGCCCTCTTGATGATCATACAGAAGGAAGCCCATTGAGATAAGAGAAATGACAAATGGGAAGGTAAGATTTCACTCAACCTCTCATATGTTTAACAGAAATTACAGAGGGCAAAACATCGTGGATGCTGCAAGTGAGCAATAGCAGAGCTCCTTCACATGAAAAGTTTGAATTCAAAAAGACATACTTCCAGAAAAATGAGTTTGACTCTGTTGGCACTAAAAGAGGTTGCTAAACAGCATATAACATCTCATAGGTAGAACTTTTTTAACACAACTACATAGATATAACTCACGGGGAAAGAAATAGGTATCCAAAACACTGCAGAAAGACAGTAAAATCATGAGATTCAGACTAGCTACAACATGTGCAGCCTTATAATGATAAGGACTTGATGCTTGTGAGCTGCCTATAATGGTTGAACATTTTACTGCCATGTTGAAATGCATACAACATTTATGATTTATTCTACCCACAGATGAATACCGTAGGCCACAAAAAAACATCATATGATTCCAAAAACTGGAAATAGAAAACTATCCATGTGTCATACCACCAGGACGATCCAACTGAAACAACCCTGATAAGATACAACTGTGCAATTTTGATACTGATCAATCAGAAGACAACTCTTCTGCTACTGGCACCACCCTGACAGATACCAAATCTATGAAGAAACTTAAATAGTGACAGGACAGTTGGGCAAAATTTCAGAAACAATTCGCAATTCATACAATTAATAATAAGATCTACATCCCTTTCAGTCAAATTTCCGACAGAACACAACAAACTGCAAAACGTTGAGAAATATACCGCCATTTCTAGATCAGTCTTCACTGAAGCCTGCTCCTTGACCAATTTCTCTTCAACCAGGCACATATTTTGAGAGAAATCAGTACAACGCACAAAACAGACAGCTTCCTCAAATCAAACCAGGGGAAAATCAAATCAGTACCTGCTGTGATCTTAAGATTGGCGAAGCTCCCGTACGTGCTACCTCCAGCATCCGACGAGGGTTTCGGGTTCGCGGCCTTCACGGCCGTCGAGGTGGATCCAGCGATGGATCGGAACCCCTCGAGGCTCCTAAGCCCCGAGAGCCCCAGCTTCTGCATCCTGTCGCCGAAACCCTAGGTTTTGCCGGAGGCGGCGGAGCTGCAGCCAAAGCCCTAACTTGAGTACAACGAAGCCACGAAAAATACACCAAATAAGCCCTGGTCGGTACGCCGCTTACCGATCAGGGAGTAGAAAGCGATCTGGGGGTGTCGCCTCGCGATCGTGGACTTGCCTCCCGAAGTATCTAGAAGCTTCGAGATGATTCGAACCGGAAATGAAGCCAATCGAGTGAGCTCGGTTTGGAGTGCGCGAGCCAATCGAGTGATCAAGCAAGCGGAGTGGTGAGATCCCTTACCGAATTGGAGAAACGGCTTCGACGCGGAGGCTTCTCTAGCCCTGGGTTCGCCTCCCGACGATTCCAGAAGCTTCCAGAGAATTCGAGGGGTAACCTAGTGACGTGGGTCCGAATCTGATCAGGCAAGCCCCGTTGTTACCGACTCGACGAGGACGAAGCGACTTCCAGTCGTGGGTTCCGATTCCCTCGGTTGTCTACGGAAGACTCGCGAGATTTCTAGAAGCTTCGAGAGATTTCTACGGCGAGAGAGATCAAACGGAACGGGAGGGGAGAGGAGGAGAGCGGAGGCGTTTGAATTGCCGGTTCGGCGCCAGGTCGAATTTATAGGCCGGTGAAGTGGTGAGGCTGGGAACCCGGGAAACAGCCAGACGGGGGCGAGCGACGGACGGACGGTGCCTGCCATATCCCCATATTCCTCTCTCTCTCTCTCTCTCTCTCTCTCTCTCTATATATATATATATATATATATATATATATATATATATATATAAATATATATATATATAAAAGAATATATACTCTTTTATAATATATATATATATATATATATATATATATATATAATGCTAATGGCTATTTAGGTGTTAAGGTGCTAATGCTAACCAGAAGAGTTAGATCTGGATTGAACGATTTGAGTGTTAATCTCACCTTCAATCCACTTAACCTTTTTTTTACTAAACATGCTGCATACCCCTTCATTTCACATCCCCAATCCTCTGACCTCTCACCTGACCGCCCTCCTTGGCCCCTGGCGCAGCCTATCACCTTTGTGGAGATCGGGCGGGTGGCCCTCATCAACCACAGCAAGGACTACGATCGCCCTCCCTGTCTTGCTTATACGTTGCCAATCCTCTGAGATATTGAAGTCCCCTTCTCAGTGTTCTACTATGAGATATTGAACTCCCCTGATCGTGCTTGCAACCTTGCTAAACAGGTTTAATTCTTTTTGTTTTGTGTACATATGTTTCGATTAGTATGGTCGTGATATTCACGTCCCCAATCTTGTGATATGGTTGTGATATCTTGTCATTGTGTTGGATACCAGTATGGTATGAGGTGTCTAGATTTGCATCTATGGACATCAACTCATCATGTTTGAGAGCGTAGAAGCTATATCTTACTCCCCCTTGTAATTTACATTGAGTAGATTGCCAGCCAAACATGTTAGTTTAGTCTATCATTTATTTTTCTTTGAATCCATCTTGCGTGGGTGAGTGGTGGGTTTCAGACCCTATCATTTATTTTTCTTTGAATCCATTTTGCGTGGGTGAGTGGTGGGTTTCAGACACACTACTACAGAGAGTGTCATCACATACGGCTCCAAACCGTCATCACAAATGGTTTTTGTACTCTCTGAATCTATATGTATGTGATAACAGATGGTTATCACAGACGGTTTGCGAGCCGTCTGTGAAAAGTCATATCACGAACGGTTTTTTGTGGAAACTGTCTGTGATAGTTGGACTTCACAGATGTTTCAACAAAAAACCGTCTGTGGTATCCCAAATAGCACAAACAGTTTTTAGTAGAAACCGTCTATGAATGCTTACTATCACAGACGGTTTTTACCAAAAATCGTCTGTGATACGTGAGATATCACAGACGATTATTTGTTGAAACCGTTCGTGAAGTCCAACTATCACAGATGGTTTCTACCAAAGACCGTCTGTGATATGAATGATATCACAGACGGTTTTTGATAGTAGTCGTTTGTGATATACGACATATCACAGACGGTTGTTGGTGATAGCCATCTCTGATCAGATATATATTACAGACGGATGTTAGTAGTAGTTGTTAGTAGTAGCCGTCTGTGAGTATCATTCACAGACGGTTTATTAGACAAAACCGTCTGTGATAGTTCGTTTTGTACCTAAATATATTTTGATTTTTCGGCTAGCATCAGGTAATGCTAGCCATGGTCTCTGAAAACAAGTAAGCAGAAAACAGATATATCACAATTGATTTGATATAGAACAACTCAAAGTGATTTATAAACTCAATATCAATTACAAAGTCACTTTAATGATCTAATTACAAAGTGATTTAATTACAACTACTCAAAGCGAATTACAATAAATCAGAGTCGTCGGGGTAAAACTCTCCACTCTCTTTAATGATTTCCCCCGTTATGAAGGTGGCTAGCCGTTTTTGAACTTCCACAAGTAAGTCCAGATCGAAGCTACTTTCTGGTATTTTTATGCCCTGTCGCTAGCAAGAGTAAAGTAGTAAGTATATATATGTAAATTCATAATTATGAAATAATTATTAAGAGATTGACCTTTGGATCCTTCAGCTTAGCACTCGTGATTTCCAGCATATGACGACAAACATAGAATGCACATATGTTGCCTTGATATAGTTGCTGGTGGCACTGCAAAAATAGAAGTTTGATATATGATATAAGTATAGTCTTGTGACGCAGTTTGTCGCCTGGTTCAATGTGTGTCCCTCTCTCGGCAACATAGGTGCTAAACGACCTACGTAATTCCAAAAGGTTATCCTCAAACATTTCAAATGAACGAAGACTACAATGGAGTTACGTATGGAGGAAATGAGCATATCTGTCGAGTACTTTTTGCACAAGGGTGAAGTCGTGCTTGTTATTGACTAGAGAATCAAGGTATATTAACTTGTTCCACTTTGATACAACAATGACTAGAAGGACTGAGTGCCACTTACTCATGTATGTCGCTTTAGTCATTAAACCTAAGTTCGTGTTGCATATAAAGAACAAATGAAATTTGTATAGCAAGTAGTGAAGCACTTACCCCTGGTTGTAGGGCACCAGTATGTAGTCATTGTCGCTATGAGTATGCAATCCCTTCGTTATGTACTTCTCGATGTAGTTTTCATCTTTGCGAATGCATTGCTCTGAGATCAAATATGGGTAGAGCAAACCCACTAGTTGTCGCCATCGCCGGCATTGTTGCATCATGTATCTATACATAAGTAATGAGTTATGATATTTGTCGGTATTGCGTAAATGTAGAACTTGATTGTACGCACTTATAGTGTCCAACATCGTAGAAGTGAGGCATCGAGGGCGTCGAGGTTGAATAGATCAAATAAGTCTTCGAAGAACACGACGAAGTAGCCCGACTTGTGATGGAAATGGTTCTCATTGTAGCTGACAGTGAATTCGGTAGGCCGGTCTTCCCTCCCCTCGTCGATGCCGCATATACCAGTCATGCAAAGTCTGGCAAGCCAAACCAATGTTGCGTAATGTTGTGTGGGAGACCAACGACATTCCAAGGGAGAACGTCCCGGGCTTGTGAGGCGTTTTAATCTTCTTCGATTTGGCATTAGCGCCTCGCGTGCTAGTTGTCTTCCTAGAAGACGACTCGACAACATTTTCTTGTTTCTTCGACGCCATCTCCGCGGGTGCCATCTCCACGGGCGCCGTCTCCACGATATGGGATACGGAGGCCTTCTGAAGTGGCACTGCGGGGTCCAGAGCGATGTCCCTCTTGGGCCAAAGGACAAAAGTGTGCACGTCATCCCCTAGTGTTATGGTGTCTTCGTTCGGGCGCTTCTCCAGTGGGATAGATATTAAATTATCATGTATCATGTTCACCTAAACCTTGGCGTAACTCTGCGCCAGTTGGACACCGTGCACCACTATCTCTTTATGGCATGGAAACACCCCCGCCCAACCTCAACACGAATGGACCCAACCAGCACTTGGAGCCTACAGGGCGTGGGCACCCTACAGGTCTATCTTTGGAGTATCCCAGAGATGTACATTATCTGGATGAGATCGATAGGTAATTGGGCATCGCCAAGTTTAGGAAGTGCAGCAGTGGACGCGTCGCTACTCCGATGTTGAGGGGGATTGGCTACCAAAATCACAGGGGCATCTTGCGACCAGTTGAGGATTTGATTCATTTGTTCCTGTAATGCTGTTATCTATGCTTGAAATTGTGCAGTAATCTATTCTTTAAACTCCGCTTTCCACTGTTCTTGGCGCTCGGCCTTGGATCTCTTCCGACTCCTATACGCCTTGGAGTCGTGTGGGAATTCATTCTTCCAAGGTATGTAAACCCCAAGGCCCCAAGTGCGACCCAGGTGCTCCCTGTTTTCCAGGGCCGTGGATAGTATATCTTTCTCCCTGCCTAATTCGAAAGGAGCCTTGGGATGATTCGGTACTTAATGTTTGCTGCAAGAGGTCATCATGTTATATTAGACCCTATGAAGTTTCGAACTTATTAAAAATTAGGAAGTTCGACATATCTTACAATGCGTTGACACACTTCCTCATGTTCTAGGTTTGTGAAAGAGATGGCGTCCGATGACGTGATTTTGGCCCTTGCTCCTAACCAGTTTCGAGCGCGCTCATTTGTGATCTCGGCAGATGGCAGGGAGACCTCGGACTGGATCGTCAGATCATCCTCACGCATCCATTCCAGGATTTTACCCACGTACCCAGTTGTGCCGAGTCTGTGTGGTGAATATTTTGTTTCTGGATAGCCTTGTGTGCAACACTTTGCTGCTGAAATCCGTTCGTTGTTTTCATCTGCACAAAGGCATCCCATGTATCCGACGACATGAAACTATACTTCGCACAGGGCGTCTGATCCTTATTCACGTACTCCGTGACAAGCTTGCTTTTGAAGGTCTTCCAAGCGTGTGCCATCATGAGGAACACATGCTGTCGCACGAGTTCAGAGAATTCTGTTGGAATTTCAAACGAAGATGTAATTTCAGTCCACAGCTGCGCTTTCTCTTCGTTCGTCACATCCTTACATTCTGTGGGGTGATGGGGACCCGTTCCCTTGCAAGTATACCGCATGTTGTCTGGAATGCTACCACTGATTTCTGGGGAAGCAGAGGGACCCCAAAGGGACTGACAGTCGTGATAGTCATTAGGCCCACAGACATTTTCGATATTCCTCTGGCATATCACTTTGGTACCACTTTCCCTGGAGATCCTGACGCATTAGGCAGCGTCGATGACGGTAGGGAAGATGGTGCAGACGACATCTCATTTACTTGCTATCTCGCTAGATTAACAAAGCAATGTCTTATTATGGTCAATCAAAACAGCACAATGTGAAACTTCTTCTAACACAATCCAAAGCAGTGATCGTACCTTGACGAGAGGCGTGGACGAAGAGGTAGTCGAGGTCAGGGGCGGCGTCATCGAGGTCGCAGAGGGATGATGCCGGTGAGGGGAGGAGGTTGAGGGTTGCAGATGGATGACGTCGGCGCGGGGAGGAGGTCTGTCGGAGGTCGCAGAGTAGCTCTGAGGAATAATGACGTAAACCCAGATAGTAGCTCTGAGGAGTAAAGAAGCAAACCCCAGCGGGGCCCCCTATTTATAAATGTATATCACAGACAGTTATATTAAAGAACCGTCTGTGATATACTTATGACCAGGGGTGGATGGTCATAGTAAAGTAGCTTATCACAGACGATTCTATTATAGAACCGTCTGTGATAAGCTCTATGATCGTAGGCAAGTAATGACCATCCTCCAGCTTATCACAGATGGTTCTATTATAATAGAATAGTCTGTGAAAAGCTCTATGGTTCTAGGCAAGCTACGACCGACCCCCTGGTCGTAGGCATATCACATACGGTTATATTTAAGAACCGTTTGTGATAAGTATCGCGGACAGTTCTATTACGGAATCGTCTGTGATGCTTAGCGCGGGAATTTTTGGACGCATGCGCGGGAGGCGAAATTTTTGGCTCCTTAATTTGGAATCGTTATACTACATATATACAGACGGTGTGTTACACTAAATCGTCTGACATAGTTCCTTCTCTATCCGATAAATTACTATTCTATTTTTCGGCTAGCCTCAGGAAATGCTAACCATGCGCTCTGAAAACAAGAAAGCAGATACAATCACAAATGAAATAATTTCTTAATTAGTCAATCAATTACAACATAATAATTTCTTAATTATATGCACCGAGTTTCTTAATTACAATGAAACAATTTGCCAAATAGGTGTTCATTACACTTGGCTATTTCGTTTTAAAAAATTGCCCTTCACGATGATCGAACCACATATAGCTAGCTTCCTCACTCAGTTCTTCCTCAAGCCTAATGATGTCTCCAAAAGGAGGCAACTCGTTAAATTGATTGTACTCTTCCTCATCCACGACATTCTCAACTCTAACAGTCATTCTTTTTCCATGAAGAACTATATGACGGTTCTTATTTTCGGGTCCTTTACATAAAAACTTACTTAGCGAGTACGAATAGTTCATCCTTGAATTCGACACATTCGAGGTCCACAGTAGTGACGTCGTACTTGTCGACCTTCACACCCTGTGGAAGTTTGACCTAATGGCACCGAAACAAGGGGAACTTGAAAAGTACATAGTCGAGCTCCCAAATCGCCTCTACGAACTCATAGTAGGAGCTCAACCCAACGTTCTTGAACTGTTCGTGAAATGCATCTACACGGACACTGCTGTTTTGGACTATGCTCTTCCTATCCTAAGCTATCATATAAAATGTGTACCCATTTATGTCGTATCCTTGCCATATCATAATATAAATTTTGGACCTTTTGTCAACCATGGCAGCATATCATCACTTGATGACGGCCTCCCAGTGAAACGCACCTTTAACCATTCGTTGAACCGGCGGCTGTGCTCTCTCATGATCCAAACCTCTGACTAGCCTGGATTATGTTGTTGTAGCATGTATTTGTGCTTGTCGATGTACGGGGACACTTGGGTCATTTGTTGCAAGACCGTGAAATGGGCTCGAGCGTTCGCGTCGAAATCAGGAGTGATTGCTTTCCTTCCGATGGTCCCGATACCCTCCAGCCTCCCCTCGTGACGAGATAGAGGCACACCTATCGGTTCCACCTTAGCCATGTAGTTGACGCAGAACTCAATGACCTCTTCGGTTGCATAACCTTCGATGATGCTGCCATCGAGCCGAGATTGATTCCGTACATAGGACTTGAGAATTACCATGTACCTCTTGAACGGGTACATATGACGTAGAAATATAGGGCCGCGTATCTTTATCTCTTTTACAAGGTGAACAATGAGATGGACATAATATCAAAAAATAACGGAGGAAAATACATCTCAAGATGACATAGAGTCATCACCACCTCGGCCTACAGAGCATCTAGTTCTTCAGGATCGATGACCTTCTGAGCAATTGAGTTAGAGAAATAACACAGCCTCATAATTGCCACTCAGATCTTGTTCAGTAAAATACTTATAATTGTAACAGGGAGCATTTGTGTCATCAGCATATAATCATGAGACTTCATACTAATTAATTTCAAACCTTCCATAGAAACAAGTTTCTTCATGCTGGCGGAGTAACCAGACGGAACTTTTACATCATGTAAGCTTTGGCACAATTCCTTTCTCTCGGCCTTGGACAGAGTGTAGCAAGCTGGGGGAAGGTACGTTCGTCCTTTATCGGTCTCTTTCGGTGCTAACTTGGTCTTTTTGTTCATATCAACTAAGTCACGTCGTGCGTTGACATCATCTTTTATTTTATCACGAATGTTCAGTAAGAGACCAATCAAGCTACCACATACTTTTTTCTTCATGTGCATGACGTCAATACAGTAGCGAACTTCTAAGTGCTCCCAATAAGATAAGTTCCAAAAATCGATCGTTTCTTCCAGATGTTCTTCTGACGGGCCCTCATTTTACGTCCCTTTCCAATCACAACATCGATATCCTTAACCATATCATAGACCTCTTTCCCTTTAAAAGCCCTTGGAGGTGAACCGTCCTTATTTCCGTCGAATTGTTTCTTCATCTTGCGGTATGGGTCATACTTGGGAAGGAACCTACGATGATGCATGTACATAGTTTTGTACGAGTTGTTCAGCCACACACTCTCGATATCATGTAAGCAGTGCGGGCATACTTTGGCTCCTTTTGTACTGAACACTGACAGGTTACCAAGGGCAACAAAATAATTGATGGTGCAGAACAATATGATACGTAAAGTGAAGTTCTCTCGTTTGTACGCATCCCATACCTGTACCCCTTCGTTCCACAGTGTCACAAGACCTTCCAGCAATGGTGCTAGGTACACATCAATATTATTCCCAGGTTACTTCGGCCATTGGATAAGTAGTGACATCAAAATGTACTTCCGCTTCATACACAGCCAAGGAGAAATGTTGTACATACATAGATTCGCAGGCCAGGTACTATATCGCTGCTCATGTTACCGAAAGAATTCATTAAATATGTACTCAACCCAAACCTTATATTTCTCGGTTTCGCACCGAACTCTACAAAGCTTTTATCAAAGTTTCTCCACTTGGCAGAATCAGCAGGATGTCTTATCTTTCGATCTTTCTTATCCTCCTCCGAGTACCAACGCAGCAATCTTGCGTAATTTTGGTTCACAAATAAATGCTTTAAACAAAGAATTATATGCAGATACCACAACACCTTTGCAGGAGGTCCTTGCTTCACCTCGATGCCCTCGCCGTCATCGGAGTGATTCTTACTATTGTATCAGGATGCTTTGCACACCAGACATACATGCATGTCTGCATACTCTTTACCGTAGATGATACAATCGTTCGTGCATGCATGTATTATTTCTACTTCCATTTTCAATAGATAAAGAACCTTCTTGGCTTTGTAGGTGGTTCTGGGCAACACGTTTTCCTCTGGAAGGATGTCCGCTAGGAGACCTAGTAACGCCATGAAACTCTTATCGGACCAACCATTATTTGCCTTCAATTTCAGCAGTTCAAGCATATATGACAACCTTGTGTATTCCGGCATGCAGCTTGGGAACAAAGGTTTTGTCGAGTCCTCCATTAAGCAATCGAATTTACCAAACTCTCTCTTACTATAATCCCCTTCTGCATCGCGTAGCATCTGATCTAGATTGTCATCGTGCGACCTACCCTCATTGAAAGCACAATCCACATCCGGTGGCATATCGTTATCTCTCTCGACGATGTTACTACCTTCCGGTATAATCTGCTCTTCACCGTGACTGTTCCAACATGTATACTCCTTTTTGAAACCCCTTTGAATCATGTGTCATTCAATCTGCGCCGGGTTGGTAAACATCTTCATATTATCGCAATCAATGCATGAACAATACATAAATTTTATCCCCTTTTTCAACATATCCTGCTCGACAGCTCTTATAAAAGCAGACATGCCATCAATGTACTCTTCACTCACACGGTTCTCAACGTACACCCAGGTTCGGTCCATCTACGCTACGCACGTAAGAAATTACTGTTGGACCGAAAAGACGACTAGAGGGGTGTGAATAGGAGCACGCTCACTTTTTTACAAATAATTGATTCAATAATATTTCACTCCAATAGCTATGGAAGCTATGAAGATCAGTATATCAGTACAGCGGAAGACTAATATTGAATCCAATAAAAACCCCTAAGCAATACTACACAAGATCAAACACAAGATAACAAATCTCAGTATACTGCCGGTCGGACCGCTGGCACACGGGCGGTCGGACCGATTTCCTACCGGTCTGACCGGTGATGCTGGCCGGTCTGACCGCTGGCCTCCAGAACAGATCAAAGAGCACGATGACGAAGTTGCAAATAGATGAAACTTTTGATCTACAACTCCAAACTTGATGAAACTTGGAACACACCTTCTCTATGATATCAGGAAGCTATTCCAATCGAAAATTGTGATAATTATTGGAGGAATAAAGATCCTTTTCTGTTTGATCAAAGAAGGGTTCAAAACCGGGTCAAAACGAAAACTTGATCCAAGATCTTGCTCGTGGGTGATTGATGATCAAGATGATCCTAGATAGGTTCCTACACGTCACAGTAAGCTAGATCATGTGAAGAATTCAATCAAAAACTCACTGATCAAAGAAAGACTCAAAATCATCAAATATAGAGAAAGAACGCAATGAGATAAAACATTGATCAAACTTTCCTTTGATTGATTGATTGATATGCTATGGGCTTATAGCCTCTCCATCAATGGAGGACAATGCTCAATCCAAGGGCACGAAAATCACATCAAACAATCAAGAACCCTAGCCTCCACAAAAGCTCTCCCTAAGAAAATTAGGGTTTACAAAAATAGCAAAAAAGACAAAGAGGAGGTGCAGCCACCTCCCTCTCCTATTTATAGTAGAGGCTTAGACCTTCTAGAAGTTTGACTCTATTAGGCTACCGTTAAGGCCCAAAATAAATGGGACACTTATGAACGCATTTTAATGCGCCGTATTTATCTCCTCTTGACCTAACTAGCTACACCTTGCGCCATCTTGCGCCTCGGATTAGCCAATAGGTCACCCATGTCCATCTTGCACCACACTTGAGTACATTGACCTCACCCGACATCATCGATCGTTCTGGACTTCAGCTCTTCAAGCCTAGTCCCGATCATCCTCGCCGTTGACCATCGTTGACCACCAAGCATCCTGCACAACAATAGACAAGTAAACCGAATTTGGAAACAAGTTCTTCACAACTTAGCCAATGTTAGTCAAAACATACATCATGTAACATATATGCCCTGAAACTCATGACTTTGACCTAACAACCGAATATCGCCGCCACGACGGGCGATTTAACCAAGTGGCGGTCGACCGCCCCAGGCGGTCGACCACCCACTGGCCGGTCGACCGCCACCTTTGGGCGGTCGGCCACCGGTGAGACTTAGCCATTTTTCCTCTCTGAAAAACCGAAACCTATTGGAATTTTCAATCCAATAGAACTTTTGACTGGAGACTCCAAAAATTATGCGACCAAGTGCAATAGAATCCCCTCTGTTGCCTGCTACCTCTATTTTTGGCCCAGCTCAATCCACCACTTTCTGACAATGCCGCTCTGACCGCCGCTAGGGCCGGTCAGACCGATCTTGGACCGGTTTGACCGCCGCCCTGGCCGGTCAGACCGGCTGAGACCTGATAGTTCTGTTTCTTTGCCGAAAACACGTGAAACGACAAACCATTACCGCCATTGCCAATTGTCACATCATCCTAAGATCTGGAGCATATCCCCATGATATCCACAATTACAGATTAATCTACACAACTACACAATACATGGCAAGTCAATGTATATATACATGCTGCTCGATCATTGTTCTATATATTGTAAATCTTAACTTCCAATTAATAACCTCTCATTGGATGATAAACCTAGATTATATAATACATATAATTAGAAGCAAATACTAACATTACATCACCAAGAATAAATAGATCTATAAGCATATACTTGCAAATCTACTATATTTAATTCTTTCATTGAACGCCCTAGCGTCGTCGCCTCCTTCAAAGCAACCACATGCGCAGACGGTTCTGTCTGGAGGCACTATAGACAGATCTATCTGGAGTCGATTAGGACGACCAGATATTTAATTATGCATATTACAAACCGTTCTTAAAAAGAAATGTATATGATACGTATCACAGATGGTTTTAAAATGACAACCGTCTATGATAATCGTAGCCCTCACAAACGGTTATAATTACGAACCGTCTGTGATAAATATCACAGACGGTTTTTAACAATAACCATTTGTGAAACCATATACATATCACAGACGGTTCTTAATAAGAAACCGTCTGTGATATGTGTCTTTAAATATCTGGTCGTCCACTCAGATCTAGATCTATATGAGGGAAGGGGAGAGACCGAGAGGGGAGTTGAGGGTGAGGACAAGGACGAAGAAGAGAGGATTGGCGAGGTTGGGGAAGAGGGCGGGTTCGAGAGGTGGCCACCGCTAAGAGGGATGGACGGCGGTGGGAGGATGCCGGCATGGGGACGAGGCGAGAGAGATTGCGCTACGAACGAGCGGATCTCAGTGTGGACTGCATGGGGATGAGCAACTACAAGGCGTCGAGCATAGGGAAGCTAGCAGCATGGTCCCACTTGTCGGCACACATTTCCAAGTGGGGGAGGGGAGGACAGATGACCACCAACTCCAATTTTTAAGTAGCGGAGATAATCTTCTCATGTCTATTAAACAGGATAAAATGCTCAAAAGATAGAACTTGGGAACAAATAAAATCAGTATAATGCTCAAATTTAGTTGATTATTTATTGCTCCTATATGTCGGGCTGCTCAAGATGAGATCTTAGCCTCCTCGCCACTTGGGTCAAATTTTGATCACAAATTAAGGCCTTGTTTGGTATGGCTCCAACTCTCAGCTTCATAGTTGAAGTAGGTGGAGCCATGCCAAACGGTACAGCTCCAACAAAAAATCGAATCTGGAGTTTGAGAATTCGGAGCAGACCGTAGTGTATTTTCTCAGAGCTACGAGAAGGTTGCTCCCCACATGGAGCAGTCAACCGGTTACGAAAATACCCCTAGAGTTAAGGTAAAATTACCCACCAAATGCCATCCAACAAAACCCCCCTCGCGCCATCCATCCTGATCCTATCCCCCACCCCCCATTCGCCTCCGCCACTTCCCCTTCCCCCACCCGCCTCCCCTCCTCGGTTTCCTCTGCTCCCGATTCCACCCCGCCCCAGCTGCGCCCACCCCTCCGCCTCGGCCGCCAGCGCCCTCGCACACGCCGCCGACTTCACCACCTCCTCCCTCCCCAACGCCTTCGCCTCCCTTCCCTTCCCGACGCCTCCGCACCCACCCCTTCGCCTCGTCACCCTCCTGTCGCCTCCCTCCCCGACGCCTCCGTCCCCACCCCCACCGCTTCCCCTTCCCCCACCCGCCTCCCCTCCTCGACTTCCTCTGTGCCCGCTTCCACCCCGCCCAGCCACCCTACCCCTCCGCCTCGGCCGCCAGCGCCCTTGCGCACGCCGTCGACTTCACCTTCTCCTCCCTCCCCAACACCTTCGCCTCCCTTCCCGTCCCGGTGCCTCTGCCCCCACCCCTTCGCCTCGTCCACCTCCTCGCCTCGCCTCCTCCCCAACACCTCCACCCCACCCTCCGCCTCCCTCCCAGACGCCTTCGCCTCCCTCCCCGACGCCTCCCTCCCCCGAGGCCTTCGCCTCCCTCCCCGACGGCGGCTCTTCCTCCCCGGCACGGCGCGCGACCTCATCTTCGGCGACTCTTCCTCCCTGAGTGGCTCTTCTTCCCTCGGCACAGCATCTTCCTCCCCTGGCACGGCTCGAATGTGGTTTGATTGTTGAGGGATCTGCTATGTTCTGAGGAACCCGTGATTTTTGGCGGTGAATTGGGATTTTTTACATGTATTCTGGTGCTTGGGCGGTGTTCTGTGTTGGTATGTTCTGGCGTGTTATCTGCATCTGGATAGTTCTGTAACTAGCTCAAACCGTCTAACACCAATGCATTGCTGGTAGATGCTGATTGCTCATTGTTGATTGCTGCTTGTTGATTGGTAGATGTTGATTGATGGTTGCTCATATGCAGTAAATAACTGACAGAGGCATTGGCAAATTAGGTAGACGCTGATTTAGGCTTGATTTGCATATGCAGTACATATACATTGTGGACTTGGATATGGACATGTCTTAGCATTGATTTGCAATGCATGTGTTGATTGCTTATTTGCACTAGTAGGACATGTCGATAAATACACACTAGAGCATGTCCATATGCTGATTGCTAATTTTTTATTTGCACTAGTAGTATGATTTGCAGTGCATATGCTGAATGTTACAATATGCAGATGATCATCTACCCTGTTCATGACATTTTCTGGTATCCCTATTTTTTGGGATCTCTATTTTTAATGTATTTGATTATGATGATCATCGATTAGTTGGATTCAAATTGTTTTTAACTTTCAATTATAGTTTCAATTCAAATTGCCTATGCAAGGAAGAAATGAAGAAATAATGTGACAGTAGATGATCTTATTCATGTTATTACCCCGAAAGGAAGAGGTGAGTGATTTTCATTTGTCCATTGATTTCTTTTTTGCTTGCAAAAGGAAAGATATGTAATTCCAGTGCACAACACGTACAATTTGGAAGGATCATTATAAATTGATGTAGTCTTGCCATGCATTTGTCCATCTTTCCACTTAAGCTTATTCTTGCATACTATAACTGGACTTAGGACAAACAAATGGACAACCCATTAACTTGCACGTCTTCCATCCAATTCTTGTCGTAGCCCCCTGATTGTGCATTGCATGGCAGTTTTATGATGCCAAGTGGGAAGTGTTTCTTTTGTTTGTTCTTATTCTGATGTTCTCATTTTTTCCTCATCTCTCAAAAGCGAACAGCGGTTCGATTCGTGAAGGCAGAGCTCCTGCAATGATGCACGATCTTGCGGGAGCAAGACCGCAGAAAACAATGCATCGTGCAATATAATCGATGGAAAAGGATCGAGTGATCTTTGTAATGTGTCAACATGTTTCTCTGTCAGCAAAGCGATTGGACTGTTTCCTACTGTACCATTACCGTACTTAGTTGTAAACCTTAAACACTTTATTTTTAATGGAATCTTCCAGCTTGTGATGTTACATTGTGTTATCTCGTGGTCGCCACTTGATATCGTTATTATAAAACTAGTATATCTTGATAGTATTCATGTGCCTCATGTGAGACCTGATTGAGAGATCTTCATTGGGGCCCAACGAGAATAGACACCACTTTGTTATTGTGTTGTGATAATCGTGGAGGCTATAATGTTGTCGGGTATTTTTTGTACTGGTTTATCGGTTGTATGTGGGTGCAAAATCAACTTATTAAACTGTTATAGGTTAAGCAATATGAAAAAAGATTATAAGTCATAAAACAAGGGTAGTGCAGTCTTTTTACGAAGATCTTTCTCATTCCTGAAGCTGGAGTTAACTTTCTAACCAAACACCTCCGTAGAGTGCTCTAACTTCTCAAAGGAGTGGATCCAAGAGTGAAGCTGGAGTTGAAGCTGTAAAAAATTGGAGCAGAGCCGTACCAAACAGGGCCTAAATATAAAAATTACTATGAAATAAATTAGGCCTTGAGCTTTAAACAAAATCTTGCTTTTCTTAATCAGTCACTTAAATCGATCTATAGTTCACTGACATCAAGCAATTGAATCAACTCCACAAGATATCAGTTGACAAAAATATATAACAATGACTAATATTGAATCACATTGAACAAGGAATTCCAACTGAATGCACTACAAGGAATTGAAAGCATCAACCAAACTGTATCATAGTGAATTAAAGGATCACAGTGAACTGAACTAAATAACTGAATGAATCACAGTGGACTACTAGCTCTAACCGAAAGGAGCAATTGCATAACACAATAGAAACAACAGGTAATCTTCAAGCTCAAGATCTATTTATATCCTATTGTTGTATTCAATTTCAATTTGACATCAAATCCTCATCGAGCATATACTGAGCCCACAAACCATACAATGCAAAGTCCTCATCAAGAATGGAAGTATTGGAAGCAACTTTGTTTTGATAAAGCAAGAGCAATTATTTATGTTGACTTCAAGAAAGAACCAGACTAATATCATGAACTCACAACAACATACTTTTGCATTTAGAAAGCTTACCAAATAGCTAGGGAATACAAGCTAAAACTTCAACAGCACAAGCAAGGTCACCAACTCCAATTTTTTACTTTTATTATGTCAAAAGTCTTTAAGATCATTTTAATGGAGGATTATTTAGTTAACAATAAATCCACCCTGCTGAAAACATGTGTTCATTCACTCATCTCTAAGCGGTATTATTGCCTCTTAGAACAAGTTCCCTAAATGTTAGTTGTCAACGGACATGTCACATGATTGAAGGTCATACAGTCTCTCAACATGGAAATGAAAGACACTATTAGTTCACAAATTTACCTCAGCAAATAGGTAGATAACTTGTTTATAGCGTGAAACATGTTTACATCACTCCAGTGTTCAACATCATTAAGTTCATAGTAAGAATTGAACTCCATGATGCCAAATTACTATAGGGTTTACCGATTGTTGAAAAAATCATTGAATACGAACAACAACAATGTTTAATTATAACTGACATGGAAAAGAAAACTAATTGCTTTAATGTCCATGAAAGCAACAATTGCATTTTATTATAAGGGGATATTGTGCACACACATCCACAATAACATGTATGACAATTGGTTCATATATAATTTGTGTATGTTAAATAAATTCAAAGTTAAAATTTCATATACAATCTATGAATTGTTGAAACCAATAGCATGACTGAATAAGAGCACCAACTGAGCATGTAATAACTAATAAGTATCACAATAACATTAATATCCATGCAATATAAGTACCATGATGACATTAAATATGCATTGTTGTATCACAATAACATTGCAAATCACAATGCTTCAGCTAAATATCTTGTGAATAATCATGGAGCTAATTGATGCATGCTATATGAAGCTTGTAGTTATATGATATTGAATCAAGAAGCACTGAAGCATAGTTGTGGAGATAAGAAAATTCAGAGAGGAGAAGTACATACAAACCTCAAGAAGCAATGAAACAGAGTTGTGGAGATAAGAACATTCAGAGAGAAGTTTTGTGAAGAGTCAGCCAAATCAAACTTACCTGCAGAGAGGAGAAGTTTTGTGATGAGTCAGCCAAATCAAACTTACCTGAATAGGGTTGTTCGTGCAATAGAGGAAGGAATAGTAGCCGCAGATACGGTGGAGAAGGTTGCCACATATAAGGAGGAGGAGAAGTGGAAGAAGAGATATTATCTTTTGTAGTGTTGAAGTAGCAACCACTGGGCGCTCACGTCCTTGCTTGGAACCGCCGTGTATAAGCTGGGCAGTTTGTTACATGTAACATACTTTGTAGTTAAGCTGGGCGGTTGAAGAGGGAGTTGACCGTAGCATCATCGTCTCCAGCTCGATCTCCCCGGTGTGCAGCGGCGACGGCAGATGTGACATCACCAGGTCGGTGGATAAACAAAAAAACATGCCCCAAAAAATCAAACATTGCTCGCAACAATTACACAATGTATTTACTAACAAGTATAAAAAAATACCCAAAAAAATCCAACATTTTCCTCATGCTTCTTCAACTATGATTAATGGAGGACGCCAAAAGCAAGAGAGATGCATACCTTCAAGGTCGAGGCGGTGTCGGCGAGGTCGGGGGTGACCAGATCTGACGCACGGTGCGGCGGGGTGCCGTGGGTTGATCTGGCGCGCAGCGCGGCAGGGCGGCGTCGACGAGGTCGGGGCGAACAGATCCAACGCTAGAATCGGGCTTTGTGGGTGGGGAGAGGCGAATGGCTTGGGTGGGGAGCGTGAGAGAGAGGAGAGGGAGGGAGGCTGGCGTGGGTGGGGTGTGGGAGGCGGGCGACGCGAGAGCGGGAGGGCGGCGAGAAGCATCTTGGCTGTCGATCCTTCAGCGCATATGAGAGGAGGAGACGGGGCGGCGGGGGCGGGGGCGAGGTCGAAGGCCGGTGTGGAGAGGATAGTGTGAGGCGTCGGTGCGAGTGGAGACTAGGGAGCGTGGGAGAGAGAGAGAGAGGGAGAGAGGAGAGGGAGCGAGTGCGGCGCGAGATTGGGACTAGGAGGCGCTAGGGTTGCTCTCCACGTGAGATGATCTGGTCCATTGTTGACCCAATCGCCGATCGGACAGACGATCACCAACTCCAATTTTTAAGTAGTTGAGATTAAACGAGACCCGGATATTTTTCCTATGCACCAAATTCGCATGGTAAAAGGGGAAATGCGATGAACCGATGACTTAGCAATGGTCTAATGGAGTTGTCTACCCTGGTACACGGGCATCTGTGAATGTTCAAACGACCCATGTTGTGGAGGCAGGTGAGTCATTGCAGTTCACATGTACAATGAAATCTATTGGAGTAACCAAACATGTGAACTAATAAATACTCGATTTCTTGCCTATTTGTCACCGCCACGTATATGAGCCCATACCATGGTCAGAGGCGGAGCTAGCCATCTCTCAAGCCTCAGACTGAGTTAGGTTGTTATTGGGTCGAACACAACCACATGTAAACATGCATGCATGGATTGCTACTATTTTTTATAGACTTTTGATCATAAACCCTGGGTCACTACTTTAGCGGCTTTGAGGCTCAGCTCCACCCCTGGCCACGTTGTCTCTAACTTCACCACTGCCCTGTCCACCCTAAGTGGTTGGGCTCATCATTAGGCTAGCTTGAGGCTCAGCTCCACCTCTGACTACAGTGTGTCTAACTTCGCCGCTGCCCCGTCCAACTCAAGTGGTTGGACTCATCATTAGCCATCCAGCCCCACCCATCGTCCTTATGGCAAACTTACGGCCGGCAGTGGCCTCCCGTGTCTACTGCTCGAAGCTAAGGGCTTGGTGAACCACAAAACTTAACCCCCCACGTTTGATTTCATCTCCGCCGCTATTGGTCCATCATCGTCGTCAGAGAGGGAGACCACGCATTCGATTGCCCCATGCCAGGCTCGAATTCTACTCCGTGCGAGCTCAGCCTACAAAGTGTTTTTTTACATGCCTAATCAACCTCCCTTTACAAAAGATCATGCACAGTGATTTGGTTACATGAAGGCAACCAAATCTGGCCGTACCTCAAACAAATTGCAACAGTTCACTTGATGATCCATTGAAAGGCCAGCCTAGCCTACAAATGCTTAGATCTGCCGTAGAAAAGAAGGGGTAAAAAAAATGCAGAATTCCAGATAAACCCGGCCCCCACAGGTCCAGTCAACTCAAATGCAAAGAAGCCCACCCACGAACACCGATCTAAACCAAGCGAGTCCCCACTCCCCCCAGAAATAGGTGAAAAATCCCCAAACGATCCGCAGCAGCGACAACAGGAGCAAATCCTCCTCGCCGTTCCGCCCCCATCGGATCGAAGCCCTAGGGTTTCGCCTCCTCCTCCCCCCCCCCCTCTCTCTCTCCGCCGCGTGCGCGCGGGGAACCACCAAACCCTAGGACGGCAAACCCGGTGCGATCGCCCACGGTGGAGGCCTCGTCGGCGGCCGAGAGGAGCCGCTCCGGGCTCGGGTCAGGGTTCCGGTACCTCACCGGCGCCGCCTCCGGGTGGTGGGACCGGTGGATGGTCATGGGAGCCAGCGGCTCTAAGCTCGAGAAGGCCCTCGGCGACCAGTTCCCGGAAGGCGAGCGCTACTTCGGCCTCGAGAACTTCGGAAACACCTGCTACTGCAATAGTGTCCTCCAGGTTTCCACACCCTATCACTGCACTTCTGTAGCTTTATAGATTTGTTGCGCCCTGCATGCTAGGTGTGATGTTTGTAATTGTAATAGCATTCTATGTGGTAATCCGTGCGTTATACATGTCGAAATGGTTTGATTTGGTACCTGTCATGCCTTGAGCCCTTGATTATTCGATAACCTTTGAGACACCTTTGTTTGTTTGCAGCTGACGTGGATACTGGATAGGCTCCTTTTTGTGGTCTGTGATGGTCTAGTAGATGTTCTCTAGATTCGAGGCTGTGCGAGTCTAATGCGACATGTGTTGGTATGATTAGAATCCTTCGACGATGCAATGACACAAACTGTTCTGAGTTACGTGACATGTGGATATTTGGTTATGGTTGCACTACTCTCACATATTCACATCATTAGGTTCATTTTATATATAGATATATAAGAATGTCGACATACCAGTCTTTTTGTATGTTAACCATCCTAGCAGTTTCAAATTCTACAACCAGGTCCAATAGCGACGTTACGGGGTACTAATTTTTGGAACAAGTACAAGCTTGCCTTTTATGAGTGCCTTGTACGTGATACCTCCAAAATGTACCGAATTGAACATTTATAGTATGGACGTTGCATAGTAGATTTACACGTGGTAGTCCAATACTGGGAATAGATGTGTTTTATCTGAAACATATTTTATTTGCAAATATTCAAACCCCCTCTACAAGATTACTTGCAAGTTATAGGTGTGTCAATAAGCCTATATTTATCTGCTTCTGATTTGGAGCCTCCATTCATGTGTCTGTGCCATGACTTATTTTGATAATTTTCCTTGATAACTTGTCTGTATCTAGTCTAAAGCTCCTAACACATGAGGTCAGAAAGCTTTGAATATCTAATCATGCAAAATGACAAGCTGATTTTAGTTCATTTAAGTGTCTCATAGCAACATCAATGGGCTGAAAACCAATGAAAACTTTCAAGGTGTATTAGACAAACAAGATAACTTTCCATCTTTTTTAAATGAAAGAATTAGGTACTTTCGTAGGCAGTGAAAGCCGCAGCTCGTTGATGAGAAATTGAGAATGTATGTCTACTGTTTATCCACTTTAGAACATTGTTTTATTCGGTCCAGGATCTTGTTAGGACATACATCATTTTGTCCACAGAAGACATAATGGATTAGTGATCATGCTGATTTGGATCCTAATTGATTGTATAACAACCAATTGCAGACATAATGAATTAGTGAGGCTCCGTTGTATTTTGGTAGAATACATTGCAATGACTTGCTATCTGTATGGAATAAACAGTGTTGACACACTGAACCAGTGAGACTGATATATTTTGATAGAATATATGCAACAATTAGCTATCTGTATGGGGTCATTACCATTGCATAAGAGGCGTTCTTCAAAGTTGCAGATTATTACACTTATTATTATTACGTGAATAAATTCCGCAGCAATCAATCTTGCTGTTGACCGATCACCAATGTGGTTTACTCACCTTTTTCTTATACTGCTACCCCATTGTATGCTAGACTAGAATACATTAAAAGTCACTTTTCATCACTGGGAGAAAGGGCCCGAACCATGTTCGGCCTAAAATAAAGAGATATTGTTTGATGCATACTACATATGTGCAGGGATGTTACACTAGTTTTTTTTAGTTACCATTACCCCTCCTTTCCCCAAGACATAAAGCAGATCCAGGAGTAACGTTAGTTTCGTTTAGTGCTGTGATATTTTCTCCCTCTTAAAAGAAATCCTTGTATCTATTCATAATTCATGTCTAGACTATCTTAGCACTGGCTGCATATCTACCTTCCATTTGCTAATTTTGTGCATAATATCGTAATTAGCATGTAATATTTTCTGGCTAGGATCAACCTTTATGATGAGCAAGTTTAGCTTTTCTCATAGGTTTGGCCTGTTGGTAATCTAATAATGTTATCATTCTTACGCCATAGCAAAGTACGGGTTATTTCTGTTTCCTACTTTATTTGTGATAAATGTTTTGCTAGATCCTGTTCTAATCACAGATAAGACTGTTTGTGATGCTTACTACTTGTACTATGTAGTCGATTGTTTTAACACATCCGACAAGTGCAATATTTACATGATGAACCTTACAATGATACTTTTGTTTCAGGCACTTTATTTTTGCATTCCGTTCAGGGAGCAATTGCTGGAATATTACGCAAATAATAAAAATCCTGGAGATGCAGAGGAAAATCTTTTGACATGTTTGGCAGATCTTTTTATGCAGGTAAAGTGGACATAAATATAATTTGTAACCTACTGATATGTAACTGTTTTCAAGCATGTTGTTGCATTGCGAGTTAACTTGGAATGATAAAGCTTACTGTATGTCTAATTGTTAAGGAAATTAGTACACTACTGTTCTGAATCTGTGTGGCTATCATAGGACACTAGTTGTTAATAAGTTAGGCTTACTTTTGGGAGAAGAATATAAGTGGTTCTTTTTATTGTGAAAACGCTTTCCGTTTTATTAAGCCTTACAGAGTGGCAGCATTTACTTGTATTAATGCAACCTTTAAGTATGGATTGCAAATAAAAGGTACTCGTAACTGTCCTAGAGGACCTAGACAGAACCATATTAAGTATTTTCATACTGAACATTCTCAAAAAACATATTTTAGTTCGCAAAATGCAAAGCCAATTGTGCATGTAGGTACATGTACTATCTTAGCCCTCCAAAGTGCTCCAAGATTTGTGCAAGGACATTACATTGATTACAATATGGGTGGGAAAATTTTAAGAATTTTGAGTGTTCTGTTGATTATGCTTATGCAATAAGGACATATCTTGTAGACCAGGTTGCTTCCACCACACCCATTACTCCAAATGTATGCAACATTAGCTTAGCTTGCTTGGATAACACTTCCACTGGAGGTTTAAATGATGATCTGTAGGTTGACGGAACTGTAGCACTATATCTGGGTTTCATCTACTACTGCCTGTTGACGAATTTATACTCTTCTATGTTTTACTGTTTGACATTTTTAGAATTTCAAATACCCTGTCAATTGTTCCTTTTCTGTAATGTCACGTGTTTTAGTTTTGTAGACCAACTTGCATTAGTCATCCAAGTTGCAACACACCCAGTATCCTGGATATCTGTGATATTGATTTAGTCACTTCTTGGATGACATTCTCTAGAGGTTTAAATCACGAATGCCTCAAAACAGGCATGTCTTGTGATTTATTGGATGACTTGCTTAGGGTGATGAGCACTGATCTTCTGTTAAGTAACCAGCATATATGATCCTAAGATCCTTTATGTGAAGTTGTAAACCAAAAAAAAAAGTTTGATTTATGTCTTAGCCACTAATTCGATCATTCGTTGCTTCACTGCATCCATGTGTTATTGTTAGTTTGTTAGTGCATAGCCTTTTTGTATGTTATGTGAAACTTCTAGCATGATGTTGTTGTCAGTAATGAATTAATGATGGCTCATGATATATCATGCAGGTAAACCAATCAAAGAAAAAGACCGGCGTTATTGCTCCAAAACGTTTCGTTCAAAGAGTGAAGAAACAGAATGAGTTATTTCGCAGCTACATGCACCAGGTAACCTGCACGTATTAAGCAATACATTTCATCAGTTATACTTTGATAGCCTATGACCTAATTGACATAATATAAGGCAAACTTGATAGCTGTATTTACTTTGAAATGTTCCGCTAAGTAAAGCATCTGAGTGATCAGTGATGGTTCTTTGTTGGTATTTCATGATAACAACCGCAGTGTAATATTGTTCATTTTCTCATGTGCATGCATATATCTAGTATTGTGCTTTTGTTTAACCATGGTAGCTTCTAAAACAGTCTCTATAGTGATAGAATTAACCTTTAAAGATGACATTTGGTGGTTTTGAAGGAAAAAAAATGAAAAATAGCTTGGTACTTTAATTGACTAGCATTTCCTTCCATGATTGCTCTGTAGGATGCACATGAGTTCTTAAATTTTCTGTTGAATGAGCTTGTTGATATTCTGGAGAAAGAGTCTAGCGCTGTGAAGGACTCCCCCCAGTCATCATCTCCTGAAAAAGTTCCAAATGGGCCAGTTGAACCTTTAGCCAATGGAGTTAGAAAAGAGCCACCGGTTACCTTGGTCCATAAGAATTTTCAGGTGACTGAACTCACTGAAAAATGCCTTACAATTTATGCATGTCTACCTTCAAAGATTCAATCCATCGTCATCTTTATATATTTGCAACCTACACAGGGCATACTGACCAATGAAACCAGATGCTTAAGGTGCGAGACAGTAACTGCAAGGGATGAAACATTTTTTGATCTGAGTGTTGACATTGAGCAGAATAGTTCTATCACAAGCTGCTTGAAAAATTTCTGCTCCACAGAGACTTTAAATGCTGAGGACAAATTCTTCTGTGACAAATGCTGCAGGTATAACTATACCATATTCCTTTCTACTGCCTTTTTCTTGTTGTCATCATGCAGCTTGGTCTGCTTTGACCTATTGGTTTGTTTTCCTACTGCAACCTCCATCATTGCTTGGTGAGCACCTTCTTTTGGTATATGTGGGCAACAGCATAAAGCCCTGAGTGATCTCCTTTCCCTTATCCCTGTGTCAGAACCCATCTTATGCTGTAGATTTTGGGTGAAACAGACAAATTACAATTTGTAACTACCATATGGGAAGGGCCATCATCTATTTCGCTGAGCCCCAACATTTGGTCTCATTCCAGTTTGCAAGAAGCACAGAAGAGAATGAAGATCAAGAAGGCTCCACACATATTGGTGATCCACCTAAAGCGCTTTAAGTACATTGAGCAGCTTGGCCGGTACAAGAAGCTTTCGTATCGGGTTGTATTCCCCATGGAGCTGAAGCTCAGTAGTACATCTGATGATGTAGATACTGAGTACTCTCTCTTTGCTGTCGTGGTCCATGTTGGAAGTGGCCCTAACCATGGACATTATGTAAGCCTTGTTAAAAGCCACAACCACTGGTTGTTCTTTGATGATGAGAATGTTGAGATGGTTGAAGAGTCGACCCTGCAAACATTCTTCGGTTCTTCACATGAATACTCAGGCAACACGGATCATGGCTACATCTTGTTTTACGAGGGCCTTGGTGGGAAGAGTTAGATTGATTTTCGTTACCTTCCCTGTTCTTTTCTTTTTCTTTGGAGCATGCAACTTTACTGTTGTATTTACACAGCTATTTCATTACCTCCATGGAAAATTGTTGATCTCAGAGATTGTGAGTATGAACGTGAGAACGCCAGATTTTGGGTGGTTTTAGTGTACAGGGGATAATGAAACCTTGCTCTCAGTGATGAAATAAGGTGTAAATCATTAAGTACGCCTGGCCTTTTTTTCCCCTAGGCATTGACTTCTTTATCAAAGAATGGAACATTGCTATTAGGCGCAGTGTATTGATTCTAGTTTTGAACTTTTGTTGCATGAGATGTAGCCATTTCCTAGTTCTGATGTACCACTCTGCAAGTCTATATAGGAACTGCCTGGGAATCATACGCTCTTTTAGAATTATGTTGTATGTTTGATTTGATTTTGGGAACATGGTCAGTTAAGCTTCTTGTGAATTCATATTACCTGATGTATTGATCTAATCATGTGCTCTTGGAGGGAAATTATTCTTCACAGGAGGAATATGGATTACCTGATGTACTGTATGAAATGTGGTCTATTGTACTCAATACATGGTTGCATTCAAATTTCAAATGGGTGGGAAAGTATACACGTCTATTGTGCATGTACTGGCCAATCCATTCAAAATTCAAATCAGAGTCCATTCAAAATTCAAATCAGAGGGCCTCACCACATGTCATCTCAGCTCCCAATACACCTAATTATAACAAATACAAGAAACTTTATATAGCTTATACATTAACCATACTTATACCAGCACATGCCAGAACGTCATTTCCGTCGTAGGAGACGTTCCTTTCTTTTGATTCAACATCTTTTTGCCAAGAAATTTAATCCGAGTTTTTTTAGAGGGGTGTGAGCCTGTGGTAATTCCAAGAAATATTATTTTCATTCTTCATTGATATATCATGAGTGGGGATATACTGGTTGGCTTGAGAAAGCTTTTTTTTTGGTGTAGATTTAGGGCCTGTCTGAAACGCAAAAATTTTACAGGAATAAATTCATTTTTTTTAGGAATTAGAAAAAATTTCTCGTTCCAAAGAGGCCTTGCTGGAGCAGTTTGGCATCACGATTGTGTAGGAATAATGCCGCAGATAACCGTATCTTCACTCAGGGTGTGTTTAGTTGCCTGTGTGTCTTTAGCTTGGTTTGTACGGGTCATCTAGATTGAACTTAGTCAGACTAAGTTGATGTAATAGTGAGTTGTTTGGTTGTCTGTTTCTGTTGGATCAGGCTGTGGTGAGATGTTGTTTGCTTGGTTGCATCAGGAAAGTGGATGTATGACTGGATGCAAGTTGAGTTGTTTGGTTGTCTGCATGTGGCAGAGTGTGCTCACCTCTTTTAGTGGACGATGAGAATACCCCTTGATAGAATACACATTTTACTAATTATCCTGCTAACTAACTTATTCAAATGATATATTTCAATTAATTACTAATTAGCATAAGACTTCAATTTGATAAGAAATTCTTTAATTAATTATCACTTTATTGCAGATTTGATTCAAACGATTTATTACAAAATTGTAGAAATACTCTTATCTAACTACTAACAGTCCCATTTCTACAATTTTGAATGGCCCACTATTAGTTGCGTGCCAACAATCCTACTAATAAGACATTACAACTTGAGCGCTGTCATTGGACCACTTACAGGTGGCCCCATTGCCAGTCCTCACATCTAAACACACACACACACACACACACACACACACAGAGGGAACACAAAACAGGGGAGGGCAACCGATGCGCGGCAAGGCGCTGGCGACGGAGGCGACGGCGGTGGCCAGTGAAAGCTAAAATGGAATGTGGGGGGTCCCATTGGAGGTGGTGTCGCGGCCGGAGGTGGACGGTGGCGGTCGGGCGGCAATGCGCAACGGTCGGAATCGGGGGAGGAAGAAGTGACGGCGGCGTTGGAGGGGGAGAGGGGGAAGGAGGCGAGCCTGAGCACCAAGGAGACAAGGGAAGCTCACGAGACTGGTTGGTGGAGGCAGGGAGCGGCCGAGGAAGGCCGACGGCATGAAACCGAGGTGACACAGCGGGTTAGTCATGGTGGCGGCGCTACGGGGAGGGGGAGCCAAAGCGGGTGGGAGGGGGAGGAAGAGTGAGGTGAGGCGGTGCTCCGGTAGAGAGTAATCGAGGAATGGCTCACTGGGGAGAAGATAGCAGCAGTGGAGGCGGTTTTGGGCCGGAGTTGGAGAAGAAGACTGTGGCGCGAGCTCCAATGGGACGAAAACTAAAATTGGTGGGGTGGGCTTTGATCGTGAAGATTGGGAACACGACGTGACGCGTAAGGGAATGGGTAGAGCTCATCGGATTGACGGAAACAGCAAGATTCGCACGGCGGTCGACGCGGGTGCGGCGCGTCGTGGGCTCAAATCGAGCTTTGGGGAGGGAAATGCGGAAGAGAAGGCGGGGCGAGGCCAGAGGAGGTGGCGGCGCGGGGGTTACAGTGGGGCAGGGGTGGCGGTGGCGCCGCGGGGAAGGAGCGGATGCAGCGGAGTCGTCACGCCTGCATCAAGCGGGCCTGGCCCCCGAGTGAAGCTCAAAATAGGTGTTTCTCTTAGGCCAGGCTCGGGAGGGAATCTTGCACGAGCTCAGCCTAGCTCGAAGCTTGGTGCAGCCAACCAAACAGGTGGAAAATTGCATGTGTTGGTGTGAGCCACCCTTTATGCAGGCAACCAAACACGCCCTCAGTGAACCAACATTTGATCATCAGTGGAACAATTCAACTGCAAGCAGCCAAAGGTTATCCTGATTCTTCAGACTGTTAGAATAGGAATTCCTTTGTATTCCCTTATATGTCTTTTCTATTTCCTTATATATATATAGAATATTCCTTTGTAATATCCTTGTACTGCGTATACATATTGCCTATTGAGCATCATGAATACACACACAATATTTATAACATAGTATCAAAGCTAGGGTACTAACATAGCTCTTTCCACTGCCACATCCATTGTGGTCGTCGAAGGCCGCCACCGCCGGCAGAACCAGGCCGCCATCGCCCTTCGCTAACCGACGCCACTCGAAGCCGATGCCTGCCTGACGCCCTCAGCGCCGATGCCGCCTGTCCCTTCCGCCCAACTCGACGCCGCTACCCACCTGACTCCCAACCCGAGGACGACGCGAGAGGAGCGCCGCCCTCCACCGGTCGTCGCCGGAGCGCCGCCATCTGCACGAACCACCACCCTTTTAGCCAGCCTTCGCAGTCTGGTTTAGTGTGAGCCAACCAGGCCCACAAGCAAAAAATAAAATAAAAAACAAAACGTAGATCTAACTATCGTGCCATCTAGCGTCGCCTATAAGACTTCGTTGCCTTGGTCGCCACGCTGTCCAGTGCCGCCTACAGACGGCTTCTGTTCCATCAGCTGCTATCGTATTCTCGGGAACAAAGATTCATAGGATGAACTACAAGTTGTGGTCTTCACTCATGGAGATTATGCTCGATGGTCTCCGCCTCTGGGGACATGTCACTAGTGCCTCCTCACAGATAGGCTACTTCTACACCTCCTACAGAAGATGAAGTCGCCAAGAAGGAGGCAGATGCTGCTGCTGTTGACGCTGCTGATGAGGTCTTTCAGTATGTTATAGACGCTTTTGAGTGTTGGTGTGCTGATGAGGCTCGTGTTTGAACCATCCTGGTGGTCAGTGTCGACGACTCCATCCAGCCAGACATTGCTGGTCCGCGTTCCACTCATCAGATCTGGGAGTACTTGCACAAGTGATACCAGCAGAACAACGATGCTTAATTATTTTCGCTTCAGCGTGAGTTGGAGATGCTTCGCCAAGAAGACTCCTCTGTCAACTGCTTCTTTTGAGCACTGGCTAGTCTCTGGCGCCAGCTGGATGAGCTGACTTCTCCGCTCTGCCAGGAGTGTCATAAGGTGCAAAATGTGGATTGTGTCTGTCTTCGTCTTTATGACTTTGTCTACCTTCTTCGCCCAGAGTTTGAGCCTGTCAGGGCTCAACTGCTGAATCGCTCACCACGACTGACAATCACTGAGACTCTTTCGACGCTTCTACTGAGGAGTTTCGCCGTGGGTTAACAGCACAGTTTATTCCGACTGTGCTTGCTACCCCTTCCACTTCGACAAAAATTCCTCCTCATGTGTCTGTGTCTGCTCCTGTTTTTGCACCAATTGGGGTTCTGTGCAACTATTATGAGAACTTCGGGCACAACTACCAGAGTTGTGCGGTGCGAAAAAATAGGACAAGGCGCGTGGGGGTGGATGATCCAGGGGGTAGGGACACCCTTCCTCGACGTCTACGTCTACCTCCACCGGCACTACTGCCACCACCTCTGGAGTTTTTGCGTAGTGGCATCATCGTTTATATCTCTTACAACTTCCTTATCACTCTAGTGATTTCTTGTCTTCTCGTCTCTTTGATTTAGTTCATTCAGATGTATAGGGATCTACGCCTATTATCTCTAAAGGTGGGCATAAGTTTTATGTGATCTTCACTAATGATTATTCCTATTTTACATGTTTTTTCCCTATGTCTAATAATGGTAAGTTTCTTGCGATCTATCGTAGATTTGCAATGATGGTTCATACTAAGTTTAATTCTTCCATCCATACATTTCGATGTGATTCTGTTGGCGAGTACTGTTTTGGCGCTTTTAGACAGTTTCTTTCTGAGCAGGGCACTTTTTACCAGACTTTTTGTCCTTGTGTCCATGCTCATAGTGGGGTTGCTGAGCGCAAATATCGTCATTCGATTGAGACTGCCCGCACTCTTCTCCTTGCCTCTCATGTTCCACCACAGTTCTGGGCCGAGGCTATTTTTACGGATACAAATATCATCAATATGCAACCTTCCACTGCTTTTAAGGGTGTCAATCATATAGAGTGTCTCTACTTTCGAACCTTGTAGTACACTCACCGTCGTGTTTTTTACTGCACTTTTTTTGTTCTGCTGTAGCCTCATGAGCGCACCAAACTATCGGCTCAATCAATTGAGTGTGTGTTTCTTGGTTATATTTCTGAGCGTAAGGGTTATCGCTGCTATGATCCACTTGCTCGACAAATTAGGATCTCACGAGACGTTAGCTTTGACGAATCTCGACCTTTCTTCTATTGAGATTCGGCTCCTTGTCATGTTTCCACTGTTGAGACGATTTCATGATTGTCTCTTTCTGACTCTTCACCTATTTATCCACTATCACAATTTTCCCATAGTCTGTCTCCAGTGTTTCCTTTTGTACCCCTGCCTCCAGTGCTGCTCCTGCAGCACCGCCTCTTGTTCCTACACCACCACTGTCTCGTTTCTCTGGTATTTACTACTCCAGACATCCTCGTCCACCAGTATCATCTCCCAGTATCTTGCCGGCACCTATATCTGATCTTCCTGATGATGCTCCCCGTTATGTCCTTCGTAATCGGATATCCCTTCAACCTCCTGATCATCTTGGATTTGCTCTGATAGCTCACGCTCTCTGTCACCGAGCCTAGTTCCTATCGTGAGGCCGCTCCTCGTTCTGAGTGGCAGCACACTATGGTAGAGAAGTTTGATACTCTTCGACGTACGAAGACTTGGGATATTGTACCAACACGTGTGCATGCTCGTCCTATTACGTATAAGTGGGTGTACAAGATTAAGATCCGGTCTGATGGTACTATCAAGCGCTACAAGGCTCATCTTGTGGCTCGCGGTTTTCAGCAGGAGTACAGTTGTGACTACGATGAGACTTTTTTCCCTATTGCCCATATGACCACTGTTCGCACTTTTGTTGTGGTTGTTTCTGTTCGCCGGTGGTCTATCTCTCAGCTGGACGTTAAGAATGTCTTTCTTAATAATGTTTTACATGAGAAGGTCTACATGCAGCCACCACCTGAGTATTCTGTTCCCGATGGGCATGTATGTCGTTTTCGTCGTGCTCTTTATGGCCTCAAACAGACTCCTCGTGCCTGATTTAGGCATTTTACCTCAATAATTACTGTTGTCGGTTTCACTGTCAGTTCCCACGATCCTGCTTTTTTGTCTATGTCTCATCTCTGGGTAGGACACTGTCTCTTCTGTGTGTTGATGATATGCTCATCACTAGTGATGATTCCTCATTCATCACGTATGTGAAGAAGCATCTCAGTGAGCAGTTTCTGATGAATGATCTTGGTTCTCTTATGTACTTCCTTGGGATTGGGGTCTCTTCCACGCTTGAAGGCTACTACCTCTCCCAGCAGAAGTATGTCCAGGATCTTCTTGATCGGTCTGGTCTGACTGACACTCGCACTACCGAGACTCCCATGGAGCTATCCCTTCAGCTTTGTGTCACTGATGGTGATTTTCTTGAGAATTCTACTCGATATCGCCATCTTGTTGGGACTTTGGTGTATCTTGTGAGCACTCGTCCTGATATTTCTCATGTTGTTCATAGCTTGAGTTAGTTCATGGCTCGTCCTACCCATCTTCACTACAGTCAGCTTTGTTGTGTTCTTCGCTACTTGCGTGGAACTATCTCTCATCGTTTGTTTTTCCCTAACTCTAATTTACTACAGCTTTAGGTGTACTCTAATACGACCTGGGCTAGTGATCATTCTTATCGTCGTTCTCTTTCTGTTTACTGTGTTTTTCTTGGCTCTTCCTTGATTGTCTGGAAGACAAAGAAGCAGACAACGGTTTTTCGTTCGAGTACAGAGACTGAGTTGAGTACTATGGCTGCAGTGACAACAGAGGTTACTTGGTTGAGGTGGCTACTTGCAGATTTTGGAGTGCTTGTGATGGGACCTATGACTCTTTTATCTGACAGTACAAGTGCTATCAGTATTGTCTGTGACCTAGTGAAGCATGAGCTCACCATGCACATTAGTGTGGATGTTTTATACACTCGCTTACAGGTGCAGGATGGAGCATTTGCTTTACGGTTTGTATCCTCGGAGTTACAGATTGTTGACTTCTTCACGAAGCCACAGACTAGGGTACACCATTTGTATTTTCTCTCCAAACTCAGTGTGTGAGATCAACTATGAATTTGAGGGGGGTGTTAGAATAGGAATTTATTTGTATTTCCTTATATGCCTTTTGTATTTCTTTATATATGTATGATATATTCCTTTATAATATCATCTTGTACTCCCTGTATATATTGACCATTGAGTCTCATAAATATACACGTAATATTCATAACATAGACATATTTTCTCTCCAAACTCAGTGTGTATGATCCACCATGAGTATGAGGGTGGTGTTAGAATAGAAATTCGTTTGTATTTACTTATACGTCTTGTGTGTGTGTGTATGTGAACATATCTAGTGCTAATGGGTAATTGAGTGCTAAGGTGTTAATGACAATCTTGACTGTTGGATCTGGATTGAACAGCCAAGATTAATAGTGCTCCTACCTCTAAACCATTTAATCACCCTGCATGCTCCCACCTCCAATGTGTCTTCATTAATGTGTCTGCATTAAACACTCTGCATGCTTCCACCATCAATACTCTGCATTAAACACCCTGCATGATCCAACGGTTAAGATTGATATTAGCACTTTAGCACTGAATTACCCATTAGCACTAGATATATTCTCTCTCTCTCTCTCTATATATATATATATATATATATATATATATATATATATATATATATATATATATATATATATATATATATCATATTCTTTTATAATATTTTTTTATATTATATATATATATATATTGACTATTGAGCCCTGAGAATGTACACGTGATATTCGTAACACAGACATCGACACTCTTAATCATCGCTGCATCGACACTCTTAATCATCGCTGCTGTCCATTTGAAATGCTGAGAAGGTCAGTGGTAGAGGTTCTCGTGCTGGTATCTCTGAACATCTGACAGTGTGTTGCTCTATGTAAGCATCGCATTTACAGTCGCATCTGTCATCTGTGCCTGTGCCGTTTGGCCTCTTCGTTGTGCCAATGGGCATCTCATCTCAGGCCAGGCCAACCTGTCCTTGACTCATCATCGTACTCTGTCTACACCAAGTAATTCATCACTGATCACTGATACTGACGTTTCCTTGTTCAATAATATTGCAGGTTAAGAAGCATACTTCCAACCTGGTGGTTCAGGACATGTCGTTCGTTGGAAGTACGTGCTTGCTGGCTGGTGCTAATCACTCACCAGATGGGAAAAGCCAAGACAACACACGGAATTTTTTTTTCTCTCAGCGCATGGACATCGTGGGCTCTGGTAGTTGCTCATTGTTTCCTCACTGTGCTTTTGTTTCTTATCCGTTTCATCGTCTAAGTAAAGCTTTGCCACAATCTAAGTGGATATATATGCTCGAACCATCAATCATAGAAGTGATCATGTGAAGTCCCGACACGATTAAGATGGAGATGCCTCTCCAAACCTAGTTTCAGAAAATAAACTAGATAAATTAGAAATAATACAAACTAGGCCTTCTTTGTATGACAGGTTGCAGCTGCCTTCTGCGTTTATGGGGCATATGGGTAGAGTCTCAGACCACTAACTGGATACAGTACCTATCTGTCGGAAGCTCTAGACTTCCAATGGTCGTGACACCAAAGCTGGCAATACATAGAGGAGCATTGCGTGATCGCGTTGATATTGTGCTTCCAAGAGAGCTCTCATACCGTATTCATCAGCCTATTCATCAAATGCCACTAAAGTACATTTCATTTGTGTGACCTTGACATTGTCATATTGCTTTTCCATCATGCACCGTAAAAGAAAAAACAATCCCCCGAAATCTACAGTAGTAACTGGTCAACCTACAATTCTGAGAGCATAAAACCTTGATTCCTCTATCCAACACAGTAGTCAAGCTGCAACTGACAAGAGTAGCCAAAGATTGCCAATAACACAAGGGAGTTTACAGGTATAGACTGTTAGAGATATAGTTAGAGATATGATTTGATTTGATTTCCTTATCTGTAACATGTATTGTGTATATATACTGGCCAATTGGCCCCAGATAATACAAGTCGCATATTCCAACATGGTATCAGAGCGCTAGGGTTACCTCTCTCCTGACCTAGCCGCCACCGTCGCTGGCTTGCCGCTTCAGTCGGCCTCCCTCCGATCTAGTCGTCCGCCGGCTTCCTCCCCCGTCGTCTCTGCTCAGCTGTCGTCCACCTCGGGCGACCGCCCTTGCTTGGCGCACGCGCGGATGTTGCGGAGGTGCGCGCCGAAGAGGACCTCGGGAGACCTCGGGCGACCGCCTCGCAGAGGTGCGCCGCCGCCGCCGCCGCCGCCTCCCGCCTCCGGTTCCCACGCTGCAGCCGGAATCGCCGCCGCCAAGGCCGTTGCCGCCGCTCGGCCGTCGCCGGGACCGCCGCCTCGCCCGTTGCCGCCGCTCCGGCGATCCGCTCCCAAAGCTGTCGCCGGGACCGCCGCCTCGCCGCTGTTGCCGCCGCCCGGCCGTCGCCGGAACCGCCGCCTCAAGGCCGCGATCGCCGCTCCGGCCGCCGCCGCCGCCACCCACTTGCGGTCGCCGACGCCGCCGCGACTCGGCTGGTCGCCGACGTCGCCGCGACTCGCCGGTCGCCGCCGCCGCCGTTAGCGTAGCGAGGATTAGGGTAACCCTAATCCCTTGCGTGTACGCGTGAGGAGGTGGGCCGGCCTGTTTTAAACAGGCCGGTTGAAGGTAACGCGGAAAAGAAAAAGAAAAGAAAAAAAAAGTCAAAAAAAGACAGAGACTCCACAGAGGAAGTCGAAGGAGAGACAGGACGTGGGTAGAAGGAACGAGACTCGTCGAAAGTCACATCCCGAGAAATCCGCATCCGGCGACCAACAGGATCCCAGCACCTATAGCCCTTGTGCTCGCGATCGTATCCCGAAAAACACACTCAACAGGTCGGCGGTCGGTTTGGTGCGTTCTCGAGGGGCGAGGAGAACGTAGCAAACGCAGCCAAACAGACGAAGGGCAGAGTAGTCCGGAAGGAGACCACAGAGACGCTCAAATGGGATAGCGCCCTGAAGAGCAGAAGAAGGCTGGATGTTGATGAGATAGGTGGTAGTGGAAACAGCCTCGACCCAAAAGTGAGGTGGAATAGAGGCGGCAATCATCAGTGCACGAGCCGACTCAAGGAGGTGACGATGCTTGCGCTCAGCAACACCATTCTGAGCATGAGCACCAAGACAAGAGAAGGCGAGAGAGTGCCCCGCTCAAAGAAGGAAAGCTCGCGCAGTGATGAGAGAGGTACTCGCCAAACAGAGTCGGCCACGAAGACACGAATAGGAGTGGAGAACTGTGTGCGAACCATAGTGGCAAACTGTTTATAGATAGACAAGACCTCACTACGAGAAGACATGAAATATATCCAAGTGTGGCGAGAGAAATCATCGATACTACTCGTCTTAGTGAGCAGTTCCTTATGTCGGATCTTGGTCCTCTTCGTTACTTCCTTGGGATTGAGGTTACTTCCACTCCAGATGGTTTCTTTATGTCCCAAGAGAAGTATATTCAGGATCTTCTTGATCGCGCCTCCCTCACTGATCAGCGTCCTGTTGAGACTCCTATGGAGCTCAATATTCACCTCCGACCCTCTGATGGCGAGCCTCTTTCTGATCCGACTCGCTATCGCCATCTTGTTTGGAGTCTTGTCTACCTTGTTGTTACTCATCCGGATATCACTTATCCAGTTCACATTCTGAGTCAGTTTGTTTCTGCTCCCACTCAGGTCCACTACAGCCACCTTCTTCGAGTTCTGCGATACCTTCGTGGGACTATCTCGCCGTCTCTTCTTTCCACGCTCCATTTCGTTCTGACTTCAGCTTATTCGGATGCTACTTGGGCGGCGATCCTCCGATCGCGGTCTATCTCTGCTTCTTGTGTTTTTCTTGGTGGTTCGCTTATTGCACGGAAGGCGAAGAAGCAGATCGCAGTGTCCGCTCGAGTGCAGAGGTGAGTTGCGAGCTATGGCTCTCTTGATGCAGAGATTACTTGGCTACGGTGGTTACTTGAGGATTTTGGTGTTTCACATTACACCGACTCCTCTCTTGTCGACGAGACAGTGCTATCAAGATTGCGTGACCCTGTGAAGCATGAGCTCACCAAGCATATTGGTGTTGATGCTTCCTTCATGAGGTCTTGTGTGCATGATCAAGTGATTGCTCTTCAGTATGTGCCTTCAGAGCTTCAGATAGCGGATTTCTTCACGAAGACCCAGACTCGAGCACAGCACGGCTTCTACCTCTCCAAACTCAGTGTTGTTGATCCACCATGAGTTTGAGGGGGGGTGTTAGAGATATAGTTAGAGATATGATTTGATTTGGTTTCCTTATCTGTAACATGTATTGTGTATATATACTGGTCAATTGGCCCCTGATAATACAAGTCGCATATTTCAACATAGACAACACTCTAAAAATTTTATAGGCATAACACTAGGGAACCCTCATTGTCTGATCAACAATACATATCCTTTTCAACAACTCTAACAAAGCTATAACGCACAAGTTCTAGAGGATTAGATTTACACAATTATTATCACATTCAAGGAGCTGCCTGGCTTGCATGCTCGTCAGACTATAAATGAACAACTGGGCGGACAATTTACAAATGAATTCCGGCGCTGAGTTGCCCTAACCAATAAAATTTGGCTGCACGGGATTTTCCACTTCCCAGCCTGTTGTCCTGCAATTCAAGATTCATCAAATATTAGATCATAAGAATGGCTATACATGTTGACAACAATGTTGGTGCAACAATCTTACATTTTAGTCAGAGTTACCATACACCTGCAGGAGTTCACGTAAGGAACAACTAAAGCCAAATAATGATTAACTCACTATTAAATGTGGTGATGCCAAACTCATACAGAATCGGCGTAGGTAGGGATTTTATGTTGTGTGAATCCCAGATGTGGTGTGGATGCGAGAATGTAGAATAAGATTTTTAAGTATCATGAAAAATTCTACAAAGTAGGAAGTTAGAATAGATACTAGGGAGATCTGTCATCATGGGAAATATCAAGGTCTAATTCAGTAGAATAGATACTAGGGAGATCTGTCATCATGTGAAATATCAAGGTCTAATTCAGTAATTCTACCAATAGAATGATAAGAAAAAAAAAACTCATGGCAAAAGTTGAGGTAATAATATATATTGTTCCTTTGTATGTGAACTACTTTAGGACTCGAAATTTTACATGATCATATACCAATCTAGTAGCTCACTTTATTATTTTAGAATTTTTGGTTCACACTAAATTTAAGTTTCACATTGATCATGTCTCCAAGTCTGGTTAATATAAATGATTGTAGCCTCTCTTTTTTATATATGCTTCGTTAGTATTAAGTACTAAACTAATCTTGCATACTATCATGAAAAGTTGCAAAATTGCAATGCAACACATCATCAATGCAACTTACTGAGAACAATGAGTTTCGTGCATCTGAACTCACAATGACTGTGATAGCTGACTCCAGTTCATCATCCGGTGTGGCTGCGGATGCCTATCCAAATAACTCCTACTAGAAATGTCAGCTTCATCAGCAGCAAAAGTTTCTGAATGGCCTGATGCTGCACGAGGCGACCAAACTGGGACCACACCGCCTTCTCTCCCAGTCCAGCTACTCGACGCCTCTGATACAGATGGCGCCATAACATCTCGCATACGGTGCTGAGATTGCTGAAAGTTATTGTGCTGGTGAATGCCATTGGTTCTAACAGCATTGCCAGCAGTGCTACGGATCATTTCTTCCCTCTCAGTTCGAGGCTCAAAATGCACATGGGATGGAACCTCTGCCCTACTGTCTTCACTGTTTCCCAAGTCGGCAGAAATCTCTGTTTCAACCCTGTTCAGTGAAGATGTCATGGTAGGTACCATCTGATCATCGCGTCTCCGAGCGGTCGTCAGCACATTGGCTGTTACTCTGGCTGGCTCCCGATCGACTTCCATCTGTAATTCTTGAGGAAACTCGATTGGTGGAACCTCCGATGAGTCGCCAAGGCCTTCCTCCATCCCGTTGTCCATTGCAGCCCTGGATGCTGCCTCAAGCTGCCACATTTCTGACAGGGCTTCTTGCAGCCTAGCTTTGGCTGCATCTAGCTCAACTATGGGGAGAGGGTAATTGGAGCCTAACTCAACTCCTGCAGCTTGCAGCACGGACGCAGGTGCATCCCATGGGTGGTGTATCCATTCTGTCGGCAGCCTTGCAAGCTCAGGAAGCCACCGTCGAACGTACTCCCCATGTGGGTCAAACTTGTAGCCTTCGAGCTGACATTGTACGATTGAATTCACATGACAATGCATCAGTATTCAGTACTACTTGTCATCACTGAATTGCCTCATTTCTTCAGAAATTAATAGTTGCACGTACCTGAGGGTTGTCGATGCGGTCGAGCTCTCGGCCATCAGGAAGAGAGCCAGATATGTATTGCCAGCCTAGCGCATCGCTCTCAAGATCAGCATCCAGTAAAGTGTCCCAAAAGTACTTCATCCCCCATCGCCACGGTAGTTGAAGAACCTTCACGAAGAAGCTTGACACCACCACACGTATCCGATCATGCAACCACCCTGTTGCCCACAGCTCCCTCATGCCGGCGTCAACAAGAGGATAACCAGTCCTTCCCTGCCGCCAAATCTTGAAGTAGCACTCATTGACCACCCAGGGGAAGAACCTGAGGTGTGCCAGGAGGGGCTTCTCATGGCTGCACGGATGGTTGAAGCTCAGATACCGTGAGTACTCCCGGATGCCAATGGATCGGAGGAACAGGGTGCAGCTCTCCTCAGCCGCACGGTTGCCCTCGTTACTCCACACAAGCTGCTTCATTCGAACGAGATGGAAGACCTTGCGCACACTCAGCTCACCGAAATGCAGGTGAGGTGATAGGAGGGAGGTACTTGTGCTGTCTGCTTTCTTGCGGTTCACTGAGTAGTCGATCAAAGGACCATTCAGGAAGGCCGATAGCGCTTTGTCTGCGTTCTGCCAGCCCGGTGACCATGCCCGCGCAAGAAGCGCATTGCTTCCCCTCTCTGACTCGTCCTCAAAGATCAGATCGTCTGATGGGCACATTGATAAGTCACCTGTTGAAAATTTGTCAGTGAATCAACTGAAAAATTCATCCCAACATAAACTTGTAGTGTAGTGCTTGTTAGAACCAAAATGTTATGATTTACCAAAACAACACTAATGATTAGTAACTGCAGTGGCGGAGCTTGAACCAAAACTTAAGAGGGGGCCAATCTAGCTAACTGTGCTCCAAATCCTACTAACCACTTGTTAACTTGTTGCTTGATTAGTGTATAAGTAGCAATAAGAGAATACTTCATAGTGTGATTTCAATTTGAAAGGGGGGCTATGGTCCACTTTAGCCTAGCCTAAGCTCCGCCCCTGAGTAACTGGAACATTGTTCAGAACAAGTACAGACAATAAAACATTCTAAATGCATGAAATCTTCTTATCGATGTGTAGACTTCCAGTTGCAAAATTGTACTGTGATTAATCAGGAATTCAAGAACAACATAAGTGATTGATATACCGGTGATTGGTACATTGTTCTGAAAAGGTAGAAATGAGAACTTTTCAATTTATGGTTCTTCCATCTCCAGCACCTGAATTGACTCTCTTAGGAGGCAGCAGCGGCGCAGGGGGGTCATACGGCATGCTGAGGCACCTGTTCCAGAACGGCGAGAACATGGTGAACGAGTGGCCTTCCTTGTCGACGACCTCCCACGGTTCGTACAGCAGGTCCGCATTGAAAGATTGCACGACGATGCCCTCTGCCGTCAGCATCTCCTTCAGCCGGTGGTCCCTGACCAGCGAGATCGGGTCTGAAAGATGACCGTGGCACAGTGATAACTTAGTTAGATGAGGTCATGATGCCTTCTGTACGTGATCTGACCATAAGGTGTCAAGCCTTAAAAGCATAAATCCTTAATCTCCGGACAAGCAATTAATGGAGACTGGAATAGAAACTATAGTAGAAAGTACAAGTGCCTAAATGGGGTGTATAGCTAGCTACATATGGGTTTGGACAGTTGGACAGATGGTTAGTGTCTCATTGAATTAGTTGGTTGGTGGCGGCAAGAACTTTTGGGAACTAAGGAGTTAGATGGCGAAATGTTCATATTATATTTAATGGTGAAAGTGTATAGGCGGATTGCCAAATTGGGAATTACTCCTTAAAACCACGGTTACTAAATTGGAAAGTAGATGACGTGTGGAGTGTGGAGTTGTGGACCATGGAGGTATGTTAAGATATATGATATATCCTTTCGCAAAAAGAAGAAGATACGATATATCCAAGTAGTATCATATTAATACTGTTAGGATGATGGAGCAGATCTGGCTCAACTTGGAGCAAATCAGATAAAAGAACTGAGAAAAGAAAAGGAGAAAGAAAGCGAAATAAATAACTTGCTTTATTTCATCTAGCCAATCCTAGTTCAAGAATTAGGCCTTAAAGCATGAACTTGTCAAAAATTCTGATCATCAATATCTACAGACAAACTTTTGATGCCCAATAACAATCTCAAAAGGCTTCTTTCAAAAAAAAGAAACACACAAACACGAGCTAACGCGCATATTCTATTGAAAAGAACCAAACCGTAGAGATGGCTGAAGAAGAGGTGCGTGGCGCCGGTGTCGCGGACGAGCTCGAGCAGCGCGACGACGGCGTTGGCCGACCTTCGAGTGACGAGTTTGCCGGCGCCGAGCCGGCGGAGCGAGGCGTCGAGGTGCTTCAGGCTCTGGCTGAGCCACCACCGCGACACCCGCCCCGGGTAGTACGGGCCGTCCTCCTCCGGAGCCCACACGTACGCCGGCACCACCTCCCCGCCGGCGCGTGCCGCCGCCGCCAGCGCCGGGTTGTCCTCCACCCTCAGGTCCCTCCGGAACCACACCACGCTCCTCATCCCGGCGTCCCCGGCGCCCATGGACGAGGGCGAGACCGACATGGCAATCCAGTCCAATCCAAGAACCACCTGCTTGTCCAAGAAACCCCGACTTCTTGGATCAAGAGGACGTCAGGATATAATGAAGCCAAGAGCTGGGCGGCTCAAACTTCCAAGACCACTCCTTTCTTCCTCTCGAGATTCCCAACAACAGTGGAGAGCTGCGCTGGGTTGGATTGGGTTTGCTGATTTCTGGTGTCCTCAAAGGGAGTGTAAATGAGTCCTTTTTTTCCTCTTATTTTTTGGGTGTATTACTCGATTATTTTTGTTTGGTGATGGTGTTCTTGCAGTGGGCGTTCCTAGTTTTGCTTGGGACAGTTCTGGTCTGATGGAGAGGGAGGTTGTGGATACGGGACTGGTTGGTTGGATTTGATCTAACTTTTCCTCTTGTCCATTTATCTTGGTGACCCTTCTGGCCTTCTCTCCTCTCCCCTATAATATTCCCTCCATTTGTATGTACTTATTTTATTTTGTGAAAAATCAACTGAGCATGAGAGATTCCATGCTAAATCTGGTCCTTAGATGGTACAAGTTAATTTTGTGAGTCAAATGAACAATGTATTTGGCTGATGCCTCTGGCTAACGGGCTGCAACTCATCTCAGTGTCTATTAGTATTCATGGAGCAAGCACTCGCAGAAGCAGGTAATTTTCGTAAAATTTAGCCAATTTGTATTGCAGTTTGCGGTCATACACTATGTACTATGAGAAATAAATAAGTATTTTAACAAATTAAAGATAATACTACATTAGTTCAATGTCAGATTCAAGACCTAATTAGCCTTTGAACTCACCAATCAAAGCCTAAGCACCAAACTTCTCTTCGTCAGTGGAATCAACTCTTGCTTTAGCCTTCCTCGTGTCTTCACATATTTCTTTGTACAGCTCTCCACTTTCTCTTGTTTTGTTCTTGCTTTATTGCTTGTAATGACAACCATTTCATACAATGGTCATAAGATAGAGACTTAACGTCAAAAAAAAAAATTATGTGCCATGTAGAAGTAGGTCACCATCAAATATACGTGGAACATGATTAAAAAAAATGTATATTCACCAAACAAATGTAAAAGTATTGGCTACCCACAATTTGGCAAACTAGCGTGGAGCCCGCCTGACCAGAATTTGGTTTTGAATTTGCTAGCTCAAGAATTCAGAGCCGGCCAAATGGGCGGCCCAGCCCGACGCGGCCCAGCCCGACGCGGCCCGGCAGAGGCATAAGCCGCCCTAGCCCATCTAGACACGGCCCATCCTAATCTGACTATTAGATAAGCCGTGTCGTGCCAGTCCATGTGCCAGGGAGGCGGCCCAGGCATGGCCCGTCGGCCGCTCGTGCCGCCGACACGAGCCCATTTGGTCAAGCGGGCTAAAGCCGCCCGTTAGCTCGCCTCGCGCCACGTGACACCGCCACCGCCGCCCGCTACCTACCGCCCCCGCCTGACCGCCGCCTCCTCCGCTAGTTGTCTTTTCCCTCGCCCACGTACCCTGCCCACTGCGGCACTGCCTTCACACCGACGACGCCCTCCGCGCCGGCACCGCCCCCTCCTGGTCTTCTCCCTCCTCGCTGGCAACGCCCCTTCCCGGTCCTTCCTTCGCCTCCTGGCGCTCGCCTCCACGCCGACGACGCCCCCTCCCGGTCTTCTCCCTCCTCGCTGGCAACGCCCCCTCCTGGTCCTTCCTCCGTGGCGCCCAGCCCTCCTCCCTCCGCTCCGGCCACCGGCGTCGCCCCACACTCCGCTCCGGCGCTCCGGCGCTCCGACCCTCCCCCTCCTTCTTCCTCCGCGTCGACCCTTCTTCCTCCGCGCCGCCGCCCCGCCCTCCTCTCCTCTCGGCCCAGCTACCTCCCCTGCTTCCTCGGCTGCCCCTCGCACGCTGCGTCTGCGTAGGCGTCTTGGTGGCCTATCATGCCGTGGTGACACCGATCCTTTCAGATCTGATCGCCCGACCTATGAACAGTGCGAGTCGTGTCGTGCTTGGATCAGGCTAATAGTGTCATACATCGGACCGACCCAACAGACACGGCCCATCTGGCCAGCTCTACTCAAGATCGAGCCGATTTTTTTTTCAAGACTCTGAAGTGCTGCATGACCAAACTTTATTGTTCGGAGTACTTGTTCTTGTGAGTAGAAGATTGTCCTGCTAATGTCCATATTTCTATGCTCTTCTATTGGGGCCCACGGTATGGCATGGCATGGGGTTAGGAATAAGAGAATTGCTCGTCATAGAATGAAAACAGGGTAGCCAAATACTGAAAATAGAGAAGAATAAAGTAATAACAGATAAAAAGAGGAGCTAAAATCACAAAGCACGGAGCATCCGCAAAAGATTGGAGCATCCGCAAAAGATTGGAGCAAGATAATTATATGTATTGTCAGTGGATAAGTTGTTTCTTGTGTTAGTCCCTGCTTAGCACACAACAAAATTAAGGTGTCTACCATGTTCAATATAATGCGCTCCTTTGTTCTCTTGGCAAAATTAGATGCATGCGACTTCAAAACATGACAATTTACAAAATGCCACCCTAGAAAGCACAATTAAATAAATGTCACTCCAAAACAACGTTCCTTGGTCTTTTGCCCCTCTCATCCTTCCTCCCGGCTGGCAGTCGCCGTAGACGGTCCAACGAGCTCCAACGGTGCCATGCCATCACGTAGGTGTTGCACTACTGTTGTGGTTGGGGCCGACCGACTAGATCGAAGTTGTGGCCTTGGCAGTGGCGGCGGTGTGGCGGTGGAGGATGAAGAGGGAAAGCCGACGAGGATGTCGTTCGTCAGGATCTCAATGGAGGAGAAGGAACTACATATGTGGATGATGGAGATCTGGCGCCGGAGAAGCCATTGGTGAAAGAGCAGTGGGCGAGAACAAGAGAACTAAAGTCTAAGGGGGCAGCATTGTCAAAAAAAAAAAGAGTGCATGAAAGCAACATTTGGAGTGACATTTCTCCTCTTTCAATTTTTATAGTGGTATTTTTTGCAAATTGGCATGTTTTGAAGTGCCCAGAATTCAATTTTGCCTTTGTTATTTTTCTTTGGAAGAAGTGCATATAACACCTTAAACTTTGCTTGAAAGTCCATCCAGCATCCTAAACTATGAAACCAGACATCTGACCCCCCCCCCCCCGAACTTTGCAATTCGGTTCAAATATCACCTTGACCCGGTTTCACATGGTGGCATTGCTCACGTGGCACAATGAGTGAGCGATTTTGCCACGTAAGATGACACGATGACCAAGTTGGAGGTGGGGCCCACATGAGTTTCTCCCCCTCAAGTTACCGGTCACTCTTCCATGGCCGCCTCCCCTTTAGCTTCTTCCCTCTATTTCGATTTAGGGGAGAAGCCCCTGTGGGTCCCACCTGTTGTACATCTAAACATGATCAGCACGTCATCCTACGTGACAAAATCGCACACTCATCGCGTCACGTAGGCAATACAACCATACGTAACCGGGTCAGTCTGGTATTTGAACTCGATTGAAAATTTTGCGGAGTCAAATATCTGATTTCATAGTTCGCGGTGTTGGACATACTTTCAAGTAAAGTTTGAAGTGTTATATGAACTTTTCCCTTTTTTTATCTTTCGGTGTGCAAATAATAATCTAACTCAAATTTACATTTCATTTGAAAATCCTGTCCATTGTTTCAACCTTTTCTTTACTAGTAAACATCACATCTTCCAACAGTCAACTGAACCTCGACACAACATCTTAACATGAATCGTTACTTCTCCTTTTGAGTTATTGTTGGAAAAGTTGGTTGGTTTTGCTTGGTGCCACCGGACTACTGATGTGTATCAGTTTATGATCGGGCAACATGCACGAACCAAAACGATGAATTGAGCCAGACAAAGCTCTGAAACTTTGACACATGGAGGCAGGGACCGATGCAGGGCCTGCTGCTTTTTGCAGCCAAATCCTAATGACGAATATATTCCTCTGTTGATGATAAGAGATCTTAGCTGCCTAAGCACATGATCGTGGCACGTCGGATGCAACAGCTCTGTCACCTCATGTTCTCAAAGTAGGATCACTGTTGCTGATCCTGATCCAAAATAGGGAGAGCACAGGAAGCCTTTGCATCCGGCCTCCAAACTGGTAATTCGTTGTTCAACTAGTCAGCAGTCAAATCAAATGGCATCTCCAGGCTAGTAGCAGTAGGTACATTACAAGTATATTAGGAGAATACTAGTGCACGATAACGATTAGAGAAACTATACATGAAAAAAAAACTATAGAACAAACTTGGAACAAGACGTCACAACAATAATTTCGTTTCGCGTGGAGCAAACAAACACGAGAAAATGAAAAGGCAAATGCCGAGACTCTCAAAATCCTTCGCATTCAGTAAAAGTGAATATCGTAAAGGATTTGCTATTTTTAAGTTGTTTGAAAATTTCTTAGGTCCAAGGCATTTTTTTTACCTATGTTACAACAAAGAGAAAAAGCACTTACGAGGTTGTTTTTTTTTGATATTTACTTTCTCTAAACTTTTATTTTACTTTCTCAGCCCCCCTGAACTTGCAAGATTGTACCACTTAGCTCCTTAAACTTGTGTTGAAGCGAAGTTTATTGGATGTAATGACGGCTACTTCGTCCCCTCCGAGTCCGGTGGACTCGTCGTCGCCCCGTTACGACCGTTGAAGAATCTAGACCCACCATTATGAGTTAATGGAGTATTTTGTGATTAATGATAAATCTATATGTGAGACTAACACTTTTATTGATATACTTATTGTGTAATCTTATTTGGATAAAAAAGTGAAAATCATGGAGGTATGCACTCGACATCATATTCTTATATCTTGGTACATTTCTCGGATCCAAAATATATGTTAACTCCACTGAAAGGTTAACTTAAATAATGTGCATATGTTTTTATTACACATTTGTGTATGCACACATGTAGGGAGGGTTCACTCTATGTTTTGTGGTTTCATTAGTATTAATTTATATTCCTTTTTCCACATATATTAAGGATCTTTACTTTGAAACATATCATTGAGTATATAAAACTTGTGTAGTTCATATATACTCATATTTATCTATATTCAATTATTTACAATTGAAGTTGTTAATATCAATTACCAAAGAGGGAAAGATAATCATATTGTAGAACTAACATTTTTATGAGTTGGATGAATAGGTTATGTTTCATGATGATGGAGACTTTAGATAACGTCATGAGTTGATCGTCATCAAGTCAAGACTCGGGATGAAGAAAATCATCATGTGTTGATGATCATCATGTGTTGATGATATTGAAGTCAAGAGCTTAGAGTAAAGGATGCATCATGTGTTGATGCGTGTCAAGATCTCGAAGAGGAGATGATCATGAGTTGATCATCAAGTCAAGAGAAAACACATCATGTGTTGATGGAGGTCAAGTGAAAGAGTGTGTCATGGGTTGATACATATTCAAGTCAGGAACTTGAAGTAAAGGAAATCATCATGTGTTGATGATTATTATCAAGTCATTGACCCAGTCTTAAAGAGAATATGTGCGTCATCAAGCTTCAAGTGTATGTGCAAGGCAAAGGTATGACTAGCTAGGGCTAAGGATGTGTTCCTAGTCTTTTACTGATATTGTTGTTTGGTTGGAGATCGGATTACTAGTATAGGTTGTCGTACTATAAAAAGGGGTCTTGACTAATAGCTTGAGTTAGTCATGTGTTGATAACTCATTGTGCTTGCTCTAGCTCATCTATGCATGATGCTATTTGTTTGCGAATGTATTTTGTAAATAGTTGAAGCTCATGCATTAACTCTTTAGAGTATGAGACTATAATTTGTAAATGTGTCTTACAAATGGTTGAAGTCCATGCAACTACTCCTTGTTGCATGTTGCCGATATTTGCGAATGTGTTGGAGAGTGGAACTACTGCATGATCAATGACGGTAGTACCGCGCCGCATTGATCATGCAGTAGTTCCACTCTCCAATAGCCATCTTCGGAGTGGAGAAAGAGCAACCCCGAGTGAATCGAGGTGTTGGTTCGTGTTGGAGCGAGTCCAAGTGATTAGACTTACCTCGGAGGTTTTGGCTTAATTTATGGAGTCGGTCCAATTAGTTTGGGCTTACCTCAACGTGGATTAGGAGAGACCGGCCAGTCTCCGAACACTACGGTAAAACGTCATTGTGCCATTGTGATTCGTTCTCTTGTGCTCTACTATATTAAAATTTACATTCCTAGAATTAAATTGCTTACTTATATTTGTATGATTGCTATCATTATCAGTAGTCTTATTTTGTTGGTGCACTTAGTCAAGACTAGTTGATTTAGACCTTAATTGAGCAGAACCGAATTGATTTACAATTCCGCATAAAACTCGATTTTAACCAAAATATTTTAAAGACCGCATATTCACCCCTCTCTAGTTGGCCTCCTCGATCTTACAACCGTGTTCATCGTCCTCGTCACCTCACATTGACAAAAATGGATTCTTCGGGACCAGAAACGCACCGTGCTCATGTCTTCGTCGGAGCTCTACCGTCGCAGCTTGTCACCACCCTCGCCCTTACCTCCTCTGAGTCGGTCGTGAGAGAGAGAAGTATATTCCCGGTGTCAGAGTAGGGGCGCACTACTACTCTCTCTCTCTCTCACACACACACAGTGATTAGCCAGCTCAGCTTTTTCAGTTAGCAAACGGCCAAATGGACTTTGTGCAGGGTGAGTAGCCTCTACTCTGGTATTGGGAATGTATTTCTCTCTCAAACACGGCCGACTCAAAGTAGGCAAGGGTGGCGGCAAGCTATGACGGTGGAGCTCCGGCGAAGACGCGTGCACAATGCATTTCTGGACTCGAAGAATCCATTTTTGTCGGTGTGAGGTGACAAGGACGATGAACACGGTCAGAACGGGGCAGCAGTGAGTCCACCGGACTCGGAGGGGACGAAGTCGCCGGCATCGCATCCGACGAACTTCGCTTCAACACAAGTTTAGAGCGCTAAGTATCATAACCTCGCAAGTTCAGGGGGCTGAGAAAGTAAAATGCAAGTTCAATGAGTTAAGTGTCACAATCTCGCAAGTTCAGAGATTTACTGTTCAATTTTCTCTACAACAAATGTTTAGATTTTATGATTTCCACTCTATGTAGCAGCATAGAAATTACTATATATTAAAGGGAGCAACTAGCGCTCAGACGTACGATGAGAGGCTTTTCATCAGCAACAAAAAAAATCGGTTTCTGTCTCAAAAATATTGGAAAAGGTTCAAATATTTTCACAAAAAACACTGAAAACTACATATGTCATTTCTATAGGAAGATGTGCTTGAACAATTAACACAAAAGTTTAAAATAAAATAAACATATGATGTTATAACTATTGCAACAATTTGGAAATACGTATGCAACGATTTGAGAAAACACTTGCAACAAAATAATCCAGAGAGTACATATTCCCAACAAACTAAATGTTATATGCAACAATTGAGAAAGATGTGTGCAACAATTTGTAAAAACATCCGCAACACCAACAAAAACAAATATTACATGCTACAACATTTGAAAAAGATATGTTGCAACATATAGAAACACTTCTTACAACAATCAAGAAAAGGAGTCGCAATATTTTGAGACCTCACATGCAACACAAAAACCTGAACTTCCAATGTTGTGCACAACAAACACGATCCAAGAATCCAGTAGCAACCAACACTAAGACCTTACAGGAATTCCAAGAAATGGAAGAGATTGAGAGGTCGCACTGTAACAAAATAAAACGATTTATGCAATAATTTGATAAAGGAGCTGCAACACTTGATAAAGGGGCTGAAACACATTAAGAGACGCATACAACAACCTGCTTTTCGGCTCATCGTTTCCACCTGGATCCGAGGCCGCAACAGCCATAGGATTCGAGCTCATTGGAGTAAGGACTCAGGACTCCTCCCTGTTGAGATCCAGGCAAGGAATATGGAGGATTGGAGCGGAAAAATCAGCGAAGGAGCTCGAAATTCCACCCTCGATCTGGCAGCTGCAGAGCGAGGGGGCGAAACCCTAGGCCCAGATCAGCACGGGAGCTTGGAATTGACCTGGTGCGGGGCGAGAAGGCAGGGATGGGAGGCGAGGTGAGGTGAGCACGGGAGGTGAGAGGAGAGATGGATGCAGGAGCAAACGGGGAGAGAGTGTGCGCTCATCTTTCCTTCACGTAGCAGCACAACAGCAGTGGAGCAGTGTATGCGTTTGGATTAATGGCTCACTGTGAGATGGCGAGATCACGACGATCTGATCTGATCTCATGGGAGCCATCCATCCAAAACAGAATGGAGGATGGAGCGTACTAAACAAAAATGCTATATAGAATGCACACGTCGTATCATTACCCTATATATATTAAGTTCTAACGCTCCAATCGGGACTGAGAAGAAGGCAGAGATCGTTCTGATAATGTGCATGGCAAACACACGAATGAACAAGAAGTCAACAGCTATCCCAGATCATGCATGCATGTCGCGGCGAGGATCATCATGGCAAACGCTGCGAATGAATAAGAAGCTAGCAGCTAATCAGCGTCTATAGCTAGCGTGGCATATATGTATGCATACCGTTCATTATGACACGTATTTTTCTTGGGTGCGCGCGCATTTCAACGGGATGCCATTCGCGGCGTCGTTGTCGCCACCCCGTGGGCTTTGGCACGGGGGGGATTGCTCGCGGCGACAACGACGGCTTCGGCCACGCGTGATTTCCACGATGGATACGTGTGCCCGCGGCCAGCTCTCTCTCTCGCCAAGCTAGCTAGCTAGCCCCCTGTCCCTCCGCTTTGATGGGGTCGGCGTCGCCACTTGCTGGATGGGGACGTGGTGCTCATCTACATCTAGGGGCAAATCCACTGAGATGCTTCATTAGACTAAGCCTACTGTAGGAAGATATAATAGCGACAATAATAGTTAATTCTTTTGCTTAAGCCTTATAGGCATATATATAGAGTATAAAGTGACTTGGAGATCAAGTCAATCTATTAGAAATATGGAAGGTTACTAGAGATATGGAAGAAACCATATCGGATTCCTAATTGATCCTATTATATCTCTTAAAATTTTGCCATACATGTACTCTAACATCCCCGCAGTCCGAGCGGGAGTGTTGCGAAAGCTCAGGCTGGAAAAGAAGCCAATGAGGATGCATGCTCAAGCTGGAGTAGAAGCTGACGAGGAGTGTCATGTGAAGAACTGTTGGTGATGTTGTCTGCCATCGAGGTAGTCGTCGAAGTAAGTTGCCAATGATGAAGAGGGGCGTCGTTGACTAGGAAGTCGTGGGAGATCACCGAAAACGAAGATGACATGGATGTAGCGAGAAGACGATGTCAAGGGTGTCGCAGTCGAAGAAGGTCGTTGTAGTCAACGCAGCGCAGGTCAGCCACCAGTGTCGAGGAAGAAGCAGGAGAAGCAGTGGTGGTGGAGGACTCAACGACAATGGCGGTGCGTAGATCGGCACAAAAGAGATAGCCGTGCAGCACGACGGTTGCCGGAGTAGGCGGGTGGTGCACCAGATGCAACCAATAGAGAGGAGGAAAGGGATACTGGAGGCAAATATGTGTTGAATGTTGAGAACTGCAGGGGATGACAGCTAAGATGATGGACACGACAAAGAAAGGCACGACTGTGATTGTCATGTGCAGAGAAGAAAAGGAGCGGCGGTGGCTGTGACGCCAACGGAAGAAGGCGTCTGCAGACTAAAGGTTGCTCGACCAAACCAAGATGAACAAGAAAGGAGGAGAGCACACAATCTGCATGCATGTGTCCATAGGGGAGCCACATGGAGGGTAGTAGTGGATCGACTTTCGACGGTAAGCAAATAGCGGATTAGAAGTAAGCGGCATAGAAGAGGATAGGACCAACATGCATGTACGCAGACTGGACACAGCCGAGAAGATCAGACCCAAAAACCAAATTCAGAAGAATGATAGAAGCCGATCACGATCGATTGCCATGGCTGGAGTCTGTTGGAACTAATCTTGTTGTATAGGTCATTTCATGTTTTAGATTTGAGAGTTGTCACGTTATTTGTTAGTTTGTTTAGTGTATGTGTTTGTGTGAGTAGGTGGTTGCATGTAGAATAGTATTGTTGCATGGAACACTTTGAATGCTAGTCATTCCAGCATGTGCATGTTAATTCTTTAGTCATGTGCGTCATTGTGTTTTAGCTCGAGGCGTGCTCAGTCCACGCCGGAGCGAGTCGTGTGTGTGGGCGCTGTCAAGGCCACACATTCTGGAGTCATGGGATGGCATGACTTGATCGGATCATGGCGTTGGAAGCAGTCCAGTTGTTTACTCTTTACTTGTTTAATGAACAAAGAAGAAAGCCATGAAAAGAGTGCGGCAGTTGAGCACTAGAGAAACTGAGTTTGTTTGCTTCTATCTCTGGTGCAAATATCTAGTTGGCCCTCTGCTTCCTTCCATCCCGGGTGTACGCGTGTGTACGAGAGGGAGTTGAGTGATTCTGATCCAACAATTGGTATCAGAGCTAGGTTCATGCCCAATATCATGCTGCATTCATCAGGGAGTGTGACTGGCGACAAGGCGATGTCGAGGACGCCGACGAGGGAGGGATTTTTGACCCTCCAATACCCCAAGCTCATGGAGAGCAATTACGTGGCATGGGCGGTGAAAATGAAGATCATCATGCGTATGCAAGGATTGCGGGCGACAGTGGAGGGAAAATAATTGGCCAGTGAGAAGAAAGACCAGATGGCTCACACTGCTATAGTCCAAGTCATGCTGGAGACCGTTGTGATGGCCATATCCGAGAAGGAGATGTCAAAGGAGCCTTGGGACACTCTCAAGGAGATGCGTGTCGGCAAAAATTACGTCAAGAAGGCGCGCGTACAAACTCTCTAGAGGGAGTTTGAGCGTATGTACATGGGGGACTTGGAGACAATCACTGAGTTCGCCTTGAAGCTCACCACCACGGTCAACGAGATACGTGCTCTTGGTACCAAGGTGGAGGAGAGTGCCGTCATGGAGAAGCTCCTACGCTCTGTCCCCTACAAATTCCTACCCATTGTCAGCACCATTGAGCAATGGGGCGATGTATCGATGATGTCGGTGATGGAGGCCATCGGACGATTGAGAGCGTACGAGGAAAGATTAAAGGGGCGGCGACGTGACAAGGAAGAAGGAGAGCACCTGCTACTCACACGCGCCAAATGGGAGGCCAAAATAGCTGAAGAGAAGAGAAGCGGCGAGGGCTCCGGCAGCGACACAAAGAAGGATGGTGGACGTGGCCATGGCCAAGATGGCGACAAGAAGAAGCACAACGACAAGTTCGACAAGTCGAAGAACCAGTGCTTCAATTATCAGAAGTTCGGCCATTTCGCGTCCGAGTGTGATGAGCCGAAGAAAGAACGGTCATATTTTGTCGTGGCTGATGTGGATGACTAACAGACACTACTGTGAAGCTTGGCGTGGAGGTACTCAAATAATGACAACAAGATTAGAGGTTGATTGTTGGAACTAATCTTGTTGTCTAGGGTCATTTCATGTTTTAGACTTGAGGGTTGTCACGTTATTTGTTAGTTTGTTCAATGTATGTGTGTTCGTGTGAGTAGGTGGTTGCATGCAGAATAGTAATTTTGTATGGAACGCTTTGAATGCTAGTCATTCTAGCATGTGCATGTTAATTCTTTAGTTGTGCACGTTGTTGTGTTTTAGCTCGAGGCGTGCTCAGTCCACGTCGGAGCGAGTCGCGTGTGTGGCGCTGTCAAGGCCACCCATTCTGGAGTCGTGGGATGGCACGACTCGATCGGATCGTGACGTTGGAAGCGGTCAATTGTTTACTCTTTACTCGTTAAATGAACAAAGAAGAAAGCGAGGAAAAGAGTGCGGCAGTTGAGCACCAAAGAAACTGAGTTTGTTTGCTTCCATCTCCGGTGCAAATATTAGTTGGCTCTCTGCACTTCCTTCCATCCCAGGAGTATGCATGTGTACGAGAGGAAGCTGAGCGATTTTGATCCAACAGAGTCGATCAATCGCCGGTATAGGAAGTCAAAGCTGATGACGCCGGCGAGCTTGGACTAGCAGCCGTCGCCGTCCAACCGATGCACAGTGAGGCGCCTCGTCTCCACCACCACGGCCGACGCCCAGAGCTCGCCGTGCACCGAGACAACATGGAATGCCCCGCACAAGAACGTGAGGGGTGCCAGAGGGGATAGACTCTTGTTGGCAAGGTCCACACAGCGAACTCTCTAGGTGTCAAGGCCACCTCGGCAGTGAACAACTCGCTGGTGCTCGTCTGGTTGGCCACGGTCCAATGCGCACAGAAGACGTGCAGCCGGCGGCCGTCGAGTGCCAGCGCCGCCTTGGCGTTGTTGAGGACCGTGCTTTTGTCGTTGTCTGAGGACACGCCGCGGAAGGGCTGAAGCATGTCATTGCTGTGGCCGATAACAATGCCTGAAGAAACGTGCATGCAGGAAGAAGAAAAGTGCATGCATGTAGAACGAGGAATGGAGGCATGCATGTTATGCATCCATGCAAACGGAAAGGACACGAGATGGCTCGGAGCAAGAAACAGAGAGATAAAAATTTATGGCGGCATCGGCGACTTGACAATGGGAGAGACAACGAAGCGGCAGTCAATCACGGCTGGTAGGCATGGTCGCTATGGAGAAGAGTCTAAAGAAATAGACCCGAGCTACTGATCGGCGAAAAAGAAACCGATCTATTTGATCGGAGAGGAAGAGGAGAAGTCATCTATCCACAATGCGCACCCCCTGGGAGATTACATTGCCTCTCCTGGGGGCGGCGTGCAGCGGAATTTGTTGGTGGCTAGTAGCAGGCTCATATGCGGACCCACTCTGATACCATGTACCATATTGAGTTGCATGCGTCAAACAATTAACTCAAAAGCTTAAGCTACTGAGAAAAGATAGACGATTTATCTATACTTCAACACTCCCCTCACGTGTAGACGCCCATAGGCCTAAGATGTGGACTAGAAATAAGCTACAATTATTTTTCTTTAATTGTGCTAACCAGGTCTTGAACTAAAGACCTCTTGGCTCTTATACCATATTAGGTTACATGTACCAACAGTTCACCTAAAAACTTAAGTTGATGAGGAAATGTGGATAATTCACTTATACTTTAACACCTACCCTCCTAATCGGTCATAGGTGTTGCGTTGCCAAAGAAGAAGGAAGTATTCTTGTTTATTGGGTGTCATCTCTATGCCCTGCGACCAACACTATGCCCCAAGGCCAAAAACTATTTTGCTAGCCTTGTCAAGTTAAACTAACACTATGCATATAGGTGTCCGACACCACCCCGTCTTATTAAGATAGTTAACTTTGGTAGACCTACCAATTAACGATTAAAATCGTGATAGGCGCAACAATTGAAAAGACATCAATTTTACTTAATTTTTCTTGAGGGATACTACTTTATCATGCCAAAACATCTAATGATAGAACATGATCAAATAGCATAACAGGAATAAACATAAATATTCACAGCTAATCAAATTAAACTGTGACATAGTATGGCCATTAACATGTCGATCTCCATCAGCATGCTTCATGTTCTCTGACCACCATGCTCGACATCTCCGACTACATTCATCTACTAAGCAATTACTCCTAAAAGCTAGTAATGAATTACATAGGATAATTTCAAACATCTCATGTCGGCACGCAGGCCGTTCTACAATAATATGTAGCCCGATAGCTATCTCACAGCATGACACGCAGACCATGAAAATCCATTCATGCATCACATACACAATAGACCATACTATTCACATCAAACCCTACAAAAACGAGTTTTTGCATAGAATCCAATTCTATCGAACGATATGAACACACACTACTATATAACGTGGCTACAACCATGGAGGTCTCGCTAGCTGGTTAGTGGGCGGGGTTCAAAGGGGTAGCGCCCCTCGCTGGCCAAGGGCAGCAGCGCGCTCGGAAATTTTTTCTGGGACATGAATCTTATCCACGTATCTAAGCCTTGGAAATCATCGAATTAATCATATTAACCATATTCCGAACCAATCTGATCACTGTCTTGATACGACCACGCACTGCGGCATACTCCGATGGCGGAATTCCAACCGGTAGGAGTATTATGCAGTGTGGTCGTGAATGAGCGCAATAAACCATCTGGTCCTTATAGCTCATACCTCCTCGTATACCCATCTACTACCATCGAAAACTGATCGATCTCATCGACCAGTGCCTAGATCGTTCCAGCCATATAAATCGATCTAGGTTACCAGACTCGACCAGTAATAGATCCAATCTACTACTACTGCATATCAAGTATATGTGACCGATCTAGATCAAAAACTACGCAGGATGGCTCTGATACCACTGAAGGGATACGGGTAGGCTACGATAGCAATAATTCAAAAATTCTACCACGTAAACCAGGAAGCCAAGCAAGAAGATGATCACAGATCGTTACCACTAGATGCGCAGAGCAACGGAAGAAGAGTTGGAGCAACCTGGTCCAACGTAGAGCACGTTGATGTAGCGATCATAGTTGATCGGCCATCGTTCTCACAAGTTGATCGTCTCCTCCAGCAACCTCTGAAGTTCCTTTTGAAGATCGCGGATCGTTCTCAAGCGCAACAACAACCGCAGTAGCACCTCTACGGTATTCACACGTCCAAAGAAGGAACAATTGTACGTCGGTGTGCTAGCACCAAGTCGCACAGCAGAGCTCACGGGAAGATGGCGGCTAGGGTTTCGGTGGAGCAACTCACATCAACATGCATATCCTCTATATCCCAATAGTCTCAAGCATCTCCTTATAAAGTGCACATGAAGGATCCTATCCGAATATGTTTTGTTCCAACTCGTTAAGTGTGTGACCCGTTAAGTTTATGCGTAGTCGGTTGTGACTCAGAAACCCTTTTTGACCACGAGTCGTTAGCGGTTCCTAACAGGACATAACGATTCCCGAACACACACAAATTATATCGGACGAACCTTAATGCAATATGATCTACGACCAGATCCTCATCACTTACGACCAGGTCCTATCTCTATACGACCAGTTCATATTTAGTCACGATCAGTTCGTAACTCCTTACGACCAGGTTATGATCACTCTGTGATTACGTTCGATCAGTCTACGACCAGCTCGTATCTCCATACGACCAGTCAGTAACTGGTCGAACTAAGCGACCTACTCGTGTATTCTCCCTTTGCCTCACGATATCTAGTTGAACTCTAGGTGAGATATTATGTCATCCATTGACTGTTCAATACTTTCTCGATCGAGTGTCGGATAACTTGATGTGGTCGAACACTTCGACCACTAGTGGCATGGCCATGCATTTTCTTTATCCTACCACATCGAGGGGACTAGAGATATCTCTCATGTTATGTTAGGAGGGGTAAATCCCATATTCGACCAATCACATTCCTCCGTATGTTTCACAGCATACCTAAAAGCTACCTTTATGACTACCTAGTTTCGGAGTAGCGATTGGCAACCCCAAAGTGTACTCTTACACATATAGGAAACCATGTTGATCTTAGGTCTAAGGATTATGCATCATCATTGCTTGAGACCAACTAATGACACATAGAATCATAACAATCTCAATAATGTCTCAAGGTGGGTGTATCTAACCCCATGTTCTCTAACATGTGTTCATATTATTGATTCGATATCCCTATATCCATGACCGGTGAAACATGGTCATCAATCAATACATGTGCTGATCGTAGAGTCACTGGTGTTCCGACCAGTGAGATCCGACCAGGGATACATTTAGAACGACATCATATAAGTTAAAGAGTTTCACCAACAAGTCACATACTCATTGATCTATATAACAGATGATTCAATGAAGGAACAGAATAACATTTATCTAATAACTCATAAATATAGACGTGATACAATCATCTCTATAATTGCAAACAGGGCATATCACCAACAATATATTGTATAGTTAGTATTTAATAATATACTTGTATTTTTTTCTAGTTTTGCGATAACAAATAAATAAACTTTGTGTAACTATTTCACAAGCAATTCAAGTAATACTCCTCCAACTGATGAGAACACAACTCAACCAAAGGAGCTTCGATTGGATTTTAATCCTAATGAAAATATTGTTGAACCAACTTATTGCATACCAATAGAAGATTCATGCCAATGACATTAGAGATCAAGTGAGGAGGCTATATTTGTTAAATGGTCCGGCTCGAGCAATTGGGCATGCCTTTCCAAAGACATTGGATGGTAAAGTATAGAGATCCTTTCTAAGAATTATGGTTTGATCAATTTGATTGGTTGGAATATAGTGTGAAACATGATGTCGTGTTTTGTGTTTATCTTATTTTTCTTTTCAAGAAATCGACACAACCTAACATATTTGGATTGTACAAAAGTAAAAGACCATGCTTGTATCAATTTAGGTTTGTACTATGAGCTCAACCTCTATTTTTACCGAGCTTCGCCGTTGTCTACAGCTACTAGCGCACGAATGTTATGGTGAACAGTGCTATAGCATTGTTTTCTACCCGTTGGATCGAAAACACCATAGGGATCGAGGTATACACTGTAGCAACACTGTACTATAGACACTGTTTATAAACACCGTAGCAATGGAGCCATCCATGACGTATATCACGGATGCGATTTGAGTTTGATTCAGTTCGCAACGCCATACAGTATGGTTTTATCTGTTCGAACTCATATGTGAGTGCCAATTCTCTGTTTTTGTTGTGCATCACAACGTAAGATTCAGTTAGGGAACTGAGCTTCAGTTGGCAAAGAGGCTTCCAGTCCTCTGTCCGCCCCGCGTTCGTTGGTTTGGCGTGGGCATTTGTCACTTCTTCTTCAATGCTTCTGAGGTAAAACCTGACAAAAAAAAATAGAAGACTCGGTTTAAAAAAATCAAGTTAGGGGTATCTTCTGCTTGGACCAACAGGAAGTGGCCCGGATAGTAAAATTGTCATTCTGTGGGTATGCAAGTATGTGGAAGGTGACAGCCCATGTAACCCAAGAGAGTGCGGTTTGTTGCTGTGAGTTCATGCTGGGCCTGAATGGACGAAATGGACATTTCTTCTTCGATTTGTTTAAGCTGGTCCTAACATAATTTTGGGCGAGAACCTTACCATACAATATGGAGCATGAAAAGAGGTTTACTCAAAAGAAATTGAAACGAATATATCGAGATCTGCTGAAAACAATTGCCAACCTTTACTGATCAGAATCCTAACAACTATACCGACTTCTCACCTAAAGTGTTTCCTATGAACTATGGAGTGCACAGTAGCTTGCCTGACTCTTGCAAACAATCCCCCCAAAAAAACCTCTTTCTAAAAAAGGTTAATTTAGGCATATTTGGCCCGTATTTAGCTTACATCGAAAGCCTGATCGTGAGGATTACAACTTAGAAGCCAAAAGGCGAACTTTCGACATTGAGTGCCGAAAGCATTTGGGTTTGGTAAATGATGGCTAGCTTCTATAGTTCTTCTATATATGGTGGTGGTTCAGGGACGAAGATGAAAGAGTGAATGAAGACGTATAGAAAGCTAAAGTAGAGAAGTCCGTGTGTTCTTTAAAAAAATGTAAAGTCGTGTCCTAATTATCCGCGTCTAAAGCCCGTTTAGAATGCATGATTCTCCTAAGTTCGATCAATCTTGAATACACTCAGATAAAATTTGTTTGTAGCCGGTTAGCCCTAGGGCCCTACTGGACACCTGTCTCTATGGTGATTACTACTACAATAACAAAAGAATATGTTTTCGATATCAATATGGTTCTTAAAACACAACTTTGACTACTAATTTTTACTTACTCTGCCTACAAATGTAAGTTATCGTGGGATCCATGTGGTCAACATTTTAAAACTTTGACCATTTATATGTGCTACAATATATAAATTGACTTTATTAAAATAATGCTACTAGATTAGCCTTGCAAAATACCTTCATAATATGTTGTTTTTATTATTTTTGCTAGTATATTATAGTACAAACTTATAATCAAAGTCGTGCGTTGGACACCATTAAAAGTAAAAAAAAAACGAACTACATTTGTAGAGGGATGAAGTATTATAATATATTTACAAAACCATATAACTATAGTCAAAGTCGAGTATTGGATACCATTAAAAGTACTTTTAAGACAAGAACACGTGTGTGATTTTTATGTATCCAACTATACATTTTAAAAAACATTAGTAACAAAAAAAATTAATTATACGTATCACAAAATAACATTCTTTCGTGACAAAAGAAAGTACAATTGTTTTTCCCTTGTTTACTTATTCCACTAGCAGTAGTACTCCCATTAGTAGTAATGGACTAAAGCGCAACCATCTACCACAGTACCACCCTAGTAGTTAATAGTACAACTTCTCCTATCTAAAACTCTAAGACAGAGGGAGCCAAATAGACCATATGGTCCAGCACGGCACGGTCAGATTAGGTTCAGCTAACTAAACCGGCTATGTTGTGCTGTCCCATGGGCCGGGGTGTGGTATCATGCATAGCACGCCAGCCTCTTGAGCCGTGCCGGGCATGATCAGCCCGGCCGTTGCCGCCTCCGCACCGCATGGCTGCCTCCTCTGCATCCCAGGCATGTCGGGCCACCCGGGTCGGCCCGAAGCACATCACTGTTAGTCCAGCCTAAACACGGCATGACCTGACACTCTGTACGGGCCATGCCAGCAGAACCCGACTTAGCTTGTCGTGCTTTGGTCAGCACCCCGCCCCAAGAATGGCACGCACGACACAACGCCGACCGCTCCGCGCCCCGTGTTGGTCGTCGTCGTGCCATGCCTGGGCTAGGGTGCCGACCCAAGCACAACACGCTAGGCGGGGCCGTGCCAGTCTGCCCCGTACACAATGTCAGGTCGTGTCGTGCCTAAGCCGGACTAACAATCTCGTGCTTCAGGGCGACCTGGGTGGCACGACCCATCTGACCACCTCTACTGTAAGATCTTGTTTGGTTTATCCACAATCTCGACCCATCCAGGTACTGAGATTTTAGTTCAAATTCTCAGCCTGTGGATCTTGGTCGGAAATGAACCTCCCTCACACGGAGTGTCTGGGCTCATTCAACATGTTTTTAAAAGCGAAGTAGCAAAATAACCTCTAGCGAACGAAATAGCAAAAATGATACTCCTACCATGCAAAAAATAACACGACAGGGGATCTGTCGCGCACCCAAAGCGCAGGAGGATATGTGGCGAGCACCCAGCCTTTGGCAGGCAGCCCACCGCTAACCCATTCCGCAACGTGCCGCTTGCCGTGTATGGTGCACGACAGACCCCGACACGGTGTTTTTGCGTAATAGATGTACTATTTTTTACCATTTCATTAGGAAAGAAATTATTTTACTATTTCACTTAAAAATTGACTAAGCGGGCTGGGAACTCCCAACGAAGCCCTAAATTTCCAGACGTCGCTTGAATCCCCGAATAAAATACCACCAAGCTCGTCATCAAGACCTGGTCAACCGAACAGAAACCCATCGCTGTCACCCATGTCGTACGGTCTCCCCAGTCCCCATCCTGTCCGCCTCACGTCCCCTGCCCTCCGGTCTATAGACCCGGTGTGATTTTTATGTATCCAACTATACATTTTAAAAACATTAGTAACAAAAAAATTAATTATACGTATCACAAAACAACATTCTTTCGTGACAAAAGAAAGTACTATTGTTTTTCCCTTGTTTACTTATTCCACTAGCAGTAGTACTCCCATTAGTAGTAATGGACTAAAGCGCAACCATCTACCACAGTACCACCCTAGTAGTTAATAGTACAACTTCTCCTATCTAAAACTCTAAGACAGAGGGAGCCAAATAGACCATATGGTCCAGCACGGCACGGCCAGATTAGGTTCAGCTAACTAAACCGGCTATGTTGTGCTGTCCCATGGGCCGGGGTGTGGTATCATGCATAGCACGCCAGCCTCTTGAGCCGTGCCGGGCATGATCACCGGCCGCTGTCAGCCCGCACCGCATGGCTGCCTCCTCTGCATCCCAGGCATGTCGGGCCACCCGGGTCGGCCCGAAGCACATCACTGTTAGTCCAGCCTAAACACGGCATGACCTGACACTCTGTACGGGCCATGCCAGCAGAACCCGACTTAGCTTGTCGTGCTTTGGTCAGCACCCCGCCCCAAGAATGGCACGCACGACACAACGCCGACCGCTCCGCGCCCCGTGTTGGTCGTCGTCGTGCCATGCCTGGGCTAGGGTGCCGAACCAAGCACAACACGCTAGGCGGGCCGCGCTACCGCCTGCACACAATGTCGTCGTGTCGTGCCTAAGCCGGACTAACAATCTCGCTTGATGCGACACAGGTGCACGACCCATCCGACCACCTCATCGTAAGATCTTGTTTGGTTTATCCACAATCTCGACCCATCCAGGTACTGAGATTTTAGTTCAAATTCTCAGCCTGTGGATCTTGGTCGGAAATGAACCTCCTCACACGGAGTGTCCGGCTCATTCAACATGTTTTAAAAGCGAAGTAGCAAAATAACCTCTAGCGAACGAAATAGCAAAAATGATACTCCTACCATGCAAAAAATAACACGACAGGGGATCTGTCGCGCACCCAAAGCGCAGGAGGATATGTGGCGAGCACCCAGCCTTTGGCAGGCAGCCCACCGCTAACCCATTCCGCAACGTGCCGCTTGCCGTGTATGGTGCACGATGCACCGAACACGGTGTTTTTGCGTAATAGATGTACTATTTTTTACCATTTCATTAGGAAAGAAATTTTTTTACTATTTCACTTAAAAATTGACTAAACGGGCTGGGAACTCCCAACGAAGCCCTAAATTTCCCAGACGTCGCTTGAATCCCCGAATAAAATACCACCAAGCTCGTCATCAAGACCTGGTCAACCGAACAGAAACCCATCGCTGTCACCCATGTCGTACGGTCTCCCCAGTCCCCATCCTGTCCGCCTCACGTCCCCTGCCCTCCGGTCTATAGACCCGGTTTACCCAAAGACCAACACCAGACGGTCCGGCCGTAGACAGGCAGGTCAAACCGGCGCGCCCCACTTGGCCACTTGCCTCCCCACGAAGTCTTTAATTTCCGCGCCCCGCTACCCCCACTATACCGCTACCTAACCACAGTCAATGATGGATGGGCCCACGTCAGTGGACCAACCGGTCGGCGGCTCGAGAGGAGATTTCGCGCTTGGACCCGTCAAGTATGACCGCTTCTGTTTCCCCGATTGTCCCCTGAGCTCTCATTTGCGCAAACCGAGTCTACAGAGTAGAGGGATTTATAGCCGTCGATGGTGTTTCGAGTTGGCATCGTAGTAGCTTGACAAGGGTTGGTGCATGAACCGGTTGTACATCCGTGTGGGCCAGCCGGCTGCTCTCTGTTGAGTGTTAAGTTGTTGACCCTTGGAAAGGCCAATCCCATAGACTTCTTCGTCCCGACGCGCAAGCCCGACAATTTTTTTAATAATAAAAACGAAGCCACAAAGAAGAGCTCGGCTTCTTCACTTCGACCGCTCAAAGCTCTGGCCTCTGCACTCTTCCGCTCCTTTTCGAATCTTTGAGCTCTAGGAGTGCTGGATCGATCGGTAAGTTCATCTGCTCCGCTAGAGAAAAAAGATCCCAATTTTTTTTCTCTCGGTCGCTGTTCTTGAATTCTGCTTCTGGTTTTGCTGCTGGATCTGCTGTGGTCGAAATTTTCACTCACTTTTTGCTTGCAGGGTGTGAAATTCCATGAAAGAGGCGCGGTTTTGGGAGGGCCGTTGTGACCAAAGTCGAGCCTTGTGGTGTCCCGACGAGTGGAGGGGTGTAGGTGGCGGTGGAGGCTTCTGATCCCCCTTCATTTATTTTATTTTGTATTTTTAGTTCTTGGATTGGAATCGGGAGGGAGTTTAAAAGATATGGCAAGGTTATGCTGCTTCGGTGCTGGTTGCTCCGAGGTAAGTCCAATTCTGATCTGTTACTGTAGCCCCGTATTTTCTTCACGAATTACATGTTTCGTCTGCATGGAATTATCTTGTAGTTTTGCTAATTAAGTATGTATTAGGATGAGAATTAGAGCAGATAACATAAAAGGCCATTATTAGTCCTCGGCTTCGGTTGAAATGATTTTCGTTAATTGTTAAGTAGACCTGCTCTAAGCTCCAGTTGGAAGCACTCAGAAGTAATTTGGTTCATGAGCTATCATCTACTCACGTCACTTTTAACTAAATATTTAGAAACTGAATGCAACCAATATTATGTTTGCATTTTAGCTATATTAGTTTAATCTTGCTTACTGCTCTGCTTGAATATAGTTGACAGGGCATGCATCAACCGCCTCTGGTAAAGGGAAAGGTTGTCAGTGCGAAGTCAAGGTTAGCTATGGGTTTAGCCTTGTAAGAGGGGTGACAAATCATCCTATGGAGGATTATCATGTAGCAGAACTCGCTGAAGTGAAAGGAAATGAGCTTGGTCTTTTTGCTATTTTTGATGGTCATCTAGGAGATACCGTTCCTGCGTACTTACAAAAGAATTTGTTTCCAAATATTTTGAATGAGGTGAGTTTTTTGGCGTTTGTTTTGATAAGAAAGGTTACATTCACTAGCATTTGTGGTGATCTTATTTTTTATGGTGTCATTTCAGGAAGAGTTTTGGACACATCCGGATAGAGCAATTACAAAAGCTTATGAAAAGACAGACCAGGCTATTCTGTCACATACTCCAGATTTGGGACAAGGAGGCTCCACTGCTGTAACTGCCATTCTTATTAACGGCAGGAAGTTGTGGGTAGCTAATGTTGGGGATTCACGAGCTGTTCTTTTGAAACGCGGTGAGCCCATACAGATGTCGACTGACCATGATCCAAATGTTGAACGTGGTGCTATTGAAAATAGGGGTGGCTTTGTTTCGAACATGCCAGGTGGGTCACTAATTCTTCCTTCTTAAAAAACATATTATCTTGAATTCCTGATTGAAATGGTTGTCGCACCCAAGGATCAAAATCCCGCCGGTAACCGGCGGTTACCGGATTTATCGGTGGGGACCAGGATCCTAAATCCCGGCTGGAATCCTTCAAATTCAAAATCAAAATCCTAGCGGTTTCATCCCAAATTCAAATTCCATTTGACGAAATCCAGCCGGATTTTTTCCGGGAATTCCGGTTACCGGCCGGTAACGGAGAATGGGCGCCGGGCGGTTTTTGTTCTTGTTCCGGTTTTTGGATCCTTGGTCGCACCCAGTCATTCGTTTGATGTAAACCTCAAATACATAATCGTTGTGAAATTATTTAGGTATTTGAAAATGACAAAGGTGTCTACTAGTTAGTTTTAATGGCATGATTTGTTGTATTCTCATTTTTCACTCTGTCGGTAATTACACAAAAGTGCTGATTCTACAACATCATGTGGTTAGATAATCTTAAATGGTCCAAAGTATGTAATTGTTGAACTATAGAATATTTAACAAAGGTACACATTTGGAGAAAGTGGATACTAAACCCCATACTAACCAATGGCTTAATGTTGCATTGCATATGAAAACAAAATACAAATTTTAAGCTCTTGTATTGTGAAATTTTGATACGACCAGTGTTATGACATTTTGATACAACCACTGTGATGTCATTATGAGCTGGTGTAATGTTGGAAGTCAGGCTATCACTGCAACATATATTGCGGTTGTTCATATACAATGTGGCGGAGTACGTGGCAATTTTTACACAATTACCACAAGGTTTCCTTTGGACTTGACAATGTTATTGTAGCAATATTAGCTAATCTTAAGGTGTCTCAATTCTAGTAAGACCATTAATTGTATGCTAAAATAACTGGTTTCAAAAGGCTGAAAGCTTCCTAGATTCGTTATTCGTCTGTTTATTCTCGAGGAAGGCAATATTTCACCATCCTCTAGCCCTATGTACTACTCTTCATGTAAAATGCACAATACCTTGCATTGAAACAAGCAATTGAATACATGCTCTTTGGGGCCAATGGTATACTAGAGCATTTTATTGTTTATTGTACCATATTCTTTCTTTAAATACTCATCTTTGATTGCCTTCTACTTCTGTTGGTTTATATCTTATTTTTGTTCTGTACAATAGTCTCAGCTCTTCAAAAAGGACAAGCTAGAATCGTTTGTGCGGTGAATTTGTATCACTTTGATTTGTAGCTTATGCTATTTTGCAACCTCTATTATCTTAACATGGAACGGACATCTGCACACTTCACATCAAGTTATTATTCTCATCAACCAGCTCCTGTGCTTACTGCTTAATATCCACTAATTCATCAATGTTGCCTTTTCCACCACCATAACACATTCTTCTGATAAAACAGATTGTCTTTGTTGTGATTAGAATGCAAATATACAAGTTTAGCCTTTTGTTTTTGCAAAAAGAGTGGCAGCAGCAGGTGGAAAGCGTAAAAAATGTAGACCAATTTCTCAAAGTATGGTTGTAGGATGTGGTTGATATTACCTTATATGCATGGATCCACTTTCGGTAGTATTATGTGTTGGTTTTTAAAGAATACAACTCTTGATGTGAACTATACTATTACTTAAACGGTACAGTATTTTGGTATAAAATTCATTGCATCAATCCACAGCTGCTATGTGGTGTACCCATTGGCACTAACACGAGAATTCGAACACAAGTTCATACTATGCATTTGCATGGTCACCTTTCAGAAGAAACCGGATAATCATTCTGCATTGCCAACTTTTCACTCCTTTTAAAGGTTCTCTCTAGATACTCAAACATGTCTCTTTTCAATATCTACACTTGTTTCCAATTGATAAAATGTTGCTGTTAATGAGAAAAGCAAGCCTGCTTTTGGTAGAAGCCCTTCATGTTGTCGCTAATTGTTACTTTCTTATATTTTGATGAAAAATAATGAAACCTAGCATTTGGTATAGCTTCCAGTAACTTCAGTTCTCAGCATGATCAGATCAATTATTATTATTTCATGTGGATATTCTGAGTGCATTACTCCGTACTATGCTATACCTACAGAAGCAGAACTATAGCATTTGATAAAGCACTTCATTTTCCAAGTCTATTGACTCTATTCTTCCGTGAATTATTTTCACTGCGTAGACAAAAAAGAAGAAAGAATTCATGCCTGAATTGTAATGCTGTAAATTTCAGGAGATGTTCCCCGAGTCTGTGGTCAGTTGGCTGTCTCCAGAGCTTTTGGAGACCGGAATCTAAAATCACTCTTGAAATCAGAGCCTGATATAAAGGCTGAAGATATAGATGAAACTGCTGAGCTACTTGTCCTTGCGAGCGACGGACTTTGGAAGGTGTCTTGTTATTTCTGTATTTGTCCAGATGGCTGGTTGGTATAAAGTTCATAAGTACATTTGTGGATATATTATTATTTCCTTTCTGTGTCAACTAGGTAATGAACAATCAGGAAGTCGTTGATTTGGCCAAAAGGTACAAGGATCCACAATCAGCTGCCAAGCAATTAACTGCTGAAGCACTAAAACGAGACAGTAAAGATGACATATCATGTGTTGTTGTTCGGTTCAAGAAGTAAATTGATCGCAGGCACACTCGTGAAGGATTGTCACCGAGAGCACAACGAATTATATAGCAAAACATAGGTTGCCTGACAAGGATAGTGGTAATCCAAAAAATAATTCCCTGGGGGTGTTGGTTGTATGATGTGTTGGCTCCATTGTAAGTTCATATATAAATATGCTAGGATTCTTTGTTTGGCGATTCAAAGGTACATGCGTGAGTGCTCAAAGCTGTCTAAATAGCTCGTGTAAATAATGGTTGCAGATATTGGAAGTTCACCGTGCTCTATTGTGAGAGTAGTCATGATTTACTCACTTGGTTATCTTCCTCTCCCAACTTGGATTGAATTGGTCATGGAACCCCCATCTCGCTAAATGTGTTAAAAGCATTTCTTCACCGGAACAGCAAACACGGTTAGTAAGTTTGGTATTTGGTATTTGGTACTTGGTGCTTACAATTTGGAGTTACCAGAATGTTGATGTCCTTTCTAGCTAAGACGGGGGATTAATTTCCTTCATGATATCAATACATACATATCGGAGGGCTATTAGAAACACACACACATACATATTAGATAGCAGTAAGCGCAACAATGATGAATCACTCTGATGTTCTATGCTGGACTCAACCAACTCAGCACAATGGCAACCCAAAGTCCCTAGGATTGATTAATCGGGCAGAAATCGACAAATCCTTGCAGCGCAGCGATGTAGTAAAACCTGGAGAATTGGATGCCAGACATCCATACCGCGCATGACAACCAATTCTCTACCGGTTGCCACTAGAGTGCATCACAGAATTAACAAGATACCGCCCAACTATTCATAGGTGTGGAATGCTGGAAACAGATGAACATCTCTTCTTCCATTGCAGCGATGCAGAGAACCGTTTGGAACGCTTGGAGTTTCGTAGGATGCCTACAAGAATGTAATGTTTCTTGCAAAATCCATCTGAAACTGCTGCATTCCAAAATTCATCTGAAGAATTGAGCGTGCGTGCAGGCGCTTGGACTGGCTGTCATTCATCGAGTGGTCGGCATTGCTGTCCGGGTGTCTCTCACAGAACTCTCGACAGCAGCAGAGATCAAAAGCACAGTTCGAGGAAATAGGCAGCTGAGCTCAACGGCCAATTTGAGTGTGACGAAAAGGAGAATTCGTACATCCTTGCCAAACATGGTGGGATAAGTTAGAAGCAAAACCACGGGAAACGTACAGGAAATTCTCCTCCAGCCTTTCCAAAAACATGTGCAAGCCGAATGATCGATCGATCAGGAAGCACTGCTGCGCGGATGCAGGCATGTCAGCATGTGCTCCATCACATCGATTCGCTCCGTGAAGAAAGGGCTCGGAGAAAAAGAAGAAGCTGTGTAAGGTCACTGCTCGGTGCAGCGCGCGCGTGCAACTGTGCAAGGAACGGCCTTGCATTGCATGGATTCCCTGATGGCCATGGACGCCACGGCCTTGGCCCAGGCAACCAGCTCCCGCTTCATCCTCCTCTCATCGCTCCAGAGCAGCGGCACGTTCATGGTCTCGACCGCGGCCGCCGCTGTCGACGAGGCACCGCCGTCCTCGAACGACGGCCGCCTCGCCGCGCCCGCGACGTCGGCGTCGACGGCGGGAGCAGAGGCGCTCGCCGCCGCCGCCGCCGGCAGGGCCCCGGCATCCAATGCCATGGCTGAACAATCAACACAGAGCTGTTGATCAGATGACGAGCCGTGGATCAGTTGGTGCATCTGGGTTGGTGCAGCTAGGAGTTCAGGACTCACGCTCTATATATAATACCAGCCGGGCAGTGGCTCGCGCGCAGAGCGAGCATGTGATACACGAGTAGCACATGTATGATCTCGCATACGTGCCACTATGCGACGAGCACGTACAAGCACGCGACGACCAAACATAATCCAGCGTCATTAGTGTGTGAAAGGTACAAGGTTGACATCACACTGGTGGCACTTGCCTGTCCCCTTTTTCCTGGATATCGCGGGGAGGCACACACTGAAATTAAGCGGTTGGTCGGAGAGGATGGGAGTATAGCATCTACCATACTTATTTCTTAACTTGTTATTAGAAGGAGACATAATATTCAACCTAACAAAAAAATAAGTATTTTAATAGATTATTTCTTAAACTTGTATCTAAGACTTTAATTCATACTTTAATTGCTATACATAAAACTGATTTGTTAAGTAACAAGTTAGTCTCTAATAGTTATTTTGTTGTTTCTTATGTTTTAATATCAACAATTTACTTGTTTCTTTATTTAAAAATAAACTTACTTTCTCTCCTCACCTTCTTATACATTGGGAACTAATATTATGGTACGTGCGTTGGGTACTACTAGGTAGCTGAAGCGAAACGAACGGACGGTACCGATCATGATCTGGGCCGATCGGACGGCTGGGATTGCCGGAACACTGGTCGCGCCTGATCGCACTGCTGTGCTTTTTTAAAAATAAGGTCGCACGTATCATCATCGTGCACGTCAGTGCCGCGGCCGGGGGGATTTTTTTTAATATGCATGTACATATGGAGATATGAGATAGATCGGCCCTTGTGATCATCGACGTACGCGTCGTCCCGGTCGATGTCAGTGCGTGTGAACCGAGGTCGCTGGCTGTTTGGGATATCGATGCTTCGTGTTGTAACTGGGGATAATCTGTTTAACAAGGTGCGGCAAACAATGTGCGGCCATGGATATTTTGCGATTTTTTTTAAAAAAATAATACTAATTTAAAAAGATAATTATAAAAATAGATGCATGTCGGAATGCCGACAGGCTTCTGTCACCATTCTAATTGATGACAGAGACCTTGTTTATTGTCTATCGCCAGTTCAGCTTACTATCGTCATTTGAATTGACGATTGTAAATGAATAGTATTTTGTTGCCGATTCTGACGACATGGCCTAGCTATTTAAACCCAAAAAAAATAAGTGAAAATGTTATTTTAATTCCAAAAAAAGATAAGAGATGGAGAAGAGAGGAGAGAGAGGAGAAAAGACGTAACGAAGTTCTGCTAGTTCGTAGCGGAGGAGAGAGAGAGAGGGAGCATCAGATTTGGTTGACTATTTTGCAGGTACATGTTTTTGCAACTTCGTCTATTATTTCAAAACCTTGTCGGTTAGCAAATATAAATAGCGACATAGAATTCAATAGATTAGATAGTTTTAGCTGTTTCATGTGGTACATTATCTGAGCTGTGTATAGTTTAGTTAATCGTGCGGATATTATTTATGTTGCAATATAAGGATGATTTAGAATAAATCTGCAAAAATAGGAAGACACATAGGAGAATAGCAAAGAATCGAATACCTGTTAAAAATCTATAAAAATTACAGAGTAGCTAAGTAGGGTATGTAGAGCTTAATAAAAATAATCTTTGCTTTATTTTGGTTTCCATTTGTGCGTAGTAATTATTGTGTTAATGCCGAAAATTTTTAAACTAGAAAAATAGTATGACCCATCTTAAATTGAAAAAGGTCCTAATTGAAGCTAGGAAAAAAACAACATAAATTAGCTTAGTACGATTTGTAAGTTTGTATAGCTTAATAAAATACCTATAAAAATTACAAAGCAGGTTAGTAGGGTTTGTATAGCTTAATAAAAATAATTCCAACTTAAATTTGGTTTTCTATTTATGCATGGTAATTATTTTTACAATGTATGCACTGAATTTTCAGGTATAATGGACTCATGACACTCTGCGCAATGGTCGTATGAGTTGCTTGACCTGGTCATTGACGTGCATCATCGTAGCCGCCTCAGTACTATCCTCCCCCAAAAGGGCGAGGAGACGGTTGACCTTGGTGCCCTGCATCTACTCACACCCATGAGGGCGTGGAGGGTGGATCCACGTTGGGTTCCGAGGTACGTGCAGTTGTGACCTTCGTGTACTCATTTACAGACATGACTACTTTGTGTGATCTAACGTTTGTTTTTAATCTTTTCCGATTCAGTTTGAGGGAGGCAGCCCTCCTTCCACTGGCGAGGATAGTTGAGGTGATGTGGGAGGACAACCAGGACCGCGTGGGCGGTGGGCGTACATCCAGGCGCTTTCCGTACGACCGGTGCCTCTTGATGGCGCTAGTTTACCGGGAAGCCGGAGATGCATACGTTTCACCTTCTGCGCAGGGAGATGGCGCCAACGTTGCAGGACGTGACTTTCCTGACCGGGTTGCCTGCTACTGGCTTCCCCATGGCGGCGTACGACATCCCGGCCACATGGTGTATGGAGTTCCTAGTGAGGTTCTAGGGGGTGATACCGCCGGATAGCGGCTACAGGGAGTACAACAGCACCCACGGGCCGACGCTAAAGTGGATCTGCTAGTTCTATGTAAGTCTTTGAAACTCTTGTGCTCTTGCATTAATTGATTTGTGCATTTTGCTGATGTGTATCTGTCTTCTTGTAGCCCAAACGTATGACGGAGGATGTGCCCGATCACACAGTGAGGAGACACTTCGAGGCATACTTGTTGTGGTTGTTCGGGTGGGTGATGTTCCTAGTGTGCCACGATAAAAATGTCGACAAGCACATGATCCGGTATGCACAACAGCTAACGGACTGGCAGGTGGAGGAGATTCAGCCCTACGCCTGGGGCTCGGTGGTGCTATGCGCAATGTACCGCACTGTGCGACGCGTCCCAAAGTGTTCGAGAGAGCTCCATCCCTAGAGGATGCTCGTTGCTCCTTCAGTTGTAGTCCTTCGAGCGTTTCTCGATCGGACAACCACAGTTGGACCTGCGACCATACATAGTCAACATGTACGCTGAGGATGACAATGTGGACTGGCCGACCATGAATATGATGTGGTGCCGCCAGTGGGTAAGTTTCCTGAGTATTTATTCTTTTTCGTAATGTATTTCAATCTCGTGTGCTAAGTTTGCACTGTTCTATTCCACAAGTCACCTACACGTCAATCACTACGCACGCGTCCTACCCAGACTATGTCGCGATGTTCGATCAGCTGACGGATGATCGTGCCCTCTGGACACCATACACTCCCGGAAGGATGTACGGCGCACCGAGGCCTGTCGAGGCTGTGCACGCGAGACCACGAGTACTGGTACATGAGGAGGTGCTTGGTGCACGACGTCTTCATGGAGTACCAGGTGCATGAATGGATATGGGTAGGTTACGCTAACTGACAATTGAAAAATTCTACCACGTAAACCAGGATGTCATGCAAGCAAGAGATCATAGATCGTTACCACTGAATGTGCGGTGCAACGAAAGAAGAGTTGGAGCAGCCTGATCCAACGTAGAGCGCGTTGATGAAGTGATCATAGTCGACCGTCCAACATCCTCGACACCGATCGTCTCCTCCAGCAAGCTTTGACGTTCCTCGCGAAGATCGTGGATCATACTTGAGCGCAACAGCAACCGTAGTAGCGCCTCTACGGTATCCACACGTCCAGAGGTGGAACACCGTATGCCAGTGTGCTAGCACCAACTTGCACGGTAGGGCTCCTGAGAAGATGGTATCTATGGTTTCGGTGGAGCAACTCATGTTGTCTGCCACGTGTCTCTCATGTTTTCCAACAACCTCATGCATCTCCTTATATAGTGGCCATGATGGATCATATCCAAACACGTTTGTTCCAACACGTTAATTGTGTGACCCTGTAGGTTCATGCGTAATCGGTTGTGACTCGGAAACACATTTATGACCATGAGTCGTTAGCGGTTCCTAGAAGGATATAACGATTCCCGAATACACATAAATAATATAGGACAAATCTTAATGCAATGTGATCTACGAGTAGGTCCTTATCACTTACAACTAGCTCGTATCTCTATACGACCAGTTCATATTTAGTCCCGACTTGTTCGTAACTCCTTATGACTAGTTTATGACCAGTTAGTGATCATGTTCAACTAGTCTACGATCAGCTCGTATCTCTATACGACCAGTCCATATCTGTTCGGACTGAACGACCTGTTCGTGCATTCTCCATTTGCCACACGATATCTTGTTGAACTCCATGTGAGATAATTTGTCATCCATGGACTGTTCAATACTTTCTCGATCAATTGTCGGATAACTTCATGTGGTCAAATCTTCAACCACTAGTGGCATGGCCATGTACTTTCTTTATCCGACCATATCAAGGGTTCCAGAGATATCTTTTATGTTTTGTTAGGAGGGGCAAATCCTATGTCCAACCAGTCACATCCCCCGCATGTTTCATAGCATACCCAAAAGCTACTTTTATAACTACACAATTACGGAGTAGCGTTTGGCAGCCCCTAAGTGTACTATTATACATGTAGAAAACTATGCTGATATCAGGTCTAAGGATTATACATCATCATTGCTTGAGATCAATTGATGACATATAAAATCATAACAATCTCAATAGTGTCTCAAGATAGGTCAATTGTGGATATCATGGGGATATGCTCCAGATCTTAGGATAATGTGACAATTAGCAATGGCGTTAACGGTTTATCCTTTCATGTGTTTTTGGCAAAGTTTCAGGAGATTTGTCGGGTCTCGGTGATCTCGACCGGCGAGGCGCGATCGATCGGTCAAGATCGGTCCGATCGGCCATAGCGGCGATCGAACCGGTAAACTTCAGAAAGTGTGGTTTGTGCTGGACCAAAAATAGAGGGTGTAGACAAGAGAGGAGATTCTATTGCACTTGGTCCCATAATTTTTGGAGTCTCCAGTCAAAAGTTTTATTGGTTTGAAAATTCCAGTAGGTTTTGGTTTTCCAGAGAGGAAATTCAGGTAAGTCTTTACTGGCGGTCTGACCGGCCAATAGGTGGCGGTCAGATCGGCCAGGGTGGGCGGTCAGACTGGCCCTGGGGCGGTCTGATCGATTTTCACTTGGATCATCGCCCGTCGTGGCGGCGATATTTGGTTGTTAGGTCAAAGTCATGAGTTTCAGGGTATAAATATTGCATGATGCATGTTTTGACTAACATGAGTCAAGTTGCGAAGAACTTATTCCCAAATTCGGTTTACTTGTCTATTGTTGTGCAGATTGCTTGGTGGTCAACGGCGAGGATGATCGGGACTAGGCTTGGAGAGCTGAGGTCCAGAACGATCGACGATGTCGGGTGATGTCAATGTACTCAGGTGTGGTGCAAGATGGACAAGGATGACCTATTGGCTAATCCGAGGCGCAAGATAACACAAGGTGTAGCTAGTTAGGTCAAGGGGTGTTAAAGACGGCGCATTAAAATATGTGCGTATGTGTCCCGTTTGTTTTGGGCCTTAACGGGAGCCCAACTGAGTCAAACTTCTAGAAGGTCTAAGCTTCCACTATAAATAGGGGAGAGAGGTGGCTGCACCTTTGCTTCCTCTCTTTTGCTATTTTTGTAAACCCTAATTTTCTTAGGGAGAGCTTTTGTGGAGGCTAGGGTTCTTGATAATTTAAGGTGATTTTTGTGCTCTTGGATTGAGCATTGTCCTCCATTGATGGAGATGCTGTAAGCCCATATCATATCAATCAATCAAAGGAAAGTTTTGATCATGTCTTGTCTCATTGCGTTCTTTCTCTATATTTGATGATTTTGAGTTTTTCTTTGATCCGTGAGTTTTTGATTGAATTCTCCACGTGATCTAGTTTGCTGTGACGTGTGGGAACCTATCTAGGATCATCTTGATCATCAATCACCCACGGGCAAGATTTTGGATCAAGTTTTCGTTTTGACCCGGTTTTGAACCCTTCTTCAATCAAACAGAAAATGGTCGTTATTCTTCCAAGAATTATCACATTCTTCGATTGGAATAGGTCCCTGATATCATAGAGAAGGTGTGTTCCAAGTTTCATCTAGTTTGGAGTTGTAGATCAAAAGTTTCATCTATTTGCAACTTCGTCATCGGCCGTTTGTGTTACATTCTTCAGCCGGTAGTCGATCGCCAAGGCAACCGGTCGATCGGAGCAATCGGTCCGACCGCCAGTGACACAGCAGTCCGACCGCCAGTGCATTGATTTGCTTTAATCTTTGTTGATTTTGTCGTATTGCTTAGGGGTTTATATTGGATTCAATATTAGTCTTCCGCTGTACTGATATACTGATCTTCATAGCTTCCATAGCTACTGGAGTGAAATTTGTGTCGAAACCATTATTTGTGAAAAAGTGAGCGTGCTCCTATTCACCCCCCTCTAGTCGCCTTTTCGGTCCAACACCAATACCATGTTCTCTAATATATGTTCACATTATTGATTCGATATCCGTATATCCATGACTGGTGAAACATGGTCACCAATCAATACATATGCTGGTTGATAGAGACACTAGTATTCCGACCAGGGATACATTTAGAATACCATCATATCAGTTAAAGAGCTTCATCAACAAGTCACATACTTATTAATCTTTATCAACGATGATTCATTCAACGAACATAATAACATTTATTCTATAACTCATAAACATAGACATGATATAATTATCCCTACGATTGCCTCTAGTGCATATCACCAACAGTGCAGCGGGTCATGCGTCAGTTCGGCCTGTGACAGGAGGTCCCACCCCCCTAGGGGCAGCGGGTGGCGTCGAACGTCCATGGGTAAGTTCACATTTTACTAAATGTATAACATACCAATTTTCAAGTCTTTTGAAAAAAAATCAAAAATAAAAATAACCATATGATTTTATTGAATTACTAAAGCTTAACTGGAAATTTAAGAAAATAAAAATAGTTTAATATGAATTAGTAAAAAAATTTAATTCAAAATTTGGTTTATTTTGGGGTTTTCTGGTATTTAAAGTCAAAAGATTATTTAAAGTAATTTCCTGGATTTTTTTTGATTTTATAAAGGTTTTTTTGATTTTATAAAGGCTTTTTCTGATTTCCCTAAATTAAAAATAATTTATTTACAAAAGTTAAAAACCAAAGTTAGTTCTAAATAATTTTATTAAGTTCAAAATAATTCAAGGAATTTTTATGCTTTTTTCTAGAATTTTTGGATTTTATTTACTATTTTCTAAAAACCTATTTCCCTTTTCTCAATTTCTGTAATTCAAAAATCTTTTAAAATGCCCTTTCACTGTTTGGGACAAATTCTCGCAGGCTTGTTGCTGTTCTCCCGCCCGCGACATAGCTTCCCTGGCCTGTTCCCGCACGTTGGCCCACTCAGCTCCGCGCCACCCCTCTTTCTGCCAAGTGGGCCCCGTCTGTCAGCCACTGCCCCGCCGCTACTCACCTTATTCCCCAAGGCGTCCATGCCGCCTGTGCGCCCGCTCACGTCAGCTTTTGCCAAAAATCTTCACACCGCCCCTTTTCCCTCAACGACGTGCGTATTAAAAACCCTTGACTCTGCTGCGCCCGTTCCCCTCCTTTTCTCTGCCTCACCTGCCCTCATCATGCCAGAGCGCACGGACGTCAAGAGCTCGCCCATGCTGTGGCCTTGCCACTCTCCCTCCTCAGCCATTCATGTGCCCTCTAAGAACGAGCACCACGAGCCCCGTGCCCTCCTCTCTTTTCTGCCATCCTTCTCTCCCTCTCTTCCGACCGCATTTGAAGCTCTTCACCGTCGACCACCGAGCGTTGTTGCCACCTCTAGTGCCACCGTTGAAGCTCCTCTGACAACGTGGTCTTCTCCTTTGGATTCGCAAGCTCGCGTACCACCTCGTGCGCACCTCCTCGCCGTCGATGCGTCGCCGGAGCTCTAGCGCCGCCCAAAGCCGGATCTCGTCGCCGCTCTTCCTCTCGCTGCCAGTCACTCCGTCAAGCGTCGTCACCGAAATAGTGCGCCTTGGGTTTGCGTCGCACCCCTCTCCCCGTTGCTACCTTCACCGCCGCTCGCCGTGGCGCGTAGTGCCGATGAGCCATTGGACCCCGTGCGCCGTCGGCTCGAGTGCTGATGTGGCCGATAGTTCGACGCCACCTCAACGCTACCTGGTGCCACCTCAGCCCTCTCTGCGTGCATGGCGCTTGTGCCAACGCTTGCGTCAGCCCCATCCCTACTCCGCGAGTTGGGTCAATCGTGGACCGGTGCGCACTCGTGAACCCAGTCCACAAAGCCTCGGCCCACCTGTCAGTGGCTCAAAGCCATTTCCTTTTAAAACAAAATTGGCTGAAAATAAAAATCCCGTGCTGACATCATCGCGGCACAAAAAATGAATTTTCTTTAGAAAAATAATTCTGAAAATCCAAAAATCCTGATTTAATCCATTTTATGTGTTTTCAAACTTCCGAGAGCAAGTTCTCCTCCGTTCGAGCTCCGATTCGAGTGATTCAAATTTCTAAATTCATATAAATTCAGTGCCTTTATTTTGGTTCTAGTTTGGTAATTTTTTATTTTATTTTAAATTATGTTATTTATTTGGCTCTTTTCGCACGTATAGATTCCGGTGTTTTCGAAGAATTCTTTGACCCGACGACCAAAGCGTCTCAACTCTTCAACGAAGGTAAGTCATAGACCTTTGATCATGTCATACCCATTTTATAAAATTATGTTTCCTTATATCAAAAAGAATTGCTAGTTTTATAATAATGGTTTTGGGAATAGTTAATTACCTAAGTGCCATTATGCCTCCTTGGAAAGTTGTGAATGGCCTGTATCCTTGGACACCATAGGATGTGTTAATTTTTAGTTGGATATATTTTAGTACCAATTTGGGTATCGTATATGCTTAGCGATGCTTTAGCTATCCAATGGGATTCATGGTCACATGCTCATAACTGTTTAAACTTGACTTAAAGAAATATAGAATTGTGGCACGACCACTGTTATTAAAAGTTTATTGTGTCATGGCAAGGGTTGTCATTTGGTCGGGTTGAACCAAAAATAATTTATACTAGGGTGGGTGATCGTGAAGTAAAGAGGATGATTTTGGGATGTGGTTGCCTCGCCTGAGTAATATCTAAGGACTTAACTTTGTGCGCCATTGATATGGGCATTACTGTACAATCATAAGTCTATTTATGGGGTGGACCTAGCTAATTAATTAGCAATATTTTGTTTCGGTTCTTTTTGGGTTGATAAGTGGCGCATGAAGGGGCTGGTGTGGCGAATCCTTAGCGAGCAGAACCGGGTCAAAAAAGAGCTTTGTAAAAGACTTGTGATAATCACTTAGTCACACGCCTTCATAAGCATAAAATGCCTGACAGTATAAGATGATTATATATTGTGGGTCAAGTTGTACAACTTCTACAGAGTGTAAACTATTCGAATAGCCGTGTCTCGGGTTATGGACAATGCCTGGTCATTTCACACGAAGGGTGGATCTTATCAAAAATATTGGAATGGTTAGGGTTGATTGGAATAGTTGGGAAGTGAACAAGGTGTTTACTTGTTGTTTCAAAGAACTTGATTACTTATGTATTAATCGTTTGAATTATGCTTTACAATCTACTTATTGTATTTAATGTCAATACTGTTTTCTGCAAATTAAATATTGAGCTATCTTTGTTCAAGGTTTGCATGAATACTATTTGCATACATTTCCGTATGACTTGCTGGGTACTTTATGTACTCACGGCTATACGTCATTTATTGATCAGTCACCGAGGAAAAACCAGGGATCACCGAGTTTTACAAGGAAGATTACCTCGAAGACTTTGCGAACTAGGTCACGTCCTCCACTCGATTGCCTGTGGGCATGTCAGATGGATACCACGAGATATTTTGATATCCACTGCAAGTTTATCTTTTGTTGTTAAGCCCTGCGTGGCAACCTCGGTAAGACTTGACAATAAGGTCCTTTTGCTACTAAGTAATATTATTTTGATTGTTTCATAGATATTTCGTGTATGGATATGTTTGTCATCGATGATGTCACTGTGTGAGCCAGCTACTGATCTAGGACTAGTTCGGAATACACAAAGGGCTCAGGTCCAGCGACTCTGGGTCCTGACATTTTGTCTTACCATTTGCTTCACGTACCTTTGAAACAATCGTTTTGCCTTCCATAGGTACAATAGAAAGGGAGCACCTGCTATGACATCCTAGGTGGAGAGAATGTTCCCTTGGATCCAGGGCTGGATCAACGCCTATACTGATGTCGTCTAGGAGGATGCTCCCTACGACCACGGGACGTACGCGGAGTACATCAAGTGGTACTCCAGTCGGATGAGGGTTCGCTGCGTGAGGGTCGTGGACGACCGACAATGACACAAGGCTACAACGTCCGACACGTACCCCACCCTGCCCGACTCTGCATTCCATCGTGTGGTACATATTGAACGATCCATACTTCTTATTTGCTTCGCAAGATATCGTTTTCTAACTTGTTAATTATGTGCACAGGTCGATCTGCACTGGTAGATGACAAAGTTGGCGGCCTCCATGCATCAGTTGATGCTCGGGGAGCGCTTTAGCATGAGGGTGTTGGACATCAGAGCGATCATGGTGCAGTTCCTCGAGAACTAAAGACGAGGGATCGAGATCGCGACTTGTCGTACGCCGAGGGACCAGGTGGACCCACCTGTGTGTGGACGGGGGGGGGGGAGTCACTGTGCGTAACGCCCCAGGACTCCTCACCTGGATGTGGCGAGCGGGTCCTCGTGGCACCGTGCTGGGTGTACCCTGGCATAGTTTGCAGGTCGGTAAGAAATACTCATGTCCGATTCTTTATTTCGAACTCCAACAGTTATTAATGACAATTTTCTCTAACAGGTCCTGAGTTCCACCCGTACATGGGGCAGGTGTACGCGGAATCGTTCTATGGCCTCGTGCGACAACGTATGGCTATCTTCCTTGCATGCATAGCGTACTATTTCAGGTTTTTCGCCATGGTTACATGCATAACGTAATGTTTCAAAGGTCGTACATCGCTTTGGGATGAACTGGTGGAGTTGCATGAGGAGTCACTCTCTGGGGACTAAGAGTTCGCCAACATAGTAGCCTGGTGTCCGTGGGGGCTACACAGCTGCACAAGGTGCCTGGACCGAGCCAGCCGACGCAGTGTCACATCCCAAAGTTCTGTTACCAAAAATAAAATTGATAAAATATTATTTGATTTGATTTTCTGAGTTATAAAAGAGTTTTCTTGATTTTTTTGAATTTGCTAGATTTTAAAAGTCAAAAGGAAATTTTATTGAGTTTTCTGGTATCTAAAAAAGCCTTTTATATTTTCCAAAAAATTAAAATAAATTATGTGAAAAAAATAAAAGGCAACTTTCAGTTGGAAACAATTTTATTAAGTTCAAAAATAACCTCTCAATTTTTGGGGCCTTTTTTAGATTTTCAAAATAAAAGGAAACCATTGAATTTTCTTGATATGTTAAAGCTTGATGTGACATTTTAGAAATAAATCAATTTAATGTGAGTAAATCATACTTCACATAAACAAAAATTGTTTAATTTGATTATCTGTTGTTATCTTGTATTTCCTTTTTCCAAGAATATTCTTGTTATTTCTTTTTGAGTTATGGGTATTTCTTTTCAGCGTTTTCAAAAAAAAAATCTTTTCTTAGTTGTAAAATTTAATTTAATTATTTCAAAGTGTTGGATTTTTATTTGGAGTTCTTGCTTAAATAATCTCTATACAAATCAAATCCCGACTCTCAGTTCATCTCCAAATCAAAATCAAAATTCTAATTCTCGATTCAAATCTTTGTTTCGAAATCTACTCTTTTTGTGGTCAATTCTGAATTCAAAATTTCAATTTGAATTGATCTCTTAGCCGAATTGCAAAATTCAAACTTCTATTTGAATTTTCTCCAAAATGAAAACCTTGTAATTTCATTTCATTTTACTTGGGCTGAAAATATTTTCACTATCTTTTTCCCCTTTTCTTCCTTTTCCCTTTTTCCTTTTGTTTTCGTCCTTTTTCCTTTTCTTTTTTTTTCTTTCTCCTTCTTTTCTCTTTCTTGCTCTGGCAGCTTGTCCATGCTGCTCGCCTGTGCAAGTGCGCTTCTCACCACGCCGTCTGCTCCACATGCCACTTGGCTCGCATGAGCGGCCACGCGCCTCGCGCCACCCATCCCTGCCTCCCTCGCCGCTCACTTTGGCGCTGCCCATGTCGGCGCGCGCATGAGCGCATTGTCCGCCCTCTCCCATGCTGCCCTGCCTCTTCCTCCCTCTATAAAAGCAGCCAATCCCTCCTTCCCCTTCCCCTCTCCTCTCCTCCCCTCCCCTCACCGTGCATGAAGCTCCCCCAACCGAAGCTTCTCTTCCTTCCCCAACTCCAGAAGGAGCGCCACCTCCTTCCTCTATCTCCCTCTCTGGCCACTCATTTGTCGAGCCAAGCGCATCATGGTGTGTTCCCGGAGATCCTCTCCCAACACCCTAAAGCCCCGTCGCCGATTTCCATTTCATCGCGCCGGATTTTGTTGCCAAGCAGCCGGCCACCAAAGCTCTTCTTCGTCGGAGCTCATCGCCGTTGAAGCCTCTCTGTCCGAGCCACCACCTCCTTTGAATTCGCGTGCCTGCGTTCTAGCCGGTGCTCCCACCATCTTTGCCTGAAGACCATTGCTTCGCCGTCGCCTTCATCTCCTCCAAATCCGGCTGCCACCGCCCGTGGTCTACCTATTCGCCAGTGAATCCCTATGCCTCCCAAGAGCATCATCACATGTTCTATCATATTCTCTTCCAATCCCCTCCCTTTACCCTCTCTCCCCACCGCCGAAATGCCGTCGCCACCTCTCTTCGTTATCTACGGTCATCTTCTTCTCCTTTCCACTCCGATCAACTTCTAGTCTCCCCGAGGTGTTCTTTGTATTCTTTGCGTCGCCGCCAAACCAGTGCTCCCCTCCATCTCCGTTGGACGCCGTCGCACCCATGGACCACCCTGCCGCCAATTGTCGCGCCACCGTGCCTCCGGCCATCCTCCACCATCGCTGACACCACCATTGGGTAGAGGACCTCGCCGGGATTCTATTTTGCTAGTTTGCCGACCGCCCCTCCCTTCCCCTCGCTAACGTTGCCGCCATATCCGAGCCATTGGGAGCTACTCTATTTCCTTGTTTTATGCTCTCTCTCTGTCTCTGTTGCTTCTTTGACCCTATGACAGTGGGTCCCCTCTGTCATTCACACTCTCTTTTTTCTTTCTTTCTTCTTCTCTCTTGGAGGTGGGACCCCAAAGTCCTACCCCCACTGTCATTCTCTCTTTCCCTTTCTCTTTCTCTAGCATGTGGGACCAAGTTGTCATACACACTTGGCTTTGCATGTCAAAAATCAGAAAGCATCTTCCAGAGTATATTCCTTCCATTTTTAGATTTTCATCATTTCATGTGAAAATCAAACTTTCGGGTGTTCGTCATCCTTCATACGAACTCCGATTCCATCGATTCTTGTTCTTAAATACATCTACATTCAATATATTTCTATCTATACTAATTTTATAACTTTTGAATTTCATTTGATTTTATTTGAATTCTATTTGAATTTGGCTTATTTTCGCGTATAGATTTCAACTACTTCAGAAAGTCGAATTTTGACGTCGTTTCAGAATGACAACTAATTAAGCATGGCAAGTTACATCCTTTGATCATATTTGAGCCTAGTATTTAAAATTATTTAAATTATGCTTTAAACTATTATTGCATGCTTATTTTTTCCAGTAATTTAAATTCATATCTTTAAATTATAGCTAAATCCCAAACACTTGTATAACCAATTATTATCAACATAGGAAGTATGGAGAATCATTCCAAGTGTGATATATTTTTGGAGATAGAACTTGAAAAGATTGGATTATATGAATACATGATTGTTGGATTATAGGAATACATGATTGTTGGATCTTTTGAATACTTGATTGTTGGATTATAGGAATATATGATTGTTGGATCTTATGAATATATGATTGTTTAATTATAGGAATACATGATTGTTGGATCTTACGAATGCATGGTTGTTGGATTATAGGAATACATGATTGTTGGATATTGGATTATCAGAAAAAGATTCAAGAGTACCATCAGAAGACCTTTTGAGAGGATCAGCTATCAATGCCATGTTGTCTTTCTTAGGATGATCAACTCTTTTAATTTCATGAGTCTTGAGTTTACTATAAAGCAATTCTAAAGTAAGACTTGAAAGATCAACATTTTCCTCTATAGCAGTAGCCTTCATCTCCCACTCCTTGGTGTTGATTGCAGCCAAGAGATGGGTGGCATTTTGTCGGGACCCAAATATGCAAATCTGGACCCTCTGTGTATTCTGCACTAGTCCAGGATCACGCTAGTGCACACAGTGTCAACATTGATGAAATATCACATCCATACAACGAATATAAGAATAAACGAGTACCTTTAAATAACAAATAATCGTTGGGACCTTACGGTCGAGTTTACATTTATTAAGCCATGCAAGGTCGACAATAAAGAAATAAACTGCAATAAAACGAAATAAACTCCGGTGGCTCCCATCAATTTACCACAGAACAACCGATCGATCAAGACCCTAACGCTCAACCTTCGTAGAACTCTTCTTCAAAAGCAGGCGACGACTCCTCCACTTCTGTTGATTTGTTTAGCAAGAGTGAGTACACACTGTACTCGCAAGTCATACCACAGAATGCATTTATACATGATGGCTTATTCCAAAGGAATGGCTTCTGTGGTTATTTTGCGGAAATGCAACATTCACAATTGAATACAAATAATAGATTGAAAGCATAATTCAAAACAAATAGACAATAATAAGTTAACAATTGATTTCACAAAGTACACACAGTCTAATCAAGTTCTTTCACACTGGTGAACAAGTTATCTCACACGGTGACCCTTCCCAATTGTTTTATGAAAATCTACCCCTCGTGTGAAATTCCCGAGCATGTCCATAACCGAGGACGCGCCTATTCGAATAGATTGATTTAACACTCTGCAGAGTTTGTACACTTTACCCACACGATACAATCAGTGTAGCGATCACTGACCATAACAAAACCTTTCAGAAACTTTATCTCAAACAATGACACTCTGGTGTGTTTTATCAGTCAATTTGTACACACACCTTGGAACGACACACACCATTGGACAGGATGCAATAACCGTCCGCGATGTGACCCAAACACAATGCAGACACACCTCCGACCCATCACATAGCTTAAATACAACCTGAGTTGTCAATGTCAAGACTCCATAACTTACTAAGTCAGGCCCAGCCCATACTAGGCATGTGGTCGTACAGTAAGGCCCACTTCAATGGCGCACAAAGTTAAGTCCTTAATTGACCAAGGCAAGACTTTCAATTTTTAACCCAAATCACAAAGTTTATAACACACAGCTCCACCGTTCACACAGAATCCACCACTTGCCTCAGTCTAAATCTTTTCCCACCCTGTTGATTAAATGCAACACATGCCATCAACGAGTAACAGCACACAACACACAAATTCATCACACAGTTCCATAATCACTTAGTCAAATTTATAATTGCAACTCTCACATGAAATGATGACGCGTGGCATGGCTAAGCAGTCTAATCGTATCTAACCAACCCACGTTGGTGCTACGATAATACCAACTAATAATTAACCAACCTAGGGTGACAAAAGATCATAGCATACAATAGACAAGGTGGCATAACAATTTGGATTAATAACTACACCCAAAAGCATTTAAATAAATACTTGAAATAGAATGCAATACATTGAAACGAAATATTTTGAAAACTAGGTTCAATATGATCAAATGTATAACTTGCCTTGGAATAGATCTAGATATTGGTCTTGGTCTTGAGGTGCTCCTTCTTCTGCAAAATTCCCCGAAGTATCGACGTCTACTCGCAAACGAGACAAAAGAAACAAAACAAATAAATAACAGAGGCAAAACAAACTTCAAAAATCAAATAAAATTCACCATTAAATAGATCTTAATTTTATATGAATTTACAAATTTGAATGGGCTCAAATGGACTTCGGATGCAAAAGATATGGGCTTTGGAAGATTTGAAAATCAATTAAACCCTAATTTGGATTTTATTGAATTTCCTGAATTATTTTTATAAAGGAAAATCGAATTATTGCGCAATGCTTGCGTCAGCCGAGAATTTCCGGAAAAAGAATTAAATTTAAATTAAAATCGACAGTGGGACCCATCGTCGCTGGCACGGCTCACGGTGGACCAAATCCACCAAGCCTCTGGATCCGGGTAGGGGCTGAGGTGGCGCACCCACGCGCGGGTGGCACTGACGCGGCGCCAACAAGGCTGACACGCACGCACAGGGGCTGAGATGGACGCTGACGCGGGCTGCCACATCAGATCGACGGCGGCGATGGCTCGGGAACCAAAGGCAACGGCGAACGGCGGCGATTCGCCGGCGGTGAGTGGTGCGAACGTGTAGGGAGGTTAATGCGCACACATGGGCTTTGGTTTGAGCACACAGGGTTGTGGAGATGGCGGCGGCGAGGAAGAAGCGGCGAGAGAGCATCGGTTTTGTCGGACGGACGCTCCGGCGATGCTCGGCGACGAGGAGGTGCGCGACGAGGTAGCTCGAGACTTGCGATCACAGCAGTGCGGCCGGTGGAGCAAGGGCGACGACGACAATGGCGCAAACCACCGAGAAGAAGCTCGGCGAAAACCCTAAAGCTTGAAATGCGGCGGCGCTAGGGCGATCAGGCGGCGAGTGGCGGCTAAGGGTTGCGGAGGTCCAGCGGTGCTAAGGGGTACTTATAGGCTCGGAGACGCCGAGATTTGAAACCCCAATTCGGGTCCAAACAGTGGGTTTTGAATTCCAAGATTTTGGAGATTGAAACCGATTCGGGTTTGATTTGGTTTGGAACGGATATGGAAAAACCGAGACACGCGTTTTGGTGGGGTCGCGCGAAGAATCAAAGAACGAATACGGTTTTGTCGGATAAACTTGAAGCTCCAAAGCAATGGCGAACTTCGGCGCGCGCGAGGAAGAAGAAGACAACATGAGACGACGACTCGGTGGCGGTCCCACTGGCGAGAGAGCGAGGCGCGCGCGAAGCGGCGGCGGATCGAGCGAAAGGACACGCGGCGAAGATCCGGTGAGGCAAAGCGAGGCGAACTTCATGGCGAAGCGGCGGCCGGCGATCCGATCCAACGGTAGGAGTGAGCTGGTGGAATAGTGTTGGGCTTCGCCCAAGACTGCTCGAAAAGATTTAAAATAGGTTTTCTTTTAATAAATCCAGAAAATACCAATAGCAAATAGAAAATAGCACATGACTTTGGAAAAATTCCAGAAAATTCTATAAAATATATCTAAGCATATAGAATCCAAATAAAATAATTTTGGCAATTGTTGATGTTGGGATTAAGCACATTAAATCAATTTGTCCTTAAAGTCCATATTAAGCTTTTTAATTTAATATTCAAATAAATCCAAATGATGAATTTTCTTGCTACCAATATTTAAAAGATTTTTAAAGCTCTGAAATTTGGGATGTTACAAACCTCCCCCCCTTAAACGAATCTCGACCCCGAGATTCCGGCTAGCTAGAGAAAAGGCTAGGGAACTCGGCTTTCAACTCATCTTCACGTTCCCACGTTGCTTCTCCTTCTGAGTGGTTACTCCACTGGACTTTGCAGAAACGAACGGTTTTGCTTCTAGTGCGGCGCTCTGCGACATCCGTAATCTGACAGTCGTTCTTTGTACGTGAGATCTTCCTTGATTCAATTGACTCCAACGAGTGCGCTCTTCCGCACACGAAGACACTTCTTCAGTTGAGAGACATGAAAGACATCATGCACTCCTGCTAACGACTGCAGTAGCTCCAACTGGTACGCAACTTCTCCACGGCGTTCCAAAACCTTGAATGGACCCACATATCTAGGAGCAAGCTTCCCTTTGGTGTGGAATCTCTTAACACCTCTGAGCGGAGTAACTCGAAGATACACAAAATCTTCTCGGTTCAAAGCTAAGGTCACGACGACGATTATCGGCATAACTCTTTTGCTCGGATGGGCTATCTTTAACCTCTCTCGATCATAGCAACTTGTTCTTGACTTCGAATAATATCCGCCCGAACACTACACGTTCGGTGCTCTCGACCAATTTAATGGAGTTCTGCAGGCACGACCATACAAAGCTTCAAATGGTGACATTTGCAAACTGGCTTGATAACTGTTGTTGTACGAGAATTCTGCATACGGCAAACTCTTATCCCAACTGGTAGCATTAGCTAAGGCACGTGCTCTTAACATATCCTCTAATATCGATTAACTCTTTCATCTGTCCATCATGCGTGGATGATAAGCGATCTTGAAATTGAGATGAGTTCCTGTGGCTTCATGTAGACTCGCGAAACGAGAGGTGAATTGAGATCCTCGATCGACACTATCTTCTTAGGCACACCGTGCGGATCGACGATTTTGACATATACAATTCCGCCAAGCGGTCTCTCGAGTAAGTGGTTTTGGTGGCAAGAAATGGGCAACCTTAGTCAAACGATCCACTATTACCCAAATCGAATCATAACTGATTGAGTCTTGGGTAATCCGTAATAAAATCCATACCGATCTCTTCCCACTTCCATTCGGTATCTTCGGTTGTAGCAATCCTGCCGGCCTCGATGTTCGGCCTTTACTTTCGACACACGTCGCATAAGGCAACGAACTCGCGACGCCTCGCTTTAAGTTTGGCCACCAAAACTTATTCTTAACATCCGATACATCTTAGTGCTTCGTGGTGAATTGAATACTTTGAGTCATGGGCTTCCTTGAGAATCATTGTCTTAATCCATCCATATCCGGTACGATACGTCCATTGATCCACAAGATATCCCGATCATCCACGGTGAAGTCTTTAAATTTTCCTTCGCCATCTTCTTCTTGAGGTCGGCAAACTCCGAATCCTTGGGTTGGGCTTCACGAATCTGTTTCTCGAGTAGATTGCACTTCCAAATCGCCACAAATCCTTAGGAACAACTTCTAGTCAGTAGCTTCGAATTCCTCCCAAGTTACGAACACAACTCTTTTGCTTCCAAAGCATTGCAAGTAGCTCTTACGACTCAGTGCATCTGCAACTACATTGGCCTTACCAGGATGGTAATGGATTCCAAGATTATAATCCTTTATTAATTCCAGCCATCTTCTCTGTCTCATATTCAGGTCAGACTGGGTGAATATGTACTTCAGGCTCTTATGATCTGTGTGGACTTCACAGCGATTACCGATGAGATAATGACGCCAAATCTTCAAAGCATGCACTACGACAGCTAGTTCCAAATCATGGGTAGGATAGTTCTCTTCATGAGGCCTTAATTGCCTTGACGCATAAGCGACAACTCTTCCTTCTTGCATAAGGACACATCCTAATCCTTGACGCGAAGCATCACAATAGATATCAAAATCCTTGCTGATATCCGGCAAAACTAGCACTGGGGCTGAAGTCAGACGTTTCTTCAATTCTTGAAAACTCTCTTCACAAGCTGGGGTCCAAATGTACTTCTTCTCTTTCTTCAATAATTGCGTAAGAGGCTTAGCAATCGTTGAGAATCCTTCAATGAAACGACGATAATATCCTGCCATTCCCAAGAAACTACAAATTTGAGTAACCGTCTTGGGTGCTCCCAATTCATTCTGACTTTAACCTTTCCGGTCAATCGCTACTCCTTCTTTGTCATCACATGGCCGAGGAAATCAACTTTCTTCTTCCAAAAGTCGCACTTGCTGAACTTGGCATACAACTGATGTTCTCTGAGCTTCTCTAGGATTAATCTCAAATGGTCTTCATGCTCTTCCTCTGACTTTGAGTATACCAAAATATCATCAATGAATACTACTACGAACTTATCCAAATATTCCATGAATACTTTGTTCATCATGTTCATGAAATAGGCAGGGGCATTAGTCAATCCAAAAGACATGACTAAAAACTCATAATGTCCATACCTAGGGTTGAGAAAGCGGTCTTTGGTACATCCTTAGGACAAATCTTCAATCGATGGTAACGATCGCAGATCGATCTTGGAGAATACTCGGCTCCTTTCATCCGGTCGAACAAATCATCTATTCTGGGCAATGGGTACTTGTTCTTGATGGTGACTTCGTTGAGAGAACGATAATCAATACACATTCTCATACTTCCATCTTTCTTCTTGACAAACAAAGCGGTGCTCCCTGCATGCGACGAACTAGGTCTTACAAAACCTTTCTCCAAAGAGTTCTTCTATCCGCTTCTTCATTTCCACAAGTTCATCGATTGGCATCCGGTAGGGTCTCTTGGAAATTGGTCTTTGTTCTCGGCACTAGATCGATGACAAACTCAATGTCACGGTCGGTGGCATTCTGGTAATTCTTCCGAAATACATCTGGTAATCTCGACTACAGTACGTCTTCCAAAGCGTCTTCAAACCGTTGACTACCAAATGTCCATCACGTCATCGAGGTGGCTAGAAATTCTACTTTCTTTCTGTGGTATCCTCAATTGTCACGGCTCTTCGCCACAATCTAGCATCGCTTTATGTTTGGATAACCAATCCATACCAAGGATGACATCTATGGTCTGAGTGTCTAGAACTATTAGGTTGGCTAGAAACTCAACTCCAGCTATGAGTAGCCTAGCTCCTAAACATCCAACTTTAGAACTTAGCTCTGCTCCAGGCGACTGGACTAACAGAGTATGCTTAAGTTGCATAACTTTCAAATTATTCTTGGTTGCAAAAATTCCAGATACAAACGAATGCGAAGCTCGTAATCAAAGCAGAATCGATGCAGTATCGAATTTACTAGGAACTTACCCAGTACAACGTCAGGTGCTTCTTGGGCTCCTTCTAGAGTGACGTGGTTGACACGGCCTCTGACCACTGATGGCGGTGCTCCTCCGGATTGACCGGTAGCTTGAGAAGTTCCTTGATGGTTGCCTTGTACTGGCGTCTTGGCTGGTGTATTCCCAAGGTTGAAGCGTACTGGAGTGATAGTCCCATTCTGCGGACATCGGTTGGCGAAATGCCCTGGCTGACGACAGGTAAAGCAAACTCTGGTTGTATTCTGTGGGTTGCTTACTGGATTGGGGTTGACTGGTGCAGGGTTGCGAAAGTTCTGAGCAACTGGGCGAGGTGCTGAAGTTGGTGCGGTGGTCCGCGAGTGCGTGGTGGAAAACGGCTAAAGCTGCGGTGGAATCATTCTTGCCCTCGGCTGGGGTTGGTGACTTCCTTGCTGAGCCATTCTGCGCTTACGATGATCTTCCAATTCCTTGCGCTTATCCTCTAGAATCAAAGCCTTGTTGATCAACTCTTGAAAATCAGGAAAGGTGTGGGCGATCAAGTTGACTTGAAGTCCAGTGTTCAATCCTTTCAGAAAACGACTCTGACGAGCCTTGTCAGTGGCGACATCTTCTGCAGCATATCGAGCAAGTTGTGAGAACTTGTTGAGGTAATCAGTCACTGACATTCCTCCTTGCTTGAGAGCACGGAATTCATCCTTCTTTAGATCCATGATTCCTTCTGGTACATGATACTGGTGAAAAGCAGTTGTGAACTCTTCCCAAGTAATGTCTTGCGGCGTCCCATGTGCTGCACAAAAGTTTTCCCACCATTCGGCGGCAATGCCTTCCATCCGTGAGAGGCGTCATGAACTTTTTCATGATCGCCGCATTGAGTGATCGCAGCTTTCTCTCAATGACACGGCCAATCATCGCCTTCTCATGGTGAGACATGTCCGTAAAAGGTTGGTGGGCGGGTTCTCATAAACTCACCAACTTGGATGATCCATTGTGACCATGAGCAACTGGGGTTCCATTGTGATCTCGATTGTTGTTGCTCTGGTTATTCATAGCTTGCATCTGATTCATCATGGTGTACATCACCGGTGCGAGTGTCATGAATGCTCCAAAATTTTGCAGATCGACTGAAGGTGCTTGTGGTGGAATTGCTTCTCCGGGGATTTGCTCCCGTCCTTCTGACACTGGAGTATCAGAACCACTTGCAGCAGCTCGACGAGTCTGAACCATCTGGTGAATCTCCAGGGGTTAGATAAGGTAGCAAGCACAAAATAAGGTGTAGAACTAATCGGGGTAGGTAAAACCCAACAACATATTTTAAGAAAGCTCAACTGAAACTCTTATATTGATTAAGATAATAGTATGGCTTGCAACAAATGCCTAAGGGCCTTTGCAGCTCATACTTGCACACAAAAATAAGGACGAACTTAAGCACACTAAACTACCGCCTAAAGGGCGACTCAAGACATAAAACTGGCTAAGCCCGAAACAACTCAAACAGACTACTCGATCAAATAGCCTCCGCAGCCTTGACGGTGCTCCCGCCTGCTGTAGACCTGAAAGTGAGCTGGCACCCTCGCAAACTGATCCTGATGTCCCGGGGATGGTGCAATAGGAGCAGTGTCCTCGTGCAGTCTTCTTTGGTGCTTCTGGCTCTGCTGCCTCTGCTGGCTCTTCTGGCTCAGCCGGTCCATCAGCTTCTTCTGGGTCTTCCTCTTCAGTGTCTTCTTCGTGATCGTGTCGTCCATAAAGAGTTTCTTCTAATATGGCGATCCTTTCTTCAGCTCTCTGAAGAGTCTCATAGGTACACTCCAGCTCTGATACCACCTCTATCGGGACCCAAATATGCAAATCTGGACCCTCTGTGTATTCTGCACTAGTCCAGGATCACGCTAGTGCACACAGTATCAACATTGATGAAATATCACATCCATACAACGAATATAAGAATAAACGAGTACCTTTAAATAACAAATAACTGTTGGGACCTTACGGTCGAGTTTTACATTTATTAAGCCATGCAAGGTCGACAATAAAGAAATAAACCGCAGTGAAACGAAATAAACTCGGTGGCTCCCATCAATTTACCACAGTAACCGCGGGATCAAGACCCTAACGCTCAACCTTCGTAGAACTCTTCTTCAAAAGTAGGCGCGACTCCTCCACTTCATTGATTTGTTTAGCAAGAGTGAGTACACACCGTACTCGCAAGTCATACCACGTAATGCATTTATACATGATGGCTTATTCCAAAGGAATGGCTTCGTGGTTATTTTATGAAATGCAACATTCGCAATTGAATACAAATAATAGATTGAAAGCATAATTCAAAACAAATAGACAATAATAAGTTAACAATTGATTTCACAAAGGACACAGTCTAATCAAGTTCTTTCACACGGTGAACAAGTTATCTCACACGGTGACCCTTCCCAATTGTTTTATGAAAATCTACCCTCGTGTGAAATTCGAGCATGTCCATAACCGAGGACGCGGCTATTCGAATAGATTGATTTAACACTCTGCAGAGTTTGTACACTTTACCCACACGATACAATCAGTGTAGCGATCACTGACCATAACAAAACCTTTCAGAAACTTTATCTCAAACAATGACACTCCTGGTGTGTTTTATTGCAGTCAATTTGTACACCTGACCCTTGGAACGACACACACCATTGGACGGGGATGCACATGAACCGTCCCGCGATGTGACCCAAACACGGCAGACACACCTCCAAACCCATCACATAGCTTAAATACAACCTGAGTTGTCAATGTCAAGACTCCATAACTTACTAAGTCAGGCCCAGCCCATACTAGGCATGTGGTCGTACAGTAAGGCCCAGTTCAATGGCGCACAAAGTTAAGTCCTTAATTGACAAAGGCAAGACTTTCAATTTTTAACCCAAATCACAAAGTTTATAGCACACAGCTCCACCGTTCACACAGAATCCACCACTTGCCTCAGTCTAAATCTTTTCCCACCCTGTTGATTAAATGCAACACATGCCATCAACGAGTAACAAAGACACAAAGACACACAGATTCATCACACGCCCATAATCACTTAGTCAAATTTATAATTGCAACTCTCACATGAAATGATGACTCGTGGCATGGCTAAGCAGTCTAATCGTATCTAACCAACCCACGTTGGTGCTACGATAATACCAACTAATAATTAACCAACCTAGGGTGACAAAAGATCATAGCATACAATAGACAAGGTGGCATAACAATTTGGATTAATAACTACACCCAAAAGCATTTAAATAAATACTTGAAATAGAATGCAATACATTGAAACGAAATATTTTAAAAACTAGGTTCAATATGATCAAAGGTATAACTTGCCTTGGAATAGATCTAGATATTGGTCTTGGTCTTGAGGTGCTCCTTCTTCTGCAAAATTCCCAAGTATCGACGTCTACTCAAAACGAGACAAAAGAAACAAAACAAATAAATAACAGAGGCAAAACAAACTTCAAAAATCAAATAAAATTCACCATTAAATAGATCTTAATTTTATATGAATTTACAAATTTGAATGGGCTCAAATGGACTTCGGATGCAAAAGATATGGGCTTTGGAAGATTTGAAAATTAATTAAACCCTAATTTGGATTTTATTGAATTTCCCGAATTATTTTTATAAAGGAAAATCGAATTATTGCGCAATGCTTGCGTCAGCCGAGAATTTCCAGAAAAAGAATTAAATTTAAATTAAAAACTGACAGGTGGGACCCACTGTCAGTGGCACGGCTCACGGTGGACCAAATCCACCAAGCCTCTGGATCCGGGTAGGGGCTGAGGTGGCGCACCCACGCGCGGGTGGCACTGACGCGGCGCCAACAAGGCTGACACGCACGCACAGGGGCTGAGGTGGACGCTGACGCGGGCTGCCACATCAGATCGACGGCGGCGATGGCTTGGGAACCAAAGGCAACGGCGAACGGCGGCGATTCGCCGGCGGTGAGTGGTGCGAACGTGTAGAGGAGGTTAATGCGCACACATGGGCACTGGTTTGAGCACCTGGGGTTGACGGAGATGGCCGGCGGCGAGGAAGAAGCGGCGGAGAGAGCACTGGTTTTGTCGGACGGACGCTCCGGCGATGCTCCGGCGACGAGGAGGTGCGCACGAGGTAGCTCGAGACTTGTCGATCACAAGCAGTGCGGCCGGTGGAGCAAAGCGACGACGACGGCGGCAAGAAACCACCGGAGAAGAAGCTCGGCGAAAACCCTAAAGCTTGAAATGCGGCGGCGCTTAGGCGTCAGGCGGCGAGAGGCGGCTAAGGGTTGCGGAGGTCCAGCGGTGCTAAGGGGTACTTATAGGCTCTGAGACGCCGAGATTTGAAACCCCAATTCGGGTCCAAAGCAATGGGTTTTTGAATTCCAAGATTTTGGAGATTGAAACCGATTCGGGTTTGATTTGGTTTGAACGGATATGGAAAACCGAGACACGTTTTGGTGGGGTCGGCGCAAGAATCAAGAACGAATACGGTTTTGTCGGATAAACTTGAAGCTCCAAAGAATGGCGAACTTCGCGCGCGCGAGGAAGAAGAAGACAACATGAGACGACGACTCGGTGGCGGTCCCACCTGGCAGAGAGAGCGAGGCGCGGGCGAGCGAGCGGCGGGATCGAGCGAAAGGGACACGCGGCGAAGATCCAATGGGCAGGCGGCGAACTTCATGGGCGAAGCGGCGGCGGCGATGCGTCGATCCAACTACCGGGAGTGAGCGGGCTGGAATAGTGTTGGGCTTCGGCCCAGCACTGTTCCGAAGGATTTAAAATAGGTTTTTCTTTTTAATAAATCCAGAAAATACCAATAGTAAATAGAAAATAGCACATGACTTTGGAAAAATTCCAGAAAATTCTATAAAATATATCTAAGCATATAGAATCCAAATAAAATAATTTTGGCAATTGTTGATGTTGGGATTAAGCACATTAAATCAATTTGTCCTTAAAGTCCATATTAAGCTTTTTAATTTAATATTCAAATAAATCCAAATGATGAATTTTCTTGCTACCAATATTTAAAAGATTTTTAAAGCTCTGAAATTTGGGATGTTACACATTTTCAGATTGAGAATATTCAATATCAACAGCTTTCATTTGATTAATCACTTTATTAAAGCGACTGAAAATGTCATCGATGCTCTCTCCAGGACGCATCTCGAATTTGTTGTATTCACGCTTGTAAACTGTTTGGCGCACCTTTTTGATTTGGGACGAACCCTCATGATATGTTTCGAGAGTGTTCCAAATTTCGTGCGCAGTGGTAAGATTGCAAATGCGATCATATTCTTGTCTACCAAGCGCACCATATAAAAGATTTTTGGCTTTGTTGTTGTTTGCCACAAGAATCGCTGAAGCCGGTGTTGCAACTTCAGGAATAACAAACGGGGCTCGAACAACATCCCAAATAGCTTGTCCCTCGCTCTCAAGAAAGACTCGCATACGATTCTTCCAATAGGCATAGTCGTGCCCATCGAAGATATGCGGTTTAGTAGAAAACTTATCCATCGCCTAAAGTTCAGTGACCGGTTAAGATCAAGAGTGAACTAACCGGGCTCTGATACCACTTGTTGGACCGAAAAGGCGACTAGAGGGGGGGTGAATAGGAGCACGCTCACTTTTTCATAAAATATGAATTCAACACAATTTCACTCCAATAGCTATGATGAAGCTATGAAGATCAATATACCAGTATAGCGGAAGACTAGTATTGAATCCAATTAAATCCCCTAAGCAAAATAACAAAATCAACTAAGATTACAGAATCACAAAGCACGGGCGGTCTGACCTCTGGACCCAGCCGGTTGGACCGATTGCCGGGCGATCGATCATTGTTATACTGGCGGTCGGACCTCTCCAAAATCGGTCTGACCGGTGATGACGGCATCGACGGCCGCTCCGAACCAATCGGAAGCTTGATAAAATCACTCGATGACGGTTGCAATTAGGTCAAACTTTTGATTCTCAACTCTAAACTTTACGAAACTTTGCACACACCCTCTCTATGCTATTGAGGACCTATTCCAATCGAATATTATGATAATTCTTGGATAGATCCTGAACAGTTTTCAATTGAATAACAGAAGGTCTAAAACCGGGCAAGAACGAAAACTTGATCCTAATGCTTGTTCGTGAGTGATTGATGATCAAGATGATTCTAGATTGATTCACACATATCACAGCAAGCTAATTTACGTGAAAGAATCAATCACAAACTCGCGGATCAAAGAAATCCCTAAAATCACGAAATTGAAAGCAAGAACGAAAAGAGACTTATCTCAAGCAAACCTTGCATAGATTAAGAACGTGATCGTTGCTGGATTACACCCACACCATCATGGATCAGTGGTCATTCCAAGATCACGAAATTCACCTCAAATCATGAAAAGCCCTAGCCTCAACCTCAACTCCCCCTAAGCCAATTAGGGTTTTGAAAACACAAAAGAGGTGAAAAACAGCGAGAGTAGGGGTGCAGCCACCACCTCCTCCTATTTATAGTGGAGGCCTAGAACTCTCTAGGGTTTGACTCAATTGGGCTCCCGTTAAGGCCCACTAACAAACGGATCACACACGCACGCTTCGCAAAGCGCCGTCTTTAACCTTTTGACATAAACCGCTTCACCATGCGCCATGGATTTGCCAATAGGTCACCCTTGTCCATCTTGTGTCACGCTTGAGTCATTGACCTCTCCCGGCATCGTCGATCGTTCTGGACCTCAACTCTCCAAGTCTAGTCCCGATCCTCCTCGCCGTTGACCACCAAGCAACCTGCACAACCATAGACAAGCAAACACGAATTCGGGAATAAGTTCTTCACAACTTGACCCATGTTAGTCAAAACATGCATCATGCAAATCATATGCCACGATACCAATGACTTTGACCTAACAAAACACCATCGCCACGAAGTTGGCTGACGTTCAAGTCAAAACCGGTCGGACCGCTCCATGTGAGCCGGTCGGACCGCCCCTCTGGCCGGTCAGACCGCTCCCGTGAGCGGTTGGATCGCCTCGTGGACTTAGCCGAAATTCATGCCCTGAAATTCCGAAACCTTCTGGAAACTTAAATTGAATAGAACTTCTTACTGGAGACTCCAAAAATCATGAGACCAAGTGCATTTGAATCCTCTCACTTGCCTACAACACCTATTTTTGGCCCAGCCAGTTCTGAACACTTTTAGGTCACAGCCGGTCCGACCGCCGCACATAGCCGGTCCGACCGATTTGGGACCGGTCGGACCGCCATGCTATGGCCGGTTGGACCGCCCTTGTCCAGAATGCCTGAAGCTTTGTCGAAAACTCGTGAAACGACAAACCGTAAACGCCATTGCCAATTGTCACATCATTCTAAGATCTGGAGCATATCCCCATGATATCCACAGATTATTGTTGGATAATGGATTGTTGGATGTTGGATTATAGAATTAGATTATTGTTGGATATAGGATTGTTGGATGTTGGATTATAGAATTCTATTATTGTTGGATATTGGATGGTTGGATGTTGGATTATAGAATTATATTATTGTTGGAAATTTAGTATTGACAAACTGATTAGGTATAGGTCATGAATAAATATTGAAGTTGGATTGTTATAGTAAATTATGAATGGATTTCAGGTGCATTAGTTGAATTATAAAGAATTGATGAAATTGGGGAAGTTAATTGAATCGTAGTGCTTAGTTGATCTACAGTTGTTGGTGGACTAATTTAAGCAATAATGTGGTCGATCAGTAGACATAATAGATTGATTTAGAAATTACGATTCTAGTATTGATGGTTGACTTACTGATCTTGAAGTTGACAATTCCTGGATATCAAAATTCTCACAACTTGTCGCCCTAGATAAAATTCTAGTTAATACAATAGTATTGACAAGATGCTTTTGTGGAAAAATATGCACAATCATGCTTAGATCAAAAATGTTTAATTTGGGAATTTACAGCCACAAATCAAATGTTGTTTAAAATTGTATACATGACATTGGTTTGTCATGGAAATTTACAAATGCTTTGAAAATGAAAATAAAAGGGAAAACTGGTTTAGACTTGGGCGAAATGGATGTTTGGATGGTGCAGGTTTGTACATGGGCTCAATTCGGGAATGGTTGAGGCCCTGGGTATTATTGGAAGTCGCCAAAGTGAGTTAAGGACTGGTTTTCGAGCTGCATCTTGCTAAGTCACCACCATACAACCATATGTCCAGAAATGAGGAGGACTTGGCCAACTAATTTACCATGTTCTAGCATTATGCGTGCATGCTGTTTTTAGGTTTGTGCAGACGATAGTAAAAGGCGTCCATATCTGTAGGGGCATGCTTTGGGTGATGGTAAAAGACGTCCATGTCCAGGCAGGTTTCCCCCACAACAGTGAGCTCCGGGTCGATGGTAAATGACATCCATGACCTGGGATTAAGCTCATTGGACGGGCTAATGTTAAAGCATGGTATTGTAAAGGCTTTGTGATAATCGCTTAGTCGCACGCCCAAGGAAGCGTGTCATGGTCGATATTATAAGTTGATTATGTCGTGTGGGTCAAGCTGTACAACCTCTACAGAGTGTAAAAGTATTCGAATAGCCGTGTCCACGGTCATGGACATGCTGAGCAAAACCACTTAAAGTTAGACTTTGGTTTTGATTTCAAAATATTTTATCAAATATTTTTGGATAGTTTATCCAATTGGGTAAATGGGTGGATTTCCATGTGATAGGAGTGTATCCTTCACCATACTTTGTATGGAGTTTATCTTACTATAAAACTTAAGAATTTAGAAAATAAATTTTTGTTATAGAATAACTGCTTTGGAACTTAGTACAAATATTTAAATAAAAAATTCGCTGGATGCACATTCAACCCTATAAGTTTTCCTTTGATAAATCCTTGCATGCAATATAATGTGTTATTGGGTGTAATTTGCGGAGTATATTCATTTGTACTCACCTTTTCTTAATGAAATTTTGTTCAGAGGAGGACTTCACCGCCAGTTTGGATCTCGACGACTAGGTCGCTACCTCAGTCGATTGCCTGTGGCAGATTAGCTGAGCTCTACTACTTCTTCTTAGCCCTCCACTGTGTTCTCTATTGTTGGCTCGTAAGCCTATCTGGTAATAAACGCTGATATTTATTAATAAAGTTGTGTGAATTATGGATGTTACCATATTTATTTATTGTGTGAATTAGTCACTGATCATGGGACTAGTTCAGAGTACACAGAGGACATACATGGTATCAAAGCCATATCGACTGTAGGTCGTGACCTAGTTAGAATGGTCAATAGTTGAAAAACTTCAAAACTTTTGTTATATAACAAGAAAAATAACTTGTCCTCTCCTCATCTAGGTCATCTTTCTATTCTCACCTTCTTCATGGTATTCTTTCTTACCTAATTCTTTCATCGCCATTTTATATTGCTAAATGGATCATCTTTCCCTTGAAAATTTTTATAGATGATTAATGTGATTCTAACCATTATGTTCAAGACCACAAGACATGAAGCTGTCAAGAGAGCATTGTCATACAAGAATCACCGAAAATCGTGGACCGAAGAGCGCAATGTCAGCACAACCATATAGTCTAAGTTTGCTAAGACTCATTCTGTGTATTGAGTCGCTTCACCAGATTAAGAGTCTCGATCAAGTAGAGTGTTGTATAAAGTTATTTTCTCTAAAAAGCTTTTCAGTTGGATCTTCCATTTGGGTGTTGTTTTGCCTTATCCCATTTTATCTTCTTTGTCTTTTTCCTAACCTTTGTCTCCTTCCCTATCCCTCTGGAGTAACCGGCGTTGAAGACCCCGTATTCCAAACTTTCTTTCTAGCCTCTTCTAATCTCGAGGACGAGATTTCTTTTAAGAGAGTTCAATCCATCTCTCTTTTACTCAACTATTCTTTAAAGAGAAAATTCATATTATGCCACTAAATACTACATGATTTGGGTCCACGACTCAGATGTCAGTGAGACACCAGTGACATATTATGAAGATCCGAAATTATTCAATAGCATATAGTGAATTGCCCTTTCGTTAATTACTTAATTAGTGAGGCGACAACATTTGAATGGATTGTGGTAATCTCTGTAACACCCTGGCTATTCTGAAGGCAAGATGTCACCTAAATAATCTAACATACAACCATAAAACGGAAGAATTTAAACAATATCTCATCTAATGACATAAAGAGATCAACATAATAGAACAAATGCATGAATATAGTCCGAATCCAACGACAGCTCACAAACTCCAACTATTCAAGTCTAGTGAATCCACTAAGATAATAATATCGAAGGAGTAATCAAGGATCACAAGCAACTATTTAATCATCCTTAACATAGAGAAAGATATCATCCAACATCTAACTCTATTTATTACAGTTCATCACTTAACAAATGAAAGACAAGAACCAAATCATATTATTGAAACTTGAATATGGTGAGTGAATGAATAGTGCAAGTCTACTCTCTCCCAAATGTCATCATCAACGATCACCTAAAATAAACAACAAAGGTAAGAATGAGTCCGGGACTCAGCAAGTACAAAGAATAATTTGAACTACACTGAACATGAACAATACAGTATCATTAAGAATATAAACATAGAACTAACAGGAACATACGAATGAATGAATTACACTTTTGCTTATACCGGTATAACTAGTGACACACCCGTCGGTGTTCACTTAGACCCGTATTTAACAAAATGCAAGGATCCAAGGCCCGTATGAAGAACGTTTCATACGGGGATCCAAATCTGCCCACATTGAAATGGTGGATCTTATGTGCCCATACTGGAATTGATGGGTCTTTAATTTCCACTCCCGTGGAAGGAACAAGAACAAATAATGAATGGAATGAAACATGAATAATGAAAGACATCATCTCTTTCAACATGGATTAACGGATATGAAAGGAACATGAAGCATTGAATGTAATCATGGATCATAGAAATAACAATATGAATACAAGCACTCATACTTCATCAACATAAAGAATTTCAATGTACTTACCTTCCGCTCTGCAAAGCGTAATGAGGCAAGACGAATGCTGCTACACTCGAATTTTCCCCTCCTACACCACTTAAATATATATGAATGAGGAACCACGTGAACATGACCTCGCTCGAACCATCTAATCGCAGCATCCTAACCCAAGGATCATAAACTCGATCTACTCACATAAACCAATATTCTAACAGGACTACAATCTGGACAACAAGTACAAAATAAATCATAACTTTTACTACGAAACTCAGAACAGAGTGGTCTTAGACTCTCTGAAAACACGACAAAACCATCTATGATAACCTAGTTGGCAAGATCCTCTGATTCATCCTTCTAATGAATCTAATGATCTGGTGAAGTTTCTGTTCCTTCAATCTGCCAGTCAGAAATGTAGCGGTAGTATAAAATCCACAACTTTTGATTGACACAACTAAAAATCGTGTTCTTTACCAATATGGAAAGTTTAGTGATTCCCTACAAAATTCGTCTTGGGTGAACTTTCTGATTCGGTCTCTACTTAAGTCATATTGGCCAGACAAGGCAACTGCTAATTCTCACACCTCTTCCGGCGATGCAAATAAACTATCATAACTTCTAGACCGTAACTCCAAATTGAGTGAATTTTACGCCTATAGAAATCTAAGAACGACAAATACAACTCTCTAGGAGACGATCAATCCAGAAAACACACACAACCTACCCAAAAATGATGACCAACGTCGCTGTTCCAAACCGATCTACTACTGGCAGCACCAAAATAAATCGATTAATCTACCAAACGATCGGGGATCGAGTTTACCCTTGTCGAACCGCTGGAGATCGAAGTATCACTGCGTGAATGCGCCCTTCCTATTTTCTTCCTTCTCCCTTTCTTCATCTTCCTTTCTTCTTCTTCCTTCCTGTGCTTCCTTTCTCCTCTTCTCCTTATCTTGGTAGAGCAACATGGAAGTGGGCTGCTACAGTGGTGGTGTGCACTATAGCTACAGTAGCATTAGGGTTTCCCCCCTCCTTTTATACGTGGCCGGCCCCTCATGGGCCTCTAAGGCCCGAGGTCCAGGTTGTCGAAAAACTGTAGAAACCCCCTTTTTCTTATGTCTAATTTCTCTTTTGAGAGCTTTCTTTCTTATAATAAATCAGAGTATTACCATCTCATTGGTGAAAACACTCTTAAATTATTTCCATGTTTTGCTAACTACTTATTTTAACTAAGTTTTAAACAGAGATTGTTGAGTTCCAAATAAAAGAATATATCAGGGTAGTTATCATAGAAAAGAGAGAATTTGTTAAAACAAAAGATTTGTAATCTAATATGTCAAACAAGAGTGGTACTCAGTTAGAAGAAGTCCATATGACCCTCTGATGTATGGTTGTGCGACCACTTAACCCCGTGGTCTAAAAACCCGACTATCTAACCCCGTGACGTTGCAAGACGAGGTCACTTAACCCCAATGGTTGTTTTGGGGTGGTTTTGCTTATGTTGCACTGGGTTAGGGCAGTTTCGCCCATAGTTGTCAATTCCATTCCAAATGGCATTCCAGTTTGCCTCTTGGTATGGAATGTGCTGGTACCGGTCCATTCCGGTGTACCATTTTGAATTTTAATATAATAATATTTATTTATTTATAAATATATATGTAATTATATGCACACATAATTTCACTTGGGGTCTCATTTCAAATACATAATCATAGAATAAAAATGACACATAGTTCAATGACTTCATAAATACAAAGGTTATGCGTGGTTAAATAATACAACATGAGTTCATAGCTTCATATATTTTACCATAGTCTACCATACTAGTCTAACATAATCTCACTTACTGATGAAGTAGTATTGGATTGGTTCTTTCGAGCTGATTCTAATGAGTGGTCACATCAATTATGCTCAGTGCCGTAATCATCAGAATGGCTGGAATGACTGGAATGGGCCGGATTGGACTGGAATGACTGGTATTGAGGGCGCTACGAAATTTAGGCTATTGTGTGCCGCTTTGGGTGCCAGTATGGCATGTTCCGGCTGTTGGTGATATGTTCTAGAGGCAATCATAGAGATGATTGTATCACGTCTATATTTATAAGTTATAGAATAAATGTTATTATGTTCCTTGAATGAATTATCAATTATAATCATTAACAACTATGTAACTTGTTGGTGAAGCTCTTTACCTTATATGATGTCATTCTAAATGTATCCCCAGTCGGATGTCACTGGTCAGAACACTAGTGACTTATCGACCAACACTGTAACACCCCAGCCCAACACTGAGCCTGGAATGCCACCAAACTACTCTTATCATCTATTATACATCAACACACTGTGAAATTTCAGCAAGCATAACAACATTAAAACCCATCCACGGGTCGCATTAACACAAGCATAACACTATGACAATCATAAATAAATTAGACCTAGGAGCATAGCAAAATAATAAACCAAGATTAACATAAACCAAGTATCTATGGTTATTCAATACCATCATGTCCTAGATATAAATATTCATGTTATTCCAAAAGTTTCTCATGTCCAATGGATCAAATAATTGGGTGAAGTGCATGATTCCAAGTGCGCTAGCCCTTCCCGAGTAAAACGTCATCACTGGTCACCTAAAAACAACAATAGAGCAAGAATGAGTCCAAGACTCAAGAATACATAATAAAGCCATAAACAATAGTTTATTAACCAAAATCAAAGTTATCATCATCATCCATTTAGTTAATGCCATTGTCATTCTCAAACAAACAAGCCATATTCCATATAGGTAAAGTTGCACAATTTAACAATTTACTTAGATATGCGAATGCACCAACATGCTCATGCTCATATGCATCTCATCACCGATATCAGATAGCGGAGTGTTCACCCGTTGATGACACACTCTATCCTTCACTCCCGTGAAGTCCCCACCAAAGTAGGATTTTATCTAGAGCTCTCCGGACTAGTCATGTATCTTTCTCACCGACCTCACCGGAATAGTTACATGACTTTCTCACCGACCTGGCTCATGCAACCCATGTCATGATGAATGTAAATGATGCGACATCTTTATTTATTCATCAACATAGTCCATCTCATTAACTCAATATCTACTCATTATCTCATTATCATAATCTCATTCACTCAAGGTCATCAATATCATGTATAAGAATAAGCTGAACGAAAGCATAATAAATAGCATGATAAGTAACATCAATGATCATGGTGAACAACCCATTGTTCACCACTCTACCATATACTTGCCTTCCGTGACCGTGGACGAGTTAGGAGGCAACGACGGAATTTCTCCACTCCCTGCCCCACCGCCTACACAAATATTTATTCAAAATAAGAATAATAAGTTATGACGTGGCTACAAGCGTTTTACCATAACCCTCTATCTAATCAACATAACCAAAAACTCAAAATGACGAATTAACTAATCAGCCAATATCGGCCCTTCTGATCAGCAGTACGAGAAAAATCGTAATTAAATATCTATAACTCCGAATGACTTGAAACCAGTGCTCAAATACTTTCAACGTAACAGGCTACGAAACTCTAGTTGGTGAAATCCTTTGATTCGGCCAAAACAGTGGCCTAAACAACAGTTGAAAACACTAACAGATATCTGCCCAGATTTCAGAACAGTGGTAAAGCAAATGGCATAACTTTTAATATACAGATCCAATTGAGATGATCTTTATCAACTCAGAAATATAATTTCAAGGGCTACAAAAACCTAGTTGGGTGGAAGTTCTGAATCGGACTCTAACTAGATCAAAACCGAGGGGCAAACCGACAGTTCCAAATTCTCAGGCAGACAGGACAGCGCGCGATTAAAAAATTAATATCTCCTAAACCGTAAGGAGGAATCAAGTGATCTCAGTGCCAAAAGAAAAATAACGACATCAGGAACAAAACTATAGAAGAAGAAAATACCAGATTCGGCCTCTAAGTAAATCATAATGGCCCGACAAGAAAATCTGCCAAATCACGTCAGCTCCCCTGGATAGTCGCGGTAAAACTATCATATCTCTTAAACCGTAACTCCAAATCAGATGATCTCGGTGCCAAAAGAAAGCTAAGACCAAGGGCTACAACTTTCTAAGAGGTGAGAAGATCAGAAAACGTACGAAGCTTACCCAAATCTGATGAAAAAAAGCGCTGGCGCAGGGGAAGGTGGAAGTGGCGGCTCCAAGTGGGGGAAAGGGGAAAAGAGGAGTGGGGCTAGGGTTTTGGGGGTGGGTTCCCCTTATGGCCGGCCAAACACATGGCTTTCCCACAGGCGCGACCCATGCCCAAAGTTGTCGAATAAAAGTGGAAAACCCCCTATTTTTCTCAGAATTTCTATTCCTTTCTTTGCATTTTTCTCATCCGACTAAATCTCTAATTACCGATCCATTTTCGGGGTATTACAAACACATGTATTGATTGATGACAATGTTTCACCGATGATGGATATAGGAATATCGAATCAATAATATGAACATATGTTAGAGAAAATGGTGTTGGATTGACCCACCTTGAGAAACTTTTGAGATTGTTATGATTTTATGTGTCAACAGTTGGTCTCAAGCAATGACATGTATAATCCTTAGACCTGAGATCAGTATGGTTTTCTACATGTGTAATAGTACACTTAGGGGTTGCCAACCGCTACTCCGTAACTAGGTAGTTATAAAAGTAGCTTTCGGGTATGCTATAAAACATGCGGAGGAACGTGACTGGTCGGATATCAGATTTATCACTCCTAACATAACAGGGGAGATATCTCTAGGCCTCTCGATGTGGTCGGGTAAAGAAAGTGCATAGTCATGCCACTAGTGGTCGAAGAGTCAACCACATGAAGTTATCCGTCACTTGATCGAGAAAGTATGGAACAGTCCATGTGTTGGACCGAAACGGCGACTAGAAGGGGGTGAATAGGAGCACGATCTCTTTTTCACAAAGATCGGATTTAGGGCGATTTTCACTCCGATAGCTATGAGAGTTATGAAGATCAATATCCAAGCACAGCAGAAGTCTTGTATTGAATCCAATCTAAACCCCGGAGCAAAACAACTGAAAACAACCAAAACTTGATTTTCAAGTATTGGGCGGTCTGACCTCTATGTTAATGGCGGTAGGACCGGTCACCTTGGGCGGTCTGACCTCTAGCCTAATGAACAATGAAAATAGCCCGAAAAACAAAGTTACAAATAGGTGTACCTTTTGATCTACAACTCCAAACTCGATGAAACTTGGAACCCACCTTCTCTAGGATTTCAGAAACCTATTCCAATCAAAGATCGTGAAGATTCTAGGCAAAGTTCCAACATTTTCCCGTTTGAGTGAAGGATGGTTCAAAACCGAGTCAAAACGAAAACTAGATCCAAAACCTTGCTCGTGGGTTAGAGATGATCAGGATGATCCTAAATGAGTTCCCACATGTCACAGTAAGCAATATTGGGGGAAGAAACCAACAGAAAACTTGAGAATCAAAGAAAGTTCCAAAATCACAAAATAGAAAGCAAGAACGAAAAGAGACTCATCTCAAGAGAACTTGCATAGATTGATTTGTAATTGTTGCTGGTTTACAGCCACTCCAGCAAGGAGGACAAAACTCAATACATGAGCACACAATCAATCTCCTCTTCAAGAATCATAACCTCTCCACTCCCTAATCTCAAAAACAAAACTAGTGTTTCCAAATAAACAAAAGGATCAAGGAGGTGCTACAGCACCCTCCCATATTTATAGTGGAGGCTAACCTTCTAGAAGAGTTTCCTATTGGGCACCCATTAAGCCCACACACAAACGGGTTTAACTCACGCACGCATTTTAAAGCGTCGTCTTAATCTTCTCTTGACCTAAACCGCTTCTCCTTGCATCGTCTTACGCCGCGGTTTAGCCAAAAGTAATCAAGGTGGTATTTTAGTGAAATTACCAAAATACCCCTTCTCGATCCTTCTCCAAAGACCGAGTCCAATCTTCATGAAGCAGTTCCATGCTTCACCACGTGCAAGACGGATGCTGCTACACTCGAATTTTCCCCTCCTACACCACTTAAATATATATGAATGAGGAACCACGTGAACATGACCTCGCTCGAACCATCTAATCGCAGCATCCTAACCCAAGGATCATAAACTCGATCTACTCACATAAACTAATATTCTAACATGACTACAATCTGGACAGCAAGTACAAAATAAATCATAAATTTTACTACGAAACTCAGAACAGAGTGGTCTTAGACTCTAGAAACAAGACAAAACCATCTATGATAACCTAGTTGGCAAGATCCTCTGATTCAGCCTTCTAATGAATCTAATAATCTGGTGAAGTTTCTGTTCCTTCAATCTGTCAGTCAGAAATGTAGCGGTAGTATAAAATCCATAACTTTTGATTGACACAACTAAAAATCATGTTCTTTACAAATATGGAAATTTTAGTGATTCCCTACAAAATTCATCTGGGGTGAACTTTCTGATTCGGTCTCTACTTAAGTCATATTGGCCAGACAAGGTAACCGCTAATTCTCGTCAGCCCTTCTGGACAGTCGCAAATAAACTATCATAACTTCTAGACCGTAACTCCAAATTGAGTGATCTTTACGCCTATAGAAATCTAAGAACGACAAATACAACTCTCTAGGAGACGATCAGTCCAGAAAACACACACAACCTACCCAAAAACGATGACCAACGTCGCTGTTCCAAACCGATCTACTATTGGCAACACCAAAATAAATCGATTAATCTACCAAAATTTTGAATTACGAGCTAGTGTAGCATACCCGTATCCCTTGATCAGCCAGTGCCGGATTGGAATTGACAAGCTTGGTTTCGCCACATGAGTGGCTGAGTCGGCAAGGTGGGGCCCACATGTCAACCCCTAAAATCATCTTCTTCCCCTCGCTCTCCATTCCTAGCTCTTCTCTTGCAGCATTGTGTCACCCAGCATCAGCTCCACCGACAACAGCAAGGCCCGTCGACGCTGCCGAAGAGAAGGAAGGTGGCTCCTCCACCTGATCCGAAGGCCCCTGCCCTGGTCGATGATGCCAGCGCTGACACACCTTTTGATGCATATGTCCCAGCGGCAGACTTACCCAAGGCTGACGGCCCAGTGGAGGACATCGTCGTGGGAGTTGGAGTAGAGGAAGGGCGCGTGAGGGGGACCGGGGTAGGTGAGGGTGCTGGCGAGTGGGTAGAAGCGATGGTGTGCGAGGGGAGGGAGGAGGATGGGACGGGGTGGCGGAAGAAGAAGAGACGCTCGGCTGGGCCGGTGAAGAGTCAGGCGACGTCGAAGATGGATTAAAGCTCTGCAAAAGCTCTCACTTAATTTCTCCTTCCTTACAGCTTCTCACCGGATTGGAGCTTGAGTCGTTGTGTTGGTCATCATCATCGCCACCTGATTTCTTCGTCAACGAGTGAGCTCTAGTGCCATTTTTGGGCATTAGGTTCGCCCCCTTCCTCTTCAAAAGCCCGCACCCGATTTTGCATTCTCATAGTAGCTTGTCGTTCATGTTCTTTGTCCTCGGCTCTGTCTACCTTTGCCTCACCGACTAGCATCACCAAGCTACTACAATCTACAAAGCTCCTCCCACCTCGTTGAAGCCACTCGTAGCCTCGCTTTAGCCCCGTATAGCTGAAACCACATTCAATTTTAGGCTTAGGACGCGTCTTCACCATCCCTTTCGAGCCCGCATCCCATTCACCACCCAGCGCCGCCGCGAGCTCACCGCCGGCCATCTCCTTCCGCGATGCCGCCACCCAGAGACTCTCTGTGGTCCCCTTTAGCTCACGCACCACTTCCCTTCCCCCGCTGCACTACCGTTCGCCGTTTTTGTCACCATCAGTAGGACCAGTAGCTCCCACGCTACCTCCCTTGTCTTGGGTTAATAGGAAGAACAAGATGATGTGAGAATGACGTCAACATTGATGTGGGTGCAGAGGTGGTGTCATTTGGCCCATGTGGCAAAACCGTCCTAACGCGGTGCCACGTAAGCAAACCATCCCCTAAAGCGGCCATGAGGTTAAGTGGCCTAGTTGCAATATCATGAGATTAGATAGCCAGTTTTTAGGTCAAAAAGTTAAGCGGCCGCGCAACCATACTTCATACGGTGATATCAACTTCTTCCTACTCAATTTCCCACTGCTACTTTGATTCCTACGATAGCTTTGGCTACACCACACAGCATATCAGAGCAACCGTATATCGACTCTAAACTAATGGAAGGAAAAAAAAACAAAAGTACTAGTACTCAGAGGCGGTCCCAGCTATAGGGCAAGACTGGGCGGCCGCCCGAGGTAGCCGCCGGCGTTAACACTCCCCCTCCTCTCCTTCCCAGATGCTGGTGAGCGGCGACCGCGAACGTGCGGTGGACAGGTGGAAATGGAATGGCATGGTAGGCCAGCCCACAACCCACCGCCGACAAGCGACAGCCTAGGGCTCAGGCCGCTGTGCCGCTTCCCCCAGTCCTGGCTTCCCCAATCCCCAATCCCCATTTCCCATTTTCCCCCATTTGTAACCAAGGCGGCGCACGGGCGAGCGACGCAGGGCGAAGGCGGCGCGCGGGCGGGCAACAGAGGGCAAAGGAACGCGTGGGCGAGCGTGACGTAGGGAGGAGAGGAGAGGAGAGGAGAGTCAGACATGGCAGCGTCCTCGAGGCCCGGGGAGAGGAGGAGAGGAGAGGAGAGAAGAGTCGGACATGGCGGCGTCCTCGAGGCCCTCCTCAGCTGCTACGTCCGCCAGAATGACGCCTCCGCGCCGAGCTCGGCCTCGGGATCAAAGGTGAGCGAGCGGGCAGGTGGTTTCGGATTTGGCTGTTGAGTAAAGTTGGTCGCTTTTTGGTTGGTTGGGGAGATGTTGTGGTTTTGCGTTTCGGTTCATCCGTTCATGCGAAAAGTTTGGGTTTTGTGGGGGCTTCCTGTGAGATCTGTGGCGGAGTTTGGATTTTGGGGATGGAAAACCCGCCTTGCATGCGTCGATTTGGTCTGGAATTTCCAAGCAGGTGGCTTCAATTGAAGAGTTCAGCTCTCTGATCTGAGCTTGGTTTGGTTTCAGGTGAGGCCGAGTCGCAGAGGGCGCCAACGACGATGAGCCTGCTGCCTGGAGCGGAGGGCGGGAAGGCAGAGAGGAAGGAGACCATGAAGTTGTTCCTGCAGAGTGCCGTCTTCGGCGTGCAGGGCGCTGTCGCCCCGGATGCTACTACTAGGTATTGGACCACACCACTTTGCACTACTTTATTTTAGCCTTCTGCAGTCCTTGCTTCTTAGGTGCCGTGCCTACTAGTCTTTGTAATCATACAACCAAAAACCAATTATTTATGGACATATGTACATTTTCTACGGCATAGCTGTCTTTGTATGTTCACTTAATGTAGATTGTAGTTTTGAGTTCCATTTAGTGTTATATGTTCTATTTACAGTGACATCAATGTGTAATATGTATGTTTTGCTTTGTTATCAAATAATATAAGTGATTTATTCCGCCCAATCTAAATTTCAATCCTGGATCCGCCACTGCTAGTACTATAGTTTGAACGTATATTTTTGCCTACTACTCAATGTGCAGTTACTGTACAAGACCATGAGACGATGAAAGGGACGAAAACGTATCATAAAAAAACGTCGTTGTCTCGTACGCGGTGTTTGACCCCGAAGTGTTGAAACATGTAATAACTAATATATGTCTATTCTGGTTAGCCTAAGCGGCGGAATCATGATTTTGAAAGCAAACTTACAGTGTGATGTGCCCTCATGTAGTCGTGTCGTCTTAGCATCGCTGATCGTCGTAGCCACCTCTCTTGCGTCGTGTGAGCCGCACCCCTCGCCACCGCACAAGATGCGCACCCCTCGCTCACCTTAGCGCTCGCCCGACGGGAGGAGAGGAATGGTTGAATTCGAATGGGGAATCAAGAATAGTGAATTAGTCAATTAGGGTTATCCATTTGTGCATTTGGGCCATTTAACTTGGGCCTTGGGCTGCCAGTTTTCACTCGCCTCAACCTCGCAGCCTCGCTCTCCTCAGCACTCGCCGTGCCACAGCCCCCTCGCTTGCCCCCAACGCTCGCCCGACAGGAGGAGAGGAATGGCCGAATGGGAATCAAAAATGGGGAATTAGTCTATTAAAGTTACCCGTTTGCGCATTTAGGTCATTTGCCTTGGGCCTTGGGTTGTTGTCTTCTACTCGCCTCAGCGTCTCGGCCCACTGCCCACGCAGCGCGAGGATCAGCATTGGTGAGCCTGCGCGCTCGATATTGATGGTCAATGCATGCAATTCTCGTGCCGTTTGAATAAACTAGCACGAATGCTGTAGCATGTAGGCCACATTTTGCCGTCATCTCAGCAAGTGTCCGAGAAGCAACGCGTTTCTAAAAATTCTATCTATTAACATCTAAATTAAAAAGAAGATGATAGTTCGAACAACAGGAACACGTATATATATATATATATATATAGACTATCTTTCTGGTATATATTCATGTAAATCATTGTTACTGCAGTACAGTAGACAGTAGTAGCTAGACTGAATAGGCTCTCTCTTTTTTTGGAGAGGGAAAGAGGGGCTGTACTAGATGGTACTAGTACTATATATTTTGCTCCTTTGGGCTCTTAAGCCAGCACACAACACATGGGCCCAATAAGTGTGTGTAGAAGAAAGAACAGGTACAAGAGAGCTGGCATAGGCTTCATACCAACCAAACCCAGATTAGGGCCCTGCCAACTCGAGGATTGGGCCTGGTATGTTTGCACTTTGCCGAACACACGCGCACTACACCATATGTATGTTACATTGAGCTGTAGCTAGCACGAGCACGCAGCAAGACGTACGGTATCAGTAGTTTAGCCGGAATTTTTTTTTGTACTTTAAAAATCTTTTTCAGTAGTTTAGTCTTAGGAAGATATTCTATTTGAATTTTCAATAAAGCTTAATATAGATTTTCAGTATCAAAATAATTTAATATGATTAATGTCAACATCAATTATTGTCAAAAGTATTTTATTTGAATTCTATGTGCTTTGATATATTTTTTAGATTTTTCTAGAATTTTTCCGAGTTCATTTGCTAATTTCTAATTGCCATTTGCGTTTCAGTATTTTCTAAAATAGAAAATCTATTTAAAATATCAGAAACAGTAAATGGGCCGAAACCCAGTGCTATTCAAACCCGGCCACATCAGCATGCGGATTATGCAAGGCGCTGCGTCTCGCTTCCCACTGACATGTGGGCCCCACATGTCAGTCCCATACTCTCTCTCTCTCTCTCTCTCTCTCTCTCTCTCTAAAATGCGCGGTAGCGTCGATTCGACACAAGATCACACACGCCTTTGGTCACGCGTTTCCGCTCGAGCCTTGCTCGCTGATGTGTGGGCCTCACCGAATCCCTATTCATCGTGTCTGAATCAGTTTGGATTTTGTTTCCGCCACCGCGTGGGCCTCGCTCAACGTGTGCGCCTCGGACTATACCGGTCGTCTGTATATAAGGGAAAGGGAAGCCCTCAACCTCCACATCAAAACCCTAGCAGCCAAAACTCCAACGCAAAGCCCTAGCCGCCGGGAGAGATCAAAGAAGCAAAGTCGCCGACACAACTCCAATGAGCTATTTCGTCACTGTTAAAGCCGTTCAAGATTCGCCTCCGCCACCGTTGAGATCGTCGTGGCCTAACCTTCATCCAGGACTATTAGTTATATTATGCTATCTTGGATACTTGTAATTTGTAATAGTCCAGTATAAACTTTGTTGTATTGTTTGTTAAAACTTGTACTCTATACATCTCTTGTTGACTTTGGTATCATGTTATGAAATGCTGATCACTCTACCTTTCCTTCATGTATATGTGCTTGCAAATTCTTTTCAATTTATATGCACATCTTTAGGGGGAGCTTTCTTTATAATTACCTTTACAAGCGAATAGTTCTCATACTCTCCTATGCTTATTGCAAGAATTATTTTCATCATAACAAGAATATACAACTTCTCATAACAAGTGGTATATTCATATTTCTCTTTTTTTAATTGGGTTGTCATCAATTACCAAAAAGATGGAGATTGAAAGCATCTAGGCCCCTAAAAATTATTTTGGTAATTAATGATAATATATGAATATGGGACTAGCTTGTTTATTGAGTATTTACAAGGTTTGATTCCAGTGGTGAATACAACTATTTGGACATGCATGCTAAATGTTCAAAGTCAAAGTACAAGTAGTCTAGGATCATTTTTGCTTTTACCGGTCTAAGGTGAAAAGGGTGGAAGACCAGATTATAGGTTAAATATCGTACTATTAAGAGGGATCATGTCTAGTAGCTTGATAGCATGTTCTTGTGGAAAATAGATCAATCTAGGATCATGCATGCACTCAGAACTTGTTTCAAAAGCCAATATTGTTTTCTGAAAATAATTGGTAGTACCGACGAGTTGTCGGCAAAACTACCGCACTGCGGTATGACCGGCGTTCACATGGCGGAACTATCGCAGCTCGAATGAACCAAAAACTTGCGGTACGTATTTTCCAAAGAGACACCTTTTGAGTTTTATTTGCTCTCTTGGAAGTGCGGTAGTACCGGCGCTCTTTGAGCGGAACTACCGCAAGTCGGTTGTACCGAGCAAAAGGGCGGAACGTTTTTTACAGAACGGTGCTTTTCCGAGTTTGTTTGCTATTTTGCAAGTGCGGTACTACCGCTGTGCTTTCCGCGGAACTACCGCATCTCGGTGCAACCGAAAAATTCAAGCGGTACATTATTTCCAGTATGCGACGTTTTTTTGGAACTCCAAGGAAATCGGTCGTACCGCCATGAGTTGAGCGGAACTACCGATAATCAGAACTACCGCATGATCAATGGCGGTAATACCGCACCAAGTTTCCAACGGCTCCTTCGGACGCATTAAATGCCTCTACGATAGCCATTGCTGTGCTGACATTGAAGGTGTGGTAGTACCGGCCATTGCATTGCGTTATAAATACTCTCCCATCAGCTATAGGACAGAATGAGAAGACTCCATTGAACATCTTTGAGCCTAGAGCATTTACTCTACACCTCATTCACTCTTGTTGCATTCATTGTGAGGTAGTTGAGCAAAATCAAGTGCATTCATTCTAGATTGATCCATAACACTCGATTGCCGTCAAGCGAAGTTCGGGATTCATTACTCTTGGTGTTTGTCAACACCTAGACGGCTTGGCGAGAGCTTGCATGGTAATCTCTTCAAGAAGATTGTGAAGAGGCCCGACGCCAATTGTGAGTAGTTCGGTGTTCACCATCTCCGGAGATGAGGAAGAACAACCATAAGTGAAATCGAGAGAAGGCTTAATTCGTGGAGCCGGCTTGATTAGGTCAGGCTTCCTCAACGTGGACTAGTGAAGATCGAGAAATCTTCGATACCACGGGAAAACTTCCTAGTCTTCATTGTGGTTAATTCTTGTCCTTAATTATCACATTTACAATTGTAGCATTTATCTTGTGATAGGAAGTCTTGTTAAGATTATCTTACTTAGTTTCATAAATTAGTTGAAAGTTTTAAAAACCTCCTATTCACCCCCTTCTAGTCGGTTATCCTTGATCCTACAGTGGTCATGAACATGTTCGGGGATTTCACACGAGGGTTAGATTTTCATAAAATATTTGGGATGAGATAGCTATGTGATATAAGTCATATGGCTATGTGAAATAATTTGATTATGCTTTGTGTTCTTTATGAAAAACAAATGTTAAATTATTATTGTTTATTTGTTTTTAGTTATGTTTTCAATCTATTATTTCTATTCAATTGCAAATATTGCTTTCTTGCAAAATAACCACAGAAATTATTCTTTTGGAATAAGCCATGATCTATAAATTGTATTATGTGGTATAACTTACAAGTACGGTTGTGTACTCATGCTTGCTATAATCAATCAATAGAATTGGAGCAGTCTTTGCCTGCCTTCGAGGAGGAGTTCTACGAAGGTGCTGATCGTTAAGTCTTGCTCCCGGTTGGTTTCCTATGGCGAATTGATGGAATTCTGCTGCTTATTTAATTATTATTAGCCCTATGAGGCTTAATAAATATAAACTCGACTATAAGGTCAAAACCCTTATTTGTTATTTAAATTAATTATTTATGTTATTATTTGTCTTATGTGAATCAATATTCATCTATGTTGATACTGTGTGTACTAGTGTGATCCTAGACTAGTGTAGAATACACAACGGGTCCAGAATTGTATTTTTTGATCTCGATAGTACAATAACGATGACCATACGAACTTGTGTACATATGTAAACTATCCTATAACTAGCAGTAGGGCGGCCCACATATTTGCGCGGCTAGATTTGTTTCAAAGTTTGTAGTACCAAGTTATATAACTTAGACGTTTGAGAATATATTTGCGTATATTATATGTTATTTAGATTTTTAAGATATCTTAAACATTGAAAATGACAATTAAACCTTGAAGGAAAATACAACTTTGAACATAATTGAAGTACAAGTTTTTATGGAAGAAGAAAATCATTGAGCATAAGTTGTTAGAGTTCTTAGAAATTTAACCACTTTCTATGGTGCATGGATCATGTAGCTGCATAACCTTATTCTTCCTCTATTATCTACTCTTTTCCGAAATGTATGTTTGCACGTGTACCTTTATTATGGCACACTCCAAGCTATTCGATGGCCCCATATCGTCCATAGATCGTCTTTAGTGCAAAGCCTCATCATCTCCTCTCTACCAAGGCTTCCCCGTCATTGATTTTATTTGGTCACTAACCTCTTCCACAATGACGACGCTTGCCACTTGTCATCATGGCCCTTCGCCATTCGACTCTAGTCTTTCTCTTCAACGACACCGGTGAGCAACATGACATTGCCATACGTTGAATGGCTAAGGTAAGTACAATGACATTGTCCTCATCTCCGTTGCCGCCTTGGCTCTTTGTTTCCTCATGGGCCAATATCTTCTTCCAAGACAAATCGACACCATTGTACTCTTTTGTGGTCTCCTCCGACAACATTCGTGTTATCCTCGTTATAACTTTATTTATTCAATATTTTAATTATTTTTATAGGAGTTTGTAAATAAATCAAATTGCTTATTTTAATTAATTTATTCTGAATTTTAGCTATTTAAGGATTTTAATTTGGAATTTGTATGGAAATCAAATTGCAAGTTTTCTTTTATTTTTTATTCTAAATTTCAATTATTTTTGTTGAAATCGTATACAAATCAAATTGCAATATTTTGTTTAATTTTTATTCTAAATTATAGTTATTTATGAATTTTACTTTGGAATTCGTATCAAAATCAAAATTGTAATTTTTATTTCGAATTTCAGTTATTTTTTATGGACATTTGCATACAAAATGAATTGCTATTTTTTGTTTAATTTTTATTCCAAATTACAATTATTTATAGATTTTACTTTGGAATTCGTATCGAAATTAAATTTCTAATTTGATCTTATTTTTTATTCCAAAATTCAGTTATTGTTTGTTCAAAATTCGCATACAAAACCAGTTGCTACTTTTTTGTTTAATTTTTATTCTAAATTGCAGTTATTTAGGGATTTTACTTTAGAAATCATATTGAAATCAAATTGCTAATTTTATTTTTTTTATTTTGAATTAGAGTTATTTCTAGATTGTATTTGACATGGACTTTCTTTTAATCCAGACTGTTATAATCTTAACCCACTTCGATCAATGGGGTAGATCTTTCTTTTTTCCCATCGATTAATATGAGAATTTCCATCTCTTGAGAGGGAACGTGGTGACTTCTTTTATTTTGTTTTAAATAGGTGTGTGTGTGTGATGGGTTTATATATGCCATGGAACTCTAGGAACACAAATCTCCACCATTTATCTAGCATTGTCATTACAACATTTAATTCCCATCAATTTTTCTCTCTCCACTACACATATCCACATACAATATTCATGGTATGGACGGACATGTGGTACTAGAGTTCATTAGCATGCATAGAGAGAGAGAGAGAGAGAGAGAGAGAGTAGATGAATATGAAGCGTTCACAAAGAGACATATATAGTGGTACAAATTAACACACTACTGCTTTCTCGACATGTCTCCAGCCCTCGTTATTGTACCGAAATCAAGCGCAGGCGTATGCACGGTGCATGGTGACATGCATCCTTCGTAACAGTGCATGGTAATTAGGAGTGCTTACTGCAACGAACTAGCACACTCCTTGTCGCGGGCAGAAAGCAGCACGTTGGAGACCAGCTTCTCGAGGTTGGCGTACGAGCGCCTGCCGGGCAGCGTCGCCTGGACGCCGGTCTCCCTCCACCCCGCCGCATGGCGTCGCATCTCCCTCCCCTTCTCTCCACCCATCGCCTCCCGTATCTTGTCCTCCACGGCCTCCCGCCGCACGTCGTGGCCGATCTCCGTTGCCACGCCCCATTCCACGCACTTGTACCGGCAGTTGGTTTGCTGCTCCGCGAAGAAGGGCCAACACAGCATCGGCACCCCGCTGCATAGGCTCTCCATCGTCGAGTTCCACCCGGAGTGGGTCAGGAACACGCCCACCGCCTCGTGCCGCAGCACCGCCTCCTGCGGGCACCAGCTCGCCAGGAGGCCGCGTCCCTTGATGGACTCCAGGAACTCCGGCGGCAGCACGGCGGCGTCGCCCTTGACCAGGTCCGGCCGGATGATCCACAGAAAATCGTGCCCGCTGTTGGCCAGCCCCCACGCGAACTCGATGAGCTCCTCGTTGGTCATCACCGTGATGCTGCCGTAGTTCACGTACACGACGGAGCCGGGCTCCTTGCCTTCCAGCCAGTCGAAGCAGGACACGTCCTCCTTCCACAGGTTGGAGCCCAGCGCGTCGAGCGGGCCGCCGCGCGGCACGACCTGCTCGGCGAGGAAGGCGAGCGGGCCGATGGTGTGGATGGGCGCGGCGGGCGGGAGCGTGGCGCGCATCGCGTCGAGCGCCTCCGGCTCGAGCTCGTCGAAGGTGTTGAGGACGACGGCGTCCGCCTCCGCCAGCCGCTCCGTCACGTGGAGGGCGAAGTGGACCATGAACTCGTCGGGGTCCGTCGAGCGGAAGAAGCTCGGGAAGTCCTTGAGCCGCATGTGCCGGCTCATCCCCGGCGCCCAGTCCACCGGCGTGTCCAAGAACCCGTTCGTCAGCTGCTCCGCATCTGCAAGTTCACCATGCACGATTCGATCACCCGTAAAAACACACGCAATTTGTTCTCGCAATTAACAATGACGGCCTGGCGCACGTCGTGTTGCTGTAAAAGTTTGGCCGTTACCTTTGAGTGGGAAGATGCCCTTGTCGATGAGGGTGCGGTAATAGCGGTAGCCCATGTAGCCGCAGGCGCTGGCCGTCCAGAACAGCGCGCACGGCACGCCGATCTCCCTCGCGGCGTCCAGGGTGAAGCTCATGACGTCGTCGGCGACAACGCAAGTGACCGGTGGCGCATCGGGGGAGGCGTTGAGGTCGGCGAGGAGGCTCTTGAAGTGGGGGAGGCAGGTCTCCTTGGTGGAGCGGCAGAGGGACGGCACGTCCTGCGTGGCGTCGGCGTCGGACGGCGGCAGGCCGTCCGGGATGGTGGCGAAACGGAAGTCCGGAAGGCCGTCGAGCGCGCCGGCGCCGCGGGAGCGGAGGAGCCGGCGGTGGTTGAACTCGGAGTTGACGAAGGTGACGTGGAAGCCCCGGCGCTGGAGGATCTTGGCCAGCTTCAGCATCGGAGTGACGTGCCCCTGCGCCGGGAACGGCACGCACACGGCGTGCGGCTTGTCGGCGTCGGCCGGCACGGAGCCCATGTCGATCTGCGCCTGTATATACAACTGGGTACTTGTGAACTGTGATGGTTGTGTACACTACCGAGCTGAGATAGATAGTGTGTTGAGCTGCTTGCTGTGTATGAGAGAGGAAGTGATTAATGGAAGCTGGTATTTATAGAGCCAGCTTGCTGACTAGACTAGCTAAAGCCTCAGCAGACAATTATTGGAAGGATAATTAGGATAAACTAAACTGCCCTTTGTTATGGTGTCTCTGTGGCCGCTCGATTGGGTGCTTCAAGCCCTCTCTTTTTAGAGCTTGCTGTTGCTGTGGCTGCTTGAGCTTATTCTTGGCATGACAGCAACATTTATCTCGGCAGCTAACACGACTCGAATGGCCCAAAGTTCGTATACGTGCACGTACCATTGACTACTGAAAAGAAATTTACCCTAAAGGATTCTTTGCCGTCTGGATCTTGATCGAACAGTAATGCTGCTCTGCATTACACACACATGGGCATGCAGTGATGTGGACGACACGCGACAAAAAAATGCTCATCTTATCTGCATCAATGAGAAACAAAAATGACAGCCATAAATACGGTGTGCGCCATCGAAGGATGTCAAGTGAAAACAGATCAACCGAAAAGTGCTGCATCTTTACTTGGACTGATCGGATAGCTAGTTCGTGTCGGAAACAAGGCAAAAATCTGGTGAGATCACGCATGCAGGTTTGCCCCCCCAACTGTTTCTTGGCGTAGTCATGTAACCACAGGCCAGCTGCCCGGCACAACGTCCACGCATTTTCTGTTTGTTGCCTGATGTACGCGCTTGATCCGATCACACGCCATACCAAAGACGGAGAGATCCTGCAAAGAAACGCTCCACGGCTAAAGCAAAGGCGTACATCACTGACAAATCAACCGCGCGTGCCTCATTGGCGCTCATAATGTCAGCATCCGAACAAAAAGATATTCCCGTCAGGTTCCACATTTTAGTAATCGGTTCAATGTACAACTCGTAGTCTACATGGCACAACGTGTCGCTGGCCAGTGGGAGAAAAATGCTACTAGTACACTTACAAGTGGCGGGTTACTTATGATACCAGCTGCAGCAAGTTGCGAGGACGAGAGCAACCCTAAACGTCTCCGTCGTACACAGGGAAAGGATATATTACTAGAGAGACAACGCTGCAGGTTTTATTGATAGGCCGCTTCACGCAGGCACATGCGGCTAGCTACGTGAAGACATGTGGAGGTTGCAAATTGGCCCATGCCAGGATTGTCTCAACCATGGAGCCTCGTGAAGCATTCATTCAGAATTAATCAAATCAACTGTGATTAGTGAGACGCCGACCTACACGTGATGTGTGGTGTAGATGTACCACAAGCTTAGATTTGCATCAAGAATCCAAGCATGGACATAAAAGGTTGTGCTAAGTGCTAACAACTACCTTGCAAATATACAAGCTAAGTTAGAGAACCTTACAAACGGAGAATTGGAGAGTGATAACTGACAACCAGCGAGGCAGCAATAGATAGCAAAAGAGCGTAGGCTCGGTGTTGGGCAGCACAAACCAAATGACTGCATGAGTCCTTCGTTCACGCCTTGACAACAAAAAAACACAAAACCTGTACCGTCCAGGTCACGTGAGGTGATAAGATTTAACCGTCCCTGGGGTTAGCATATTTTTTGTTAATCAAGAAACGAGTTGATTGGTCCAGCCGCTCCATCTGACCTGCCTGCAGAACATGGAGGCATCAGAAAATCAATTGGTAAATAATACAGCACGCAGATATTAAGTACAAACAACGAGATCATGCATGGCATCTTGGGAATTTTAATAATGCAAGGGCAGATGTCGATGAGATGCAACCAACAACAATCCTGGAGGGAGAGGGTTCATTGAAACCGGACATCAAATCAAAATGCATCGTTCTCTACTAGTGATATGTATGACCCACTCAATTGACTTCGTATTTTTTTACTATGCAACCAAAATAATAAAAAACTGTGACAGTGGCCCCTGAAAGCCAAAACAGACAAAGGACCATGCTATAATATATACTATCACTTGAGATCTCAGGTACAAGAATTTCGTATAGTGACAGTGACTATATGCAAACTCAAAAGCTAGTAAATTGTTTTACGAGTTCACAGCCATCAATCATTTAAGCTGATGACAATGTACAAGACGCAAGCTTTAAGCAGCCGAACCAGCACAAAATCTCATGAGAAAGACATGCCGTAATAGAATGCATTGAGCAACTATTAGACCGTTTATGCTATCCAACTTACATTCGTCAATTACTTCGGCTCTAGCCTTACAGTATTTCTGTGACCTGCGTAACTACAAGAAAGGGGAAAAAATATTTACCTTCTTTTTCCTTTGACAATACACAAGGACTCTTACAGGTAGCTGACTAGCTCAATTTTCTACAGGGTTTAGCTTATAAAGCTAACAAGTAATAAACTAACAACTATCAATACAGTTAGAGAAACATGATGTATTGAAGCTAGATGATCATTACTACAAAGAGCAACCTAACTACCAAAGTGCTAGAAAATTCATCTCGCAGATCTTATATATCTTCACTCATATACTAACAATACGGCAATAAGCCAATAACTACATAGAACCAAAATTACTAAATCTGCACCTGTCAGACCATCACCACATATTTCGTGTTAACAAGCCTTACAGGTAGTTTCGCAAAATGAATATAAAATAACTAAAACTAGATATTCCCAAATGGAAAAAGGCAAAAGTAGTAATCAGTAATCTCGTCATTTAAGGCAATTTATGATGATTCAACTGTGCCAAATGAATGGAATGGTAGTTACCTACCAAATCTTGCTTGGCTCGATCTTATCTATTCCTTTCCAATTCGTTTCATAACATTAATGAACACAAAGAGGCAGTTAACTCACTGAATGCTACTTGCCTAATAGTAGTGTTGTTTTCAGAAATGGCTCATAAAATAGTGGCCATAATTGTGGCATGAAGGAAGATGGGCAAACACAATCACATGAAACAAATGATCTTGTCATATAGGGTGTAGATCTATAAATTCTAATGCTAGCCATACTAATATAAGCACATGCCAACTGTTGAAGTAACAGACACAAGAATGCACTCATCCTATGGCATCCAGAGATCCAGAAACGTGCCAAATGAGCTGTACGATTGATAGCACATAGTAACTAGGAAGCAACATAAGTTCTGTCATATCTGGCAAGCTCAAGAAACTATGCTCCTATCATCTAATATGCCTCTGGTTAAGCAGAACGTTTCCACATTATCTCAACTTGCTAATATGTAGCTACCAAAATGAGTTTCTGGAGTTTGGGCCACAAAGAATCCAGCAACTTTGGCTTGATAGAGCCTGAGTTCATTGGAAGCACAAAAAATGGTTGGACCATTGCTGACATACACCAAATTAACATGCTCACAAGCAAACAACAAGAAATCTCTATGTAATTTAAGTCTAGTCCTAGAGCTATGTAAAAATCTTCGAGTGAACCGCATAAGATGCTCAACACAGCCTGGCACCTCACATAAAGGGTTACAGGTAATTCTGCATTTGACCTTACAGGAATGGACAGGGCATAAGCACATATGGGTAATAAGACACTTACTAGCAATGTTCATTCGCTTCTGTTTGTAGGTGCTCGGAACATGAAATTTATCATCTGATGGTCACAGCAGAAGCATCATGTTTGTTCAATCTTTCAAGGCGGAATAATTCTTCGTCTTTTATCAAAGGAGGGATATTCCATGTGCCATATGCATGGCCTGATATTTTCCCACCTGCAAGAGGATGACAAACATGATCGCTTTTAGCACTCCAGAATTTTTTTTTAATGACACCCAAATCAGATGAAGAAACTAATCATCAAAATGTCTTCAAAATGGACAAAGAAGGCACACCTTCCTTCGTAGCTTCCTCGCATCTTCTCCAGTAACTTCCTGAGAGGCTAGGATCCAGTTTCTTTGAGAAGCTCTCATATTTCTCCTCAGCCTCACCTATGCACCTGGCCTATAAAAGCCATTCATTAAAAAACAATTACCATCAAGAATTTTTTTATGTATAATTAATCAGCTAGATCCAGCAAAACCTACCAATAAGATCTGTGAGTAAGCAGAAACTACTATGATGCAAATAAGTCAAAACTCGACGCATAATTCACACTCATTTTTAAAATTCTCAAACCAAAGTAGTTTGCATGATTAGACCTATCTTTCAATTTGCAGTAAGTGTGCCCCCTCAACTAAAGTATCAAAGGTCCTCTTCCCTTCTGTTTTGGCCATTGCGGAGATGAACAATTACTCAATAACAATACCTTAAATGTTTAGTGATTCGTACTTTTAGTTCAAACAAAATCAGTATTTAGTACTTACGAGGTTACATAAATAAAAAACAATACACTAAGTGCAAGGTACTTACAAATAAAGAAACTCACAATTTTGCAAGCAGGACAGGAACTGAATTGACTGATTGGGTAGCATTAGAAACATTAGAATACAGCAGTGGCATTATCAAGAAGCAATGTGCCATTAAGCCAAAGACACTGATATTTGTTACTCACCAACATTTTTGGTGCCTCCGAAGGTCCATATATCGCAGCAAACATGCGGAGGATGTTAAAGGTATTGTTTATCACATCATCCTACAGCACAAAATTGAACTAGTTTAACTGTGCTAGTTTAACAGTTAGACACATGTTAATACACAATTTTTTTAAGTGAGTGACAAGATCATTAGCACAACTCACCTCATAATCATACCTGCAAGATAGTTCAAACAAGTCATTGGTGCAACAACTGTTTCCGTTGATGTTGTAACTTGTAAAACAGAAAAGAAAAACTTTTCCAAATATTGTGAAGGTGATTCATAGTTTTACTGTAGTTGTGTCTCTATCTTCTTAGAACATTACCAATTAGGTTTCATCATAAATTCATAATTGAAGTCACAATTTCATTCATAACAAAAACACTGTTTCCAGTTGAATATATAACATCTTTGTCACGATAGTGACAGGTTTTGCATATTTCTGCCTAAGTTCTGCTTCCATCTACTTACACCCATACCCTACTTCACTAAAACGTTTAATCCAGCAGATCATATGTGCTAGATTTCTTCAAACATAGGCACTTTGCACCAGTTTATGTAGAGACTGCACCGATCCATTTATGGATGCAAGGGTAAGATTTAGAGCATACTCACAGGTCATCAGATATCTCAACTAAAAATTCTGAAACTGACAAGAACTCCATATGCAATTCATTGACCTAATAATAACAAACAGAAAAAGATCCAGATCTTAAAAAGGACAAGTTAGAGCAGCATTTGATAGCCAAATAGCCAATGAACACAGAGACATATATACCTGCTGACCAGTAAGCCGATACATCAACAGATTAAGAACTCGATAATCAAATGATTTGAGATGGATTGCTTTCATCACATCTTCAATTGATATCTACAGAGAAATTTTTTATCACTGTATTTAAGTCTGAAATAAGGGGAGAAAGGTTATCTGATGCAAAAATGTTTGATTTTTTTAAAAAATTGAAAAACAGGTTCCAAAATTTTGGGTCCTTAATTACTTCACATTTTAGTATGTGAGCTGCCGAGCTCCAATTCCCCTTAGAGATTGTATTGCTTAACATCTGGCATCTGCTCTTTCAAGTTTTCATGTTATACTGTCTTAGAGATTAAATTAATTCTTTATTTTATCATGGTGGATCAACAAATCTCAGCAAATCCAACAGATGATCTAAGAAATGGCTCTACGGACCTTTTCATTTCTTGATAATGCTTGACAGAGCTTCCTCTCTAGAGACCAATACTGAATGCCAGATTTGAATTCTTTTCGCAATCTAAAAACAGATAAAATAAATAATTAACTCAATCAGATATGGTGAATGTTTTACATATTTACAAATTACAAGTGAATAGAGGAGAAAGTTCCCAACTGATTTGTCATCAACCCTTGGCATTGAAGAAGATCATCAAGGGGATCAAGCGTGTCAGACAAGGATGTTTCCTTGAAAGCTTCTTTATTCCTTTCCAACACCTGTATCGGTAATACGATAGTAATTGAGAAGAAAGACAAAAATACCAGTAAATAAGACAGTCAATGTACACAATAAATAATCCAAGACCTGTGTTGATCAGATTCAACATAGATCATGTTCCATATCATATTTCACAAGATAAACAAATCAAATGTACAAATCTTACTGTTGAAGAAGCGTTATTGCATGGAACTAGGTGCGAACTGTGTTCATTTGAAGCATCTAACTGCAACAAGAAAGATTGAGTTTGTTCAATAAAAAATAAAACCCATAAGAAGAACGTGTGAAGCACATTTCAGAACAAACCTGGTATATGTAGCTCTCTGTGAAAGAAAGAACAGGAAGAAACTTGAAAATCGATTGTGGTTTGTTAACATCCAAACCATGAAACATAAAGTATGACCTGCACTGTCATTTCAAGAAAAAATAACTTTAAAATAACATCATTATATGGAATATCTCTAAGGACAGATTCATAGGAAAACAAAAGAATGAAAACATGCTTGCATGAAAACAATCAAAATTGACAACATCACACAGATCCAGTTTCTGCGTGAAATTTCTTAAACAGGGGCTATTAAAGAAACAATGAAATATACTTGATGTTAATTTTTCATATTTTGACATGAACCTAATGTCCCTAAGTGACCTGAACCTAATGTCCCTAAGTGACCTCAGTCATTTTGTTGTACAAACAAAATCACAACAGCTTTGATAAGAGACAATAGGATAGTGTTCGCACATGAGTAGTATTAGAGAAAGCTGAGTGCAATTAAGGTTGGTAGAGGTATCAAAGAATACGCACAAAATCTTCAAGTGTAGAATTAGCTCTTGTCATTGCATGAAACCCAATCGTAGGCGCATCCAGAGTAGTTAATTTCTCGGCATGCATCTTGGACTTCTTATTTGGCTGGAGTAAAGCTCCAGAAGATATATCTTGATGAACCGTGGAAGGGCATAATCTCTACAGAGTACCAGTGCCGGTTAACAAGTAATTTGCTAAATTAACTTACAAGGGGGAATAATCCTTACTTCACTACTAGTACATTCCAGACTGGCGAGATGCACTTCTTCAAGAGTATCAACATTAACCTTATAAACAAGTCTCGGTTACAGTTGCAGCATAGCAAACACTTTAAAGTAAGGTAAGTAAATGAGCATGTGGCAATGGGTCACTAAGATTACCTTTCTTAATAGCTCAGAGAGCAATAGGACCTTCTTCTCCATGCTAAGTGAATCAAACGGTTGCACCTACACAGACAAATAAAAAGAAAGAAATTTGTGATTGTTGAAACCATATTTGACAAATACGGGTTCTAAATTAATTTAGTCTGCCAGTTCAACAAGCACAGGAACACTTGAAATGCTTGCAAGAGATACTGAATTCAATGGAGCAATGGGAAAACGTAAAGTATGCAAACCAAGTGAAAAGTATGCACAGGAGCACGGAAGCCTACAAGGGCAACTCGGCTAAAGTAGCAAACATAAACTAGTGTTTGAACTTTCAACTTTGTTCAATGAAACATTATCAGAGTAAATTAATTAGACACTAACCCATGTGTAAAACCAGCCGTTAGGAAAGGTTAAGTTTTCAATTGTTAGCAATTTAGAAATATCAAAGGATCATGCTTTTCCTGATGGTAGAATCTCACTCATCAAAACTCCAAATCCAGAACGCAAGCACACATATTGCGTGTGATAAATCATGAGACCCAGCAAGCACACATCAACATACACCACCTCATCGGATTGACCACAAGTCACACGCAATGGCACAAAATATCGGCGTCTTACACAGGCACCAGGCTACGCCGGCTCACACTTCACCTGGCAAAAATCCTCTAAGCTCGAATGCGCAAACGCACAGCCGCTCCCCTCCTCAGCAAATCAACCCATCAAAACGAACAAGGACGCAGACACAGACGCGCGCGTGCACACGCGCAACATTACGCGCATAAACCCTTGGCCAGGAAAAAAAATTCTCCACGACGCCATCGGAACCGTAAACGAGCACGCGCGCACGCGAGAGCGGAGATAAGAGCTTCAGCTCACCGGAAACCGCTAGACAAACACGCGCAAGCGTATCTTACACATCCGAGTTGATTGAATTCGCGGAGGCGGAGAAAGTGGGGGGGAAATCGTACCAGGAAGAGGAGGAAGTGGGCGAGGAAGCGGTCCCCGCTGCCGCCACCGGCGGAGTCGGAGAGGCCACGGGAGCCCATGAGGGAGAACACCCTCTGCACCCTCTCCAGCTCCAGCAGCGCCTCCATTGCTCGCTCCCCCCTCTCGCTGCCGCACTCTCGGTTGATTCGTTTCGATTTTTTGTTTCACGTTTCAGCCTTTCACTTTCAGAGTTTCTGTTTCAGGTTTGTGTGAGTGCGACGACAAAAAGAGGAGGAAATACGCAGTATTGGGCTTCAACTTCAAATGGAAGCAGCCCAAATATCCAATTCAGCTGCTGCTCATGCTCTCGAGGTGGTCTTGGGCCAGATTATACAGAATGCCAGACGTGCCTCCAGGAAAGAGTAGCGCTAGAAAACTCGAAGCTCCAGTGCAGAAATTCTCTACCTCCCGCCGAGATTGTTACTACCTTTCAAACCAGTCAACCACTGAGCTGCAAGGGTGCAACTGTTTAGCTCTTTAACTTCAGCCAATGTCAGGTAGTCACACTAGCTAGTTACGTGCGATTTCGGGTCATAGATACACGGTAGCGATCAGCTCACCTCAAAAACACGCAATGTGTATGACAAGAACCCTTCAGCCGTCCGACGTCCGGTTGGGCGAGACGAGGCCCTACACCTGAAGGAGCACGCCATGCGCATGAGACGAAACGCTGCCGAGTGCCGAAGTACTAGCACTGTATGACTGGTACCCTCCCTGATGCTGCTGCGAGACATCACACTGGATTGGGATTCACTCTATTAGTATATGATATTATGATCGATCTCCATAGTTCGATCAAAACTCAAAAGTCGATATCAAATAGCAATGTTCACACATTGACTTCTGTAATAATGCAGAGCATCGGGATCCAGCACACTGTTGCATTGTCGTCCCAAGTTCCATACTGAGCATGCTAAATTTTGTCCAGGGTCCGGAATGGTTCAGAAAGCAACAACTGACACGAACGGGCGCCGTGACGAAGTGCACGTCGAGATGACGACGCTGGAAGTCCCAGCTGCCAACATGTCTCACCTCACCATTCCACGCCGTGTCAGGCATTGCAGGTTGGTTACTGCTTTCTTCAAATGACAGGTTTCGGGTATTTGCCTGTTGGTCTTCCAACATCCAACACCATCATATGCTAATGGCAGGGCGACAAAGATGAATGGAAATTATCATAGCCAGGCAGGTTGGCTGACAAGTACTGGCAGTTTGCTTTACGAACTATTCGACGTGTTGTAGCATACATGATACATCTGAGGAATCGATAACTCTGTATCCCTTGTGGCTCACCGTGAGAGAGATCTTGGGCTTTGGAGATGGGAGTACTATGATGGATCTATTTAATTAGTTTACTTCTGACAGTAAACCCTAAATTGTAGTCTTGTAGTTAAGGAGATCACATGGCTCCTCTTTTATTTTTGTATCACCGCTCAACTGGACCCCATCAAAACATAACCGTTGTAAATGTAGTTAAATATGAAAATGACCGTTTTTGTTACCCTTGCTTCTATCTTTACCTGCCGACTGGAAGAACTTGGTTCTAGCAGTCAGAATGAGAGTTGTGCATGCAAATTAATACTAGTACTCCAGTAAAAATTTTGGTGTCAAGTTCGAACCAGCTTTGTACCCATCGACATGGAAAATACGTTCTGTTGTCGTGGATCTGAATTTGTCATGCACGCATGTTTTTCAACGGTTGCATTGCCAATGTCTGAATGGGAAGACGTAAACGCCATAGGTTAAGGTCCAGGGAGTTCGTGGTTACGCACCAATAACTGCGGGCATTATGACATGTCGATTTGGTTATGCATTGATCGTTTGCACTAACGAGGACATCAACACGGTGTTTCTTTCCATGATTATTCGGGCACACTTATGAGTCATCAATTCATCATGGTTGACGCTGTGCTGGTACCTGGTAATACCACCACCACTCCTTCCACACCTAAAAAGGCGTAATGACTTTACTCATTTACTCCTCGGCACACCCGAGCTTCATGTTATCGGTTGCCCCCGCGGCCTCGAACTCCACAAGTTTCAACTCAAATCGAATCTGAGCTACCCTGTCCAAAGCTACAATTCAGTGAATCCATAGCTTCTCAAAGTACTCTACATAATCAGTACTCTTTCACAAAAATAAGTTATTTTGAAATATATCCAGTTAAATTTTAGAAACTTTGTTGATCGGTATTTTAAAAAATATTTACATTAGATATATAAAAATTATATATGTAGGTTTGTCTTCAAAAGTAATTTAATAATATTATAGTTTTATTGAGTTTTACAACTATATTATAATAGTAATTAGCGGTCAAAGTTGCATTTAAGGGATCATATGCACATCTAAAACGATTTTTTTTAACCGAAGGAAGTAGTAGTAGTAGTAGGTAGTACTACTAGTATGTGCTTCATTAGTCGTTGTCAAAGCTGTTTCAAGTCACTGGATAAGAAAAGCGACCCTTTGAATGACTCAGGGTGTCACAGCGTGCACTGCAACAAAGATAAGTGAATTGTACATTTTTCCTCATCAGCTTAAGCTTTTGGGTGAATTGGTTGGTGCATGCAACTCAATATGGTATCAGAGCCAAGAGGTCTTGAGCTCAAGACCCGGTTGATGCAATTAAAAATAATAATTGCAACTCACTTCTATTCCACGTCTTAGATCTAAGAGAGCCTACACATGAGAGAGTGTTGAAGTATAAATGGTTCTTAGTAATCTCCTTCCATGTACTATTGTCGAGCGATTATACTATCTTGTCAGACAGTTAAACTCACATATTTAGGCTCTGGACCGAGTCTTTCTTTCGACAACCATTGTAGCCCTTAAGTTCATTTATTAAAGTTTATTTAATCTCGTCACCGGTACTGCTGCGTTGAAATCGCAACAAACCCACGGATGCTAAGAGGGTCACAGAAAACTTTGGCCGGCCGGCCTACCTCGTTCAACAGTCAGCGGTGCCGCCGACCGTTCAGTTCGTCGCCAAGACCCGATCCCACCTCTGAAACGAGCTACCTCTCACGTGAGAAGCAACTTCCGCAGAATTTTCCCACGGCCCCAACCAAATCCAAACCGCGGCAGAACGCAGAACCCGAACAACCGCACACGGGCACGGCCGTGCCACCACTCCGGCACAACGGCCACCGCGTCTTGGTTAATCCGATCGACACCACCCAAAACCCCCCCACCAATCGAGACAGACACGCCAGAAAACCTCCGCCATTGGGCCACTCGCACTCGCTCGCTTCGGCGCCAGCCTCCAAACGCTCGACCCCCCCTCCCGCGTGCTCACGCCCACGACCCGCCATTTGCGGCCTCGCCCGCGCGCGACGACGCGCACCATACAATACTTACAAGTACAACAAATCCAAGCGCCTTCGATATGATATAAAACTCTCTCACTATACTCTCCACCTTCCCTTCCATTCCGCTCGCCAAGTGAGTACTAATTGCAGCCATGTTGCGCCGGGCCTCCTAAAATTCGGTTTCGCTGACACGCCCCTGTACGTCGCCCGCGTGCCCGAGATGCTCCCCTCCAGACCGAGGTGAGGACTCACACTGGCCACCGGGCAGGCATGCGCGTCCCTCCCTTATTAAGATCCTTCTTTCCCGGCCCCCTCGCTGTGTTCTTTTATTATTTGACTATTTAGTTCCGCGATTCGATTCGATGAGCTGGGATTCGCCGTGCAGATCCGGGTCCTTCGAGGCCGGGCTCAGGGCCACCGTTTCTTCCAAGGAATCCAAACCGTCCCCTCGTCTCCAACACAGCCGCCCCACCGCCGCCAGCTCCAAGGCGTCGCCGTCTCAGGAGGTAGCGGCTCGTGAATTCCTGATTATGTTGCGTTTCGTTACCTTCCAAGTCGATGGCTTTGGTGTGATCAGGGGCTATACTTGTTTCTAACGGCGGTTCTTGGTTTGCTGGCCGGCAGAAGCGTTGCGGCGGCGCGATGCAGCAGCTGGAGGAGAAGCTCAGGAGCGAGCGGGAGGAGAAGGCGCGGGCGGTGCAGGAGCTCGATGAGCTGAGGAGGGATGGGAAGAAAAATGAGGGTGGCGCGGCGGAAAAGGTGCAACTTTTGGAGCGGGAGGTGGAGAGGGCCAAGGAGTCGGAGCGCAAGATGCTCGAGTCGCTGATATACCAGACGAAGCAGCTCGAGCAGACCAAGATCTCGCTCGAGGAGGCCAAGCTGGAGATCACGACGCTGCAGCAGAGCAACAGGAGCCTCGAGGCGGCGGCGAACCGGCGGGGCGTCGTGGAGCAGAGAAGCGTAAAGGACCTCATGTTCGGCGGCGCGGACGAGGAGATCAGGGTACTGCGCAGCGAGCTCCGGGCGGCGATGCAGGGGGAGGAGAAGAGCCGGAAGGCGCTCGACGACCTCTCCTTCGCGCTCTCCGACGTGACCATGGAGGCGAAGCAGGTCAAGCTTTGGCTCTCCGAGGCGCAGGCCAAGCTGGAGGCCGCCAATGCCGAGGCCGAGCGGCTGCGCGGGGAGCTGGCCGCCGCCGAGGCTAGGCTCCGCACCGTGTCCGACGAGCACGACCATTGCAAGCTCGATGCTGAGGAGTCGGCGGCCGCGTGGGGCGACAAGGAGCGCGTGTTCCTCGAGTGCGTGCGCGCGTCCGAGGAGGAGGTGAACCGGGCGCGGCAGGAGAACACCAAGCTGGTGGAGTCGCAGCGCGTGATCCGCGACGAGAACGCGCGTCTGCGCGACATCCTGAAGCAGGCCGTGGCCGAGGCCAACGTCGTCAAGGAGTCGCTGGAGCACGCCAGGGGCGAGAACGCCCGGCTGAACGACGTCGTCGCCGAGAAGGACAGCGCGTTGCAGAGCCTCCGGCAGGAGTACGAGTGCATCAAGGTCAGCGAGGCCGCGGCGCAGGGCAGCCTCAAGGAGCTCAACAGCCTGCTCGCCGCGACAACGACGGCGTGCAGCACTCCCACGTCGGCGAAAACAGCATCCGTGCTGGACTACGGCTTTGATCAGCACCTGCCAAATGGGCGTGTTGTCGCCAGCGAGAGGGGAACACCGGAGGCAGCATCACAGCGGTGGATGGCAGAGAAGTCCCGGCCGCCGAGCAGCCGGAGGTACTCAATTGGCGAGGCCGGCAAGTTCAAGGGCGGCTTCTCGCAGTCGGCGAGGATGGGGAACCTGAACCAGAAGGACCGGATGTTCGCGTCGCTGAGCAACATTGCTGATCTCAAGTCCGCAGCGGACGCGGCGATGGACGATTTCGACGATGAATTCGATCACATTGATGAGAGCCACTACGATGGCATGCAGCACAAGAAGAAAAGGCCGATACTTCACAAGTTTGGTGATTTGTTCAGGAGGAAAAGCTTCTATAAGGCGAATTTAGCGCCAGTACACTCTTAAATCTTCCCATGTAATGCTTGTAGTTTTGTTGTTTTTATAGAAATGAAAAATTATTGGATCAAATTGTTTCCTTTTGCGCTGATTTCAATGGTTTATATAATTGCTGGTATCTATCACTTCTTTTGCTGAACGTTCAACAGATTCACATTTACATGCTGACATACTGATTGTAAAGATTGAATTTGAAGGTGATGTAACAAGATTAGAAGAAGTTGTCAGTTTTGATCAATGTTTCAACGCTGCCTTTTGACACTTGGGATTCTAGAAACATAAAGAGGAGTCAACTTTTGTCAGTGCAAATGCTAATTAGTACTGATGTTTTCAGTTTTGGCATAAATTAACTGGAATATGATTGGAGCCTTGTACGTAACATAGCTTGAAAAGACAATTTTCGCACCATGTCTTTCTTTTGCTTAGCATGCAATGTCAAGAAAGGAACACATACCAGAGGAAGTCTCAGCTGATACGTATTCAGTATTCCTAGTCCTGCCTCTGAAGTGATCTATCGTTGCTTCCATCTTCATTGTTCTGTCTTGACTTTTTCTGAATTCATTGAAGTAGCAGTCTTGTACCATTTCGGACCAGAAGACAACCAAATTACCAAACATATGAACGAGTCGCATGCTTTGATGGCTCGCCAGCTCGCCTTTCAGTACACCAAGTGGCAAGTCCAGCACTATTCATCTCTCAAGATCACTTGGCTTTTAAAGCAACATCTTTTCAGGGAAAATGCAGTGTGGGTCGGTTCTTCAACACCCAGAAGGCTGTAATTGACTCATCTCACCCATCCCTTTCTCTCCGTGCTTCATCAAGTCGGGCAAACCCACCAGCTATTGGGGTTTCCAGATCAACTCATCTGATAAAAGCGCTCTTTAATTCTTTCCAAGTAACAATTGCAGAAGTGTTGGCGCACGCTTCTGCTTGAACAGTAAGCAGGATAACGATCAAGCGAGTCATGGTGCACTTAAAACAGTAGGGCTCTTGACGTAAACCGAGTGAGTTAAGCGTTCTGGCTTCAGTGCTTTCCACATCGCCAAGTAAAAATGAGACACTTTCGGTGTCGGCTTCTACTCGACGGTCCATCAAAATTAGATGTCATTTAGCTGATTTTGGGGCTTGTAAACAAATTTCCATGGTTGAATTATATTGACAACTGAAAATCCACGCCAAGGATTGTGTGGATGGCACTGGACAGGCCCAGCATCATAAGTTCTGAAGACATCAAAATGCTCTGAAGTATAGCTAGCATAGGTGCGTCATGCGTCACACATACTTGTGACTATGTCCATTTTCTGAACGTGATTATCCTACTTCCTACCCGCAAGATATTTTCAATCATCGTGTCCATGGTCGGTGAAAGGGTTGCCAAAGATCACTCGATGCATCCTTGATCAACGCCCTCTTGAGTGCACGAGAATGTGTCGAAAACATGCGACTGGATCACGTCGTACTAAACTCCGTCACTCTGCTCCTCGAAAATTGCTGTTCACGGTGCTGCACGCGAAGCTATCCACCAGCACGGCAGCGCCCTTCAGAAGCATGGTATAGTTCAGAGAATGGTCACGTTATAAACAGTACTACCCGCACGACACCCAGCCTACAAAAGAGCAGGTGACAAGAGTGACCATATGTTGGGCAAAGACTGATAAATTCGAAGCTTGAACGGGCGGTAACAAAGTCTCCGGGGATGCTAGTGGTCCAGGCGGAGGCCAGGAAACTTCAGCCAGAGAAGGAAGGAGGGTGAAGAAGGCACTAACTAGTCAGAGACTGAGTCTCAGGGAAGGTGAAGAACGAAAGCACTAGTCAGAAACTTTTGATGAAGGAAATTGGTCAGCAGCGATGGAGAATGGTGGGTTGGTCCAATGCTATGCAGGGGAACAATGGGGATGGAAGACCAGCCGGTCAAAACTGGGCTTAAAAAATCCACTGGTTTTGGCGCGTGCCAAAAGACGGGTCCTTTTGAAGGCCCGCGTCGCCTTTTCATGCTGCCTGCCGCGTTCGTATCCTCTCCTGTTGACAGACACCCATCGGCAGAGAGAATTGTTCTGTCTGCTGAACACTGACGCATGGAACACAGCTTTGCAGAAACGCCCATGTCTGTAGACTCCATGCACCAACTCGTATCGCAGGAATCCAGAAAAAGATATGCGAACACCTCGGCTCAAGATCTTGCAACAGTTGACACAGTCACTAATTTCCACAGGTAAATTCAAGGTTCAGATAAGGCCTACATACACATCCATCAGGTGGTGGACGATATCGACAGTTTAGGACGACCGACTAACAGAAGATCCAGTTTTAGAACACAGAAACAGAGTACTGCACCGACACCATACTACAGATGAGTAGTTTTAGTACTGTTCACATCACCAAACAAGTGTAGCACAGAAAAAAGCGGAAACACGGACACAGATGCACACCAGAGTCAGGGAACCTAAGCCCTCTCGCCACGGATCCTCCTAGCCAGCTGAATGTCCTTGGGCATGATGGTCACCCGCTTCGCGTGAATGGCGCACAGGTTGGTGTCCTCAAACAGACCCACCAGGTACGCCTCTGCAGCCTCCTGAAGAGCAAGCACCGCATGGCTCTGGAAACGCAGATCAGTCTGCAGAAACAGTATGGGGGTGAGAAAATGCCCTTCGTTTTATTGGAGTACAATAATAGCATGAACAAATCTCACCTTGAAATCCTGGGCAATCTCCCTCACAAGCCTCTGGAATGGAAGCTTCCTTATCAGTAGCTCAGTGCTCTTCTGGTACTTGCGGATTTCACTGCAACGGGAGGCATGAAATTTAGAACATCGCATCTGCAAATACTAAGTTTTAACTAAACTGTGTACAGCAACATAGATCATAAGTATAAGCTTTACACACCGAAGAGCAACAGTCCCAGGGCGGTATCGGTGAGGCTTCTTCACTCCCCCAGTTGTGGGAGCAGACTTACGGGCAGCCTGTCGAACAGCAAAAACCAGTCAAGTGTTATCAAGCAAACAATACTAGCATAATCGATATCAGTCCAATATTCATTATAAGCTAGCACATAAGGTGAGTTTCAAACCATGATAACAAGTTTAGCATAGTCAAATAGGCAACAGCAACAACTTGGCATAAAAAAATCTGCAGAGTTGAAGGGACAAACCTTGGTAGCTAGTTGCTTCCTGGGAGCCTTTCCTCCAGTGGACTTGCGAGCAGTTTGCTTAGTACGAGCCATGAGCAAATGAACTTTGGATTACCTGAAGAAGAAATATGAACAAACTCAATGATGTGCATAGGAGTACCACACAGCTGTAATTTTCTCGCAACCATAAATAAATGGTCGAAACAAACTTTGCTTGTTGATAGCACATCCGTCTAGTAACTATGCAGAGATTTAAACAATCATTGGCCCAGAATACTTACTGCAAGATTGACTTACCAACTTATAAAATATTATAGAACACAACTCTCACGTTCCTTCAGATGGAATGTATATAGTCTATTTCTAACTAATTATTTTCATTCATATGTGAAGCAAAACATTACACGCATCTATATTTTGCAAATCAAAGATTCAAAGCAACATAAAATATAGCCAGTCCAGTAAATCAAAATCTACTTTCTTATTATCAGATATCATGGTCCAACATCAACTTCTCAAAGTTATCTGCCTACCCCTTAGCTTCTCCCAAAAAATGAGCATTAGCAAACTAATCGGTCTGCCACATGGCACTAACCAATTTTAAACAACAATTATCAGCTCCTTGAATTAGCAAACTATCATTATTATTACTATCATGTATCAATGTGCACCTTTGTGTTTCACTATCAATGCCAGCTCAACTTCACCCTACCCCCATTCATTTCCTGATGAGCCTAGATGACACAAGACTAGATAATATTTTTCAGCACCATGATCAAAATTCCTACATACCCCATTCTCACAAACCATATAGCATGCCAATCTATGACATATTCGTGTAATTCATACTTCAGACATAATGGTATCAACTATCAACTCAGCCAATCTCTTACAATCCTACCAACCAACCTAAAGGTACCAAGTAATCCCCATCACAGCAAGACCAACAGACACCAAATTCTCCAAACAAGGGCTCACCTCCACAAATCAAACATACCATGCACGCCAATGATTCGAGACGAACTTTGGTACCACTATACCGCACATGAAGCTACACATTTGCGGGAATTGCTTTATGAATAAGCTGCGAACCTCATATGCTATCAAATCATGCGATTCCAACTACATAGATCGTTACACTAGCACACCGCAAAATCCGCATCGCATAGGCACAAGTAACCGCAACTAATCGAAATTAAGCATGAGAAAACCGAAAAAATCCATCGAAACCATCACAGCGACGAACCACGCCCAAACCCTAATCGCGCCTAACATTCAAATTCGCGCGCTTCTCATCGTGAAAGCAAGCGCCACGCACCGAGATCAACACGAACCAATCGCCAACCAAAGAGGCCAACGCAGGAATTAAACTACTCGATCGGTCGAATGGAACAGGAGAGCATGATTACCTCGCCCGCTTCCCAAATCCCCAAATCCGCCGAGAAGTCCAAATCCGCCGAGATGTCGCCACTTCGCGTTTTCCCCTCCTGAGATGATAATAATAACTGGTGGTGCTTAAAGAAAGCGGCTGTTGAGGTGGGGTTATATCAGGTGAACGGTGAGTTTTTGCCTCGTACGGTGCTATTTATCAAGTTAATAGCAATTTTGGTTATCGTTTTATATAAATACCAAAAATAGCATCATTCACTGTGCCCTAGGGCCGGACTCCCCACCGCGTGCTACGTGTGAAATCCAGACCCCTAGGGCACGGAGTAGGTGTCAAGAGCAGAAAGATACGGAAGAAAATCGCAAGGCAAGAAACTTCGTTTCAAATTCCTTCCAGCACAAAAATGAAAACTAGAGACACGAAGCTATGCTTTTGTGGCTAGGGTTTGCAATGATTTAAAGATACCGAGCATCTACTTCTTACAAGGCTTTTATAGCCTGAGTTCGGTAAAAGAAGATAAAAAACAAGAGCTGAAGAGTAACAATAATTAAAAGATATCCTCGTTGTCGCACGGTAACTCCCGCAGTATGGTCATACACTGTTAGATCACTATCGGATGATCAGGGTCAGTTAGCCTTTGTGCCCTTGGTAAGTAAAGTCGTTGTCGTGCGGTAACTCCCACCGTATGGTCGTACACCGTTATTGTGATCGGATGATCATGGTTAGTTAGACTTTGCACCCCCGGTAAGTGAAGTCATTGTCGCGCGGTAACTACCACTGCATGGTCGTACACCGTTAGATCTTCATAAGATCATCTCTTCCATCTCAGCCACACACCCAAATACCTATTCAAAAATAAACATCAAGAGTTGGATTCCTGACATTTCCCTCCTCCTTGAGTTCCTTGTCCTCAAGGGATGAAATTGAGGAATATCTTCTGGATGAAGTCTGCGTCCTCCCAAGTAGCAACTGAAAGTGGTAAATTCATCTAGTGAATTAGCAATTGTATTACTGGTTCATTGTTGCAAGGAATCATTCTCCTTTCTATCACAGCCACCGTTGTCACCTTGATGTTACCCTCTTTGTCAATCAGTGGAAGCTCTGAATTTAGAATTACTTTGTCACCTTTGTGCTTCTTAAATTGGCTCACATGGAATGCAGGGTGTAATTGACATCCTTCCAATAATAGAAGTTTATATGCTACCTTTTCGATCCTTTCCAACACTCTAAAAGGACCATAAAACTTTGAATGAAGTTTCAGGGATCGATGTAAACTCAGTGAAGTGTGTCTGTAAGGCTGAATTTTTAAATTTACAATATCCCCAACATTGTATTCCCTGTCGGCTCTATTATTGTCAGCATATGATTTTATTTTGTTTTGAGCTTCATTAGATTGTCTCTTATAAGGCTAACTGCCTCCTTTGAAGAAGTCCTTTAACTTCTTCCTTAGGTGAATCTGGTAAAACAACTTCAGTGATTTGTGGAGGTGTGAATCCATAGAGAGCTTGAAAGAGTGTCATTTTCAATGCAGTATGGAAGCTCATGTTATACCACCATTCAGCTGCTGACAACCAACTGCACCATCTCTTAGGATTTGCAAAGACCATGCACCTCAAATAACTCTCCAAACACTGGTTCACTCTCTTAGTTTGACCGTTGGTCTCAGGGTGATATGACACACTCAACCTCAACTTAACCCTAGGGTCTTAAATAGGTCTTGCCATAAGTGACTAGTGAAGATCCAGTCCCTATCTGTGAGGATGACAGAAGGCAGTCCATGATGTTTGAATATGTTATCAATGAACACCTTAACCACACTTTGGACTGTAAATGGATGGCTCAAAGCAATGAAATAAGAATATTTAGTAAGCCTATCGACTACTACTAAGATTACCTCTTTTTCTTTAGATTTTGGTAAACCTTCAATGAAATCCATGGATATGTGAGTCCAATCCATTTCAGGTACTGGAATTGGCTGCAGCAACCCAAGATGGGTACATGTTCTAACTTATTCTTTTGGCATACAACACAACTCTTGATAAATTCCTCCACCTCATGTTTCATTTTCGACCAATAGAAGAGCAGTTTCAATCTTTGATAAGTAGCTCTCTCTCCAGAGTGCCCTCCCAGTGCAAAATCAAGAAATGATGTCATCAGACTCTTCTTTAACTCTGTGTGAGATCCCACATCAGAGAGTAATGGAGTTGTGAGTTGGCATTGATACTGAGTTGAGTAATGAGTTCTTTACACTTTTCATCCTCCTCATGACTTGCTATGACTTCTGTAATCCACACAGGGGTGGCTGTGGTAATAGCTTCTAATTGTTCATCAATTCTTACTCTAGAAAGCGCATCAGCTGCTTAGTTCTCTCTCCCTTTCTTGTACTCCACCTTGTAATGATAGCCCAAGAGTTTCACCATTAATTTATATTGAATCCCCTCAGTAAGCCTCTGTTCCTGGATGAACCTCAAACTCTACTGATCAGTTCTAATGATTAAAGTGGTCCCTACAAAGTAGTATTTTCATTTCTTGATTGCTTCCAAAATTGCAAGATCTTCTTTGTCATAAGTAGACATAGTTGCAGCCTTGGGACCAATAGCATTACTTATGAAAAATATGGGCCGATCTCCTTGCATCAAAACTACTCCAATTCCATATCCCCTGGCATCAGCTTCAAGAATGAAAGGTTGAGAGTAATCAGGCAGTGCTAGAACTAGAGCTGAAGACATAGCAGTCTTGATCTCTTGGAATGCTTCTTTCTGCTTATTTCCCCATACAAACCCCCCTTTTTAAGATCTGTAAAAAGAGGTTTATAAATAATGCCATACCATTGGATAAATCTCCTATAGTATCCTGCAAGCCCCCAAAAAGCTCCTCAATTAAGTGATTGTCTTTGGTAATGGCCATCTGCTAATTGCCTCTACTTTAATAGGATCAGTAGCAACTCCATTGCATCTAATGATGTGTCTTAGGTACTCCACTTGAGACTGTCCAAATACACATTTACTTTTCCTTGCAAACAACTCCTCTTTTCTAAGCATCTCAAACACTTTCTGGAAGTGTTCTTCATGTTCTTCTCTTGACTTGTTATAAATCAATATATCATCGAAAAACACTAAAACAAACTACCTTAAATGCTTACTCAGTATAGAGTTCATTAATACCTGGAAGGTGGCTGGAGCATTTGTAAGCCCAAAAGGTATGATTATGAATTCATAATGACCTTTGTGAGTGCTAAGAGTTGTTTTCTCAATGTCCTCAAAATCAAGTCCACTTTAGAAAAAAATCTTGGCTCCATGAAGCTCATCTAACAAATCCTCAATAATTGGTATGGGGTACTTGTTCTTGATATATTGGAGTTGAGTTATCAGTAATCGATACACATCCTCCAAGATTCATCTTTTTTTCATCAAAATGGCATGAGAAGAATATGAGCTAACACTTGGTCTAATGGTCTTGGATCTTAATAATTGTTCTATTAGTTCTTCCATGACATCCTTTTCGTAATGAGGAAGTCTATATGGTCTTTGATTCACTGGTTTTGTCCCCGGGACAATAGGTATAGGGTGGTCACAGTCCCTTCTTGGAGGGAGGCGTTGAGGTTCTTCAAAGATGTCTTGATATCTATTCAACAATTCTTGTATTCCGTCTAGCACTTGACCTATTTCTTCTGGAATATTGATAGTGCTCTTTGCATACACTACAACACTCACAACTCCCTTGTTTGGGCACACCGAGGCTTGCGGCCCTTCTCATTGCATCCAAAACACTTGACATATTTCTTCGTGTGTCTTGCATTGTGCATTGTCTTTCTATTCTCTTTTTCTTGGGAGTGAAGTCAATTCCACTTTTATCTTGCAAGCATCTTTACTTGCTCAATATGTCATTGAGAATGGCCTTCCCTTTGTAGCTTCTTTCCAAGTTATTTTTCAATGTTGTGACTTGGACCTTAAGCTCTTTGTTTTCCTCTATAATATTAGTATCACAAGACATAGAGGAAATAAGAGCATCTATTTTTGAGCAAGAAGGCATATCAAGCAAATCATCACAAGAGGTGGATATGCTAACCTTAGATGAAATGCAAGAGCTAGGAGCTATACATGTCATCTAGTAAATTACATGTAATACCTATATCCACTTTAGATTTTTTGAGCTCATTTAGGAGGAGAGTTTCATGTTCAACTTTTAGAATATCATAATTATTTTGAAGTGAGACATACTCTTTTTTCAAAACTTTGAATTTTGATTTCTCTTTTCCTAAATACTCATTAAGCTCCTCAAGCGTATTCATCAACTTATCATACGATGGTTCATCATTATTTACTTCTTTATTACCTTTAGCCATAAAGTAATGAGGTGATGTAGATGGAGTTGAGATCTCATCGTTGTCGGAGCTAGAGATTGAGCATTCTTCTCCCGATATCCATTCTTCTATGCAATCACCATTGGTTGAGGTAGACCTTTTATAATTATATTGAAGATAGGTCCACATCTCATGAACGTTCTTGGGATTGTACATAACATCAAATATCTCTGTGCTCAAAGTACTAAATAAGACGTTAGTTGCTTGACCGTCGAGATGTGAGCATTTCTCTTCCTCAATAGATGAAGCAAGAGAATTCTTTGAAGGAGAAAAGTCTACATCTACAATCCGCCAAATTTTAGGGCTCATGATCTTAAAATAACAAGACATGCGGATTTTTCAAATACCATAATTTGTGCCATCGGATAGAGGTGTCTCACCAAGGTGTACTATATCACTAGTCGTCATCCTTTACTCTCTAGGCGGTGAAGCCTAATAAAATGAGATACCATGCTCTGATAGCACTTGTAAGATCGAGGAGACCAACTAGAGGGGGTGAATAGGCGGCTTTAAAAATCTTTTGACTAAAATCGTGTTTTATGCATAATTATAAATCAAATCAGTTTTGCTCAATTAATGCCTAAATCAACTACTCTTGACTAAGTGCAACAAACAAAATAAGACTATTGATAATGATAACAATCATACAAATATAAATAAGCAATTTAATTCTAAGAATGTAAATTGTAATATATTAAAGCACAAGAGAACAAATCACAATGACGTTTTACCGTGGTGTTTGGAGAATTATCGGTCTCCCCTAATCCACGTTAAGCCCAAACTAATTGGACCAGCTCCACAAATTAAGCCAACACCTCCGAGGTAAGTCCAACCACTTAGACTGGCTCCAACACGAAACAACACCTCGATCCACTCAGGGTTTCTCTTCCTCCACTCTAGAGATGGTGAGCACCAATTCACTCACAACCGCTCGGGCCTTCTCACAACCTTCTATGAAAAGATCACCGATGCAACTCCTCCAAGTCATCTAGGTGTCGACAAACACCAAGAGTAACAAGTCGAAGATGCCCACTTGAACAAATCAAGTGTCTAAGCTCAAATGGATACACAATCCACTACCTAATGCAACACATGCATTAGGGTTTGCTCTTTAAGCACACTAGGTGCAACACATGCATATAAGAGATGAGAGGGTTTGCTCTTTGCTCAATAGAATGTATATGGCACAAGCAACTTTTCCTACAACCGACCAAGGTAGGTATTTATAGCCCACACAAAAACTAGTCGTTTATCGGCCGGTACTACCGCACTTTCTCTGACGCATAGTAACGGCTATAAAAAAGCCTCTGAAATAGCCATTGGAAATGCGGCGTGGTACTACCACCATTGAACATGCAGTAGTTTCGCTCACCGGTAGTTCAAAACACAAGGGCGGTACTACCGCTTCCTTTAGAGGTTCAAAACCGGTCCTCTTTGGACAACCCATACCGCCAACTATTTTTCGAAACTTCTGGTGTGCGGTAGTTCCGCTCAAGATATGCGGTTGTACTGCGATGCGGTAGTTCCGCCAAATGAACTCCGATACTACCACTTTCCAGGAGAGCAAAACACGCTCAGAAGGTGTCTCTCTGGAAAACACGTATCGCCAACTAAACTTCGGTCCGACCGGAGTTGTGATAGTACTGCACCACTTTCCGATGATATCGCGGTGCAGTAGTACCGCCAACACAACATCGATACTACCTATTATTATGAGAAATGCAAGGTTGGCTTCCAAAACAAACTCAATTGTAAAATACATTTGCCAATTGATGAGCGATGCAAACAACGGTTAAAGGCAAGATTCTCAATAAGTTACAAAACACATTTGCCAACTTTTAAAATTAATACCACAAGGAATAATGTACATTGACTTAAACTATTTGCAAAACACATTCGCAAATTAAAGTCATATGTTACAAGGATTATGCATAAGCCCCGACTATTTACAAAAACACATTCATAAATATCGGCAACACGCCACAGGGAGTAGTTGCATGGACTTCAACCATTTGTAAAATATATTTATAAATTATAGTCTCATGCTACAAAGAGTTAATGCATGAGCTTCAACTATTTACAAAACACATTCGCAAACAATAGCAGCATGCATAGATGAGCTAGAGCAAGCACAATAAGCTATCAACACATGACTAACTCAAGCTACTAGTTAAGACTCCTCTTAATAGTACGGCAACCTATACTAGCAATCCGGTCTCGAACCAAACACCAAGACCGGTAAAAGACTAGAAACACATCCTTAGTCACTTGATGACGCACATCTTCTCTTCAAGACTGGGTCATTGACTTGATAATAATCATCAGCATATGTTGATTTCCTTTAATTCAAGTTTCTGACTTGAATATGCATCAACTCATGACACTCTTTCACTTGACCTCTATCAACACATGATGGGTCTTCTCTTGACTTGATGATCAACTCATGATTATCTCCTCTTCGAGATCTTGACACGCATCAGCACATGATGCATCCTTTACTCCAAGCTTTTAACTTCAATATCATCAAGATATGATGATCTTCTACACTTCGGAATCTTGACTTGAGCATCATCAACACATGATGATTTTCTTCATCCCAGTCTTGACTTGATGATGATCAACTCATGATGTAATCCAAAGTCTCCATCATCATGAAATATAACCTATTCATCCAACTCATGAAAATGTTAGTTCCACAATATAATTATCATTAATTACCACAACATACCATTAACTCATAATGGCGGGACAAGATACTTCAATCTTTGAATAAATTATTCTAATATTGTTTGAACTCATACTCATGCACTTTGGCTCTACTTTGTGTTATTTCAAGCTTTGAATAAAGGCATTTTCAAATATTTTTCTCAAAACCTATATGTTCATAAAAATTATGTTCCTAGATAGACATTAGTCTCTTAAATGCTTAATGATCTTGAACGATATTAATTTGAGTGCAAAACTAAGGATCATTTGCATATTTGTCAAAATCCAAAGTCTCTCCCTGAAGTTCCAGAATAATCAGAACTACTGACGGCATATCAACGGTACTACCGCATTCCGGTACTACCAGCGTGAAACCTACGGTACTACCGCGCCAGTTGTCAAATGGCATTAACTGCGATCACTCAATTTTTACCATTTACCCCCTTTCCGAGTGGTCATTTTGCAGTCTCTTACTGCAGCCTCTCTCTCTCTCACCAAAGAACCCTCAAGCGTTCTCAAAAAATATCTCAAATTTCTTCGGGTTTTCCTCAATCCTTGCGAATCTTTTGCGACCTTAGGGTTCCTCTCCATCGGATGTCAACATAAAAACTCATTTCATCCTCGTTTGCCCTTCCATCGAACACTAGGTCACAATAGGGTTAATTGAGAATGTGGATGATTCAATGTATTTTTCTTGGGCAAAATTGCAAATCTAGTGTCTCATGATGTTTGCGCATCCATACCATTGATTCAATCCATTAGAGAAACTGAAAAATCCAAGAAAATTCATGTATGCGAACATGTTCAAAGAAAGCAGTACTACCACTCGTCGTGTGCGGAACTACCGTGGTGCGGTCGTATCGGCCAGTGAACAACGATACTTTCGCATTCTGGTACTACCAGTACTTAAACGTCAATACTACCGATTTTCCTAACAAAACAGATGCCTCATTCCATTCAAAATTAATCATATTTTGGTTGATCGCTTGTTATCTCTGTAATCCATTCTCTCTATTTGAAGATGTCGAGGACAAGGATCGTTACTCGCAAGTCTTATGGACCTCCAAGAGGTCAAACAACATCTTCCTCTCAACCACCTGTAGCTCCTACTCATTCTGAAGAAAATCCATAGGAGCGACGAAAAGGAAGAGAAGATAGAGGCAAAGGTCCTACATCAAATGATTCAGAACATGAGGAGACCTCATCTGAAGTAGCAACAGAATCTGATGAAGAGATGAGACAACCTGAGGAGCAACAAATCAATTTAAGGACAATTACTACAGATGATTATGCTTTAATGTGTCACAGAAATCAGTTTGTACTTCCAAAGTCATATAAGAATCCTAATTTTCACACCAATTTTCAGGAAATGATTTATGAGTAGAGGTGTGGACCCCACAGGCAATTTGAAGATCATAAGTTTGTGGATTGGAGACATCTCAACTCCCTGGACAAGTATGATGGAGCATATCGACTTTTTCAAATGGTTGGTATCCATAACTTAGTAGCGCTAAGATGCGACTACGATGAGGAGATAATAAGGCAATTTTGTGCTACCTTGTATGTATCTCCAAATTTTAGTCACATGGCATGGATGACAGGGACAACCTATGTAGATTGCCAGAGGCATGAGTTTGAGCTCGCCTTAAGGACAGAGTCAAATAATTTTGAGATGATTTATGATAAACCTGTTGTTTTGGTTCTAGCTTGGACGGAGTATTACGACGAGAATGCCAGGTATACTCCAGGAAAGATAGGTGGTCTCCTGCCTATTCCTAGCTTGGTCAACATGATTATTAATCATACAATTCTTCCTAAGAGCGGAAATTTTGATGCCATAAGAGGACATGCTTGGAATTTGATTGACAATATTATGCATGGGAGGAAATTTAATATGGTAGATGTTATTCTCAGGGAGATTGCTTCTTCAAAGAATGATTGAGTCAAAAGAATAAATTATGCACCTTATATCATGGCATTGATCATCCGGAAGACCGGATACTGTGGAGGCTTGGGATCAATCCATAAACCATATAAGCCACGTGAGGGTCCTCCTATTCCTGCAGATATTCATCCTCGGGCTCCTCAAAGCGAGGAGATGCTCAAGAAGAATGCCATGTTTCCCTCTCCCAGATTTATTTAGCTATCCTGGAAATTAAGAATTCTCAACAATAATTTCAATCCGAAACTAACAATAGGTTGGCTGCTTTGACGGAGAGTGTGATGGCTCTTGAGCAAGCTATATTGACTCCAAATCGCTATGGAAGACGTCGCCTCAACACACTTCCAAGGGGTACTTAAGATCCCGCTGAGTGACCTTTTTGGTATCTTGATGCTAAAGGGGGAGAAGTTAGGTGGTGAAAGCATTGAAATATTAAAAGGAGTCAAGAAGATTAGGCTACTATATATAATATATTCTATGTTGAACATGTTTTGTTTAATACTTGGAACTTGTGTGCTTGTAATAGGCTAGTTTAAACTTTGTTACAATATTATGTTCTTATGTCGTTTTGATTATTGAACTTGATACTCTCTATGAATGGACTTGGCACTCTCTATGAATTGTAATTTTGATCTTATAATTTCTCAAGTTTCAACAAGCAAAAGAAACTATGCCAAATTTTATTAAAAAATCTCTACATGTGCTTACAAATACTTCTTATTTATATGCACATGTTTAGGGGGAGTTTTATTTTAAATGACTTTTACAAGCAAATAATTCTCATACTCTTTTAAGTTCATTGAAAGAATTATTTTGTTAAGTCACAACAAGAATATACAAGTCGTTTTTTCAAACAAGCGGTATAATCAAAACGGTATAATCAAAACTATATCTTCCTCACATATTGATTGGGTTATCATCAATTACCAAAAAGGGGGAGATTGAAAGCATCTAGGCCCCTAAAAATTATTTTGGTAATTAATGATAATATGTGAATATGGGACTAACATATTTATTGAGTGTTTAAAAAGGTTTAGTCCCGGTGATGAATACAACAACCTGGAGATGCATGCTAAAGGTCAACATGAACATCAATATGGTTCAAAGGCAAGGTAAAAGTAGTCCAGGATCCTTTTTATGATTTACCGGTCTTAGGAGAAAAGGATGGAATACAAGATTTTAGGTTAAATATCATACTATTAAGAGAGATCACGACCAATAGCTTGATAGCATGTTATTGTGCCATTTGGATCATTCAAGGATCATGCATGTACTCATAGCTTATTTTGAAAACCAACTATGTTTTTCTCAAGATAATCGGTAGTACCGGAGTGTTCTTGGCGGTACTACCGCGCAGCGGTATGACCGGGAATGTTGTGCGATACTACGGCAACCCGGTCGGACCGAGGTTATGTTGGCGGAACATTTTTACAGAATGACATATTTATGAGGTCATTTGCTCTCTTGGAAGTGCGGTAGTACCGCCGTGATTTTCGCAGAACTACCGCAACCCGGTATATCCGAGACTCTTGGAGCGGTATGTATTTTATAGAATGGTGCATTTCTGAGGTTATTTATTGTCTTGAAAGTGTGGTAGTGCCACAGTTGTTATCATGGAACTACTGCAGCCCGATATAATCGAAAGTTTTGAAGCAGTATGTTATTTCCAAAAGGGTCATTTTCGAACCTCAAAAGAAGCAGTCGTACCGACCTATTTGATCGAACCACCGATAAACAGAACTACCGCATGATCAATGGCGGTAGTACCGCGCTAAATTTCCAACAGCTCTTTCAGACGCATTAAATGCTTCTGCGATAGCCGTTACTGTGCGCTTTTGGAGACGCGGTAGTATCGGCCAGTGAACGACGGTACTACCACTCGTGCAAAAATTCATGTGTTTTGTCTCAAACGATCGTATTTATTTGTGGAGGGTATAAATACCCCCACCAGCTCAAAGACAGTATAGAGAGACTTCATTTAACATCCTTGAGCCAAGACCATTCTCTCTACACCTCAAATACACTTGTTGCATTCATTGTGAGGTAGTTGAGCAAAATTCAAGTGCATTCATTCTAGATTTATCCTTAGCACTTGATTCCCGTTAAGCAAAGATTGTGATTCATTACTCTTGGTGTTTGTCGACACCTAAACGGCTTGACGGAGTTTGCGCGGTGATCTCTTCAAGGAGTTTGTGAAGAGGTCCGACGCCAAATTGTGATTGGTTTCGTGTTCGGAGCGAGGAAGAACAACCACTAGTGAAATCAATGAAGGCTTAATTTATGGAGCCGGCTTGATTAGTTGAAGCCCCCTCAACGTGAACTAGTGAAGAAAGACAAGTCTTCGATACAACGGGAAAAACTGCTTTGTCTTCTTTGTGATTAATTCTTATCTTTACTATTCTACATTTCTATTTCTAGCAATTCTCTTGGGCTTTATTTGCTTAGCTAGAATTGTATCTAGTATTGACATTAACTCTTATTTGTCTTAAGGGGTATAATAGTTCTATCATATTATTTATAATTGCATGCTTTGTTAAAACTATCTTGCTTATAGTTTTAAAAACCTCCTATTCACCCCCTCTAGTCAGTTATCCTTGATCCTACAGTGGCGTCCAAGTATCTTCATCTGATTTATCAATATGAGTCGGTGATTTCCATCTTCTTTAATCCTTATGTCCGGTTGTAACAAGTTTCTGATTCTTATCATATTTAGTGTTCTAAATAACTATCGTTAAGGCTTGTTAAACGGCGGTTAAAACAGTACAGGTCCCCTGCCCATTACATTTATGAACATTTCAAGATTCGCCTGTTTTATTGGGTTGTTTATTCGGTTTAACGGTCGTTAACGTTTAATAGGCCTGTTTATTGGGTAAAGTTGCAAGATTGTCATATGACATGGAACATTACGACATACATGAGATGAATGCTAGGTTCACTGTGACCAAAATTAGTTTTGAAGGACCTTTGGAGTCAAGAGTGCTTTGAGCTATGCATCTAGGTTATGACACACTCAAGATAAAATCATATAGAATTTGAAGTACTATTAAATCAAGGTACAAAAAGAAGGCAATGCTGAAAGCATAGAGGTGGGAAAACAACACCTTTGATGCAACAAAGACATGGTCCCAGATTGCCACCCTACCACCCAATTTTACATAATCCCCCAACTCGTGTGCTCATAATAGGACAATTATAAAAAAAACAGCCTCAAAGAATTATATGACATGCCTAAGCAGAATGAACACTTCATCGATGAGATGATGGCATAAATACGTTGCATAACCAAATCATGCAACATTTTTCAATCACCACATTATGACCTATCTGCAAGACAAATTGTCAATTCATGGGAAATGGGTAGAAGGGTTCAATTATCTAAATAAGGGGTATAATACCTGAACCAAATTATCAATCTTGGTATCATCTCCAATCACTGTGTCTCTCCAACTACAGTCAATAAATATTGGAAGTTTTTAGCAAGAGTTAGATGCAACCAAACAAATAATCAGATGGAAACAGCAGATGGATAAAAAAGGTAGGTATGTTAACAAAGCTACACATTATTTGTCTTAACCAAGCTACACATTATCTGGATATCAACACTTTGACTCTTAGAGTGTGCAACTTTCCAATATTAACAGTACAGAACACCTAGACAAGATTATAAGGCTGACATGTGACCTGTCGCTGTCAATGCATGTATTTGTGCCTATCTCCACATGGTCCCTAATTCTTGCATACAACATTTGAGATATAGAAAGCCTTTTCAATGTGCACCTATAATTTGATGTTTTGATTTGATTTCCCAACTACCTCCTAATCCAGCACAAAAGAAAAAGGCTACGAAAATAGGCAGGAAACATACCATGTTTTAATCAAATGATCTGAGTAACTAATGTCATAAAGGAAATGGCATTGGCAGGTCTAAGGAACATCTATATGCTTGAGCCATGTGAAGGTATTCCTTCATTTTCTTACTAGGAACTACCTATGATCAAAGGTGGTAATAGAACAGGCACATCTTGAAGAATGCAATAACACAACACAATAGGAAAGTCACACAGGTGGATGTGAAGTTCATAAGGATTAGTTTAATAATGGAAAATTTAGTTTTATTGTATATATTACATGCATCAGAAGAAATATCTTGTACCAAGCATGCAAGCAACTACTCAGCACTGGACCACAACAGTTGCCAATGGAACTGATTCTGACTAATTGCTAATGAGTCTATGGCCCGATCTTCCAAAAGGTATTGATAAGTCGATTGTGGAGAACTCGACGTTGATGATCCGGAGGCTCCAATCAGAACAGATCAAACCTCCTACGATCATTACACCACTGCTCCGATGGTTATCAACCGTGCCGAACGCGATTGACCTCACCAAGAAGGCTATCTCCTGCATGCGAATCGAGAACACAAGCAAGAGAGTAGAAGATGCAATCTGATATTGTATTACGATTATAGATGAAGCACACAATGTGGGGTTCCTCAACCGAACATGCGGCGAGACTGCTAAGCAGAATAATCTCAAAGAAAAACCCACGTTAAACTATGATGACTATTGCATATATATAGGGGGATGTGAGGAGGTCGACCTAGGGTTGTGCGGCCGTGGGAAGAGGCGTACACAACCTGGGCTCCGACCTCGTCACGCTTACAAGGCCCTATTAGACCCCAAAAAGGTGACGTAGCACCTTATTCACTATTCATATCACACATCTCTGGTCGAAGACCTGGTCGTAAGACTGGTCCTAGGGTGGTCTTGAGGAGTCCATGCTATCTCTGGTCATAGATTGTGTCCAACGAGTCATGGACTCGCCGAGTACTGGTGAAGCTGGTCGTAGACCCTGCGGAATTGGTCGTAGACCTTCTTGAACTGGTCGTAGTCTTATATTCCTAAGTACAAGTAAATCATCTCCGTTAGGCAGCATCATAGAGTTCTCAAAAAATACACTCAGCCCTAGAAACGAATTTACCTGATAAATAAGTTGACGAGCACGTGCCCGAGTAATTGGACCTTGCACATCATTCAAAGTAGTAGGAAGATGAGTGTTCATATCAGTAGAAGTGATATCCTCATCATCCTCCCCTTCTTGAATTGGAGTCGTCCTCGACTCAAGATCATCTTCCAGCCCCAAGAAAGGTCATAAATCTGCAATGTTAAAGGTGGAGCTAACCCCGAAATCTGCTGGCAAGTCTAATTTATATGCATTTTCATTAATACGTTCAAAAAATTTAAAAGGACCATCTGCACGAGGGATGAGTTTAGACTTTCTCAATTGAGGGAATCGTTCTTTACGCAAGTGTAACCACACAAGATCATCAGGTTCAAAAGTACATGCTTGCGTCCTTTACTACCAGCAATTTTATATTTAGCATTCATAATCTCAATGTTCTCTTTAGTTGTCTCATGCATCTTAAGTATCAAATCAGCACGTTATTGTGCATCCAAATTTACCTTCTCCGAAGCTGGAAGAGGCAACAAGTCGATAGGTGCACGAGGTATGAAACCATAAACAATCTCAAAAGGACACTTCTTTGTGGTAGAATGCAGTGAACGATTATAAGCAAACTCTACATGAGGCAAGCAGTCCTCCCACATTTTTAAGTTCTTTTTAAGTACAACCCTAAGCATAGTGGACAAAGTTCAATTGACAACATCAGTTTGTCCATCGGTTTGGGGATGACATGTAGTGGAAAATAACAGCTTAGTTCCCAACTTAGCCCACAAGGTTCTCAAAAATGACTGAGAAATTTAGCATCACGATCGGAAACTATCGTATTCGGAAGACCATGCAAGCGAATAATTTCCTTAAAGAACAAATCAGCAACATTTGTAGCGTCATCACTTTTATGACATGGTATAAAATGAGCCATCTTAGAGAATCTATCCACGACAACAAAAATACTATCCCTCCCCTTATTTGTTCTAGGAAGCCCTAAAACAAAATCCATAGAAATGTCTTCTCAAGGTATGCTTGGAACAGAAAGAGGCATGTATAAACCATGGGGATTAAGTCGTGACTTAGCTTTTAAACACGTGGTGCAGCGGGCAATGAAGCGTTCGAAGTCACACCTCATCTTTGGCCAATAAAAGTGGTGGGTCAGAATGTCATCGGTCTTCTCCACGTCGAAGTGACCCATCAACCCTCCTCCACGCGCCTCCTGTAACAACAAAAAGACGAACGAAGCTAGCTATAATGCATAGCTTGTTAGCACGGTACACGAACCCATCATGCACCATAAATTTATTCCAACCATTTCCCTCTTGACAATTTAGCATCACATCTTTAAAATCTACATCATGCACATATTGCTCCTTTATTGTCTCTAATCCAAAGATTTTGAAGTCAAGTTGTGAAAGTATGGTATATCTCCTAGACAAAGCATCAGCTATCACATTTTCTTTGCCCTTTTTATATTTAATGATGTAGGGGAAAGACTCAATAAACTCAACCCACTTAGCATGTCTGCGGTTCAGGTTGGTTTGACTTCGAATATGCTTCAAAGATTCATGATCAGAATGTATTACAAACTCTTTGGGCCATAAATAATGTTGTCATGTTTCCAAAGTTCGAACTAGAGCATATAATTCTTTATCATAGGTAGAATAGTTCAAACTAGGACCACTTAATTTTTCACTAAAGTAAGCAACAGGTTTTCCTTCTTGAATTAACACACCACCAAGACCTATGCCACTAGCATCACATTCTAATACAAAAGTCTTACTGAAATCGAGAAGTTGAAGCAAAGGGGCGTGTGTTAGCTTATCTTTGATAGCATCGAAAGCTTATTGTTGTATGGTGGCCCAAGTAAAAGGAATTCCCTTCTTCGTAAGCTCATTCAGTGGTGCAGCGAGGGTGCTAAAATCCCAAACAAAACACCGATAGAACCCAGCGAGCCCTACAAAACTCCGCACTTGTGTGACCGTCTTAGGAAGCGGCCAACTCTGAATAGCGACGATCTTGGCTTAATCAACTTCGATGCCCTGTGGAGTAACAACATAGCCAAGAAAAGATACTCGATCCGTGCAAAAGGTGCACTTCTCAAGGCTACCAAACAAATGTGCATCTCTCAAAACATTAAAAATAGCATGTAAATGATCCATGTGTTCTTCATATGATTTGCTATTGATCAGAATATCATCAAAATAAACTACCATAAATTTTCCAATGAAAGCACACAAAACTTCGTTCATCAAATGCTTGAAAGTGCTAGGTGCATTAGCTAAACCAAAAGGCATCACTATCCACTCATATAGTCCGAACTTAGTTTTAAATATCGTTTTCCATTCATCTCCCAATTTCATTCTAATCTGGTGGTACCCGCTACGCAAGTCAATCTTTGTGAAAAGAGTAGACTCACTCAACTCATCAAGCATATCGTCTAACCTAGAAATGGGATGACGATATCGTATGGTGATATTATTAATGGCTCTACAGTCAACACATATACGCCAACTACCATATTTCTTAGGAACCAAAAGAACAGGAACAACACAAAGACTAAGGTTTTCCCGTACGTACCCTCGGTCCAAAAGGTCTTGGACTTGTCGTTGAATTTTCTTTGTCTCTTCTGGATTGGTCCTATACGCGGTACGGTTTGGCAAAGTCCCTCCTGGAATTAAATCAATTTGGTGTTCAACCCCTCTAATAGGTGGTAGTCCCGGGGGTATTTCAGCTGGAAACACATCCTTATATGCCTGCAAAAGGTTAGTGATAGCAGACGGCAAAGAGCTAGATATATCATCAAGTGAAAATAAAGCATCTTTACATATCAAAGCATAGTATGGCATATCATGATGAAAAATTTCAGTAAGATCTGATTTGGTTGCAAGCATGACACAACCCTTTAATTTAGTTCTTTCGGTCCTAGAACTAGGTGCCAACCGCTCTTTCTTATATGGGAAAATATTCTTCACTACTTGCTGATTTTCAGATTCATGTTCAAGTTTTTTCTTCTCATTTTCATCTAGCTCTTTACCACAATTCACAATTTCAGTAGGCGTCAAAGGTAGCAAGGTTATTTTCTTTCCTTTGTGCATAAAAGAGTATTTATTACTTCTACCATGATGGGTTGCATCGGTATCAAATTCCCATGGACGACCTAATAAAAGAGAACATGCTTGCATAGGTACTACGTCGAAATCAGCAACATCATGATGTGAACCAATGGAAAAATGCACTCTCGCAGATTGTGTTACCTTCACCTTACCGTTGTTGTTGAACCACTGAATGTGGTATGGGTGAGGATGTGCACGTGTCGTCAAGCCAAGCTTCTTGATCAATCCTGAATTCACCAAGTTATTGCAGCTTCCGCCATCAATTATGACATGAACACGGCAATCCTTAACGATGAGGAACATTTGAAACAAATTATGATGTTGTAGCGTCTCCTCTTGCTCTCTTTGAGTGCTCAATACTCTCTGCACAATTATAGTTCTATAATTCTCCGTAGCAGCAGCACCTAAAATCTCCTCACCATCGCTATCTGCCTCATATTCATCATCATTACCTGCAAGGTTAGCTGCAAGAACGTATTCATCCTCAATATCACTAGCACTTACGTAACCACCATCTTCTGTCGCAATGTACGCCCGCTGACTTGGGCAATTTCTCATGAAATGGCCCATCCCTTTACAACGGTGGCACACAATGCCTGTCGTATGGCTCGTGAAAGCAACCGATGAAGAGATCTATGCTGGTGCCTGCACACTAGTAGATTTGCTCGTCTCGGGTGCGCGTGACGGTGGTGGCGGTGCTGCTGAACGCGCCCTACTCATAGAGGGGGCAGCAGACCGAAAAGTAGGAGGCGGGGCTGTCTTAGTTTGTCCCGGCATTGATCTCGTTGTAGACGTACTGCCAAAGTTGCTCCTAGTCCTTTGTTGTCTACCCTGCAATTCCTTTTCTGCCAAGCAAGCAAGCTGGAACAACCTATTAATATCATTATAGTCTTTGTAATCAATTATGTCCTGAATCTCACGCCTTAAACCACCATAAAAATGAGTCATCTTATCCTCCTCATCCTCAACAACATTACAACGCAGCATGCCTATTTGTAGTTCTTGATAATATTCCTCGACAGATTTATTACCTTGTTCTAAGCGCTGTAATTTCTTACGCATATCACGTTTATAAGCAGGAGGAACAAATCTGGCACGCATAGCTACCTTCAATCTATCCCATGTATCAGGTGTTAAGCCAGAATTAACCACTTGATTCCACCAAATGATAGCAAAATCTTTAAATTCACTAGTAGCTTGTCCGACTCTATGCACTTTAAGCCAGAACTAGATGGGCATTAAATCTTTATTCAACTGTCATCTTCCAATCTAGATAAATTTCAGCATCATAAACACCCGCAAAAGATGGTATGGTAAATTTAACCTTAGCAAATGGGTCATCATTAGCACATGCATTGTGGTGCTGAAAATTATTACCTCCCATACCATGACGGTTGCGGTGTCGTTGACGTGTACCTTGGTCGGCAAACACAGCACCGGTATCACGATTTCTCCTCTCATTATCATCTCCCTCCTCAAGATCTTGGACAGCATCGTGATTGTACCCACGTCCAATGTTTAGTGGTTGGTTCAACATTCTTTCAAGGCGTGTAGTGAGCGCTGCAATGCTATCGTTGATTGAGCACTGCAATGTGATCGTGGTAGCTTGAAACTTCCTATCGATGTCCTCATTAATGGTAGTGCATTGTTCATCCAAGAGCGTCATGAGCTCTCCCTTTATAACACACTTTTTCTCATCAGACGTCTCACTTGACATGGTTAGCAGAAAACAAAAGACAACACAAAGGTATTATCCCTATCAACTACTAGGTGGTGGAAGGTGGGAACACTCACTCTCAAGCGTCTTACCACACTCTTACAAGTGTTCTTACCAACGCAGCAGGTGGTACGACCGGTGGCTAGTTCGTGATACCGTGTCAAGAGTGGTATGATTGCAAGAGGGGACATGTTCTGATCAAGAGTAGGTGGAGCTCGGAAGGCACGATATGTAGAAAGGATTAGCAAAAACCGTAACCTGATTAGCAAAGTTGAATAAGGGTCCAAAGTACCTGTCACAGTTGCTGGTCTAAAAAGTGTCTCTAACCCTAGCACAACACTGATCGATAACAAGGACTGGATACAAAGGATTCAAAGGATGTAAGGCTAGGAGTGGTCGTAGACCAACTAGGGGTGGTCGATTTGATTCTTCTTCACTCGGGGTGGTCGATTTGCTCCTTCTCCTTTTTTCTATTGCCGAAACCCAACCTAGGGTTCCTTACTTTTTTTCTTTTTTTTGCCAAAGTGACCTTGACTCAAAACTCTTCAAAACCCTCTTGTGGGTCTATGGATATATATGGGTCACAAACTTTTTGTAGAAGGCGGGGGTATACAGGTAATTAAAAGATACTCTCTCTCTGAACTTTGGCTAGATCTGTTCGGCTATGGAAATTCTTCTCGGACTTTGTCTAGTAGGCACGATATGATGAGTGCGTGGGGTGGCCGAGAGCAACAAGAAACAAATAAGTTGGTCGGGGCGGAAACGAAAAGATGGTCGATCCGGAGTAGGTGGTCGAATCCGGCTAGGTGGTCGAACGCGAGTAGGTGGTCGAGCAAGAGGGGGTGGTCGAAAGGGGGTTGTTCGAGTAGGCGGTGGTGCGACCAGGATGGATGGTGGCACGGCAGGTGACGGTGTTGACTAGCGACCAAAAATACGATTCTAAACCAGCAACACGACTTAGACAAAGGACACTTATTCAACAACGCAAAACAAAAAGATGGTCGATCCGGAGCTTTAGGTGGTCGAATCCGGCGGGAGTAACAGGTGGTCGACTAGTCCCATGATCGGTAGCTAGTAGGTGGTCGAGCTTTATTAATAAATAGAGTTGATTACAAGGGTACAAGCCAACATTCGAAAGGGGTTGTTTGAGTAGGCTAGGTCGGATCGTCCTTCTCCTCGAAATTTACATGAAGCAAGGGTGAGATGGATGGTGAGTTAATGCATGCATGGATATATCAAAGGAAGGTTTATTGGTTGAATTTGCATAAAGCAATGTTTTCTTTAAATATTTATACTAGGTTCCAAAGAAGTTATTTTATAACTAAAATTCATTTTACAAATTCTCAAGTTTTATAGTGTTGACTAGCCAATTTTACCAAAAATACGATTCTAAACCGAATAGTTTTACACTGCAAAGGTTGTACAACTTTACCCACAAGACATGAATTCTCTAGTTTGTTTGGCACACGACTTAGACAAAGGACACTAATTCAACAACGATTCAAAACAAAGAACAAAATGGAAATTGCAAAGGCACAATGGGCGATGGGATGCGGCTCAAGACCGGTCCTTAATCGACTTAGGCGACTTTCAAAATAACCCCGGGCCTCAAAAGAACACGCACCCACCGCATCCATTTCACCCAAACAAAAACTTTTATAAAATCTTCCATGACAAACCAATGTCATAGGCTTTTAAGCAATAGTTGATTATTTGGGCCAAATTCAAGAATCGAACATTTTGGTGTAAGCATGTCTTTACATAATATTTTCAAATGGAAATTTTAGGAGCTTTAGGACATAATTTAAATAATTTGAAATATTTGATGGAAAACATACTATCTAATAGGTATTTAAATTACATTGAATAAAAATAAGCATGCAATAATAATTTAAAACATAATTTAAATAATTTGAAATAATGGGATCAAATATGATCAAAGGTATAACTTGCCTTGCTTGGTTAATTGATATTCTCAAGCGGCATGAAATCCCAAGTAAATCGAAATCTATCTGCGTAAATGATCCAAATTCAAATAGCATTCAAATGAAATCCAAATAAAATCCAAAAATTGAGAAATAAATCTGGGAGTAAGATATCGACTTTATATGAATATAGGAATTTGAATCGATGGAATCGGAGTTCGTATGAGGGAGAACGAAATTCCGAAAGGGAGGATGAATAGTAGTTTGCATGGCACTATTCATTTTCATGCAACTTACGTGAATAGTGTAATGAGCGGAAGAACTGGCGTCGCTGAGGCGATAGGAATGGAGAGATGGCCGCGGACAACGAATATGGAACCCCGCGATGTACTCTACCCAATGGTAGCAGTTCGGCCGACGACGACTGGTTGCGGCGGCAACGCGCAATTAGAAAAACAGCTAAAATATAATAAAAACTCAAAATTACAAAATAAATACTGAAAAATAAAGGATGAATTTAGATGATTTTACGTGGAAGAATTATTGGATTCGGAGTTTGCAGTTGGGAGCAATAATTCTTGGAAGGAATAATCACAAGAAAAGAAAAGCTACGATGCACAATACAAAGCTGTTCATTGTCGTCTTTCTGGTTTTAGCGAAAGACAGAGAAGAAGAAATGGCTATGGCGTCGGGTGGGGAAGAGGAAAGAGGGCGGAAAGTTACCAAAGCGGATTGCCGGCGTCGAGGCGAGCCGATGGTGGTGGCGCGGTCCGGGGTGGTCGACGACGGCGGCGGCAGACCGAGAGCCGTCGGCCATGGAGGGGTGGTGGTGCTCGGCGACAACTTGACGGCGAAGGCATCCACGCGTGAAAACGGCGTCGCGGTGCCGATGGTGGTGTCGAAGTGGCGAAGCTCCACCGGAGGCGACGCCTACGAGAGGGTAGACGACTTAACCGCCCAGCGAACTTTCTTTTGCTCGTTCGGCCAAACCAGGAGGAGAGGGGAGGAGAGGCTTTGGGGATGTGTTGATGGTGGAGAGGAGCTCCTGGAGGTGGCTTTATATAGGGGAGGGGGTGGCCGGATTGATGAGAAAATGCGAGAATAAAAGCTTCAGTTTTCGGGTGCCATAATGAGAGGGAGAAAACTGAAAACTGCACTTAATTCACGAGAATAAATGGCCAATTGATGGTGTAGTAACGTAGAGGAAGTTAACACGGACGTTTTGGTTCAGACGGATTTGAATTTGGTGCTTTGAATGCAAAGAAATGAAGAGAGAGGTGAAAGTCTGCCATTAATGGCGGATTTTGGAGTTTCGCTCATGGTGGCGGCCGGCAGGGGGGGCGGAGGCGGTGGCCGGCGGCCGGGAAGGGGCGGCGAGGTGAGGAGCAGCCGGTGGTGGCCGGCTGCACTCGGTGGTGGTGGTTGCCATTGATATACTCACGGAAGAAAGAAAACTACAGAGAAGAAAATGCTCTCGGTTGGAGGTTGAAGAAGGAATCAAAGAATAGGTAAAAGAGAGGAAGGGGAAATACTACTCAATACAAACCAAATGGCCTGTTGGTAGCACATGCCGTAGGAACTTTGGAGTTAAGCGTGCACAGATTAGAGCAGGGGAAAGATGGGTGACCGGTCGGGAAGTTTTCAAATTTTTTTTTTCGAAATACATTTAAATCCCAAATTTGAATACATTTTTAGAATATAGTAAATAGAGTCCAAAAATTATAGAAAAATTTCTAAAAAATCCTAAAATTATTTTGAACTTAATAAAAATAATTCCAACTTAAAGTTGGCTTTTATTTTTGATTTTATTTTCTAGAAAATAGGAAAACCTTTTTAAATACCAGAAAATTAATAAAATTTTATTTTTCAATTTAAATCCAATAAAATCACAGAAAATCAAATAAACTTAATAAACTTTCTTTTTGACATTAAAACCAAGAAATTAAATTATTATTATTATTATTATTTTACTTTTAACAGTTAAAACTCTTTTTAGGTTACAGTAAATCAAGAAAACTCTTCGATAGTCAGAAAATCAAATAAAATAATAACTTTATTTATTTTTAAATTGGTAACAGAACTTTGGGATGTTACATTACCTAATGGGCAACTTTTGCTCTGATACCAACTGATGAGTCTATGGCCCGATCTTCCGAAAGGTACTGATAAGTCGATTGTGGAGAACTCGACGTTGATGATCCGGAGGCTCTGACCAGAACAGATCAAACCTCCTGCAATCACTGCACCACTGCTCCGATGGTTATCAACCGTGCCGAACGCGGTTGACCTCGCCAAGAAGGCTATCTCCTGCATGCGAATCGAGAACACAAGCAAGAGAGTGGAAGATGCAATCTGATATTGTATTACGATTATTGTCGGACCCAGATTTTCTAATCCCGGATCCTCTCTGAACAATACTGTGCTACTCCCTAGATCAGTAGGTAGCACTCACAGACTCATTGCTGAATCATAACATACAAGGCGCGAATTAAGACATTTAAATATAACATACATCAGAGTGACATAGACCGCGTCGGATCAAGTTTTACATAAGGGCCACCAGGCCAAATTGATTACAATACGCAAAAGCATAAAGCTGCAGCGGAAACAAAAGGGAGGATGGGGCTCATCTCTCCACAGGCAAGCGACTGGGGTGACCGACGTACGACCGATATTATTCAAGGATTGGGTAATATAGGTTGTACGCAAGTACCAAAGAGTCCACGAGACTAGGGCGAGACCTACACTACAGAATCTACACTACTCTTCAGGGTTCCCGTGGCCATCGACCTCAGGCTCCTCGTAGTATGCGTACTCTCCTTGATCCACATCATCTGGAGGGTTTGGGGGAGGAGCGAGAGTGAGCACAACTACCGTGCTCGTGAGCCAGCACACAGTATGCAATAGTATACATGCAAGGCTTAACAAGGATGACTCAGGTCCTTTTATTTGCTAAAGCAACATTTTCAATTATCATAAGTACAAATCCCTATGACTTAGCATTTTAAACAAATTGTATTTTCATTAAATAGAATAAGTGCAATTATTAAATAACAGTAGAGGTTACCTCCACCTCATGCTTAAATTTGATAACGGCTACATCCACCGATTATCAACACTGGGTAAGGCTACCCAGGAAAATCCAAAACAAGGGTTGGATGAGCCCACCACATTTTCATTCCACCCACAAAGGTTTTTGAAATAGAGCTAACTCAGGTTAAGTTCCCATGTCTTCCTTTGACCGTAGGCGCGGCTGTTTAAACAGTTTAGACTCTGCAGAGGGTGTACACTGTACCCACAAGAGATAATCATACCCGTTACCCCACATGATTCTTTAGTCATGTAGTTGAGCGATCGTCACAGTAACGTTTCAAACTACCTTACCCCTTCCGTCATCTCACCCCTATGGCCAATTCCATAAGTTGTGCGGGATGCTTACCACAACGACTAGCGCGGTGGCCAAACCACAACGACTAGCGCAACTGATAACTTCACCGTTTTTGGTGTCCCATTCAAGCTAGCATACGTCCTGCCGCTTGCACACTTCTAAACACCAGTTGTGGGATGACATTCAGAGTTCAATAATTCTACTAAGCCAAGTTGCACTTTGCAGACTTACGGTTGTACTTGTTTTACACATGAGGTCATGACAAGATTAAGTCCTTAATTCATCTGGACGGTTCATACCACATACCAATCATTCTCGTGCTACGTCCGCACCCACCACTCTTTCCATCCGTCCAGATGTGGTACTAGCAAGTTGCTTAGGGTTTTGGGAAGGAAAACCAATTAACGCATCACACCAGTCATCTACATCCAATGACTGCCCAAAACCCATTTTCATGTTTAAAGGATGATGATCGGGACATTTATTGTCCCGGTACTTAAGCAAGACTAGCATGTCGCTTAAGTACAACCTATGCTAGTATTTACCATATATTTACTAGGGTGACAAAGAATACTGGATTCAATTTATCAAATGATGGCTTAATAGGTAATTAATCAGCAAATCGGTATTTAACTACCTTAAGCTTTAACATATCATTGATTACAAAATTAAAGCATGCAACTTTGATATTTTAAATAAACATAGTTTGCATAAAATGTAGGCTCAGAATTATCAAAGTATTGACTCGCCTTGGTTAAAGGCAGAGGGGTCCTGGTATTCTTGAACTTGGTCGAAGTTGAGGTCTCCCGCGTCGTCGAATCCTAATCGGTCGAAAGTACCGGAAAAAGATACAACAGTAGAGAGAGCAAATAAATACCAAACTCATAAATAATGAACTCCAAAAAGAACAAGACCAGTGCCATTAGCAAGATCTTGATTTTAGAAAATTTTAGAAACTGGTTTCATAGTTTTTGGAGTTATACAGAAAAGATATGAATTTTGGAAGCTTTTTAATGAAATTTTTAATTGAAAACAAATTGAAACCAGAAAAACTCCGTCTTGAACACGTGGCACGCACGAGCGCGATCCACGGCACTGTGCTTGTGGGCCGGGTCCACGCAAGACGGCCATGGGTCCACGGACACGCTGCACGTGGATCGGGTTCACGTGTCCACGGGCATCGCACGCCCACCCGCCGAGGCACGGGCGCGGGGAGGCCGCTTGTCGAGCGCCATGCGGCGTTAAAAGCTGTGTCGCGCTCGCGCGACGCCAGCGTTCTCCACCCTTGAAGCGAGAGAGGGAGAGCGAAGCGGCGAGGCGACATGGCATCAGCGGCGGTGGGAGGCGGAAGGGGAGGAGGCAGGGCGCGCTGGAGCGAGGCAGGCGAGGCGGAGGCGAGCGGCGGTGCTGTGGCCAAGACGAAGGAGGAGGCCAGAGGCGACGGCAGCCGGGCGGGAGCGGCTCAACAACGACAGCGGAGGTGGAGAGGGAAAAGAGGAGGAGGCGGGGCTCGGCTTAAATAGCCGAGGCAAGGAGGGCAAAGTGGGCGGCGGGCGGGGAGGAGGAGCGGGGTGTCCGGGCGGTGGAAAGCTGCGTCTGGCAGCACGGAAGGAGAGAGGAGGGTGGGTCGGTGGCTTGGGATGAGAGTGGTCAGCGGCGGTCTGGGGCGGCAACCGAGGCGAGCGGGGAAAACACGTCGGGTGCGGAGGGCCGTGGTGCAGTGGCAAGCGGAGGAGGAGCGGGGGCACCGGCGCGGCGAGGAAGAACCGGCCGGGGCGGTGATTGAGGTTAGGGTTTGATTTTTATTTTTATTTTTTTTAAAAAAAGTTTGAATCAAATGCAAAAAACTTGATTTTGAAATTGAAATCCAAATTTTGATTTTTGAATCCGATTTGCAAAACAGGATGTTACAATTATAGATGAAGCACACAATGTGGGGTTCCTCAACCGAACGTGCGGCGAGACTGCTAAGCAGAATAATCTCAAAGAAAAACCCACGTTAAACTATGACGACTACTGTATATATATAGGTGACGTGAGGAGGTCGACCTAGGGTTGTGCGGCCGTGGGAAGAGGCGTACACAACCTGGGCTCCGACCTCGTCATGCTTACAAGGCCCTATTAGACCCCAAAACGGTGACGCATCACCTTATTCACTATTCATATCGCGTATCTCTGGTCGAAGACCTGGTCGTAAGACTGGTCCTGGGGTGGTCTTGAGGAGTCCATGCTATCTCTGGCCGTAGATTGTGTCCAACGAGTCCTGGACTCACCGAGTACTGGTGAAGCTGGTCGTAGACCTTCTTGAACTGGTCGTAGTCTTATATTCCTAAGTACAAGTAAATCATCTCCGTTAGGCAGCATCATAGAGTTCTCAAATAATACACTCAGCCCTAGAAATAAATTTACCTGATAAATAAGTTGATGAGCACGTGCCCGAGTAATTGGACCTTGCACATCATTCAAAGTAGTAGGAAGATGAGTGTTCATATCAGTAGAAGTCATGTCATCATCAATTGCTACAAGAATTTTTAGTTTTGGACAATTTTTCAGATGAGAACCTACTGTCAAGAGGATATTATAAAAGTAATAGGCCACTCTTAGTGTTTGTAGACTCTAGTTGAAAACATTATATGATTTTTCTATTTGTTAGACTTCAACTTCACTTAGTCAAATGATGTAGAGTGTCTAGTGGCTATCTCCAGAAACTAAATGTACAGGTGGTGATTATCCAGAATTAAATTTTTGATAAGTTTGTTTTGAAAATGACAAAAGAAAACTGTGTACAAGTGGTAATGAACCAAAAGGCAACGTCCCAGAAGTTAAAAAATATATATACTAGAATGTGAAAGTACAAATTGATGGTTCCCTGGAATTCTAGACATTTTCAAATTTAAGGGGTTGTCTAAGGCTACTAACTAAAGTACTTGAATTCCAGAAGAATTATTGCATTCACATCACTGTTAGGTCATTGAACTTCTACCTGTGCATTCCCGGCCGCCCACAGATGATGCTGCTCTGCAATATCTATAACTTGTGCTCGGGTTTGAACTGCCAAAAGCATCTGCTATGTTTATTCTAAGATTACATGGTAGGAGAGCAAATTTACCAAACTGTATATCTGTAATGTGATATATATGTCCAATTCAGTCATGTACCTGATGTATTCATATTTGACTGCAATGGATAGAATATTTTTCCATCATCAACATCTAGGAGAAAAGAATCCATTAATAGTTCACGTGCTGAGAGTCTTTGGGAAGCTTTGGTGATGCACTTCTCTATAAAAAATTTAACTTCAGGATCCTCAATCTTAGCTAGTGAACCAGGCTTTTCACGCTGTAATAGAGTATAGTTAGTTGATAGTATTGCACATGATTTTCTACAATGATGATTGATCAAATGAGGAATGCATTGCCTAGGACATATGTACAATAAACCCAGTTGATAGAGCAGACTATGTACCAAATCAAATGCACACTTGCTCTGTAGGTTGCAATCCATCCAGGAAAATAGGAAGGAAAAGCAAAGTTATTTCTTCAAAAGTCAAAACTTGAGGTTACCAACAAATAGTTGAGTATGTCTAATACAGCAAAGTCCAAAGGCATTACTATTGAAATTAATTAGTTAATATGCATTAGCCACCAAGAGATGTATCTGTCATAAAGAAAGTTCATGAATTCTTTGATAATGATGCATTACTGATTGCTCACGAAGAAATACCATGAAAGCTCAGAGCTTTGAGGTTGTTCGCTCCAATTCATGCCCAAATGCAAAGCAAGACTCATAGCCACATCAAGATTCAGGTAAAATGGGCCACATTGTAGACTCGAATCGGTCTAAAATATCGCTCCATTCCTCGAGAACTCAAAAGGTGATTAAGGGGGACAAAACAAACGGGGGAAAGTGGAAACACAGACCACCGCGGACGCGATGACCCACATGAGGGCGATCCTGAGCCTCTCTCTTGAACTGAGTTTTTTTTGTCAAGAACACAGCAAATAGTATGCAAATATTCTTCTTTAATTTCCTCTAGATAAATTCAATGGTACATCCATACATGTGCTTAAATCATCGAATTCACCAATCACCGATAAAAAGCCAGCCCATCTCAAAATGTTGATATAGGCATGGTTGTAAGCTATGAGAAAATCAACACACCTTGGTTATTAGCTGCATATTCAACTCCTACAGTAGCAACTAATGCTGGAGAGCTTGATAGGATAGTTCTAGGTGCAACAGATGCTACATACGGGGAATTTGCTGCTCCATTGCCAGCGGAAGTGTTGACAGGAAACAAAGGCTAGGAAACCTGAGGGGAAACAGGTGAAGGTGCTCCATGTAGGGCCATACGGAATGATGTCTGAAGTAAATTAGCAGGCACTGATGTCATAGGAGTAGACATATTCTGAATGGGAAATAGTGGCTGTTGTGGTGCTAGTCCAGCAACCATTGGAACTGAAACTGCTGGTTGTTGTGCAAACCAAGCTTGTTCTTGTGGAGCAAGCCAAAGCAGAGGTTGGGCCATCAACAGAGGTTGGGCCATCAATGGATTTAATGCAGGATTATAGCTGCCAACAAATGTGAAAAAAAAAAGAGAAAATGTTCCAAAACGAGTGCTTACACTATGATCACAAAAGCAATGGGTTATACATGATTTTTTGAAGTAGACTAATTCTCAAAATAAATAAATAAAATAAGTATAAGGAAAAAGAGAGAGTACATTGGTGGGGCTACACCATAAGGTGGTGAAGAATCTAGACCCGCCATTATGAGTTAATGGAGTGTTTTGGTGATTAATGACAAATCTAATTGTGAGACTAACATTTCTATTGCTATAATATAGTGTGTAGTCTCATTTGGATATTGACGAGGATTAAAACCTCTATTTATTAATTAGTAGATAAAATACCATATGTCTTCGTGGTCGTAACCCCTAAGGCTAACGACCTCACTGGTCGTGAGGGTTCCAGAGGTTACCCAATATCTAACCTGGTGGGAGAAGGTTCCCAACCTTGTCTCCGACCAGTCAAAAGCTCTCAAAACCTTGAACTGATATCGGGATCTAGTGCCAGATATATCCCTTACCGTGTGAAGAATGGGACATGTGTTGTATATCTCATACCACGCGACGATACGTAACTCTAAGACACATGAATACGGTTAATGGCTCACTGACATATAACCGTACGGTAGTTTACATGTTGTCAACTGAAGCCTCTCTTCGACCAGACGCGTTGCTTCCCGAATAGGCGTCTCTTCGAGAGACAACTGCCAACCCTTCATCGACTACATAAGGAGGACTGCAGACTGAAATGAAGGAGACCGGAACAGTGAAGATCATTTGGGAAACACTCTTGGAGGAGCATTGTATTCCCGAATTAATCTTTAGTCTAGGTTACATACATTGTAATAGCCAGTTCACAGCAATAAAGAGCAACCTCATTACTTTCCAGAAGATACACGTCATTTTCCTCTTTTTCTTCATACATTCATAAGATCGGCGATTTGATCGTCGACAGATATAAAGGTGAAATTACACGAGGTATGCATTCAACTTGTACTCTTATATAATGTTGCATTCCTCGGATCCAAAATATAGGTTGAACTCTACCATAAGTATATCTTGAATATGTGCATATGTTTTCTTTACACATATGTGTATGCACACATTTAGGGGGAGCTCATTCTATATTTTGTGGTTTCATTAGTATTGATCTATATTCTATTTTCCACATATATTTGGGATCTTTACTTTGAAACATATCCGTTTGAGTATATAGAACTTGTGTAGTTCTCATATACTCATGTTTCGAGTATATAAAACTTGTGTAGTTTTTGTATATTCATGTTTTGAGTATATAGAACTTATGTAGTTCTCGTATACTCAAGTTTTGAGTATGTAGAACTTGAGTAGTTCTCGCATACTCATGTTCTGAGTATATATATGACTTGTGTAGTTTATATATACTCATAACGTGTTACTTTTATCCAAATCAATTTATGTGTGATTGAAATGGTTATCATCAATTACCAAAGAGGGAAAGATTGTGGTATCTTGTCCCACCATTATGTGTTAATGGTATGGTGTGGTAATTAATGATAATCATATTGTAGAACTAACTTTTTCCATGAGTTGGATGTATAGGTTATGTTCTAGGGTGATGAAGACTTGGGATGATCATGAGTTGATCATCAAGTCAAGATTCAAGTGAAAGGATGCATCATGCGTTGATGCATATCAAGAGCTTGGGGTAAAGGATGCATCATGAGTTGATGCTTATCAAGAAGAGGAGATGATCATGAGTTGATCATCAAGACAAGAGAAGACCCATCATGTGTTGATGGAGGTCAAGTAAAGGATCATCATGTGTTGATGATTATCAAGTTAATGACCCGGACTTGAAGTGATGATGTGCGTCATCAAGCTTCAAGAAGATGCAAGGCAAAGGTATGACTAGCTAGGGCTAAGGATATGTTTCTAGTCTTTTATCGGTCTTGGTGTTTGGTTGGAAGACCGGATTGCTAGTATAGGATTGTCGTACTATTAAGAGTGTACTTGACTAATAGCATGAGTTAGTCATGTGTTGATAGCTCATTGTGTTTGCTCTAGCTCATCTATGCATGGAGCTATTATTTGCGAATGTGTTTTGCAAATGAATGATGCTCATGCATTTAATCTTTGTAGCATGGGACTATAGTTTGCAAATATATTTTGCAAATGGTTGAAGTCCATGCACCTTAACCTTGTGGCATGATGCTGTAATTTGCGAATGTGTTTTGCAAATAGTTGAAGCTCATGTTTGATTTCTTGTAGCATGTGACTTAAGTTTGCAAATGTGTTTTGCAAATGGTGTAAGTCCACGTACCTTATACCTTGTGATGAGTATTCTAAAGGTTGGCAAATGTGTTTTGCAACCTATTGAGAATATCATCTTGAAACCTTGTTGGGAATTACAATCAAATAGGCGAATGTGTTTTGCCATTTGAAGTGAAGCCAAAGGGTTTGGTCTCTAGAGCCTGGCAATCTGACCGCCATGGGTCACCGGTCTGACCGGTGGCCAATCGGTCGAACCGCCATGTGTTGGGCGGTCCGACCGATTTACTCTTGTGTTGATTCTCTGTGCGGTAGTTCCGCCGTTGAGAAAACGGAACTACCGGTGTGTGGAAGTTCCGGGGTTCGTGCGGAACGTATTTTCCAGAGAAACACCATTTTGGTGCGGGGTGATTTTCCTCGGGCGGTCGGACCGGCCAGCCTTGGCGGTCTAACCGATTTGGCAGCGGTCAGACCGGCCATTAGTTGGCGGTCCGACCGGTCGAAGGCCCAACGACTAGTTTTATAGCCGTTGGGGCACGGGCGGTCCGACCGGCCATTAATTGGCGGTCAGACCGGCCCTATGCAGTTTTGAGGGAATCTTTCTCCCAACGGCTAGTTTTTGTGTGTGTGCTATAAATGCTCACCTTGGTCAGCTGGGGATGGTTGCTGTTGTCATTGTGAACATCTATTGAGTCATTCCTCCCTATGCTTTGTGTCCTCCTGCGCTCTCTATCTCTCTCTCTCTCTCTCTCTCCCACGGCGACTACGATGCCTCCGCCAACGAGCTACGACCTCGCGTTGCTTCTACTGATGCATCTACCTGAGCATCACAAGCTCATTTCACTCCTCTCGCTCGCTCCCAAACCGAGTGAAGCAAGCATGGCGGGCTCCTCGCTCCACTCCAAGTGCTACCTCTTCGTCGCCTCCTGCGACCATATTCTTTGTATGCTCTCGCCATGCGCCTCCTCTACTCCTTCTCCCCCACCGGCGCTGTCGCCGCTCCCCGGCCGTGAGGGTCTCCTCCGGCAATGGCGGGAGCGGGGGAGGGTTCGCGGGCGCTGTGGAGAAGCTCTCGGTTCCAAAGGTGGTGGAGTAGAAGGGTGCGGAGCATGGTAGGGAGGGGAAGGTCGCTGGGACACTGGAGCTGAGATGGCCTCCGTGGGAGGGGTTGGCCGAGCTCTGTGCCATGCTACTGTCTACACCCCCATCCAGATAGGTGTGTTGCGGGTGTTCCCTTGAAATGTTGCGGTTCCTTTTCTCGGTTGTTGCAAGAGGTATTTTCGTTTGTTGTAAGAGATGTTTTCGGTTGTTGTACATGAGTTTTTTTTGTTGCGGTAAGGATGTCTATTTGTTGCACAGAGGAATATATGCTTGTTGTTTCGAGTTCGGAATTTATTCCATTATTTGTTGCATCGGATGTGGATTTTATTGCAGACTTACTAAATAATTGTTGTGCTTCACCGATTTTTGTCGCGCGATCAGATGGCTAAGATTGATCATTTTAAGTCAGATCTGACGGTGGAGACAGAAACCTCCCATTGTACGTTCGAGCGCTAGTTGCTCCCATTTAGTTACATGTAATTTCTAGTTTTCTATCGCACAGATCTCAAAGCACACATGTACGGTTCATATTTTGCACCTATATGAATTCAGATGGACCATGTCCACTCTCATAATGGATGTATTACGAATGAGCAAACATCCAGACGGATGAGGTAGAGAGGAGAGTAGGCTACGTTACAAAAGTAAAGAAAAAACCGAAGACCCTCAGCCCGTTCCCCAACCCGTTCTCTTTTCTATATGGCCCATTGACCGTCAGACAAAATCTCATCAACGGGTGTGTTTTGGTTGCCTGGATGGCCTCTAGCGCGCGAATTGTGTTTGTCCCTGCGAAAATGATTTTGCCTAAAAACGCGCCACCTTAATTTAGAACATTGCTGATATTTTTTGCAGCCGCTTTGCAGGCAAGGAAATACAGGATCTTGGAGTCTTAATGAGATTTCAGACCCAATAGCCCAGAAAAAGCATGGTGGCCTCAAGGGTTACGGCCTTACGGGTTACCCATGGCAGCGTAGGGCAACAACTGCTGACGACACAGGTCACCTGGAGACAGAGAACGAAAAATGGGACAGGCCATGTACGAGGGAGGACGTGGAGCCAAGGAAGGCCGGCAATCATTCGGCTGAACTGATTGGGCCATCACCAAACCTTATATAAGATCGACTCGGCATTTACCCGTAGCTGAGTTTGATTGCTGTTCATCTTTCACAAATCACAGTGGAGTTGTCGGTTACATTCGCTCCCTCCGCCAGTAGAAAGATCGGTTTGCGTAGCTGTGGTAGAACCGTAGAATGACGGAGATGGGTGGTGCTAGCAATCGTCCATTCTGTCCCTCGGTTGTTGGCGTTCTCATCTGGCTACATCGATCTGCTGACACGCATAATGTTTTAGCTATGCCTTGCCTGTTTGAAGCGCGAGAGCCAAAAGGGGAGGCTGTCAAGATGGTAATGGCAGTCAGATCCAAAGAGGGATGTACACTTAAAACTTCTTAAAATTGGACTGGCTCTAAAAAAAATTGAAGTACAAGCATAGCCAAAAGTACACCGACTTTTCGGTAACGAGCATGGACTCTTCTCTTTTTTTTTTTTGTATAAAAGGGAAGATCCACATGTTATCGGCGAAGTTTACCGATCATTTTTTTTCAGACCCGAGCTAACAAGAGTCATCACCTTGTTGTACTTTACTACTCACTCAATACAATTTACTTAAAAAAACATCACCTCGTTAGTATTTGGCAAATGGCAACACAACCGCATCATTGGGAACGGTCGCTTGAGCTGAATTACAAAGTGATCTATGCCATGGCCTGCAGGCGAAGACGACGTGGTGACCATGCAGTCTCAGCTTAATCCGGAGTGAGAAAACTCGAAGAAATTTGTCATTGACTCGTTACTCTTGGACACATGGGCTTAGGCTTAGCAGAAACTAGCTAGCTTACCGCTTCCATGCGTGAGTGTTTGGCCAGCTTTCCTATCCAGGCTCCAGTTGGCTCTCGCATTCAGAGCATTGCGCCATTGAGTTGACGGTGACACAAGACATGCAATCTCCTGCACAGCAGTTGATTCCATTTGTAGGACGTACTGCCAGTCAGTCAGAAACCAAGCGTCGATCACGTCATACATAGAAAAATAGAAATCGATCGTGCAATGCATGAGTCTAATATTCATGACTTCCATAACTCTTCGTTCTCAATTTCAAGATGGTATTTGCAAAATATATCATGTAGTTTAATGCTTTCAGTTACAGTGAAGGTTACATCTTGCTTTCATCAGTTAGGAACTTGGGAGCATTTGAGGTGTCTGTGTCTGCCAGAGGGGTAATCAGAGTTAGCTTCGTAGCTGAATTTCGAAGAACTAATGTCCATACCTCGAAGAATCGGGACAAAATTTAAATATTCTGTGAAAAGAAAAGGAGAGAATCTTAAAAAAGTTATGTCATTTAGACGGCTGTCTTGCAACCCATATCTGTTGTCCTAGCTGTCTCTCGTCTCTCTAATCCTTCAGAAAACAGGAGGGGGTGGGGGTTGGTTATAGAAAAGCATCTTTTTGACATGACAATATTCTCTTATTCCCTTCTCAACAAACCCACCTAGTCCCAACTCATGCGCATGCTCCAGTGGCACATGGGCCCACCCTGGCATGTGGGCAGCACCTATATTAAGGATGCTGATCCCAAATCACCAGGTAAGAGGCCGAGGTACAATTATAACCTATCAGTTACCGTTATAATCCTAAGGAGCGACTAGTGGACTTACGATAGGAGGTCTCCATCGACTAGCATTTGGACGTACGATAGGAGGATTTTTATTGTATGCTCTACCGCAATATTCAAATACAACATCTGCAACAAACTATTTTAATATTTACAACAAAAAATCGGTTTCGGTCTCAAAGATTTTGGAAAAGCTTCAGACCTCTTCACAAAAAAGCACTAAAAGCTACATATATCGTTAATATAGGAAGATACACTCGAACAACCAACACAAAAGTTCAAAATAAAAATGAACATGCGATGTTATAACTAGTGCAACAATTTGAAAATACGTATGCAACATTTTGAGGAAACACTTGCAACAAAATAACCCAAAGAGGCATGTTCCCAACAAACTAAAATGTCATAGGCAACAATTGAGCAAGATGTGTGTAACAACTTATAAAAACATCCGCAACACCAACAAAAACAAATATTACATGCTACAGGATTAGGGAAAGATACGTTGCAACATACAGAAACACTTCTCGCAACAATCAAGAAAAGGAGTCGCAACATTTCGAGGGAATACATGTGACACTTATCTGGAGAAGGAAGCACGCGGATAGTAGTGTGGCGCAAAGCTTGTCGGTGGAATTTGCATACCTTTGGAGGTTGCTGCGACCCCAACGAGGAGCCCACGGCAGCTGAGCTCGAGATGCTACGGGAACCCACGACCAATGTCGATAGAGCTTGCGAAGACAATGGTTGGCATCAACAGAGCTCGCCGAGCGGCAGAGGTGGAGCTCACGGATGCCATGACCAGACCATCGGCGGAGCTCGCAACCCTGGCTGCCACGATGACCTCCTCCTAGGTCCACGGGAGAAGGTGTGGAAACTGGAGTTTGACGATGACTCGGGAATTGAGAAAGAAAGTGTGAGAGGGAGTGACTCCATCCAAACGTATGAGTTGTAGGACCTAATCCCAATAAGGGCTTCATTCACCCGAGAGAGGCTTTCACCGCGTACCAAACCGTGTAGGAATCCGATCGTTAGAATGCTCATTGTTAATCCATTATATGATCAGTTCACCTCTCACCTCATGATTTGCGATCACACAAAATTCCAACTGAGAAAACATCTCAATAATGGAGACAGAGAGAGATGCAAAGCAATCATGCAAGTCGCTGCTGCATGATGCATCGGCGCTAGAGCTGGGACTTGGGCGGTGCTTTTTTGGACCGACTCGAGGTCCGATCGGCATGGCACGATCTAAACATAGCACAACACGACATGTGGTGGGCTGACACAACACGAACGGCGGGCCGGGCTGGGCCTGAGAATGCGGCTCGTTGGGCGGCACGGCACGACACGGCTAGTTGAGCCGTGCTTGGACCGGCTCGACACAAAATATGCTCAATCTTCCCATTCTGGCACAATCACCCCCACACCGGTCTGGCCCAACCAATGACACTTTGTCCCACCCCGCCTAGCCCAACATCCCTCCCGGCCTCCCCCAACCCTCATCCCCAACCCCTTCTCCTGAGTCTCAGCTGCCAAATTTTCAATCCCTAATAACATTCCCTGATTCTCATCCCTCCAGCTCCAGCTGCCTCCCTCCGCACGCACCGCTAATCGCCACCCTCCCTCCCTCTCCCTCCCCAAGCATCGCCGGCCCCCTTCCTTCCTCTCCCTCTCCTCCCCACGCGCCGCCGCTCTCCACCCTCCCTCCAGCCACCTCCTCGTCGCCGTCCTTCTCACCCCCTTCGCAGGCGCGCAACACGGCAGAGATGGGTCGAGTTCTTCATCGGCGTCCAGGAGAAGGAGGTCATGGCGAGGGGGAGTGGGAGTGGGTGTGGATGACACACGGGTGTCTTTGTCTTCCTGAGCGGCGACGACTACCGTTTTCTCGATCATCTATAGTTATTTAGGACTGAACTTAGATCTTCACGGCACAACCCCAATACAATGAACTTTAGGCCATAACTGAGCTACAAAGTAAATCGACACAGCACGGTACAGAAGATGACCGAACCGAACCAGCATAATAAAACACGAACCGAAGCACACCCGGCACAGCCCAACGCCCACCAGTGACCAACGCCCACCGCTAATCGGCGCTGTACTGCGCAACGGCACAGCACCGCGAAGCCCAGTGAGTCCGCGCAAAAGTTGCGACCTTTATAAGCCCCACGCCACCTCTCGACAGTCTCCCCACACACTCGCGTTCTCACAGCGCAGAGAGAGAGAGAGAGACGGACAGCAGTCAAGAGGCGAGCCAAGAAACTAGCAAGCTAGGTGCATACAATGGCGGCTTCTCCCCTCGCCATCCTCTCCGTCCTCGCGCTCCTCGCCGTGGCCGCCAGCGCGCAGGCGCCCGGTGGGGCCCCCGCGGCGGCACCCCAGGCCCCTCCTCCCCGGGCGGCGACCCCGCCCGCCACCCCGGCGCCGGTCTCGCCGCCCAAGTCGGCCCCGGCGCCCGCGCCCAAGGTCGCGCCCACCCCTGCCCCCACGCCCAAGGTCGCGCCCACCCCTGCCCCCACGCCGTCCGCCGCCGCGCCGGCGCCCGAGGCTCCCGTCTCCGCCCCTCCCGCGCCCACCCCGGGGGTGTCGCCCTCCCCCTCCGCCGCCGAGCCGCCGGCTTCGACCACCCCGGCCAACGGCGCCGCTGGCCTCCGCCCCGCCGTCGCATTGGTCGCCGTTGCCGCCGCCATCTACGCCTTCTAAGCGATCCGATTATGTTCATCTCTTCTGTTTTTTGATCATTTTGTTGTTTCTTGCCTCCGCTGGTTCTGTTTTTATCTTTTTCTCCTCTCCTTTTCCTTCCATGCTCACATTGGTGTACCTTCGTATTCTGCTGTAACTATGAGCATTGCTTTGATTTATGCATTTCATCATTCTTACTCTTAAGATGCTAGTACGTGTGCTTGTTTGTATATCGATCCTGTTCCTGGGCAGGAGAGTGAGCAGCTAACAACAGTTTCAGAAAACTAGAAAAGGATAGTAAGCTAAAAACAAGAATTAATACGGGAGTATTAAGGAAAGAACTTTGGACATTAGTTTCATATGACTATGATTAGTAAAAGATTGCAAAACCATTATATTATAAAAAAAATTATCACGATAAATCTAAACTCATAACTAATGTAAATTATTATTATTAGTTCAAATTAAAAAAATTAACTACACATTTTCTGAAACATCGGATATTTAACGCTTTCCAACACCCTATATTACTGAATATAGGGAGTATTATGCCGCTTAAACATGCACTGGGAATAACTGCTGAGTTCAATTTGGCTCCCACCGTTATCTCATACTTGAAAACCGTATGCCGACTGTCAAAAGGATTCACGGAAAATACATGCTCCTATCCGGGTCATATTCATCGCTCCTGCCTCCTGGCAATGGCATACACTAATACTAGTGTACAGTAGCTATACCGATTCCTTGTGCAGATCCCAGGCTGTCCTGCCCCTCGTGAGCTGGCCCATGATCCAAACCGGACGGCGAGAAGCAGGCAAGAGAAAGCTCTGCCTGCCTGCCTGCCAGTCTGACTGACGCGGCGAGCCATAGAAAACTCGAAAGTTTGTGTGCGCTCGCGAGCTATTGCACCGTTCGGCTACGAGGAGGAGCGGCAGGCAGGTAGGGCCGTGCTGCCAATGTCCCTTATGCCTAGGCTGGTCAGGTGAGGTGTGACAGCTGGGGGGACGGAGCGGGAACTTCGAAGCACGTGCCCGCGGGAGGCGATGCGATGCCCCCATGTGGCTGGCGGCGCCGAATGCGCCGGCGGCTCAGGGTTCCCTTGTCCCACCGGTAGTACGATTTGCCGGAAAAAATGACTGGAGCGTTGGATCAATCTGAGGGAGGAAGACATCTCATGAGGCTGATCACTGATCAGGTTAATCTGACTTGTCACGGACCGATCCGACGGCTGGGAGAGACCTCCTTACTCTTGGAAGACTGGAAAGCTTCCGGTTAGAATTGAACTTCGATTGCAGCAAACGACCAACAGCTCACGATGTAGTCAGGATTACAAGATCTGAACCACGTGTTGCCTCCCCGTCGCCCATGGTAAATTGGTGACTGTATATATGGCTACTCCCTCGAACAGCAGCCATGGTCCCATGATGCAAAATTGACATCTGAGTAGGGCTGGGATTGGGTTTTGAGCCTCCGGGACAGAGGTTCCGAGTCGAAATATTATATAAATTTTTTAAAAAATAATAATAATAACTTTAAACTGAAAGTACCTAGGCCGGCTTGAGGCTTGACCCATAGCCCGCTTCCATGCTTCTGAGCAAAGGACAACATTACCCATTTACCAGTTCCCTTCTAGTGGTGGGAGAAGATATCACGTGCCACCTACCGTTTCAGTGCTAAAACATGACTTACGTTAGATCTTGTTTGTCTCCTTTTCTAGGGTTCTTCCTCTACGTTTCCTCCTTCACGACCTTGTTGATGATAGGATTCGCTATTGAATCCACCTCTTTCTTTATCTCGTCAACCTGATCAAGCCAGGAAAAAATAGTTAATAGTTTGTAACGTCTCCATTTTTGGGGGCTGTTAAACTCTTCACAACCGTCCAGTATGTGCAGTTGCGAAGTAAGCAGCATCTCAAGTAAGTTCTCGATTACAATAAAAACCAAACTTTTATAACATCAGATTAAGGCTTAACAGCCAGATTTAACACCGACACAGGATTCCAAGCCCAAAGTTAATATAATACAAGACAAAAGAACTTCAAACCACAGGCACGCTTGAGCGCAGTCGAGACTTAATAGCAATAGTCGCTGCCATCCGTGGATCCACCAAAATCCTGCTCGCCAAGATCCTCTGTATTTTTCCAGGTTTCCCCTGTAGATGTTTTGCAAATATTGCAAGAACGAGTACAACTTCCGTACTCAACAAGCCACATGGAAAAGCTAAATAATTACATGCAAAGAGTTCAATAGATGGTTATGGTTTACCTTAACAGGCATATGTGGATGCATTTTGAGTTAAAGCGGTTTATAAAATGGTATAATAATAATAATAATAATAATAATAATAATAATAATAATAATAATAATATCAGGGGTTTCTCAACAAACTCAATTACCAACATATCATCTCAAAAACTCTATTATACCTCATGTATTGGAATCACCCATGAACATAGCTTCATTAACCGGAAGGACGGTGTGTTCGAATACCATTTGTTATACACTCTGCAGAGTTGCCCAGCTTTATCCACAAGATACCTCAAGCTCATACTGTCATGCAATATACACACAATATTTTAGTGTGCGACTGAGTTGAGATAACAAAGTCTTTTCATTGCTCAACCTTTCTAGCTTCTACCCGGTAGGTTCTTGGACCATACAACCCTTGGGGGACCACCGGCCAATGGCAAAAGTATTGAACCGATGCTGATGGGCCTACCATTGTGTAGACCAGTGAGTGTCCCTTCAGGCCCACTCATGTCCCACTCTTGATTTTGTAGATATTCAATCGGATGAGTGGTGTACTAAGCTAGGGAGGAATGACCACACTTGTGGTTGAGCGGTTTTCTGTGTCTGTTATTTTGGCACAATGTTCTTGTCCTTACTTGTCTCCAGTGAAGAAATAGACCAACACCAACTCGTGGCTGTCCACCTTCTTAGCTTCACCTTCGACTTACTTTTCAACAAGTCTATTGGGTTGTCCAACATTCGGGTTTCAACCCTCAACTTTTTTCGAAAACCACTGGCGAATAGCCAATATTGCTTTTCAGGATTTATCAATATATTTTTGGTGACAAAGCTAAATATCTAGTTATTATTTTATATAACCTAAACTTGTCAAGGTGAATATGGCCTACAAGAGTAGGTGGGATGGTGTGTGGGGTGATAGGATTATTCTAATCATCATGGCATTCAAAAGTATTATTTCAATATTTAAAGTACTTGGCATAAATACAGTAATGAAGATAATAATATAAATACATGAAATGTTGGTTCAAAATGATCAAGGAATGCGACTTGCCTTCTTGCACAAATTCTTCTAGTAGCTCTTCTTGTCCGGTGTCTTCTGGAGCTTGGTCGTCGATGTCGTGACCTAACACAACAAAGAATAAAATAAACCAAATAAAATTCGGCTCGACAAGTAATGAGCTGGAAACAACATGCAAGTAAATAAAATCGTAAAAGAAACACAAAAGAAGGTGGTGTGGGGGGGGGGTAGGAATTTATCTGGAGCTAGATTGGACTGAATAGAGTGGAGAAATAGATTCCTGAGCTCGAAACGGACGAAATGGATATATAATGTCGAATTAGGGTTTCGGGAATGAATAGTATTAGATGATAAATAGTGCTAATTTTACTATTCATAAACAAAAAATGTGCAGTGAACAGTACTAGGGTACTATTTTGGATTACGAATAGTAATCACTATGAATAGTGTTTTTGCCGAATTGGATGAACAGTGATCATCTTACTGTTTTCGAAGAGTGTTGGGCTGAAACCGATGAACAGTAATGGCCCACCCTCATTACCGTGTGGCCCACGGCCCAAATGGCCAGGCCATAATGGCCCACGGCTAGGCAGCCTTGAGCTGCACTCGGCTTTGCCCGAGCTGGCGACAGCGCCATCTCCGGCGACGATGGTGGTCGGCGGCGGCGGGGGAAGAGGACAGTGAGCATCACGGAGGCGCGGGGGTTCCATTTTGGGGACTTGGAGGGACGGAGGAGGTGCGGAGGTGGGACGACGACGGTGGAGGCGCACGACCAGAGTAGGGGAAGGAGGCGACGGTGTTACGGCAGCGCTCAGGTCAGGGTGACTGGCGGAGAAGCATCAGTGGGTGGAGGGGAGCTCAGAGGTGGTGGTGTTGGTGCTCGGGGAGGTCCGAGGCGCGTTGGCGACAACGGCCATGAAGAAGGTGGCGGTGGAGCTCGGTGCCGGCGAGCTCCAGCGGGTTTTGGGGATGGGTAAGGTGGGGAAAAGATGGGCGGCAGTGAGGTGGTGCTTGAGTCGGGAGTGGGAGGGAAGGAGGGCATGAGATAGGACAAATTTTACCGAAGCTTCGTCGGGGAAGAAACACAGCGCGGCGGTGGTTCTTCAGAATTCACTGGCGCTGGGAGGGGAGGGGTTTAGGGGAAGTGTGGATGTGGGAGATGGAGAGGAAGACCTGCCGGGGTGGCCTTTTATAGGTCGGAGAGAGGCAGTGGCGCTATTAGGGTGGCGGCAACAGGGAGGCGGTTGGCAACGTGGGTGGCTGCGCTCGGTTGGGCAGCGCCAGGGAAGGAGAAGTGGCGGGGGAGGTGGCGATGGAGAATGTGGTAGAAGCTGGTGTGTGGCACGGGAGGTGGCGAGTGACAGAGGCGGAGGTGGCGACGATGACGATCGGGCGATGACGACCGGGAGGAGGAGGAAGAAGGGGGAGGCGCCCGGGAGAAGAAGCCGTTTCCGACTGAATAAAATAGGAAGGCCGAAAGAGGAAAGTGAATTTTGGGCTGAGGTTTTCGAAAAAGGAAAGTTTTCAAATTCATACCAAAATATTCAAATTTTTGGAATTTTTTGGATTTTTGAGGATGTTTCATAGTTTCATTTATACATGACAGAAAATGCCTTCATATAGACACATAAGCACCTCACTTTAACTCAATACACGTACTAATTAATTAAGCCATTTGCCATTTAATGCTGTTGATTTTAAAGAAATTTGAGTTTGCTCATATTAGATGGCTTTATTTTATTTGACATTTTGACATTTCCTTCACAAGTGCAACAACCTTTTGCTCCGTGTAAAAAAACTGATGTGTCATGTGGGGGGAGCACTACAGTCGCAGGTCACGCATACTTAGGATGAATTGGTGTGCGAATTAGTTACCACAAGGTGGTTTCTTTCTTAGGCCCTGTTTGGTACAGCTCCAGATTCTACTCCTGATTCTCTGAGAATCTGGAGCTGTCTATTGAAACCGTTTGGCTGGTAGATTGGCTCCAAAAATCATATGAAGGAGGATTAGTGGTAAATAGACCATGTCACCCTTGGGTATAATACTTCAATTGTAATACTCAGTGGTATTTGCGAGTAAAAACCTTCAACTTCAAACGGTATTTTCATTTATGATGGTTGGATTCTCACGAGAATCTGCTGGGAGGCTGCTTCTCGTTGCTAGTTCATTTTTGAGACAGCTCCTTGCGAGAAGCAGAATCTAGTGGTTTTGAGAATCAGGGTGTTTGGTATGACTCCACGAGAATCGATTGAGAAGCTGGGAGTGGAAACTGTACCAAACTGGGACTTAATTGTTTAGAAATCAGATAAGGAGATTTAGTTAGAGTCCCATTTGGATGGAGTTAGTGTCCTAGTCGGTTGAGTTGGTTTCTACTCGGTTCGGCTGGGAGTCCTAGGCGGCTGGGTTAGGAGGCCTATTTAAAGAGAAATTATCAATTAATAAAGCAAGCAAGAGTTACTTAACTTATCTCTCCTCTGCTTTCTTTCTTCTTCCAATCTCGTGCTTCTCATCTGATCTCGGCGCAGCCTCCTCCCCAGCACCTTCCTTCTGCTACCAAAGCCACACCACGGCTCCTGGCCAAACTAGACCAAAGTCATCCGTCTTCCATGACTACACGTTGTGTTCCGTCATGGGACGTGACAATTTGGTATCAGAACAGTCGATTTTGGGCAGCTCGGGTACTGAGATGGAGGCACAAATTGCAGCCCTAAGAGAGCAAATTGCTCAGCTGGCAGCCACGGACACGAACCGATCGCTAGGTCTTTTCTCCAGGGTGTGTGAACGTGCAAATACCCTAGAGAAAAGACCTAGCGATGGGCTGCCGTCACTACCGCTCGGCGCTGGCGGCATGGCCAGTACAACAGTTGCGCGAGCAGATGGCAAATCCCTGCACTTCCATAAGCTCGAATTTCCGATGTACGAAGGCAAGGAAGACCCCTTGGGATGGTTGCAATGATGTGAGCAGTTCTTCCAAGAATGGAAGACGGCGGAAGCGGACAAAGTTTGGCTCGCCTCGTACCATCTCATCGGGGTCACGCAATAGTGGTATTTCCAACTAGAGCACAATGAAAGCGAGCCCAACTAGCGTAACTTCAAGGAGTACGTTGACCCGCGCTTTGGGCCATCAATTAGGCACAATCGGCTAGGCGGATTAAAGGGGTTACGACAAATGGGCACTTTGGAGGAATACCAGGGCAAATTCTTGGCCATAATGTGTCATGTTGAGCACCTCCAACCCCGCCAGCAGGTGTAGCTCTTCACGTCGGGACTAAGGGAGCCAATCCGCACCGACGTCGAGCTCTAGAACCCGGCCAGTCTACAGATGACCATGGTGCTCGCAAACGCATATGAACGAAGAGTGCTTACTGCCAAGGAGGTCACCTTGTCAGCCTCCCGACCGCCCCAACCGACACTCACGCCTCCATACATGGTAGCACATGTCACACTTCCTGTGACACCAGCCATAGCTCCCGCTGCTACAACAACCACAGGAAATGCAAACGCGTGTTCCTAGCGCCCGCCCATACGATGACATTTTCTGACGTCAGAGGAGATGATAGCCCACCGCGAGGCAGGGCTATGCTACAATTGTGAGGAATGATTCACCCCGAACCATCATTGCAAGCACATATTCTTCCTGATATCGCCTAGCAGCGACAGTGACAAAAACAGTGGGGAAGAACCCAACATCACCTTGTATGCATTGACTGGCATTCATCCCCGGTCGTGTCGCACCATGCACCTCCAAGTCAAACTCATTGGGGCCACGCTCACGGCACTCCTCGACACCGGCTCCACACATAATTTCGTCAGCACTTGGGCGGTACGACAAGAGGGCATCACGAAGTAGTAGTTCCACACCCTGCATGTCACGGTCGCCAATGGCGAATGTGTCCAAAGTGTCGGGTAGGGCTGCATGCTGCGACTCGAGGTCAACGACGAGGTGTTCGTGATCGACTATTACACAATTCCGCTTGAGGAATTTGACCTCGTCCTTCAAAGTCCAGAGACCCTTGGTCTAATTTTGTGGGGGCTTCGCCAACAAGACAATGTCTTTCTGGCGTGCAAATCATAGGGTTACTTGGCATGACATGGGCGTTCAGTCGATAGCACCACAAACCTTTGCATGCACAAGTGACCTCATGGAAGAGTTACTGGATGAATACTAAGTAGTTTTTTTTTCAGAAACCGACGGGTCTACCACCCGAGCGTGCTAGCAGCTACCACACCCACTTGCTGCCTGGTACGACTCTGGTGGGCGTACGGCCGTATCGCTACCCCCCGGTTACTTAAAGATGACCTAGAAAAGCAACGCGGCGAGATGGGATGTCAAGGGCTCATACATCTGAGTACTTCTACTTTCTCTTTGCCAGTTCTGTTGGTCAAGAAACGAGATGGTATATGGCAATTTTGTATTGACTACTGTGCACTTAATGACAAGACGGTCAAGGGCAAATTCTCGATTCCGGTGGTGGACAAAGTGACGAACTCCTCAATGAGCTCTAGGGTGCCAAGTTCTTCACCAAGCTCAATTTACTCTCTAGGTATCACCAAGTGCGCATGCATCCATCGAACATCAAGAAGACGTCATTCAACACGCATGAAGGCCTTTTTGAGTTCGTGGTTAGGCCCTTTGGACTAACGAACTCCCCTGCATCCTTTCAAGCCCTCATGAATGGTGTACTCCGACCGTACTTACACCGATTCGTGTTTCTGTTCTTTGATGATATTCTTATCTACAGTGCCTCTTGATCGGATCACTTGCGACACGTTCATGCAGTACTGCAACTGCTCCTTTGACATAAGCTTTTCCTCAAGAGATCGAAGTGTCTCTTTGGAAAATCTTCCATCATCTACCTCGGCCACATCATTAGTACAGATGGTGTCATCATGGATTCACGGAAGGTACAGGCGGTACTTGATTGGACAGTGTTCGGCACGGTGCGCGCCCTTCATGGATTTCTAGGACTCGCATACTAGTACCGCAAAGTCATCCTTGGGTTCGGTGCCCTCGCCGATCCGCTCACCAAGCTTCTTAGGACAGAGGTGTTCTGGTGGATTGCCGATGCGACTGAGATGTTTAAAGTGCTCCAGTCCACCCTCTCCTCCGCACCCGACTTCAGTAAGAAACTCATCATCGAATGTGACGCCTCGGTGTCAGGATTTGGTGCAGTCTTGCACCAAGGCAGCGGGGCCGTGGCATTCTTTAGCCGCCCGATCGCACTTCACCCTGCCAAGCTCGCAGCCTATGAACGTGAACTGATCGGCTTAGTCCAAGTGGTCCATCATTGGCGACCGTATGTTTGGGGCCGTCGGTTCATCGTCCGCACCGACCATTACAGTCTCAAGTTTTTTCTGGACCAGTGGCTCTCCACTATTCCTCAACATCATTGGGTGGGCTAAGTTGTTGGGCTTTGACTTCCATGTGGAATACAAACCGGGCAAGCAAAATGTTGTGGCAGATGCTCTTTCTCGTCGAGATAGTGATACGATGTCATTGATGGCTCTTTTGACTCCCCGATTTTCCCTTTTCAACGATATGCGAAAAGAGGTGGAGGGCACTTCTGAGCTTGCCCACATCAAGGCGCAAGTGCTGGCTGGTCATCTTGGTGCACCATGGAGCTTACAAGATGATTTGATACTTTATGACCACAATGTATATCTGCACCCAACATCCCCATCGCTCATGGCTATACTAGAGGTAGCCCATGCAGCCGAGGCATGAAGGTGTCTAGAAAATTGTGATGCGACTCAAGGCAGATTTCTACACTCCACGCATGAAGAATGCGCTGCAAGATTTTGTCTGCAACTGCCTAGTGTGCCAACAGAACAAGGTCGAGTGACTTTAGTCAGCCAGCTTGCTACAACCCTTAGAAGTTCCACTCCGCATCTGGGAAGACATCTCCATGGATTTTATCGAAGGTTTGCCATGAGTCAATGGAAACTCAGTCATCCTCACCATCGTCGGTCGCTTCTCCAAGTATGCACACTTTGTGCCATTAGCTCAATCATACACGATGGGCTTGGTGGCCCGTGTATTCTTCGACGAAGTGGTTCGATAGCATGGATTCCCAAGCTCCATCGTTAGCCACCGCGACCTAGTTTTCACCAGTCATTTTTTGGTCTGAGATCTTTCAACTCGCCGGCGTCGAGCTCAACCTCAGCTCGACGTTTCATCCTCAGGCTAATGGGCAAACCGAGGCGGTGAGTAAGATTATTGCAATGTACTTAAGATGCCTCACCGGAGACCGACCTCGACAATGGCTCCGTTGGCTCTCCTGGGCGAAGTATTGTTACAATACTTTCTTTCAATCCTCGCTCCGGGAGGCGCCCTTTAAGGTGGTCTATGGGCACGAACCACCTTCATTTCAGCAATATAATGGTGCTTCCCGGGTCACAGCAGTGGATCAATTACTAGCTGACCGTGACATGCCATTAGCCGATATTCATGAGAGGCTTCTATAGACACAAGAATACTATAAGCACAATTATGATGTTCACCACCGACAAGTGCAATTTAGGTGGGACAATGATTTTGGCTTCGTCTTCAACACCGTCAGGTCTCCACCATTGCCCTTAAGGCTCATCTGAAACTCGCGTCACACTTCTACAGTCCTTACAAGGTGCTAGAAAGGATTGGTTATGTTGCATACCGGCTTGAGCTCCCCGAGCATGCATCCACAACGTGTTTCATGTAGGCCTTCTCAAGCCCTACCATGGTGAACCCTCGGTAGTACACCACCCCTACCAGAGCTCCAACATGGTCGGGTCTACCCCTCGTCTCGTTCAGTGATCTATGCCCGGCTCGCTCGCGGTGTCTAGGAATTGCTCGTACAATGGCATGACCTTCCTGATGCCGAAACTTCTTGGGTTCCAGTAGACGACTTCAAACGACAATACCCTAACTTTCAACTCGAGGATGAGCTGTTTGCCGAGGGAGGGAGAGATGTCATGTAGGTTAAGTACTACAGCCGCAGGTCACGCACGGCTTAGGATGAGTTGGTGTCCGAATTAGTTATCAGGAGTTTCTTTCTTAATTGTTTAGCAATGAGATCAGGAGATTTAGTTATGAGTCCCTTTCGGATGGTGTTAGTATCCTAGTTGGTTGAGTTGGTTTCCTAGCCGGCTGGGTTAGGAGGCCTATTTAAAGAGACCAATTAACAATTATTAAAGCAAGCAAGGGTTAATCAACTTATCTCCCCTATATTTTCTCTCTTCTTCCAATCTCGTGCTTCTCATCTGATCTCGACGCAGCCTCCTCCCCCAGCACCTTCCTTCCGCTACCAAAGTCACACCACGGCTCCGGGCCCAGCCCAGGCCCCAGGCCAAAGCCGCCCGTCTTCCAAGGTACGCCGTCTTCCGAGACTACGCCTTGCGTTCTAGCTGGGGACGTGATACTGTGCTTAACATGCATGTCTCTATCACATTACGAGGCAGGCTACAATTCAAAAAAAATCAGCACGTTTCTCCAACTAATCAAGCAAGGAAGAGCAGGTAACTTGCACGACTGTACCATGAGCTAATCAAGCAAGAGCACAGTAACACCGGCAGCTGCCGTAATATAAACACTAAAGTACCTTGGATTAACCGAAAGACCAATTCGGACAGTAATAAATTAGGTAATTAACCTAACCTTCTGGGGTTTATAAAGAGCATGACTGATTCAACCTACAACCGCACATATGGAAACAGTTTCGTAGTTTTATCATGACAGGAAGCTTTTTCATTACAGTTGAGAACATTCTACAAGTAACAAGTAGGAGTCAGGTACTCAGGTTACAGACCGACCATTAGGATCCTTACTTTGCAATAGTAAAACATCACCAGCGACTATGGTCGAACTACTATGCTTGGACCATAGAGAGACACGGAAGGTCGACCTCGTGTCGTCACCAACTTCGAGCATAGTTCTCTGATACGCCCTTCTGGTTGTAGCATTTTGTTCCTGGGAAAGGAGCAAAAGAAATCTACCCTCGAGATGACAAGATGTGCTCATATCATACCACTCATCCTTTTCCCATCAAATTCTCTCCCCCAAAATTCCAATTGGAGGTAGGATTGCTACTTACCTGGCGGGGAAAAACGCGGCGAACGGACGCCAGGATCTGCACGAGGCCGCCGAGACGTCGATCAGCGGCCCGTACCAGCTGACAACTGCCGCCATGGTGCCCCCGCCGCCGGCCAGTGCCTTCGGAGTTCGGACCGAGCTATAGCGGACACGGCCAGTGCCCAAGGTCGAAACGGCTGGGAACGAGCGAAAAAAAGGGAGGAGGCGTGGGCTCGCGACGTTTATTTTCTCTTTCTGCGCGGAACAGACGTGAGATTTGCCCGCGCGGAGGCCTGCCGAGACACGCTAGGCGGGCCCAAAGAGCATGTAAAACCGAGCGTGACAACAAAACCTAACGAAGTGGGCCAGAAAGCGGTGCTCTCAACAGGCGCTGAAGTTGGAAATACACGTCCGTGCAAGCCCGCGGCACGTAGCCGTCGTTGGGGCAGCGTAGCGGGCAGCAGCACCCGGTGGACTGCGGCTCGGCTCGGCTCGGGGCGGCAGGACAAGGCCACTTGCGGCTGGAGCGGCGCGGGGCAAAAGCGCGCGGGCGCGGGGCGCTGCGATCGTGTCTCGTGCGGGCCGTGCGGTGTTGGTGGTTTGCAAGCGCGTGTCGCGCTGCATGCTGGCATTGGCAGCTGGGGGAAACGTGGAATCTGGTTGTAGTAGAGGTGGGAGTTGGGCCGGGTCGGTGTCGTGCCATGTCGGTCCACTTCGTCTCCAGTCAGACCCAGACATGGTCCAAAACTTATTGTGCTGGGGTTGTGCCGTGCTAGTCCAAACTCAGCCCAAAATTACTATATACGGCGGAGGTGGCGATGGTGGTGGCGACCGCCATCTTCATTCCTCTCGTGCCCGCCTAATTAAGAACCTAGTTAAAATTGAATTAATTGGTAAAAATATGGGCACGTAAATATTTCAGGGGAAAATTGAATTTTTATTAATATTTTACAGATATAATGTTACTGTCTCGTTAAAAACCTTACGCACCAGAGTGGGGTTCCCCGAGTAAGAAAAAGAGTACATCAACAACATACGTACATACTAACTACTCATCAATGTCGAGATCGTTCATGCGTTCGAGGTCAGCATACGCCTGCACGATCTCAAGATCCTCCAGTTGATGCTATTACTGCTCTTTAGCCAATTCCCAGTCCTTTGCGCATGTGATTCTCTCCACCATCTTAGGCGTGAGGGATGGTATTCTTTCTTCAATTATTCTCTCTGCCATGCTGAACGTTGCTTCTGAAGAGACAGTGGACACCGGCACCAGCAGAACATTCCGTGCAAAATGTGACAACACAGGAAATGTCCGCTTGTTGTTCTTCCACCACTCGAGCAAGTCTATATTTTCACTGGAAAGATCAGGATCGATGTTTGCAAAATCATGCTCCAGGTAGTGGTTTAGCTCTGAGACATGATTCCACACGGGAGCTGCCTGAGATTGAGAGGACGAAGAACTGGACTTGCCCTTTAGCTTCTTCCACAAGTCGGATGTCAAGCTTTTCTTTCCTTGTCGCGTCTGCTGTGAGACCTTCGATCTCACGCTGCTGCCGAATTTGTCATGATACATGCGGAAAACACGAAAAAGCTCATCTTTGACATGTGCGAAAGCTTCCGAGTAATCAAGACCGAGGCATTCACCTATTCCCTCCAGACCGAGCTGCAAATCTGACAACTTTTTCGTAGGATCGAAAATGATAGCAAAGCAATACACGTGTGAAATAGAACCAAAATATTTAATAAATTTTTCCTGCATTAGTGCGACAGCATGAACTAAAAGTGGATCCTTCCTAGATTTGGCAATCTTATCTGCAATTAACCAAATATATTCTATAACTAAGGGAGAGGTAGGGTAATAAACACCAGATAACATCTTTGTTGCTTTATAAAAAGGTTTTAAAAACTCTCGAAAACGACTAGCAATCTGCCAATCTTAATTAGTAACTACTAGTTCATTGTATTGAGAGTTAGCGTTGACAAAAACGGATATGACATGTTCGTACTCTTGTAAATTTTTTAACATGATATAGGTCGAGTTCCACCTCACCTTCATGTCAAGACCGAATTTTCTTGGCTCCTTCCCATTGACCACGCAGTACTCCGCGAACCTAGCCGCCACTTGTGAGGAATTTGTGAGGTAGCGAACGGCGTCGCGTACATTGTTCAAAAATTCTCCAATCGCTTGCATACCATCTTGAACAACAAGATTCAAGATATGACATACGCATCTCTGGTGGAGAACATAACCACCAATATACGTCTGCAAGCTTAGGGTGATGATGTTCATAGCAGTCGTGTTGGCTGATGCGTTATCAAGAGTTATAGAAGCAATCTTATTATCTATCTTAAAATCATCAAGTACGTGTAGTATACGCTCGGCAATGGCCTCTCCCGTGTGTGATTCGTTAATTAGCTTAAACCCTATGACTCTTGTTTAGCTTGTAATTGTCGTCTAAATAATGGGCTACAACACTAAGGTGGCACTTCTCTGGTGTGATGATGTCCAAATATCTGAAGTTATAGCAAAAGAGAACTAAACTTGTAGGAATAGTTCTTTTAGCTCTGCTAGTTCCTTACGATACATCCGTAAAATATCAGATGTAGTGGTTCTCCTACTAACATGTTGGTACTGTGCGCAAAAGCAGCATTGGATCATTTTTTCGAACCCGCGACTTTCACCCATCCTAATCGGTTGATCTTCCGCAACAATATATCTAGAAATTTCCTCATGAGCAGAAAGCGGGTTGTATACCCAAGTACTTACAGAGCCATCTGCCTCGAAGTTTAGCTGTGTTTGTACTCCTCCCCCTCGGCTCTACGCTCCGATCTTGCGCAAGCATGCTTTGTAGTGCCAGTTCAAGTGCCTTGTCCCAGCAGCTGCACGAGTAGATAATTTAGCTTGGCAATAATTACATGTTGCGATATCTACCGTTTGGCCGTCTTGGATTTCCTGGCTCCAGGTCATGTGCTTCCAGCAATTCGCGCTTCGTCCACACCCGCCAATGTTACCGTCCGTGGACGCAGGAGAGAACTCTGGATGCCCCATTGGCTCCGGACCACCCTGGTACTCCTCATAGCCCTCTGTACCGTCCATATGACGGTCATCCATACCATAGTATCCCATGCTTGGCGAGAACTGGCGAGCATCAACGGGAGTCGGAGCCGGGGGAGGACTAGGGGAGCGACGGCGAGAGCTTACACTAAGTCGCTCTGCTGTCCTTTTTGTGCTCCGACTCCTCGGTAGCATACCGCTCGGGAACTCCTTGGTGCTCCGACTCCTTGGCAGCATAATGGGTGAATAGATGGTGAATAAATGGGGAGAGTAGATGGATGTTGAAGAAATGAGGAGAGTAGATGGGATGATGAAGAAATGAAAGCTATTTTTTGTATGGTGAAGAAAAGAGATCAGTGAGTTAATTTTCGTTGGTGAGCACGACGATTGAAGAATGCTTGGTGATTTTATAGGCATGGTGAGTTACCGAACGTTGAAGTTTTCGAACGTTGCGCTTCCGAAATCCGAACGTTACCGCTCTGACGCTCTCTATCCGAATGAAAGCAAAACAATAAGTGTCCGTTTGAAAGCAAACTGATTTGATTTGAAAGAAAGCGAAAGTCGTGTCTCGATCTCTCGATTCCCTCGCCCTCTCTCTCTCTCTCTCTCCTCCTCCCTCCTCTTTTTCCCTCCCCCACTCTTTTCCCCGCCTCCTCGCCCCCGCCTCGCCCCGCCCGTCCCCGCCCCCCTCCATCGCCTGCCCCCGCCTCCTCGCCTCCCGCCTCGCCGTCCCCTCGCCTCGCCCCCTCCCGGTTGCCCCCTCGCCGTCCTCGCCTCCCCGTCGCCTCCACCGGCCCACCCCGTCCCCGCCGCCCGCCTCGCCTCCCCAGTCGCCGCCTCGCCTCCCCGTCGCCTCCTCGCCTCCCCATCCCCGTCGCCTCCACCCCCGGCCGCCTCCCTCTTCCGATGGCCGGCGATCCTCTTCCGATGGCTCGATGTGAGGCGTGGCGAGGATGGCGAGGAGGGAGGCGGCAGCGGCGGCAGCGGCGAAGATGTGCGGCGGAGGCGCGTGAGGAGGCGTGGCGGAGGCCCTCCCCATCCCCACCGGCCACCACCACGTGCCACAGACTCCATCCCCACCACCACCAGCGTGGAGGCGGTCGGTGAGGCGGAGCCAAGGCGGAGGAGGGGGCGGCGGCGGGCGGGAGGCGGGAGCGGCGCCGCGGCGCCGAGGTGGGGCGGAGGCGCTAGGAGGCGTGCTGTCTCACGGAGAGGAGGGTGGAGCCGGGAGCGGGGACGCCGACGACGACGCGGCGCCCCTTCAGCCTCCTCCGCGGTGGCCGCCGTCGCGGCCGGTCGTCGTCGCTGCGGCGTGCTCGCGCCTCGCGCCGCCGTCCGATCGGTATTGAGATCGGAGTCGGCGGAGGCGTGCGTAGGTGCCGGCGTGCCCAACCGTGCCGTCTTGCGGCCCGAGCACGCACGATTTGCCGCGTCGTCGTCGGTCGTCTTGCCGACCGGCGCTTGCCTTGCTGCCCAGCCGGTGGCCCGCCCGACACGTCGGGCGGGGCAGCTTCTTGCCGTGTCGAGCCGGCCGTGCTTTGGGCTGGCCCAAAAAGCCCAGCCCAACTCCCACCTCTAGGTTGTAGCCGCAGCGTGAAATGAGAAAAGGCCGTTCCGGTGCACAGCCATACGGCGCCGCTGTCGTTGGAACGTGGCGGAGCCACGGAGCGCCGGCGGAGTTTCGCTATTGCTCGCCTACACGAAGCCATGAAGACCTTTTCCCCGTCGGTGCACAAATTTTTAGCGCTAGTTTGCTTGGCTCAATCGGTAATCACCTCTCGCCGAGGTGACAGGGCTGTGGTATTACGTGTACACTTCACTCACTGGGTTTTGATTTTAGTATACATCTTTATACACACGTGAGTATATTCCAACGAGAACTTCATGAGATTATGGATTTATCACCATCCTTGGTAAATTCTAGACGTGCTTAGGGATGTATTTGTGAGTGGTAGTGTAGGTCTACCTTGTAATTGAAAAAAATCAATTTGCTCGAATCTTCCAACGTATTTACACCGCAGCGTGCGAAATCTCCACACACATCCAGACCGGGTGAGAGCCTGAGACACATCATTTTTTGACATTGGGCCTTAGCTCGGCCTAGTCTGACCGGGACATCGAATAGGTCTACTAGCAAAGTAGAGGCTTAGCTTATACGAACTATCACATCATGACATGTGTGGCCACGTCACTCGTCATCACCTCGTTAGGTTTATGATTTATCACCGGACAGAAGTCAGAAGATTAACGGGAGAGAAAAGTTATCCATCAAGTAACTGTACCTCGCACTACGCAAGAAGAAAAGTTGCTCGCACTCCGCAAGAAGAAAAGTTACCACTCAACAGGGTCAAGTTTTTCTACGGGCCAAGTTCAACTTGGCCACAACCATCTGGCAATCCGAGCTAGTCCTAGGAGTTGGGCCAGGCTTTTCCATGTCGGTCGACACGTCCTAACGCATGGCATGAAATAGTGCTAGCCGGGCTGGCACGCACGAATGCCCAGGCCAGCACGCATGAACACTTGGGCCAGGCCTGAGGATCGGGCATGTCAGGCGGCCTGGCCTGGCCAGTTGGGTAGTTCTTGGACCAACACGGCACAAATGTGGCATGGAGGCACAACAATGGCACACGGCTGGGCCTGTGGACGTCGAGGGACGGTGGAGTGGTGGACCGTGGGAATAGCCGGAGAGGGGGAGAGAGAGCATACCAGTACCTTGCCAGAAGCCGAATGCTGTCGTCATTGTCCATGTCACTATGTGGCCGTGGGTTCTTGGCCGTCACCTGTTGTCGTGGGTGCCGCCCCCGCCGTGGTCGCCACTGTCATCGCTTCCGACCTCCCTGCCAAGCCCTGCAGCGCTGAGGCCATCGCGCGCCACCATCCCTTGTCGCGCCAATGGTGGTGCACCAGAACATGAGGACGTGGGCTCCCACTTAGGATGCCGACACCACATGCTTGGCGATGCGGATCTCGTTGCCCACGTGCCACTCCTAGGTCCTGGATGAGAAGGACTCGAAGCCAAAGATGCCATCGCCGATGTTGAGGAGACGGTGACGTGGTAGTGGTCGATGTTGTCGTCGAAGCGAGACTTGTTGAAGGTGATGACGAGCGTTAGGTCCCTGAAGGTGTCGTGCTCGTGGTTGTGGGACGAGAGGCGCACGCTTGAAGGTGATGGGGTTGGCGATGTAGTAGAGGATAGTGGTGCGCTTGCGGAGGCGGATGAGGCCGTGGTGGAGACGAGGACTGTGACCTCCATGGGAAAGACGGAGAAGGTTGGGTCGGGTATGAGCTTCTTGGCACTGCGGAGTGCAATGAAGGAGGTGGCCCTAGAGGGGGTGTGGTGGAAGAGGCCGGAGAGGCGATTGGGTGGTGATGGGTGCGACCGCTCGTCCTCCTTGATGTCCTCGAGGTCGTGGGGGCGAGGGCGATGGGGACTGGGGAGACTAGAGTTGGAGAGACAGAGGTGGGAAGCCGACAGGGGATCCAGGATTAGGGAAAGGGAGGGGATTAAGCAGGGGAGGGAAACCGATGGGAGTGATATGACTTGGCAGTAGAGAAGCAACGAGCGGGGAGGGAGAGAGGCAATGGACAAAAAGCAACTTTTGCAACAGTCGCCAGTTCATTCTAGTGAGAAGATGGACTAGAGGAAGAAGACAGAGGAGTGGTAGAGGCTAGAAGACAAAGGACAATAGAAGAGGCAAGGCAACAAGCAAATGCAACATTCTTCATCTCCATGGCTATAAAATCCCCTCCCCTCCTCATTTTTCATCATATAGCTCAAGCAACAATTTCCATACTCTGTCTAGCTCTATATCGCTCATTCTCTCGATTTGTTTAGCAAGAAGAAGAAGAAGCTAGCAGGGGCCAAGGCACAAGAAAAGGCATGCCCCCATTGCCCCTGGTTCCCCTCCCGGGCAGGACGACGCTCACATCGATCCTCATCAACTCTCCCTGGGCATGGAAGACTACGACATGGATGACTGTCATATGGACGGTACAGAGGGCTAAAATGGATGCCGCCTTCTCACCCCCAGTCCTGGAGTCACATGGTGGGATTGAAGAATCATCATCAACCCCGACCATCCACTGTCGGAAGGGCGGAGTGCTGGAAGCATATGACCAAGAGGATCGACATTGTAGACGACCAAAGGCATGTAATTGCAGTATATATTTATTACAACCATGAATTGACTGCAAGTTTGGGTGGAGTGACATGGCATTTGAATCGACACTACAGAGTGTGCCTGCAAAAGCTGGGGCTAACCAAGGAGGAGGTGTTGACGCAGCTGAACTTTTCAGCCGACGACACTGTAAGGACGTGGATGTACAACCCCAAGTAGCATGGGATGAAATAGCACGATTTATAGTTTATGAAGATCTACCTATTATGATGGGCGAGAGCCATAATTTTGAAAGAATGATCCAACACGGCTACTGCCCACATGACCAACATGTGAGAAGGACCACCAAATATGATGATATATCGATCTACAATAGAGAGCTAGCTACACTGAAAGGAAAATTCCTAAAAGTTAGCATTTCATTTGCTTTAACTTCCGATATTTAGGCTTCCTCTCACTAAAGAACCTGCTACCTTAGTGTTGTTGCCCATTACTTAGATGAACAGTACAAGCTAAACAAGAGACTCGTATGATTTAGGTTAATGGATGACACACACACCGGAGAGGCCATCGTCGAAGGCATACTTGAGGTAATTTGGAATTTTAAACTAGATAATAAGACTCTTTCTATCACTCTTAATATTGTTCGACAAATACGACGACCATTCAATTCCTCACTCCCCAATTGCAGTGGTATATACGTGGATATGTTCTCCACAAGAGGTGCGTATGTCACATTATCAATCTCGTTGCCCAAGATGGTATGGATGTAATTGGTGGTTGTTTGAACAATATCCGCAACGCTATTCGTTTCATCTCAAGTAACCACCCTGTGGCTACCAGGTTCAGGAGTATTGCAAGGCCAATGATATTACAACAAGACAATTTGGTTTTGACATGAATGTGAGGTGAAACTGAACATACATCATGCTAAAAGTTAAAAGGGCGTGAAAATATTATAAATATCTTTGTCAATGTTAATGCTCAAGAGAATGATTTCATACTTATTAATTCGGATTGTGCAAGTGTTAATCGTTTTCAAGAGTTTTTATACTCTTTCTATGAAGCAACTAATGAGTTATTCGGTGTTTACTACCCTACCTCATGCTTTGTGATCGATTATATGTAATACCCAGAAATTTAATCGGGAAAAAAGAAAAGAATTCGGGAGAAGGAGTGTAATATCCCGGAATAGGAACGGTAAATTAAAGAATTAGACGGGAGGAGAAAAGAGAATTAGAGGAATAGTAATACCAAAAAAGAAAGGGGGTTATCCGCTTTTATTCGACAACCTAGGCCGCGGGCCGCGGCCCAGATGAGGCCTTTTGGTGGCCGGCCAAGGGGGTGTTCCCATCCCCACAAAACCCTAAACTCCCCACCCCTTCCCCCTTTTCCCCCACTTGGAGCCGCCACTTCCACCTTCCCCCTGCGCCAGCGCTGTTGCTCATCAGATTTGGGTAAGTTGCGTACATTTTTTGATCTTTCCGCCTCTTAGAAAGTTGTAGCCCTCAGTCTTAGATTTCTTTGGGCACCGAGATCACTAGATTTGGACTTACGGTTTAGGAGTTATATTAGTTTTACCACGACTATCCAGTAGATCTGACGAGAATTGACAGTTGTCTTGTCTGGCCATATTGAATTTTTTAGATGCTGAATCAGAAAGTCCACCCAAAATGAATATTGTAGAGAATTCAGTAAGATTTCTAAGTTGATAAAGAACACAATTTTTAGAGTTGGCAATCAAAATTTATGGAGTTCTTACCGCCGCTGTTTCGCTGACTGTCAGATTGCAGAGATAGAAACTTTACCTGAATATAAGAATTAGTAGGAGGCCGAATCAGGGGACTTGCCCAACTAGATTATTGTATCTGGTTTTGTCATGATTCCATATTGGTAAAGATCACTCAATTTTGACTTATAGATTAAAAGTTATGCTATGTTCTTTGCTACTGGTATGCTGTCAGGACAGATGTCTGTCAGGCACTTTCAACTACAGATTAGTCTTATTTGTGGGCATAATTAGGAAATCTGGTCTCCTAGTGTTTTGAAGATTTTTCTGTTAAGTTTCTTTTGGCACTGGTCTCATATCATTCCGAGTTCCAGAACTTAAAATATGATTTTTCTAGTACCGCTGTCCAGTAGGAGGGGCAGGAGTCTGAATAGAGTGATGCTAGTTTTAACTCCGTAGATTTCGTAGAATAGCCAAAGGGTTAATGTAGGTCACCTGTAGCTATGTCAATCCATATTTTCTTATATTGAATAATTATTTGTGTAGGCGGTGAGGCGGTGAGTGGAGGTGCACCGTTGTTGTCTCTTAGCACGTCACATTGCGGAAGGCAAGTACCATGAGTTAAAATGTGTTGATTTCAATTGTATGCCTGTTGATGTGTTTCATTTGTGAATGTCCTTGATATTTGTCCATGTTGTTTATTTCGATTCAAATGGATAATTCTTGTGAGTAAAGATAAGGACATGCATATCCATTGTTTCATTCCATTCATATACTGTTCAATTTCCATCCACGGGAGTGGAATTTGCTAAGACCCATCAATTCCAGTATGGGCACGTAAGACCCACTATTCCAATGTGGGCGGTTCGGACACCCGTATGAAACGTTCTTCATACGGTATTTGGGTCCCCGGTCTTTGTTAAGTACGGGCTTAAATGAACACCGACGGGTGTATCCCTCGCTATACCGGTATAAGCAGTTGAATAGTCCTTTTCGTTTCAATGCATACGTCCATTACATTCATCCTCACAACTTTAAAGAGACTTGTGTATAACTTGTGAGATTGTTGTCTCATTTCAGTTATGTCATGTTTAAATGAACATTATACTTGCTGAGTTTCGACCCACCCTTGTTTTTCTGTGTTTATTTAGGTGATCCTTGTTGGTGATGATGTTAATGGGAGGGAGTAGACCAGCACGTTCCACACAGATCATCACATTATATTTTCATTAATGTTTTCAACTATGTTTTTCTTTGATGAGAGATGAATGTAATGAGTATCGTTTAGACTTCATGTCATGCCGTTCCACGTTTAGTTTCTTGAATATTCGTCATTGATGAATTGGTTATTTACACCTCGTTACCCTGTTATCGTTAATTGGTTAGATGCATATTGAATCTTATTCCGCAAATTGATGGTATGTTGTGCTTTTAGGTAACATTTTGGCTTCCGAATAGCCAGGGTGTTACATTATATTTGGCTAATTACAGAGTCATTTTGCTAGATATAGAAATGATGCACTTTTAGGCCCTATCGTTGCACTGATGGAGGTAAAAATTCTCAAATATTTTATTTCTATATCACATCTCTATTGTTTTGCTACCATTTTTATCCACGCAAGAAGTTGGACCTATTGAAAACTGCTATTGAGGGAATAGGTGAGACACTCGATTTGGATTTCTTCGTCACTTTCAACCATGTGAGCTCTTTCGAGTATTCATCTCGCACTAAAAAAGTATGGTGCCAATGAGATAGAGTCGTATGCTTCGGAGCAAGCGGCGCAATCATCCAGGGGAAGCGTGACGGCCCACTTGTGGAAGAGGATGAAGGGCAAGGAATCCAGTTCTCTGTCATCTCAGTCGTCCATAATCACAAGGTGTAATCCTAATGCTGAACTCAATCACTTCCTCGCCCACAATTTTGCAGCCACCGATCCTACCCTTTCAAGTGAGAAGGTCAAGCTTCTTGAATGGTGGAGGGACAACAATCGTATATTTCATGTGTTGTGCCATTTCACACGGTATGTCCTAGTCGTTATAGAGTTGATTGTCTCTTCCGATGCAACATTCAACATGATCGGGAGAATAATTGAAGAAATAAGATTGTGCCTTACGCCCGCAATAGTAGAGGGAATCACCTACCTCAAGGATTGGTAGAAAGTAGATGAGAGGCAACAACATTAATTGGAGGATCCCGAGATTGCGCAAGCATTAGTAGATCTCAACATCGAGTAGTCGATATGTATGCATATATGTAGTTACTATACTCTTTTCCTTACGGGGAACCCCACACAGGGGTATAAGATTTTAAGGAGACAATAACAATGTATTTATAAAAATATCAATAAAATTTTTATTTCCCCAATATTTACTTATCCATAATTTTGCGCAATTACTTAAATTCAACACCTTCCCCCCTTTTTTTCCTTTCTCTTTCTTTTTCCCCTCCTCTATTTTTCTTTTCCCCTCTTCTCCCTATTTTAGCTGGCAGCTGCCTCCTCCTTTCTTCCCCTAGGTCTAGTCCCTTCTTCAATCCTCCCTCGATCTCCCATCCTGGATCCCCATGCACCAAATCAGGGCATCGTGCGGCCGCACCCATCCTCAAACCTCCACGCCTGGTCGCCCCACCTCGGTCCCATCTACGAGAGCGCCACGACAGTCAGGGGTGGAACTAGAATGGAAATTATCGAGGTTTACTATTTCACCGTATATATAACAATAGATATAATTTCAAAGCAATATGGTACTAAATAGTAATATATTCAGCAACTTTTAGCATTAATATTTCAACATAACCAATGGCAATGTGCAATGATAAAGAAGTAGCAATCAAAATGCTTACCAACATAAAGAAACTCACTAATAATATTGTTAATTGTAGCAAAGTGAAGCAACTAAGGGCGAAATCATGGATAAAGATAGTCGACATGAGCAAAATACATCATCCAACCTTAATGACCTTTATAAAAAAGAACAAAATGAATTAAAATTATCTAGTAAAAAAGTAGAATAGTCGAATAAAAGTAAATACATTACTTTTTAGTATTTACGTTCTTTCAAGTTCATAAAACGATGAACCACAACGTCACTGGTAACTTTATTCATTTTTTCTTTCTCCACATAGCAAATTAGGCTATCATTCATGAAACCATCACTGATGCAATTGCGCAAATAATTTTTCACAATTCTGATCGCTGAAAAACACCTCTCAACTGTGGCAGTGGCGATAAGCAATACTAGTACTAGCTTCAAAAGTCGATAAACCAAAGGATAACAATGATGTTTCCTTGTCTTCACCATTTTTTGAGAGAGTTGGTCAATAGTCTGTATGTTGGAGAACAAGACCAACAAAACTCTCCTTTATAATTCCACAACTATCAACATACCACAAGACCACTGCCATTTGTTCTTTGCAAGAGACATCTCTGAACTCATTAACAAGCAAGCAAAACACATCATGTTCAATTTCTGTGAGAATAGAATGCAATAAGTCCTTTGCAAAACAATGAGCAATCTCCTTCTGAATGGGAGGAGAGACCATAAGACAATTACCTACAATATTTTTACCTACCACCTTGCCTAAACAAATAGCTTGGATCAAATTGAGTTTCCTCTTCCTAATTAATATCTTCTATAGGTTAATTCCTAGCATTAGTAGCGCTATTTGACGCTTTTCTCTTCAGAAACTTTTTCATAAATTTGCCTGTCATTTTTCCCGATTATTTGAAACCTCAATTAGATGTTGTCAATTGCCGTGTTCAACAATCAACAATAAAAATAATAAAGCATTAAAGTACAAGCATCAAATACACGTGCGTGTAGATATGTGTTTTTACTTAGTTGACATTGATTGAGCAAATGAGCACAAGCAGTAGCAGTCATCAACCAACAGATGATAATAATGCACTAATTTAATTTGGTTGCTTCTAATTAAGACATACACACAAGAAAAGGGTTCCAGTATTCCACCTTACCCACGTAAGTATAGTATGCCTATCTGTGTATACTTAAATCTGTTAAGAAGTCGGACCCAGGCCAGAGTCCTGGCCCAAGGTGGGCTCCTCATCCATCAGTAGCCTATATAAAGGAGGGGAGACCCCAACCATTGTACTATAGTGTTTTAGAAGAGCAATAAGGAGAATCTGAAGTCCCCTCATATCTCTTTGTTCAATCTATTATTTTATTCATGTGTTCTTGCGTTGTTATTATGATTCTGAGTTTGACTACGAGGTAATCGCTCGGACTGGACTCGCCAGCAATGGTTCCTCAACACGTTATCAGCACGATTGACTCTCCTCGAATCGAAAGGTAACCGTCGAAGAACGACGCTCGTAGATTGAATTATTTTTTCTAGCTTGATTTCGATTATGCAAATTTGGCTTTCAGATTGGGTTTTTCTACAGTGCAAATCCGCTCTAATATACCGCGGCCGACTTGAAGTCACCAGCATAATGTCGATCGGTAGATTGCATAGAAAAGTGGATTTCAATTGTACCATAGATTAAAAATTGCAAACACGTTCTAATCTACCGCGAGCCTACTTGAAGTCGTCGGCCAAGCCGATCCGTAATTGCATGAACGGTAATTGCATGACCAGTAGTCCTCGGATGAATAGTACACACATCGCATGATCGAATGAAAAAATTGGTCGACGGTCGGCCTTGTAGAGCCAAGCGGTTGCCGACGACCGCGCCGCCGCCGCACGGCACCACCCCTGCACGTGGCCGCCTCGCAGGTGTCCCACCGCGTCGTGTTCCACTCAACGGCCCATATCTCACGCGCGCATGAACCGCAGGCCTTGCAGGCCGCGTCGCTTCGCTTGAAGCCGGCGCCGCCGCTTGAGCCGCCAACGCCCATGGAGCCGCTCCTAGCCACCCGCCAGCATGCAGCCTCCAACCCACGCATGGCCAGCGACGACACCACACCGCCCAAAGAGAAAAAAGGAAGGGGAGGATGGATGGCACCGCCGCTCGGCCGCCTCGCGGCGCCGCCGCCCGACCGCACCGCCCCACCGCCGGCCGCCGGTCCTCCATGCGTGCACCAAGATATGGAACCAACGGCGCCGCATGAGCCATCGGACCCGCCTCCGCCAGCCGCCATTGCCGTGTCGGCTTGCCGCGCGCCCACCTCCGCCACTTGTGTGCATTGCTAGAGGCCGTTGCTCGTGCTGCGCTCGAGCGCCACGCCACCGGTCGCGCTTTGTGGCTACTCTCGCCGGCCGTCTCCAATGGAGCTCCCATGGAGCTGCCGCCGCCATTTAGGTGTACCGGGGGTACGAAAACCCTACCCCTACTCTTAAAATGGCCAAGTGGGTTGGGCGCCCATGGGCTGGTTCAGGCCAAAAAGGGCCGTAGAAATTGGCCCAACCGGCCTAGCTGAAAAGGAAAAAGAAAAAATGGAAAAAAGAAAAGAAATCTTGAACTTTGCAAAAAAAGCCCTCAAAAATTCTAAAAATTAAGCGTAAAGTTTTCTCAGAATAGAAAATTAGCAGTTTAGCCTCTGAAAATTGCAGAATTCGTCGAAAATTCATTTTCCAACAAAAAAGGGCCTCATGAATTCAAATTTTGAATCAATTGTAGCATTTGAAGCATGTTTAACTTTGTTATTGTTATTTCTATGTAATTTATTTATTGTATTTACTGTTTTGATTATCTGTGATTGTTTACATTACTTTTAATCATGAAAAATGGCAGTAAATCATGAAATATGCATAGAAAAATACGGGATCACGAATCGGGAGTTCGAAGAACATTACAAGAATTTTGCAACAATTTTATATAAATTACTAGTAGTAATCTTATGAACTATTTGCATGAATATGAAGATGACTAGCATCACAAACTAGGGATTCGAAGAACTGACCAAGATGGCTAGAATTTATACATAATTTGTACTTGTCTTCAACTCTGTGGTAATGTAATCACAGATGAGCAGAAGATTGAGAAGACCCTCTCTACCTTTTACCCAAATGCGGTACAATCCGCACACAACTATCGTGAAGACGGCTACAAGGAGTATGCCGAATTAATTGACATTATGCAAGTTGTAGAAGTTCAAGATGATGTTCTAAGAAAGAACTATATCTCACAGCCACCTAGTAGCAATGTTGGCCATGAAGCCAATGCTAGCAGCTATAAGGTGATGAAGCCTCTTATGAATAAGAGGGGCAAGAAGGGTAAGGTCGTGGGTCGCACGTTGTTAATGGTTTCCAGTCTAAGAAGAAGGGCATAGGATAGCATGAAGCACACCTCGCAATTACAGGTACGGAGGATCCACATCCATTAGTTGCACTCATGGATGTGGTCAGCCTAGTAGTAGCCCCCATCATCCCTCCTTTGGACATCGCAGCGGCCACATTCGTAATTGCCCAAGAGGAGAAGATCTCCATATAGCAGATCGAGGCAGAAGTTTCTACATACTTCGCTGATTCGATTTAGTATACGCATTGCACTTAGATCCTTTTTACAGTCACTTGCAGTTTGTGATTGTGATGAAAATTTGAATAATGGTTTTAAGCTCTAGGAGAGCAAAGTATTAAATTCTTATGATGATTAGTGTAAGGTTTATTTTCCGTATTTATAACAGCAAGTTATGTTCTGATATCTGAAGTATTTTATTTATGTGTTGCTTTCTCCCTACTGCATATTAATAAAGTACCTAGTATTAGAACGCGTGTGGCGCCTTTTGGAGGAAGTGTGCTTAGCAGGTAGCGGCACAATGAATACCACCTTGAGAGAGATGATATTTTTCAGTCGATCAGCAAGAATGTTGGTATCCTTACGACAATCGCGGGCAATGATAATAGTATAATATGCTCAGAAAGGACCATAGTTATACTCCTGATGGGCACAACTTTGGTCATTAAAGAAGCCTTGTTGTACTCAAAATCGACTAGAACTCTCAAGGGTATTCGCGCTAATGGTTTCCACGTAGAGATTGAAGAAGAGTATGGTAAGGAATACCAACTCATTACAAAGTGTAAAAAATAGAAAAGGGTATTAGAACGACTTTCTTCATATGAAACTGGGCTATACTACACAAATATTAAGGCACCTGCAACCTATACTGTCCTGAAAACCGTATTTAGCAGCTCTGAACTTTTCTATCTCAAGCATGATAGATTATGCCGCCTAGGTCTTAGGATGATGAGAAATATAGTTAACAATTCAGTGGGATATAATGTCAATGAAAAGAATTTCCCGAATCAGAAATTTTTTTGTGTGCCTTGCATGTGCCACCGGGAAATTAATTACTAGACCTTCTGCTATGAAAGCGCAGGATGAAGTCCCTGCATTTCTGGACTATATCCAAGGAGATATTTGCGGTCCTATACAGCCTCTGTTAGGGTCATTTATGTATTTTATGGTGCTCATCGATGCTTCCTCGAAATGGTCGTACATACGTTTATTGTCTACGAGAAACTACACTTCTGCAAAGCTAATCTCGCATATAATTAACATTAAGAATAATTTCCCTTATCATCATGTGAAGTCCACCTGAATGGACAACGTCGGAGGATTTAGGTATTTGATGATTATTGCATGAAAATAGGAATTAAAGTTGAACATTCCATACCGTATGTCCACACCCAGAATGGATTAGTAGAATTTTATAGAATTGTAATTTACCAACTACATGTTGGGGACACGCAGTCCTGCCCGCAGAAACTCTCATCAATTTTAAACCATCGACATATAACATCCATTCACCTATGCAACCAGCGCAAGTGTTAGTATCAAAAATTTCTCATCTTCGCAGATTTAGTTGCAAGGTTTATGTACCTATACTATCACTACAAGCGAACTGCAATGGGCCCTCTCCAAAAGCCTAAGATATATGTTGGTTATGAGATAACATCCATATTCAGGTATTTGGACACTATGATTGGAGATTTGCATAATGCCCGATTCGCTGATAGTATATTAGGTAAGGTTAGTTTCCCGTCATTAGGGGAGGAAATCAACCTCTTGATGAAAAATATTGGGAAATAATTGAAGTCCAGAAGATAATTGAAGTCTAGAAGATAATTAAAATCTATACACATGACCCACGCACTGGCGAAGCAAATTGAAATCCAGAAGATAATTGAAGTCTAGAAGACAATTGAATCCATAAGATAATTGAAGTCCAGAAGATATTTGATTTGTAAACATTAGCGAATCAACTACCTAACTATTTTAGTAATTTGAAGAGTATGACCAAGTCGTATATGCCTGTATGCAATGCACCGGAGAGGGTTGAAATACCAATGAAGGTATCCATAATCATGTCCTAAGGCATCGGAAAGGACGAGAACTCCGGCCCCTTGAATCCGAAGTAACCGAGGACGTCTGGTGAAAAGGATAAGAAGGACTTGATACAGCTGATCACCAAGTTCTCCAGAACCAGAAGAGGAGCCAGTTGAGACCTAGCACCAGTATGACACTTTCAGGAAAGACATAGCACAATTGAACATCTCCATGAAGGGAGATACTAGTATGGATGCGTGCGCACACATCGGAGTTGGAAAACTAAAGGGACTTGCCTCTGTAATTGAAAGCAGTGGCGAACAACCAAAAACATTAGAAGTATCGTCCCATGGAGAAATAGCTATAAATTATGTAATCACGAGAGAATCTATGAATAGAACAACAGCTAATGTCGATATTTATATTGTAAAGAAAATTACCACAATCATTGATCTTGATCGAAAGCATGCATTGCTCGCTGAGTGTAAGAAAAGATCAGATTGAGAAGATTGGAAGAAGACAATAAAAACAAAATTATTATATATGAATAAAAGAATGGTGTTTAGGCTTATAAGCCTCCCCATGTACACCCCGTAGGACATAAGTGAGTATTTATTCGAAACAAAAATAAAAATAATAAAGTTGTAAGATATAAAGTAAGATTTATTACACAAAATTTTACTCAACGATCAGCTGAGTGTACTGTGAATTTGTGATTGGGGTGGGATGGTAAAAACGAAGTGATCCCTGTTAATTTTTTTTTTGAACCCGGTGTCACATACCCGGTGTCAGGAGCGCACCGACGACCAAGGCGGACAAGAGCAGTTGCGGGCTTGCGGCGAGCTAACACACGGCAGCGGCGGGCAAGCGCGACGTCTGGGTCGAGGTAGGCTACCAGCGCGTGGCGCCGACAATAGGGCCAGCGCAGCAGCGGTGGTGGCCCAGGTATATGTATAGACACGATGTGCCTTGCTTGTGCTGACCCGGCCGTGCATGTTGACGTGTTGGACCTCGCCGGCGGCTAGCCGTCGCGGCACGGCCCAATTCCCAGCAGATTCCGAGCATAGCCTTCCCCAGTCCGCACGGCCGTCCCGTCTGGCTTGCCCGTCTCCCAAACGTAAAGAAAAGAATCAATCGCACGCATTTCGACGACCTTCCTCCCACTTTCCTCCCCCTGCCCGGCCCGCGCCTCCGCCTCCTCCTGCACCCACCGCCGATGCTGCCGGCGTCACGTTCTAGCCCGCCACCCTGACGCCACCGCACGTACCCGCGGCGATGCCCCTCCACCGCCAGAGCCTCGTCCCGGTCCACCCTGGCGACTGCCTCAGTTCGTACGAGCACGGCTGCTCCTCGCCGCCCTCCCCTCCTCACACCCTTCATCCCACCGCCTCCCCTCCCCCCTCGCCTCCCCCTTGGAGCCCTTCTTGGCCTCCTTGCCCTCCTATCCCGGGTCTTGCTCCCTCCCCTTCTCCCGTCCATGGCGCCCCCGGGGGAAGGAGAGACCAGGGGGGAACCCGCGGCTACAACTCCTCAGGAGGTGGCGCCGCCGACCACCACCACCGATTCGTCACCTTCATCGTCATCGCCGCCGCCTCGCTCGCCTTCCTCTCCCTGATCCTCTTCGGCGTCTCCGTCGCCGTCCGACGGCGGCGGCGGCGGCGGCGGCAGGCGCTCCTTGCCCCCGCGCCGGACGCGGTGGCGAACGTCGAGGACGGCGGGAACGACGACCCCGAGGGTGTCGGGGGAGTGGTGCACCACGTATGGTACATCCGGACCGTAGGGCTCGACGAGGCGGCGATCAATTCGATCGCCGTGACGCAGTACCGCGCCGGCACGGGGCTCCTGGGCGCGGGCGACTGCTCCGTCTGCCTCGGCAAATTCCAGGACGGCGAGCTCGTGCGGCTGCTGCCCAAGTGCGGCCACGCGTTCCACGTCCCCTGCATCGACACGTGGCTCCGCGCCCACGTCAACTGCCCGCTCTGCCGCTCCGACGTGCTCGACCGCGCCGCCACTGCCGCCGGAGGCGGCGGCCAGTCAAACTCCAACCCACCAGTTGATCCAGATGCGAACGCCAACGCCGCAACCGAGCAAGTGGCTGCCGCGAGCGACTCAATCTTGGAGCACGAAGAGGAGGAGAATGACCAAGAAGCGCCACCTGTGGAAGGAGACCAGCACGAGCAACTCAGCTCGCCGGATCCATCGCCGCAGCAGCTCCCCAGCCCGCTGCCGCGTAACGTGCGGCGCGCCGCTTCCATGGACGCGGCGATGGTGTCAGCCGCGGCAGACGTCGAGGCTTTATTGCGGTTGCCGGAGGGTGCTCCTGAAGAGGTGCAGAGTGGCAGACAGAATCTTGGGACTGGTGCGTCTTGCGTGAAGGTATCGGGTTCCGGCCATCTGAGCAGTCTCAGCACGGAGAGGCCCGCATCCGGCGGTGTCCCAAGGTCCTTCTTCTCACGGCATTGCCGTGCTCGGAGCTCGGTGCTGCCGCTGTGACGGTGCCGAGATACCGAGCTGAATTTTGCTCGTTGCTAATAATGTTACTATTGCACGTGGTCGATGTCTCAATCTGTGTAATACTTGTTACTTGTAATCTTAAAAATGAGGATTGCGAGTTGAAACCCAAATGCAGTAAAGAATAATCTGCAATTGAGAAACTAGTCCCATGTGGTACAGAACACTCTGATGAGCTTGCAGGCGTAGTATTTAGTCCAGTAGGTGAATCTGATCAACGACTAAGCAAAAGGCCATTGCGGTCAAGATGGTGGAGACGAGCATCTCTTTCAATTTCTATGGCTTTCTTATCTTAAAAGCGTCCTAAGTACTTGCATTTCACTTGTTGAACGTGTATACATGAATTTATTACGAGCATTCATGGATGGCTTCGTAATTGCCTTTGTTAGTACTAACTAGTATTTGTTTCCTCTCATGGCTTAGGATTAGAAGCTTAGAAATCAGAACACCGATATGCTGTCTTCTGGATTAGTGTTTGTTATCTGCAATCCTGTCGCACGTAGTGAATTATCCTCCCTTGCGTTTTCTACAGGCTGATACTACGGTTGTTGGGAAATTTCATTTATACATACCTCAACTACTCCCAAAGAAACCTTGAATTCGATTGGTAGTCTATTCTAGGTGAGATGTACATCGGCGATGCAGCAATTAAGCCACGCGTTGCCACCACACTTTTTCTGGCTAACAAATTGTCTGCCTCAAGCGTGACAAGTTTTAGCTAAAAACTGTGTGACAGGTGGAGGTGGGGCATGGGGTCAAAAAAGTGTGGTATGCATACCACGAACATGACAACAAACCAAACGCTGGCAAGTTGCCACGACGAAACAAACACCACTCCAACTCTGCAGCGCTGGTAGCATGTTCCCTGTGACCCTGTCCCTAGCGACAGCGTTTAAAGCGTGAACGGTACAGGGCGGCAGGTACGGAGTATCAGGTTCAGAGAGGCGCTCGAGACACATCAAAGTTCAGATAACAGAGAGGGGCTCCTGAAGTATGCATTTCCCGACGACATCACAGCTACAGCCTAGAAGAGAATCCCCATTATTCAGTTTTTAGGAGTTAGGGCGCGTCAGATCATCTTTTAGCAGATTCAAATGAAATTGAGAGAACGTATTGAACCGATTTAATATATTAAAAATATTGTTTTTAACATATATATATATATATATATATATATATATATATATATATATATATATATAGAATCGAATTATACTTAAGAGTCGATTCAAAACATTAAATAACTCATATGATCATTAAACAACTATATAGGAGAGAGTGCGATTAAGAGATGATATTATTATTTTGTGATTTTTAATGTAACGTGGGTCCCAGCTATTAGTAGATATCGGTTCAATGCATTGGAGAAAAACAAACTCAATTCCTATAATGCTTATGTGGCATGACTTTGAATCGACATCGGTTCAATACATTAGATATGCTCTCAGGAACCGTCACATGACAGACTGATTTGTTATGAATATTATGTGTATATTGAAGAGACTCAATGGACAATATATATATGATGTACAAAGGGTGCATGTCATATACAGATAAGGTAATACAAAAGACAGATAAAGAACACAAAATAATCATATCTCTAATATATCTTCAACACCCCTCTCAAATGCAAGGCGTATGCAATAACATTGCATTTGAAAATGGTTAACACTAAATTAGGAAAAATCCAAAGTCCGAGTCTTGATAATATCGCCGTATCATGCAGCTCTTGAAAAATATGTCGACAAAAGATCTCCCATCCGATGTTGTGCGACAGCCCATAAAGCACAAGGTACAGGCGCAAAGTCGGCCGCGGCAACATGACGAAGAAGATGATGAAACCGACAAAAATAAATAAAACCGTCAAATCAAGCTGAATAGGAATAGATAAAGCATGACGGCTCAGATCGAAGCTCAAGACGCAGCGGCGTAGTGTACAAGAAGCGCAACAGAGGCGCAGTGCACAAGAAGCGCGGCGGCCTTAAAAGCTCAGGGCGGCGGCTAAGAGAGAGCGGAAGCATCATAACGACGATCTGCAGCAGCTCGAAAAAAAGAGCGGCGGCTGTTGTTATGTCAATGAAATTCATATGTTTCTATGACTGATAATAAATTTATGGACTCACACAACTTAAACGAACTAAAAGATAAAGTTTGACTTAGATGGATAAAACAGTAGAAATAAAAAGATATAAAGAAATAAAAAATCTACTGACACTTCAGAGGGAGAAGCTAATTTGCCAAAACCCTTGACATAGTTCACTTTGTTCTTCTTAAAGAGGCCTGCTATCCCTTTCGTGAGCCCTGACACAGCCTTGTCTTTCTGAGCCATCATTGCCGGAAGATCCACTTCCAGATTAGATAGCTTCACACCATGGTGTGCAAAAGAACTCTTTGCTTCGTGGTACATATGACATGAGTGCAACAGAGCCTTGGAGGGGATGCATCCGACGTTAAGGCAGGTCCCACCAAGAGTGCCCCTCTTCTCGATGCAGCTGGTCTTTAGCCCCAGCTGTGCCGCCTTGATCGCCGCCACGTACCCTCAAGGCCCGTCGCCCACCACCACGACATCACTCTCCTCTCCCGCCGCCGCGTACGCCCTCCACGCGGACACCGCCACCCCGGGGGCGTGCGGCCGCCACAGCACAGCATCCGCCGCTCGCCTCCTCGCCAAGATCATCAGCGCCATCCCCCATTCGCTTCGGCTTCTTGGTGGGTTGGTGTTCTTCTCCTTCTGGCCTCTGCAGGGAAGAGGAGGAGAGAAGGGGACAGAAACGAAATAGGAAGCGCTTACCTACTGCGGTCAGATCAAGGAGGGAGGCTCGAAGACGTCGGGTAGAGACGGCAGTGGTGGACAGCATGCTCGGATCCAAGAAGATCGGATCTGGAGGCGACGGGTACGAGGCAGTACAAGGTTGACACAAGAGGAGCTGGAAGATGAGGCAACTCCGGATCGAGGCGACGCCTGAGACAGTAGCAGCCCGCGGAAGAGCACGGACGACGACGAGAAGCCGCCCGGGAGCGAAGATCGGTCCTCCCGGAGCAAGCGGTAGCGGAGGTGACGAGAGTCTCGGCGGCGGCGGCTACATTAACCCTAACCATAACATTTGTTCTGATACTATGTTATGAATATTGTGTGTATATTGAATATTGAAAACCACAATGAGTAATATATATAGCGTGTACAAATAATACATAACATATACAGATAAAATAATATAAAAGACAGATAAAGAATACAAAATAATCATGACTAACTTGCAGCTGAGACGCTGCCGATGGGCCGTCTCATTTCACATCTCTGTCCAGGCTGCTTGGTTCCGAGTTCTTGCCATTGTCGACGACTCCCCCATCGTTTCTTTCACTGCCGGCGGACTCGGCTTCAGCTTCCCCTGCAACACACGACCCGACCATGCATGACGGAGAGCTTACGGCATGATGCAGACAGAAGCCTCCACCTTTGCCGCCGCTGCCGTTGCCTGACGCTAAACCTCTCGTCAGTGTGTGTGATGAACGGTACACTGATAAACTCGTTCACTTCCTCGAAGGCAGATTGACGTAAACCCAACCATTAAAAAAGCCAACTGCTTTGCAATCCCATTACGGACAGGAACCTTCCAGAGAATGATTAGAGCGCAACTTCTCTGGCTTAGAGCTCACGCTCGCAAGATAATGCAAATGCTCCTTCCACTAACAACGTTTCTTATTAAAACAAGACTATCATCTATAGGACAAAAGGCAGAAAACCATAGAGTAGTGCACTTTTTTTATTTAATTATTTTTAAAAATATATTTTAAAGATAACTTCTCACAAATTTTATTTTCAATTCTAATATCCTTGATTACGTTGTAACACGTGACGTGATAAAAGCACGTTGTTATGCTACGGTCCTCGGTGTAACAAATGAGTGCTGTCACGTCACTCATCTTGGTATGACAGAATTTAGCTCAAAAATGAACGCGTGTTGGCTCGAAAGGCTATCGTGGTATGTTTGATCACGTCGCGGTCGATGGTGTGACAATACAATTTGATCACAGGTCAAAATTGAAAATAAAGTTAGAGAAATATTATTTTTAAAATATTTTTTAAAAATAGATTAAAAATAAAAAAGCTCGAGAGTAGTCACTGAGTTTCTCTATTGTCATTTTTCAATACTACGAAATTTACAAACAAAACAAAACCTCAGTTTGCGAGAGTCTAAAGGAGTTAGAAAATTTCAGGCCTTACAGATAGAGTATCTATGTGAAAAATATTCCTAAACAAACAAACAAACAAAAAAAAAGCACGACTTGTCAATTTTTTTACAGTCAATCTTTCCAGGCCCGCCGCCCCGGTGGAGGTAATCACGGCCGCCCCGCCGCCGGAGAGGTCGCTCCCTTTCTGCTCGACTCGGCGTCATCCCTTCCCCTCCTCGTCGACCCGTCCCACCCCTTGCGCACCGACCCGTCGCCTCCCCCTTGCGCCCACGACACCGTCCTGGCCAAGAACGCCTGCCACCGGCGCCCGCCGTGGCTGCTCCCGCCGCCTCCCCCGTTGCCGAAGCTGCCTCCCCATCCTACTAATGCTCGCCGTCCTCCTCTGGAGCTCCCCTCGGGGCTCATGTCCGAGAGGTTGACCAAGCTCGTGGCGTGGCGCAGGCGGCGCGACCTGAGCACCTCCTCCCTCACGTGCTGCGGCAGCCGCAGCGTGAATCTCTCGTGGTCGCCCCCCTCCGCGGCGGCGGCGGCCGCCGCGAAGAGCGAGTGCCCCGTCGAGTGCGACCTCGGAAGCCTCGCTGCCCGCCGCTCGCTGCGCAGCATCTCGAGGTCCACGGCTTCCTCCTTATCATCCTCTTCGCTGTCCTCCATCGGTATCGCCACGGCATGCCGCGGCGGCGAGGGCTGACGCTGCGCCACCTGCTCCGGCGACGGAGGCGCCACGGTTACCGGCGACGGCTTCTCGAGGTTAGCGCGGCACAGCGGGCACGTGACCCGCGCCTCGAGCCAGGGGTCGATGCACTCCGGGTGGAACGCGTGCGAGCAGTGCGGAATCAGCCGGAGGTCGTCGCCGTCCTCGAACGCCGTCAGGCACACGGCGCACTCCAGCACGCTCTTGCCGATCTTGTGCTCCATGATCTCCCTGTACGGCATGATCGGGAACGTGGCCACCACAGCCGGGTCCAGCCCGCGCTTCCCCCTCCTGGACGGCCCGCCCCCTGCAGTTGCCGCGACGGGGCCCTGCGGCGCGCTGGCGTCGGCGAGGCGGCACTGGTTGATGTACGCGCAGAAGAGCAGCAGGAAGAAGAAGACGCTGATGGCCACTGTGATGACCGTCGACATGGTGCGCCCGAACGGCGTGGGCTGCGGCGGCGGCTGCGTCGGCGGCGGCGTCGGCGTCGGCGTCGGCAAAGCCTGCGCGTCGACGGAGGCCATGCCTGCGCCGAGGAGGCAAAGAACGACGAGGGGCAGCTCCCGCACCGCCATCGCTCGAAGCAAAGGCTTCGAATTGGGCTACCAGCTAGCTAGTGCTGGTCTACTTCAACCGGATTCGGCTCTGACGACAAGAGAAGCTGTTGTGTTAGCGGCGACGCCTAATAAATCCCAAATTCCCAATTTGTCCACCTTCTTCGCTTTCTTTCTGGGTTAGAATCCTTGCAAAGAATGCACGCCCACCTCAGCCTCAGCTTGTGCCTTTCCTTCGCTCTTTTTTATCACAAACCTGCCTTCCCTTTCTTTTCCACATCTGGATTGATTTTTTTATATCATTTTAGTGTGAGACGAATGTGATGTGATGCAGGGGAGGCAACTACGAGTATTGTATCTGTATGGAGCTAACAGCGGATGTAAGATATGTGTAGCTATAGGAAATTTTGAGTATTTTTTACATGCAATAGCAAAAATAACTTTCTTACGGTGTCAAATTGCCGCAGAAATAACAAATAACCATTTAGCACATTAATTTAGGGAAAAGTACTACATCTAAAGATAGTGGCTCATCATGTAGGGCAGTACTAGATGATGAGTTGCATCACTCTGCAATAGTTTACTTGACGGCATCTACCCTCCTAATTTAAAGACCCTAAATGACAATGTCATAGCAAAATAGGCTAGACAGTAAAAGAAGGGACCCCGGTGTACTCGAAGTGATCAGAGAATCCTTATAGAAGAGATCAGTTGTCAGAAAAAGGTGTGTGTATTAGTTGCTCCAAAAAAACTTAGTCTATCCTGTTACATGGGGGAAAACGACTATTTATCGCTTCCTTAATAGGGTACTTGATATTACTATCTGACCCCTAAAACAGTCATATGTGCGTAGGGGCTGCAGGGCTTTTTCCACCCCTACGCGTAGTCTTCGGCCCATGGTGGACCTTCTTGGACTTGGTCCACCTGGTTGGTGCGTCTGGTCCATCGGTGTCCGAGGCACCTCGCGAGGTATAGGACACCCCCGGGCTGAGGAGGCTCTGGACACCCTTCGCTTCTCCCAAAGTGTCCCCGTACGAACCATAGCTCTTGGGCTTGCGGTGCTCGGTGGTTCTCCGGTGGCATCCGGGCTTCACTCAGAGCATCCCGAAGAGGCGCCTACTACTGCCGAGGTGGGGCCGACCGCGGGCCCCCTCCGGCTCCCCCGAGGTGGCCCTGGAGGACTCGTTGCTTCTGGCATCACAGTACCCCGGTGACCCTCCGACAGCTTCCGAGTCTTCCCCGAAGCCTCCCTGAAGGGACGCCTGGTGCCCCCAGATGGGGTGGGGGTCTTTGTGCTCACGGGTCGCAGGGTCTGTCCTGCGGTCTTGGCCAGGTTGTTGAGGCCGGTGGGGCCGCCCCTATAACAAGCCCCTCACAATCGGGGTCCTGCTTTGTCACATATGAAACCACGCCATTCTTCCGAAGGGTCCAGGCACACCGTCCCCTTCGGCCTGATGAACCATGCTTGTCCTGATTCCCCCAGCTTGTGTATCCTTTGGGGATGTTCCAACGCATTGCTCGGGGTTGTTTCTTGTTGCGGCCGGGTTCGGTTGCCCGGTGGTCTTTATGACGCCTCTTGGGTGATGTGCGCCACGGTTGGGTGTTGTGCGCCACGGTTGGGTGTTGTGCTCTGATGCCGTTTGTTGGGTCCTGTGCGATATAATGGCGTGTAATCGTTGCTCGTTTGTGGTACACATGTCAACCAATGATTGCCGTGTGGCTCTTTAGCTTCCGCGCTCTGTCGTTTTGTGGGCATGGCATGGGTATAAATAGCGAGGCGGTATCCCCCATTCTGCCACTTCATTCGTTTACGAAAACCCTAGGTGATGTTTTTTGTTTGTGTGTGTTGCTTCTTCGAGGGGCCTAGCACCTTTGAGATGAGTCGGGTAAATGTTGCACCCGCATTCTTCAGACCGAAGGGCATGCAGGTGAAATAATAGGTGTCCAGGGGGCGATGAAAGCCATTTTGGATTCGTCTTCCTAGGCCTTGAGTATTTGATGATACCGAGTAAGCGTCGAGGAAGCTCATAAGCTCGCAGCCCGAAGTGGCGTCCACGAGTTGGTCAATGCGAGGTAGAGGGAAGTCGTACGTCAACGATGCCTTATTGAGGTCAGTGAAGTCGACGCACATGCGCCACTTGCCCGATCTTTTTTGCACGAGGACGGGGTTGGACAGCCACTCAGAGTGCTTAATTTAGCGGATGACCCCTGCTTTCAAGAGTTTGGCTATCTCCTTTTTTGCTGCTTCCAGCCGCTCCACCGACATGCGGTACAATTTTTGCTTCTTGGGCGATGCATCGCTTCGCAGGGTGAGACGGTGCTCGATGGACGCCTGTGCAACACCGGAGATGTCCTCAGGGCCCAGATGAAGACATTCACATTGCTACGAAGTACCTGGAGGATGACGTCGCATGTCGCAGCCGGGAGCTCGGCTCCGAGTGCCACCGTCCTCTACGGGGTTGCTTCGGCGAGAGGGACCCACCCGAGCTGGCCTTCTGGTTTAGCCTCGGCGCCCATTTTGCCTAGGCGGTGCCGGTCGGAGCACCCACGCCTGCTTCGACCGCATGGACGTGGCGGGCTAGTGAGAATGCCTCCAACTCTGTCTACCTTGCTAGGTCTTGATCTCCCCGCACCTTGACTATGCCCTCAGGTGCAGGGATCTTCATGCATATGTAATTATGGTGGGCTATGGTGCAGAAGGTGTTAAGCGTGGCTCGGCCGAGGGTGACGTTGTATTGGTAAGGCATCTGAACAATGTCAAATGTGACGATTTCAGTCTGGGAAGCAAATGTGACGGCTAGGTTGATCTGTCCTAGGGCCAGTACAGGCTTGCCCCCGAAGCCCACCCAGGGGATGCCTGGGGAGACAGGCGATCCCGAGGGATCACCATTTTTTCAAAAGCATCCGCGAACAACAGGTCCGCGGAGCTTCCACCGTCCATGAGGACGCGTCTGACCTCGAAGTCCACGTTGTTGGTAGAAATGACGAGGAGATCCTGTTGTGGGACATAGACACCTCGGGTGTCCCCGGGGCCGAAGGTTATTGGTATTTTGGCGTAGAGAGGTGGGCTATAGGCAGGGTACATCGTGACATGGTGCATTTGCTGGGCGTACGCACGCCGTTGTCTTTTTTATGTGCCCGCTCCCCTCCTGTTTTTGCATTCGACCTATTGTTGGCCGCAGTTCATGTAGTCCTGCATGGCTGCGATGGTGCGGCACTCTCGGGTCGTGTGTGACACTTTGTCGTTGAAAGATCTAGACCCGCCATTATGAGTTAATAGAATGTTTTGATAATTAATGACAAATCTAATTATGAGACTAACTCTCTTGTCAAGTATTATCCTATGTAGTCTCATTTGGATATAAATGTGAAATTCAACGAGGTATGCATTTGACTCATACTCTTATATTGTTGCATTCCTCGGATTCAAAATATAGGTTGAACTCCACCATAAGTTAATCTTGAATATGTGCATATGTTTCTATTTACACATATGTGTATGCACACATTTAGGGGGAGCTCATTCTATATTTTGTGGTTTCATTTGTATTGATCCATATTTCGTGTTCCACATATATTTGGGATCCTTACTTTGAAACATATCCGTATGAGTATACAAAACTTGTGTAGTCTTTGTATACTTATATTTTGAGTATACAAAACTTGTGTAGTTTTTGTATACTTATGTTTTGAGTATATAGAATTTGTGTAGTTCTTGTATACTCATGCTTCGAATATATAAAACTTGTGTAGTTTTTATATATTCATGATTTGAGTATATAAAACTTATGTAGTTCTCGTATACTCAAGTTTTGAGTATGAAGAACTTGTGTTGTTCTCGCATACTCATGTTGTGAGTATATATATAACTTGTGTTGTTTATATATACTCATAACGTGTTACTCTTATCTAAATCAATTTATGTATGATTGAAATGGTTATCATCAATTATCAAAGATGGAAAGATGAGGTATCTTGTCCCACCATTATGTGTTAATGGTATGAGGTGGTAATTAATGATAATCATATTGTGGAACAACATTTTCCATGAGTTGGATGTATAGTCTATGTTCCAGGATGATGAAGACTTGGGATGATCATGAGTTGATCATCAAGTCAAGATTCAAGTAAATGATGTATCATGTGTTGATGCATATGAAGAGCTTGAAGAAAAAGGAAATCATCATGTGTCGATGATGTTCTAGAAGGGGAGATGATCATAAGTTGATCATTAAGATAAGAGAAGACCCATCATGTGTTGATGGAGGTCAAGTGAAGGAATGCATCATGTGTTGATGCATGTCAAGACCCGGGATGAAGAAATCATCATATGTTGATGATGTTCAAGACAAGATGCCGAAGTGAAGAAGATCATCATGTGTTGATGATTGTCAAGTCAAGGACCCGGACTTGAAGTGTTGATATGCGTCATCAAGCTTCAAGTAGATGCAAGGCAAATGTATGACTAGGTAGGGCTAAGGATGTGCTCCTAGTCTTTTACCGGTCTTGGTGTTTGGTTGGAAGACCGGATTGCTAGTATATGATTGTTGTACTATTAAGAGGGGTCTTGACTAGTAGTATGAATTAGTCATGTGTTGATAGCTCATTATGTTTGCTCTAGCTCATCCATGCATGGAGCTATTATTTACGAATGTGTTTTGCAAATGAATGACGCTCATGCATTTAATCTTTGTGGCATGGGACTATAGTTTGCAAATGTGTTTTGCGAATGGTTGAAGTCCATGCACCTTAGCCTTGTGGTATGATGTCGTTATTTGCGAATGTGTTTTGCAAATAGTTGAAGCTCATGTTTGATTTCTTGTAGCACGTGACTTAGGTTTGCAAATGTGTTTTGCAAATGGTCTAAGTCCATGCACCTTATTCCTTGAGGTATGATTCTAAAAGTTGGTAAATGTGTTTTGCAACTTGTTGGGAATCTTGCTTGTGATCCTTGTTGGCATGACTTATCAATTGGCAAATGTGTTTTGCAATTGGAGTTGTTGAAAAAGCCATTTGCTGCTTTGTCAGGATAACCGGAAGTTCCGGAGTTTTAACTGCGGAACTACCGCATGTCGGAAGCTTCGAAATCCGGCGGAATGTTTTTTTTCGAGAAGCACCCGTTTTGGAACTTAGCCGATTTTCGGAAGCGCGGAAGTACCGCCATGCTTGGTGCGGAACTACCGCTCAGCTGAAGTACCGCCATGCTTGGTGTGGAACTACCGCTCAGCTGAAGTTCCGATTTGGCGCGGTACGATTTTTCCAGAAGGTGCAATGTGTTGGACCTGAGTGAAAGCGGAAGTACCGCCCATCAAAATCGGAACGTCTGATAATCAGAAGTACCGCGTGTTGAACAGCGGAAGTTCGGATTTTATTTCCAACGACTAGTTTCTCGTCTGATATAGCAGTTATTGTGCTTGTTGCTGAGGTGCGGAAGTTCCGGACTTTGTACGGCGGAAGTTCCGCATTTGCTGATTTTCAGCAGTTTGTCTCCCAACGGCTAGTTTTTGTGTGTGGGCTATATATAGCCACCTTGGCCGGTTGAGAAAGGTTGCTGGTGATATTGTGAACATCCTTTGAGCCTCTTGAGCTAAGTGCAAGCCTCTCCTCTCTTATGTGCATGTGTTTCACTTGGGGAGATTGCATAGTAAACCCTAAGTGCATTTGTTGCCTTAGGTTGTGGATTGTGTATCCACTTGAGTTTTGACACTTGATTAGTTCAAGTGATCGTTGAGTCTTGTTACTCCTGGTGTTTGCCGACACCTAGACGACGTGGAGGCATCGTGCCCGGTGATCTTCTCAAGAAGCTTGTGAGAAGGCCCGGCAGTTTGTGAGTGGTTTGGTGCTCGCCATCTCCGGAGTGGAGGAAGAGCGACCATAGTGGAGCGAGGTGTTGGTTCATGTTGGAACTGGTCCAAGTGGTTGGACTTACCTCGGAGGTATTGGCTTAATTAGTAGAGCCGGTCCAATTTATTTGGGCTTACCTCAACGTGGATTAGGGGAGACCGGCAAGTCTCCGAACACCACGGTAAAATATAATCGTGTCATCTTGTTTTTACTTGTGCTTTACTTTGAGCAATTTACATTCTTGCTTCAATTGCTTATATATCTTGTATGATTTCTCATATTGTTGGTGCACTTAGTTGAGCCTAGCTGTTTTAGGTTTTAATTGTTCAAAACCAATTCGTTATTAGCTTCCGCATTGTTAATTGGTTTTAGCGCGAAAGATTTTTTAAAACCGCCTATTCACCCCCCTCTAGTCGGCCACCTCGATCTTACAGTCGTGTAGGTTAGAAAAGAGCGGGGAGCCCCCGGCACTGCCTCGGGTGTTCGGTTGTGTTCCGCCATTTCGCCCGTGACCCCGGTCCCGACCGTGACCTCCTCTCTTCGCCCGTTCAGGGAGATACCCTCCGTCTACATGGTAGACGTTCTACCCTTTCGGGCAGTAATCGTTGGCCCACGGTTTGGCTGGTGCCCCTACTGCGGTGGCTGCGGGTCTATCCTTTCTGGGCGGACCGCTTGGTGTTGGAGCTGGGGTAGCGGGGGTCAGGATCCTTCGCTCGCCAGGCACTATCTTCCTTCACTTGGGCGTACTCTTCCATCTTGTTGAAGAGCTCTGCTACTGTGCGGATGGGCTTGCGGCCAGTCTTTTTGACATGGGGCCCTTCTGGAGCCCGCAAGTTGTTGCGTTTATGACGTCTGTTTCGTTGAACCCCTTCACCTCGCACTTTACCTCTGTGAATTTTTTGAAGAAGCTGCGGAGGGACTTGCCCGGGGTCTGCTTTACTATGAATAGTTGCCCCGCCTCCTTTGGCTCCATGTAATTTCCCTAGAAGATGTTGCACACCAAGTCTCGCAACTACTCCCACGTGTATACAGAGCGGGCCAGGATGGTGAAGAACAACATCAGCGCCACGCCCTTGAATGCCAGGGTGATACCTTTTTTGTTGTGTCGCCCCCTCCGACCGCCTCGATGGCCGTTTCGTATACACAAAGGAACTCTTAAGGGTCTGTGCACCCCTTGAAGGGCCTGACCTCTGGCATTTTAAAGCCCTCGGGTCAACGGGCTGTCTCCAGTTCAGCGCTTAAGGGGGAGTTGTGGTCCCCCCGAAGTATCGGAGTTGGAAGAACGGAGGCTGGTTCCTAAGGGGTGGCTTCCTCTACTTCGGTTTGCGCAAGTCTGAGTGGAGCACCCTTCCCTTCTCCCGAGGTGGCCTAGGATGAACCATAGCTCCTGGGCTTGCGGTGCTCCGGTGGCCTCTGGGCTTCACTAGGAGCATCTCAAAGAGGTGCATGGTACTGCCGAGGTGGGGTCGGCCGCGGGCCCCCTTCGGTGGCTCCGGAGGCCATGTTACTTCTGGCCTTGCGGTACCCCAGCGACCCTCCTGCAACCTCTAGGTCTTCCCCAGAGCCTCCCCGAAGGGGCGCCTGGTGCCCACCAGAGTGTGGGGGGGGGGCTTTGTGGTCACAGGTCGCAGGGTCTGTCCCGCGGCCTTTGTCGGGTCGTTGGGGCCGGTGGGATCACCCCTACGATATATAGTTTCCTACATCTCACTATATTTGATGATGATTTTTTTTAAAAAATAATATTTTTAAAAGAGAATTACAAAATTAAATAGCCAAAAAAATAATTACAAAACCAGGTCCCTGTCGCCATTTCAAATGGCGATAGGCTTCTGTCGCCATTTCAATTGGCGATAGTGTAATAACTCAATTTTATTTTTCCAGTTGAAAATAAAATTTAAGTATTTTTTAGAATTTTTGGAATTTTTTGAAAGCTTTCCCTAATTATTTTAAAGCCAAAATAAATTATGTGCAAAAGTTAATTGCCAATTATGAGTTGAAAATATTTTATTTAAGTCCAATTTCACACATGGAAATTCTGTGAATTTTTCCATGTTTGTTGGACTTTATTTCTTATTTTCTGAAGCCTATTTGAATTATCTAAATTAATTAAATCAGTAAATCTCTCAAAAATCCAGAATAGTGTTCGGGCCGAATTCCTTCCTGACCCACAAACCATTTTCCTTCCGCACCGACTCGATCGACCAGCCTTCTCCCTTTGTGTCTCTTCCGTCCGACCCCACCTGTCATCATCGACTTCCCCTTCGTCTTCATTTGGCCAAAAACAGAGCACCGCCGTTCGGGTAGATTAAACCGCACTGATTCACATGTTTCCACTCGAGATCATGTTCATTCATTGCCATGATCATCTATCACTCCCGGCCGCACTCAATCGATTGTTTCTCATTCTTAACTCGCTTTACTTGTCACCGCCGCATCTGCCTTTATCACCCGTGCACAACCCCGTCGATCCGGCTACTCCTTACCCTATAAAAGGGGGCGTTGTCTTTGCATTTCTCCCCTCACACCAGTTCCCTCACGCACGACCACGCCGCTCGTTTCTTTCGCTGGAATGGAAGCCCGAAGCTCTTCCGCCGCCAGCCAAAGCGCCGCTGATTGCCCCATCGTCCGTCGATCTTTGGTGTCATCGTCCACACCAGGAGCTTCACCATGTCGTGTTCTATCTCAGGCGTACTACTTCTTCGCCGGAGGATCATCAGAACATTGTTGCCTCCAGAACCCGTACTCTGTCGCCACCAAGCCACCTCATCACCGACCACTTCGTTGAGCTCTGCCATCGTAAGGTACTCTATAAGGTTTAGCATCTCCTCCTCTTCGTTTTGCGCACCTTCGTAGTCGAGCGCCATTGTTGTTGTATTACATAGTCGTAGATTTCTTCGACTAGAGTCGTAGTTTTCGTCTACCAAGTAGTCGTAGCTTTCTTCGACTAGATAGTCGTAGTTTCATTCGACCAGGTAGTCGTAGCTTTCTTCGACCAGATAGTCGTAGTTTTCTTGGACTAGGTAGTCGTAGCTTTCTTCGATCAGATAGTCGTAGTTTCCTTCGACCAGGTAGTCGTAGCTTTCTTCAACCAGATAGTCGTAGCTTTTTTCGACCAGATAGTCGTAGTTTTTTTCGACCAGATAGTCATAGCTTCCTTTGTATAAATAGTTGTATTTTTCTTTGACTAGATAGTTGTAGCTCTCGCTGAGAAGATAGTTGTAGCTTCTGCTGACTGGGTAGCCATAGCCTCTCTTTCGACCAATGCAGTTGAAATCTTTTTTCAACCAGTGTTTTGAAATCTCTTTCGACCAGTGTAGTCGAAATCTTTCGTTCGACTAGTGTTTTCGAAATCTCTTTCGACCAATGCAGTCGAAACCTTTCTTTCGATCAGCTTTGTCGAAATCCCTTTCAACCAGTGTTGTTGTAACTCCTTCTGACTACTCGAAGATGAACAGTACCCAAAGATAACCAGAGCTCGGAGTGAACAGTGCTCGGACGAAGAACAATACTCGGATTCCATCTTTCCTTGTGTTATCCAAACTTCTGGATGTTCGTTCTCTTTCACACGAACTCCAAATCAGTCGATTCTTGTTCCTAAATTCTTAAAAATTCAATATCCACATTCCAAAATTGAAATTATTTAATTTGGAACTTATTTGTATTTTTATTGGAATTTATTTATATTTGTTTGTTCTTGTTGTATTTTCGTGTATAGATTTCGACGACTGCGCGGAAATTGAATTAGAAGAAGAAGAGTCATTCGAGAAAGGCAAGTTATACCTTGGATCATGTTGACCCTAATATTTTACATAATTTAAATTATTATTGCATGCATATTTCTATCCAGTTATTTTAAATTCTTGGTTTAAACTTCTAGTTACACTATTATCCTTTGCATGCATATTTCTTACCATAGTTAAAATGAATTTTGAAAATGACATGCTTAGACAATGCTTATACCAAAATCTTGAATTTGGAAAGTTTAACCAAAACTATTCAAATTGAGTCTATGGTATTGTCTTACCATAGAAATTTTAGAAAATAATTTTACTTACAAAATAAATTAAAATAGTTTAGACTTGGGAAAAATGGATGTTTGGTATGGTGCAAGTCAATGCACAGGATCGATCTATTTTCACGATCAAGTCTAGGGTTGTGGTATGTTGCACGGGTTGGTTAAGGACCAGTCTTTGAGCCGCATCTTGCTAAGCTCCACCGTGCAACCACTTGTCTTGTATGGGCATGAATAGGCTAAATAATTTGTAATATTTCATTATTAGTTGTGCCATGTTGATGTGTGGATGTCGGTTAGACAGTATTCCCACTTGACGCAAGAGGGAGCTTCCGACGGATGGTTAGCCCAATGGAAGTGGAACCTTAGCGGCGCAAGAGGGTTCTTCTGGCGGATGGTTAGTCTAAAGGAAGTGAAACCTTAGCGGGTATGACTACTTTGGAATGGCACAATGTAAAGGCCTTGTGATAATCACTTAGTCGCATACCTTCGAAAGTGTGTCAGATGGACATTAAGAGTGAATTATCTCTTGTGGGTAAAGTTGTACAACCTCTGCAGAGTGTAAAACTATTTGAATTGCCATGCCCACCATCATAGACATGCTGAGCAAAGTCACTCCAAGTTAGAATTTGGTTTTGTTTTAAAAATGTTTTAAACAAAGATTTGGGATGGTTAACCCTTGTAATAAAATCTGGGCGGTTAGCCATGTGATAGGAGGGTATCCTTCACCATTCTTGACTGGAGGTTATCCACTATAAAATGTCAAATTTAAAATTTTGATTTTAGTTATGAATTAAAGAATTGCCTTGAACTTAATAAAAGTATTTAAACATGAAAATACAGCTTCGTGCAAAAGAACCATACACTTTTTTCCTTTGACATTATTCAGCATGCATTATATTCTGTTAATTGGGTGTAACTTGCGAGTATGGAAGTTATGCTCACTCTTGCTGAATAATATTTATTCAGGTGAAGATTTCTATGAAAATGGTGAGGGCGACTAGGCTACGCCCCTAGACGATTGTCTGTGGTAAATCGTGTGGCCTATCTATCTACTTTGCTTCCACTGTGTTCTTTATTTTTGGCCTTGTTGCGAAGTTTTTGTAATAAAACTCTGATTAATTAATGAATAAATGCATGATATGATTTTGTTATCACTTTTGCTTGACTGTGTACACTAGTTGTTCTTGGACTAGTATATGCAACACAGAGAATCAGAGATCCTTTGTTCCCGTGTTCGACAGACAGGGACCCTGTTGATTGTTTACTACCACTAGGACTAGCGATAGGAAACGAACAATGTTCATGTCGTCAATTGAAATGACGATAGTAACTGCGTACTTAAAGCCCAAAAATAAGTGTAAATCTCATTTTAATTCCAGAAAAAGAGAAGAGAGAGGAGGAGAGAGGGAGAAGAGACGCAACAAAGCCCTGGCAGTTCGTAGCAGAGGAGACACTATTTTGAAACGTTGTCAGTTAGCAAATAAAAATAGTGATACATGATTCAATAGATTATATAATTTTAGCTGTTTTATGTAGTACATCATTTGAGCCTTGTATACTTTAGTTCATCGTGGATATATTATTTTTTGTTGCGGTACTTGAATGATTTAGAATAAATCTGTAAAAATGGGAAGACATCTCGAAGAATAGCTAGGTGCCTCTTTAAAATCTAAAAAAAGGAGTACAACTAAGTAGGGTAGGTAGAGGTTAATAAAAATAAACACATCTTAATTTTGGATTTCTATTTGTGCGCGGTAATTATTTTGTTAATGCCAAAACATCTTTTTTAACTAGGAAAGTAGCATGAGACATTGTAACTACATAGGTTACGTAAAGCTTATTTTTGTTTTTATTTGCACATGACAAATATTTTTTAAAAAATACTGGGGACACTTTTTAAACAATGAAAGTAGCAACATACCTATTTTGATTTCTGTTTGTGCGCGGTAATTATTTTGTTAGTACCGAGAATACTTTTTAAACTAGGAAAATAGCATGACACATCTAAAAATTGTAAAATCCTATAGTTGCTACATAGGTTACGTAGAGCTGAATTAAAATACTTTGAACTTTATTTTTTGTTTTTATTTGCACACGGTAATATTTAAAAAATGTTGAAGACACTTTTTAAACGAGCAAAGTTGAGAGATACCTATTACAAATCTGTAAAAATTATATAGTAGCTTAGTAGGGTTTGTAAAGCCTAATGGAAAAAACCCGAACATTATTTTGAATGCCGTTTTCACGCAGTAATCATTCTGTTAGCATCAAAAATAATTTTTAAACTAGGAAAATAGCAACATTCCTATGAAATATCTGCTAAAATTACAGAGTTTGTTAGTAGGGTTTGTATAGCTTAATGAAAATAACCCCAACTTAAATTTGGTTTCTATTTATGCATGGTAATTATTTTGTTAACGTCGCTTCTTATTACTTTTTGTATATATTTCGTAGTTTTTACAATGTATGCTCATGTATGGCGGACCCAGGACACATGGTGTAGTGGTCATATGAGTTGCTTGACCTGGTCATTAACGTGCAGCATCATAGCCGCCTTAGTACCATCTTGCCCCAGGAGGGCGAGGCAGCGATTAAGCTTGGTGCGCTGCGACTGCGCACGACCATGAGGGCGTGGATGGTGGACCCACGTTGGGTTCCGAGGTACGTGCAGTTGCGACATTCGCGTACTTATTTACAGCCTGACTACTTTGGATGGACTAATGTTTGTTCTTAATCATTTTTATGCAGTTTGAGGGCGACAGACATTCTTCCACTGGCTAGAATGGTCGAGGCGACGTAGGAGGACGATCAGGACCACGCGGGGGGTGGTTGTACGTCCAAGCAATTTCCATATGACCGGTGCCTCCTGACGGCACTAGTTGACCGATGGAGACTGGAGATGCACATGTTTCACCACCCGTGTGGGGACATGGCGCTAACGCTTTAGGATGTGGCTTTCCTCACCAGGTTTCCCTGCGCCGGCTTCCCCCAGGCGGCGTACGACATCCTGTTCACGTGGTGCACGGAGTTCCTTGCAAGGTTCTAGGGGGTGCCGCCGCCGGACAGTGGTTACAGGGAGTTCAGCAGCGTCCACGTGCCGACGCTGAAGTGGATCTGTCAGTTCTATGTAAGTTTTCATAACTCTTATCTTCTAACATCTATTTATTTATAAACCTTGCTGATGTGTATCTGTCTTGTTGCAGCCCGAGAGTATGGCGGAGGACGCACCCATCCACATGGTGAGGCACTTCGAGGCCTACTTGTTGTGGCTGTTTGAGTTGGTGATGTTCGTGGGGTCCTACGGCGACAACGTCGACAAGCACTACATCCGATACACACGGCAGCTAACAGACTGGGAGGTGGTGGACATCCAACTGTACGCCTGGGACCCGGTGTTGCTGTGCGCGATGTACCACGGACTGTGCAACCCGTGCCACTGGGTTCGGGATAGCTCCATCCTCTATGGATGCCCACTACTCCTTCAGCTATGGTCCTTCGAGCATTTTCAGATTGGACGACCACAGCTGGACCTGTGAGCGTACACAGTCAACATGTACACCGAGGACGACGACATGGACTGGCTGACTACGGGTACGGTGTGGTGCCTCCAATGGGTAAGTTTCCTGAATATTTATTCTTTTTTTGTAAAGTAATTCAATTTCATGTGCTAAGTTTCCATTGTTCTTTTCCACAGGTTACCTACATGCCGATCACCATGCACGCATCCTACCCGGACTACATTGTGATGTTCAATCAGCTGATGGATGACCGCATCATCTGGACACCATATACTCCCGAAAGGGTGTACGCGCACGCGCTCCGAGTCCCGTCGAGCCTACGCACGCGAGATCACGAGTTGTGGTACATGCGGAGGTGCTTGGTCCACGACGTCTTCATGGAGGAGTACCAGGTGTATCGGGTCATGCACCTTATTTGGTTTATGACTGGAGGTCCCAACACCCTGGGGGCAGCGGGTGCCGCCGAACGTCCATGCGTAAGTTCACGTTTTACTTCTTTCGTATAATTTGTGTTACATACTTACGAAACAATTATTTTTCCTTCCAGAGGTACACTAGGAAGGGAGTACCTGGTATGACTTCCCAGGCAGACAAGATGTTCTCTTGGGTCCAGGGCTGGATCAGCGCCCTTGTTGACGTCGTCCAGGAGGATGCTCCGTATGACCCTAGGACGCATGTGGAGTACATCGAGTGGTACTCCAATCGGACGAGAGTTCATTGTGTCAGGGTCATGGAAAACTCACCACGACACGAGGCTTCAACGTCCGACACGTACCTGACCCAACCGGACTTCGCATTCCATCGTGTGGTACGTATTGAACGGTCCATACTTTTTACTTGCAAGATTTCGGTTTCTAACTTGTTAATTATGAGTTGGTAGTCTCTGTGCATCAGTTGATGCTCGAGGAGCACTTCTGCATGACAGCAGAGGACATCCGAGAGGTCATGGAATAGATCGTCGAGAAGACGAGATGAGGGATCCAGATTGCGTCTTGTCGTACCACGAGGGACCCGGTCGACCCACCTGAGCGTGAACGGGGGGTGAGCCACAGTGCGTCACGCCCCATGCCTCCTCACTTAGAAGTGGCTAACGAGTCCTTGTGGCACGTCTGGGTGTACCCCCGCATAGTTTGCAGCTCAGCATGAAACACTCATGTCCAGTTCTTTATATCAAACTACACTAGTTACTAACGATAATTTTCTCTGACAGGTCCCGAGTACCACCCGTACACGGGGCATGTGTACAAGGAGCCATCCTCTGGCTTCCTACAACCAGGTATGACTATCTTGCTTTGCATACATAACGTATTATTTCCCAATTTTTGCCATGTTTACATGCACAACGTAATGTTTCATAGGTCGTACACCGCTTTGGAATGAGACGGAGTGTCGCACGAGGAGTCACGCTCTGATGACTTCTACTTTGACCAGCGTGGTAGCCAGGTCTTCGTGGGGGCTTCACAACTGCACAGTGCACCAGGACCGAGCCAACCAATGTAGGACCCCCTCACGACACCCCCTCAGGCTACCCGTGCCGGTCTGGTACCTCGGTCGCCTGAGCCTTTGACGTACTCGCACCAGCGCACGCAGCCGCCCAGGACGAGGCCAGGGTGACACGTGGGGTACGCCCCAAGAGGAGGCGTGAGTAGATATTTGTTCTTCTAAATATCGATCATGCCATGTAAATATTAATTTCTGTACAACTATTATTATGCCAGTCTCGTGTTTCAATATTTCTTTTTTGCGTGTACACTGCGACCATGTGAGGGAGTCAGCATCGGGACACACCACGCCACCCTCTTTCTAGCCTTGACTCCCCAATGCCACATTTTCAAACCGATATGATAACACATCGCGACATTTACTTCTCGGATTGATAAGACCACACTCCGCCACGCGACCATTTCAGACTGAAAATACCGGCCCCTGTCAAGGCACAAGCAACCACTTTTGCACATTGATATGACACACACACACTGCGACTCCGTGACACTTACTTTTTTGACTGACAAGACTACACTCCGCCACGCGATCTTTTCAGACTGAAAAGACCACACCCTGTCACGCCACACGCTGCTAGTTTGTAGATCAATATGACAACACACTGCGACGCTAACTTTTAGAATGATAAGACCACACTCCTAGATGAAAACACACTAACACCCCCTTTTTAGGCCGAAAAATCTCTGTATAAAAGGAGGGAGAAGAGAAGTGGATGAGAAGAGAGCTACAGGATAGAACTACATCACCACACCAAAACCTTCTTCACACAACTGAGAGGAAGGAGATAGAGCACTCAGCGAACATGTGCAAGAGGATACTGCTGAAGCGCAAGTTGCTTGTCGAGAGGGCTAAACACTACTCGAATAAGTCTATGAAGGATGCACCGGTACCACCAGAGTTCCCACGCCCGCAATGTATGTGCGAAGAACCAACAAAGACCATCTAGTCCACACACCCGACGACGTCCGCTCGGGAGTACCCACGCCTACAATGTGTGCGCAAAGAACCAGCATTGATCATCCAGTTCACAAACCCGACGACGTCCGCTCGGGCGTACTACACGTGCGGCCACCACCTCGTAAGCGTATCTTGCACACACAAAGATTTTTCACATCGTACATTCCATTCCACAAATATTTGATTACACACATGCATAATGGCAACCGGAGATGCAATGCAACTTCTTCCAATGGATCGACGACCCGAAGATGTACGATAGGGCATTCATCCAGCAGAAGTATACGTTGAACTTTCCATGGCAAGCTGAGACCTTCTAGCGCTGGACACCTTACTTACCCGACCCTGACCCAACTGAAAAGGCATCAGACGAGCCCAAGAAAGCATATGATTATGACAAGTCCAAGCGGGCGGTGGACGTTATGTTATCCTAACATCATTCAATCATCCAGCCCATCTCGTAGGACATGGATGATTTCAAGACTGGCCGCCACCTCGGGTGGCAAGGAGACAAGGGGAAGGAAGCGATGGACCGCCGAAACTAATGATCGCTGTGTAATTCGTAACTGTGTTGTAAAATCGCCCACTTCAAATCTCGTTCTCTTTTGAAATTCAATTCTTTATGTACCAAGGTAGGGAAAAACATAAAAATAAAGGTGCAAAAACGTGTTGTGGAAGTGGGCACTAAAAATAATGGTCCACATATCTTATGCAATAAATTACATCTCTTTCTCCCCAATATAGGGACAACATCGCACATGGCAACCCTAAATCCAAATATTTTCTCCATTCTCTACTTCAAATTACATTGTTTTCTCCGACTTTGCATTCCGAATTACGCGAACACTTTAATGTATTACCAAATTTTAAAAACAAAATTTTAAAAAATCCGCTACACATAAAAACAAAATTAAAAAAATTCGCTACACATAAAAACAACATAAAAATAAAGGTGCAAAAGACGTGTTGTGGAAGTCGCCAATTGAACTAGTGACAGGAACATCCCCCACTGTTCCCTTTGGTGACAGGGTCCCTACCGCCAATTGAAATGACGACAGGAGCCTGTCGCCATTTGAAATAGCGTTAGGGACCTAGTTTTGTTAAAAAAATAGCTATTTAATTTTGTAATTATCTTTTAAAATAATATCATTTAAAAAATCTAAAAATATTAGATATTGTTATTGTTCGTATGTCCGGATGCATCGGGCGCCTAATCCCACTAGTCTACCATGAACACCACTATCTTATGTCACAAACACTTATTTCTTACACTCTTCCACATCAATAGCATTATTCTTCCTCTGTTCCATTGGATGCTCTGTCTCCCTACTTCATCCCCTAATATTGTACATTTTTCCATTCTCACCTCTTTTCCATATGTTCCTCACATCCTCCTCCATTCCACCTCCAGACAGCTCCTCCTCCTCCATTCTTCAATTCATTCCCCCTCCATATGGCTCCTCCTCCATTCCCCCTTTGACGAGGATTAAAACCCCTATGTATTACTTTAATACATAAAGAGAGATCATACGTCTTCGTGATCGTGACCCCTGAGGCTAACGACCTCATTGGTCATAAGGATTTTAGAGGTAACATAATAAATACCCTGGTCGGACAAGGTTCTGTACCTAGTCCTCGACCAGTTAACTGCTCGTAAAGCTATGAACTGATACCTAGATCCAAATCTAGGTATATCCTTTACCGTGTGATGAATGGAACACGAGTTGTATACTCTATTCCACACGACGTTATATAATCCTAAAACACTAACTAATGGTTGAATGTCTCACCGATATTTAACCGCACAGTAGTTCATACTTTAATCAATTGCCACCTCCCTCCGACCAGACGCAGCGCTTCGCACATGCGTCTTCTTCAGAAACAACTGTCATCTCTTTGGAAGCTATTTAAAGATGGAGCATGGAAGGATCAAGGAGGGACGAAGAAGAAGAGATAAGACTCTGGGGGCGAGGGACAAGAGGCTATTGACATTAGATACATACTTTTGATCTATTTCAGTAGCATAGCCAACATCATACTCAGTGTAACTAGAATTAGTCCTTTGCCTGATCGTAGGCATTCCTTGTAAACAGCCAGTTCATAGTAATAAAGAGCGATCACATTCTCTTCCAGGAGATACACATCATTTTCCTCTATTTCTATATTTTCATAAAATCGACGATTTGATCGTCGACACCCTTCTCATTCATCTTTCTCCTCTGAGTGGCTCCTCCTCTCTGGTGAATCCACCCCATCAGCAGCTCCTCCCCTCCGCGACTACATCCTTCACGGCTCCTTTCGAAACATTCGACGATTTGCTCTCCTCCTACTAATCGGGACCGCAGGCTCGTAGCTCCGCGTGATACCCCGTCCGTGGCCTCAGTGAGCTCCATCTGCAACGCTCAGTGAGCTCGCCATCGCCGCCCATGGCCTCCGTGAGCTCCTGCGACATCCCGATCTCCATCACTATGAGTGGCCCCCGAGAGCCTTGCGATGAGCTCCGCCATCACCAGGGTGTGGCCTCCGCAAGCGCCAACCGTGCTCCGCTGTTGTGGGCTCATCATCAGTGTTAGTGTCGTTGCAACCTACCCTGAGAAGCTCTGCTCGTCGCCACCATCAGGCGCCTCCTCCTCCTACCAGGTAGGCATGTTGCAGGTGTTTCTCGAATTGTTGCAACTCATTTTCTCTATTATTATAACAAGTGTTTTTGTTTGTTGTAGTGTATTTTTTCAAATCTTGTAACAAGTGTTTTTGTTGTAATTGTTTTGTTGATTTGTTGTACAAAGGAATTGTTTTTGTTGCGATTGGGGATGTGATTTGTTACAGCTCTTCGCTAATATGGTTTGTTGCTACTGAATGAGGTTTTATTGTAGGCCTAGTCATCATTGTTACGTTCGCTATCATTTTTATTACACCTTTTTGTTGACAGATCAAATATTTATTTCGTGTTTGTTGCATCCGGGTCAAGATTTTGTTGCAAACTTATAAACTAATTGTTGCACTTCTGGGTTTTTTTATTGCACCGAATCGAACAACTGAGATCGATGTCTTAAGTGAGATCTGACGGGTGGGATAAACATACGATGGGAACACTAACACTATACATCCGAACGCTAGTCACCCCTAAAATATTTCATATGAAAAACCAAAATAGCTTCACCGTTTCATCTTATATGCTCGTTCTTTGATCGTGGGAAGCGTCGGGCTTCACAATTTGGCACGACACGAAATCATCCTAGACTCCTTATCAAACTAGGATCTGGATCATGTGCTAAAAATCACCGCTTAAACAATTATTTCAGTGTGCATAGACAGTACTCAGCGACAGTAATATAACATCTACTATAGATCACTGTAGCAATCGCTGTGCAAGAGCACTGCAGAGAGAATACTTTTTTGTGCGGCCATATTAGCAGTTTAGCATCGACTAGTTGGCATACACGTTGGAATCTGAGTAGGCGGCGGCGGCGGCGGCGGCGGCGCAGAGCACTCGCAAGAACTGGTGGTGCGGCTGTCAATTTGATCGTACTGCATGGCTTCGAAATCCACGGCAAAAAATTGCTCCTTTTCCTACGCGCGGACGCCGGCGTCGAACCACCAGAGATTGTTTCCCAAAAAAAAACTCGAATGACCAACTACATGTACTGCACCCGTGCACCGTGGTTCACAATCAGACGTGCCAGTGATCACATGGCCTTGATTTACCCATGAATAGCTCATCTCTGCGTATGAATTTATACAATTGTTGGTCTTTGGAGATATCTATGTCATGTCAGATACGAACTACACTAAATTAGAGCTATATTCCAATATTATACTTGCTTATATATAATAATCTACACCATTGTAATCTAGATTCATAGAAAATCAATGGTATATATATTATTATTTTTCTCTGATTAATATAATAATTTCTAATCTACGGGATGAAAGTGAACATAAGAACTTCTTTTTTACCGCTTTATTAATATAATAGATTGAAGATGCCCTAGGAAAATTTAGTGTCATATAAATTCCACTTCTTAATGCAAACATGCAAACTTCTTCATGAGATACATGATCGATGCACGTGATGATGAATCACACGTCGAATCTAATCTGGGGGTTGCATTTGTATTTGGCAAAATCCCATGGCGATCGAAGGTGGTAATGCTAAAGCTAGAAGAATATGATTACCGTATAAAATCGCTGCTTGAATAGTGGTTTTTCGGCCGGTAGGAATAGTGCTCAGCAGTAATACGGTAGAAACAGCAAAATATCTACTGTAGTGAATATACACGGTAGTGATTGTTGTTCTCTTGGCTACTGTATCACTTGATCTAGTCTTTTTCAGCCGATAGTAATAGTGCTCAGCATTAATGCTGTAGAAACAGTGAAATATCGACTGTAGTGAATATACATTGCAGTGATTGTTGTTCTCTTGGCTACTGGCTACTGTATCACTTGATCTAGTATGCTCGTTTTGGATCGAAGGGTCGAGGCAAAGGCCTAATACATATCCACTGTGCAAAGGATCCGCTTCCAGAAGAATATAATTGAACGAATGATAAACCATAGTCACATGGATTGCACAATTAATATGTCGAAGTTAGTAGTATATGTTTACACCAAGAAGTCTAGATCAAAAGGTTTAACCAAACAAGAAGTCTAGATCAAACAATTCCTTAACACATCGCAAGCTTATATGCATTTTTTTATGAAGTCACTAATTTAATTATGCAGTGATCATATTTATTAGAAATGTTTACTTCTTAGAGTGGCTATAGTATTTGTCTACAGGCGCCACACTTTTTCCTCGATGGAAATAAACTATCCTTGAATATTAAGGAAAGATATGATTACTTGTCTCCATTTCTATAATAATAATAGTAATTGCATTTCCATAAAAGTAGATTGTTTCAATTTTGGTAAGCCACAATTACACCGTCCAATCTTCTTTTCTTGTTGTTTTGGCTATCAACATGATCTCTAATATACACATTTGACCAGTACTCTTTATAATTACATGCGAGTAGAAATTAATAAAAATATGATGGTATGAAAGCACTTTTGATGATAACTGCATTTTGCCATTTTGGGCCATTGCAATTTGCACCCTAGCATATCCATAAAATCAGCCTTCCTGCATCTTAGACAGATAGAAAATTTGCTCAGTAACATTGCAATGATGTATAAATTAAAAAATAACATTCAATAAAGATGACAGGTTGTTTATGGAGTTATATGTTAGTGACACATCGATGTTATTTTTAAATGTGGTATCTGTATTTGCCCCCGACGATAATAGATAAGCCTTTTGCTGAACACAAAAGATTGCACCCATGTAAACATCCGTATTGCCTCCTTTTCAAAATGCAAGTTCAAAGAAACAAATTTGAAAAACGTACGTGTATTGCACCATTTCTACTACTAAGTGTTTCAATGGATCAAAGTTGCACGCAGCATACTCATCTCAGTACAACCATGCATGCACACTTATTACAAAGCTGGCAGATTGTCTAAAGCTCAGCTAAAGAAGCAGCACGACGGCGGACAAAGCGACCGCGCCTAGCAGAGCGACTCCACCGGCGACGGCGACGGGACCGGCAGGACTTTTCGGAGCCGGCGCCGGCGCAGACGAGGGGTAGTAGGGAGAAGCAGCCTCCGGTGCACGGGAGTAATGACTCGGTGCGCGAGCCTCCTCTTCACGAACGCTTGCCGGGGCGGGCGCAGCCACTTGGTAGCCGTCGTCCTCGCGACGGTTGGGGCTCGGAGTTGGAGCGGTGGGTTGAGCAGGCGTCGACGGCGCGGGACCGTGATGAGGGCCCGGCGCGTGGACTGGCGGCTCCTGATCATGTGCTGGTGCCGGTGCCGGTGCCGGAGCTTGATGACCGTCGTTCTCGTGACAGTTGTGGTTCGGAGTGGGAGCGGAGGGTTGACCAGGCGCCGACGGGGCGGGACCATGGTGATGGCTCGGTGCGTGGACTGGCGGATTCTGATCATGTGCTGGCGCCTGTGCCGGAGCTTGATGATGGTCATGGTGATGCGGACTTGGGGCATGGACCGGGTGGCTGGCATGAGCCGGCCCCGGCGCTTGAGCGTGGTGGCCATGGTGATGCGGACTTGGAGCATGGACCGGCTGGTTGGCGTGAACCGGCGCCGGCGCTGGAGCGTGGTGGCCATTGTGGTGTGGACTTGGAGCGTGGACCGCCGCCGGCGCTGGAGCGTGGTGGCCATGGTGGTGCGTACTAGGAGCGTGGGCCGGCACCGGCACTGGAGTGTGGTGGCCATGGTGGTGCGTACTAGGAGCGTGGGCCGGCTGGTTGCCGTGAACGGGCGCCGACGCTGGAGCGTGGTGGCCATGGTGATGTAGACTTGGAGCATGGGCCGGCTGGTGGGCGTGAACGGGCGCCGGCTGGTGGGCGTGAACTGGCGCTGGAGCGTGGTGGCCATGGTGACGCGGACTTGGAGCATGCGCCGGCTGGTTGGAATGAACCGGCGCCAGCGCAGGAGTATGATGGCTGTGGTGGCCGTGATGAGTTGGTGCCGGGGTACCATCGTGACAGGGAGCGCTCGGTGAGTGAGCAGGCGCGGGCGCCGGCGCCGGACCGTGATGACCATGGTGGTGACGAGGGCTCAGCGCCGGAGCATGATGACGAGGGCTCGGCGCGGGAGCAGCCGGCGTCTCGGCCTGCGGGGGTACTGTGGGCGGTGGCGCATGACGATGGAGGTGGTGAGGGCCAGGCGCGTAGGCCGGCGACGCTGCCGGCTCGTGGTAGTGGTGGTCGCCGTGCGCAGTGGACGACGCAACCAGCAGCATTGCCATCACCACGGCCATTGGTGAGATCGGCGTGAACATGGCTAAAAGCTAGAGACACCTGCTACTTCGTCTTGCAATCGTAGGTAGTAGGCGCGTATATATAGCCACAAAACGATTACTTGATTCCAAGGAACTTGGAAACATTGGCAAGAAGGGAAACAGCTGTATCGTCTTAACCATGGCAAGTTTTTAATCTTCGATTTGCTGTATTAGGATTTGATTGATTCGTTCGCTGATTGCTAGTTGGCAGCTGCGACTCCTGGAAACAAATCAGTGGCATTCAATCGCATCACAAATTCTCTACAGATAGACAGAATTCCTTTCCGAAGAAAAATGAACGAATGGAAGAAAAGGGAGCTAATAGACTCTAGATTAGACTGTAAAGTGTACACTGTAGAAAATTTCCTGCCTCGACATATTGAGTCAGCTGCTGTACAGACTGCTGCCCATGCATGTACGACACTAACGTACCCATAGAAAATGTTGGCCATTACAAGATCATCGTTGCATCACGATGAATATTTTACAGATTATATTATCATATGAATAAGAAATGTACCTCGGACAGCAAAAGCAAACTATAGTTCAAGAGGAGAATTTCACCCCGACATAAATCAATCGTTCTTGATATTTTCCTAATTCATAATGTTCCCTTATATTCAAGAGTTTTGTTGGCATTTTAGAACACGAGGAATAAATATGCTAAAAAATTGGTCAATGCATTATTACAAGATTACAACAATTACAACAACTGGATTCGTTCATTGGTGGCGCACACCTTCTAGTGCACCCTACTGCGATAATACAAAACAGAGTTACAAATATGGATATATTTATATCCACAATGAGCTGGAGGATGGGGCGAGGCTTCAAGGGTGTCTGTCGTCAGTAGATAAACAATTGGTAATACACGAAAATCTACTTCCTTTGCAGGGAGCAATCCTCTACTGATACCTCCTCACTGTAGCCAGGCCACCCCGAGAGATCCATACCAACAATCTTCGCCTACCCATCGCAAGAAAGAACCGCCCCCTTGCAAACGCAGTAGCATTTGCCACAAGCTCTATTTATAACAAATCTGTGGTACACGAGACACACACATAGCCACAACAGAATCAGATCAAGAACACATTGGAACATCCCCTGAGGAGACATGCGCAGCACGCTTCGCTAGGCTGAAAAGGATGATGTGCCTAGACCCATCAGGGGAATGGTGCGGTTTTAACCGTGGCGAAGCAGGATCTCGACCGCAAGGGGCTTGTTGTAGGGGCGCCCCACCGACCCCCTACGGCCCGGTGAAGACCGCGGGACAGACCCCACGACCCGCAAGCACTAAGACCCCCCCTACCCAGGGGGCACCAGGAGCCCCTTCGGTGAGGCTCTAGAGAAGACCCGGAGTGTCCTCGAAGGGTCTCCGGGGTACCTCGAAGCTGGGAGCAACGTGCCCTCCAGCGAGCACAGAGGATTCTGAATTTTGAAATCCGGATCCGACAAGAGATGAGCCGCCGCCGCCATCTTCTTGGGCTTTCGGAGTTTGGATTGTTGCTGCGTCTCATCGCTGCTTCCCTCTATTTAGAGCTAAACAGTAGTGATTAGTTCACCGGTTCATCGCTGCTTCCCTCTATTTAGAATTAAACAGTTGCGATTAGTTCACCGGTTAATTGATTGATCAATTCAGGTCGCCTGTTGTTTAAGGCAAGCTCAATTTGGATTGGGATCAGTATTGAAATAGTCAATGCAAATGATCTACGCTAGAATGGCATTAGAAATGATATTCACCGTCCGATCGATTGCTACAATGTGACCAGTTTGACCGCCGGCGCCCACAGGGCCGGTTAGATCTCCTCAGCTTGACAACAGCTAAAACTTCCCGAAAATAAAGGTTTCTCCAAACACCTTAATTATTATCAATGGTTCAACAAACTAAAATTAAGATCATCTACCCATGATCTCTACGACGGAGCGCTAGGTTTCGCCGACCAAGCATTCTGGTCAGAGGCTCAGGTGCCTGTAGTAAGGTGAGCTGCTAACTCTACAGAAATGATACATATCGTATGAGCTAATAATGCATTCTGGTCAGAGTCTCAGGTGTCTGTAGTAAGTTGAGCTGCTAACTCTGCAGAAATGATACATATCGTATGAGCTAATAATATGAAGTCAGAGATACTCAAGTTGAAGATAAAGAAAATAGTTATTCGATCATTCTGCGTTGAGGTATGATTATTGAATAGTCGCACACTCGCACCACCACATAAACAAGGAGGTTACAATTGTATGCTTGTCTACAATATGAATTTTTATACTACGTATCCAGATACTACTCTTCCAGGTCCTATCACAAGCACATGTCTTCCTCGTCAGCATCAGCGGATGAGTCAACACGAGCGGATGAATGTTCAGATATCTCCTTTTCAATCTTGTCAAGGAAACAGAGCGTGACTTCCAGGCTTTTCTCATCTGCATAAACAACAAGCATGGTGTTACATTGGCAGTTTGGCGGTCATATTGCGGCACCAAGAGTTTTAAGTTCACGGGTGAATAGGATTTTTAAGTTCTTTGTTTGAGAAAATTGTTTCGCACGTGCTCAAGAATGTCAAACCCTGAACTAGACTGAAACAGAGAAATACTGAAGTTTGTTTTTCAGCCACGTGTTTACGACTCTGGCTGCTTCCAATCACGAATACCTCCATGTTTACTGACTGATTCCTTCTTAATTCTTCAATATCAAATTTGGTACAAGTGGGTTAACCACTGCTTAAGCTTCTACAAGACAAATGAGCTTACCAAGCCTTGGAACCGTGTGGCCCTTTGGGTGACGTATGATGAATGGATCCACAAATGATTCTATGAGCTTTTCACCATGGGTTTTCAGGAAGTCATTGTCACCTGCAAGGAGTATTAAAACGTGTTCAATGGTCCTCCGTTATTTCCTAACCACTCGGTTCAACTACAAGGCTACAAATCTTCCAAAATAATTAATTGACGTGAAATGATATCAGAACTATACCACGATATCAATTAATTAACTGAAATGATGTCATCAAATAATATATCATAGCTTGATCTCACAAAAGATTGTTCGTCTATAAATTGCATCATGATTGATCTCAATTATCACAACAGATTGTTCACCAGTAAATTATCATATATTCATCAGCTAATTACTATCATTACAATATATAAAGCTTCAGGAAGCTTCTCATGAAAATATGACGCAAAAGAAGCACACAGTTGGTGTGAGTATTTTATGCACAATGCCTAAAACACATAAACACCAGTACAAATGAAGCAGACACGCCGGGTATAATATAAAAAGGATATAAGACAGCCATACGCAAGCAGCGGCTTGGAAGCAACTGATAAACCAAGGAAGAAAGTATACTACACTAGCCAACAACCAACAGGCATAGCGATGGACTAATCTGTGAAGAAGGGATTAAAGTACCGAGGAAATGAAGCGAGGGGCATTTGATCTTGTTGGCGTAAGCCTTCTCGGCTACCGTCGGTGACTTGAACTTGGCGCCGCCTATGATTACCAAGTACTTGATCTTAGGAACTCTAGTCAGGGCCAATCCCTGCCAAGAAAAATACAGGGTTAATACGCTGAACAAAGTTGTAACTGTATCAGCATATCTAAGAACATGAGTTCATGTGGTAAGATTTAGTAGTATCAATCAACTTACTTGTTCTTGGAGCCCTGGAAGCGCGGCAGATAGAATCGAACCCTGGTATTATCATGATAATTTGCAATCATCAATTCAAAACTAGTCACCATATATGTTCATACATGTTTGAAGGAGAATTAATCCCAATCTTATTACCAGAGAGAAACCCATCAAACCATCAAAGGGTCCTTCCTTGATCATCAGCTCCTCGATGTAAGCCAGGCATTTGTCGAAATTCCTGTACTCCATAAAATCCTGTTCCAAATAATGAGGGGGGGATCCATGAATATGACGGGAACTAAACTCAGATCCGCGTAGTCCACACAGTCGCCGGAGAGATATATATATGTGTGTGTATGTATGTATGAGGAAAAGGGTCGAAAAGTGCTGGAAAAGTAGATCAGCCGATCGGAGCAGGTCGGACCTTGTCGAACTGGAACCACTCGTAGTAGGGCGGATCGAAGATGCCCTCGACGTCGGACTTGCCCTCGGCGGGGAAGGGAGCGTCGACGAAGACGAGGTCCAGGCGCGCCGTGACGTCGGCGGGCCACTTCCCCACCACCTGCTTCCGCATGATCTCCCCGCTGGTCCGGAACCCGTGAAGGCACAGGAACCGCGGCCGCCTGCCCCCCGCGGGCCTCGCCCCCTCCTCGCCGCCGAGGCTGCCCATCTTCTCGCGCGTCGGGCGGATGTGATGTGTGGTGGGGTGGGGGGAGCGCGGCCAAGTGGGGGGTGTCTTTCTCTGGAACCCGCGACTTGTATTGCTGAGGCGTCGAGGGCTCGAGGGTGGCGTGCGTTGCGCGGGGGGATGCTCTGCTCGTCCGCGGTTTTTATCGTGTTTGGCTGGGCGCGTGGACCCGGTGGACGGCGCCACGCGGTGGTGGCCTGCTGTAGTGTGGTGGTGCCCTGTCGTGGAGGATTGGGCGAGCGAGTGGTGCGCGCGGGCCACAAGTCGTATACCCCGTGCGCGGGGTACGGGGAGGAGGGTAATTATTTACTTACTAACAAGTAAAATATCTTGCGTTGCAACGGAATCTGTAAAGATAATGATATATCTTAATATATAGGATTTTAAATTGAATAATAAATTATAATAAATATTAATTTATTATTCGGTTATACGGGACTATAAAAATTGAACTTCATATTTTATACGGGTCACTAAAAGTTTCAAAACAACTCATATTCTCCCCTCTCTGACCCGAACTTAGACATCAACATGATCAACAAAATTTTTACTCAAGCAATAAAATTTTCTTTAATGAACAAACCTCTCACAAGGAAAAAAGTTATCTAGTACTTACGATTTTACAAAACAAACTAACGCTTTCGAATGAAACACAAAGATTAGGTAAATAAAAGATATGGATGAAGCCATGAAGGTGAAGAGTGATGGGGACCCAGAAGGGTTCAATCATCTGTACCATGAGGAACCGCAGAGAGATGAGAAAGAGATGGTTATAATCCCTCAAATTGTGACCGTTCCAAGCTTCCAGTGACTGAGTTCATGTGGGGGCTCTTTGCACAATGCGGAAATTATGTACATCATGGTGATTATCTTGGTTAGCAAAGTAAGCATTTTGAAACAATAATAGATAGCTAACCGAGCCTAACAAGGTTAGACTAACTCTTTTCCATGTCGGCAAACCAATCCATCTAGGATCTAATGTATAAACTAATTTGAGACCATAGATGCAAATTTTTTTAGTGAAACCATGGATGCAATTAGCAGTGAAAAACTAGCTCATACAATAGGTCACACTAATAAAATGAGAATTCTATCAATTAAGTGGCATGGCCTAATTTAGCAAGATAAAACATGAGATGACATTATCCTAGACCAAATTCTGTATCACTGAGGAGATTATCTTTAAAATAGTGTAAAAGGTTCAAATTTGAAATCCAGATAAGCATTCTCGTCTATTCTAGGTAACTTTCAGCTCATGATAGATAATGATTATTCACGAATTTACTTCTGTAACAATAAAATGAAGAAAATCATATTTAACCATTTACTTCACATTAAGGGCCAACAGTTTTCCCATTAAAAAATTAGAGTAATGATTCCTTTACCACTCTCAGAGACCTAATATGTATATGTATATGTATAAACCAGATCACTCAACAAAATAGATCATGTATTTCTAAACAAAACTACTTAAGCAAAACTCTTAACATGGTATCTAGCTTCAGGCGCACAATATTATGCTACTTGATCTCATGTTACATGTTTCAATCTCAGTTTTAGTCCTAGACTCCTAGGACAATTATCCACTGAAAGAAAACAAAAAAATATAATCCCAACATGCGGAAAATGAATTAAGTCCCAACAAACTACTAATCCATTAGCAATTTCAGATCACAAGCACACCAAGGAAGAGGCTTTTTAACTACAGAGTGCTAGATCTGTCCAATAAATAAAATCCAATACTACATTTCATGAGAAGTAAAATGATATAATGCCAGAATTGAGAGTCACAACCTCAAATCTCTCAATAACCAGCAGATGCAATTCATTGCTCTGCCAGCCAGCTGTGAATAGTGCCAACATGCTCTGCACCATAAACCTATAAAGATCATCATACTTTGCAAATCAAGAATAGCTAGTAAAACATATAGAATCCAACTCTGCATACGTCTCAGTGCATAAATAGAGCCAGACTATGTGCCAATTCTACAAATGAAATAAAAATCTGTATACCCATTTTCTTCAGTTGAGTTGGACCGAGGTGATGGTACTGAACTGGAATAAATGATTGAGTATTAAGGCTTGTCAACTAAGATGGACCCAAATAAGATTTATGCCCATCGAAGAACTTACTAAGATGTTTGAGCAGTAGGGCTTAATCCTGAGTTAGAATGTTGATGACACCCAACCCTCCTGCTGTTTAAGACAAAGAATGCTAAAACGTAAGTAACAAGTGATTCCATTCAACTTTGTACTCCACAAATTCAACTTGCCATTAACGAAGAAACTTTCAACTCGGAAAATTCGCCTAATTTCAACTTTGATTTTAACAACTACATGTCGAATTCAAAGATTTCAAACCAGATTAAAAAGCTTTCTAATTACTCTTATATACTTTCAATTTGGACTCTGAAGCTTTCAACTCGAGCCCAAAAAATCTGCGAAAATTGGATTAAAAAATATTGAAATTAGGGATGAAAACTTGTAATTGGGGGAGTTTTCAAGTGGAGATTTACAAAACTTTCAACTACAACCGAGCTCAAAAGGGGGGAAAAAGATGTTGCAATTAAGGCTTGCTACCTTAACACAAGAGAAAGAGAAAGAACGATTAGAGGAGATATACCTTTCAGCGTGGACATATCACATGAGTGGGAGATCTGGCAAGATGCTCTGATGAGCGGATCCTACATGTCATTGCCATGTGCAGTATTATTAGCCATTGCCACCACCGAGAGTCGTCGCCTCGACCCGCACGCCGGTCGTCCGCATCGCCGACCATTGATGCAACCAGGAGCTGCATCGGCAGCTAACTCCCTGACTCAGCTCCCGTGGCGCCGAACGACCCCTGCCGACATGTTCCTCCTCATGTCTGGCTAGAAGTCGTCGTCCCAGTCATCCCATCCTCCGCCGCCGCCACCGCTGCCCATACCGGAGGCGTGAAGGGGTGGCTTCCTGGCGGGCGTAGGCACGCCAGATCCGGGCGTCTCCTTAACGATGGGCGGGTCGGTCGACGACTTGCCTTCAACGAGTGCGGAGATGCGGTCTCGGTATGCGATGGCGGTGTTGGAGTTGTACTTGGCCACGTGGGGCGTCTCCTTGGGCACACTCCGCGCGGTGAGGAAGGCGTTAAGGCGGTCGTTGCCCCTAGCCTCCATCTTGCAGAGCTGCACCTCGGTCCACGAGTCTAGGGTGATGGAGCGAACGAAGCTGATGTGCACGCCGAGACCGCGGTGCTTCTCTCATGGCGTCCCCCACCTCGCCGTGACCTTCTCGCTCTCGAACTCCACCACCACCAGCGACATCAGGCACGGAGAAGAAGGAGAGGGCGTTGTGGCTGGTGGCGGAGGCGGCGAGGGAGGTGGGTGAGGGTCAAGGGAGTGGAGCGGGCCGGCGGTGGGAAGGAGTTGGGCAACATGGGTGGGGCAGGAGCGATGCGAGGATTCAGGGCGAGCGCGAGGGAGGCGCGGGGCGATGAGAGGGGTGGCGGTTTGGCGTGGGGTGGGAGGGGAGGGGAAGAGAAGCGAGGCGATGGTTATTTTTCCATGTGGGCGGCGGTTTGGCGTGGGGTGTGAGGGGAGGGGAAGACAAGCGAGGTGACTGTTCTTTTTCCATACGTGCGACGGTTTACCGTGGGGTGGGAGGGGTAAACTCAGAATTATAGTAGTTAAGATTACTAATTAATTCTAACTAATTATTTCTGAACAATTAATTAACTAACACTAATTAATTTATAACTAATTAAATATGCATAAATAATTACAACTCATTAATTATGTAATATTAATTTAACTACAACTATTTAATTACAACTAAAAAATCACACAAATTTTATTACAAAAATTTAAAAATAACTAAATTAATTACGCCTAAATAAGTACAACTAATTAACTATAAACACATAACTACAACTAATTAACTAACTGCATAATTAATAAAGAAAATACGCATGAGAAAAAAATTACCTGCTAATGACGGCTGTAAACAATGCTTAATCGTTTGCGATGATGAAATTGACAGAACGAGCGAGGATGAGAGTTTGCGAACCGCCTTGTCGTCACCTCGAAATTTATAGCCGCGATGGGAGGAATCAGATTCCCTCCCGCACACGAGACTTGCATGCATGCAGAGACATAGATGGCGACAGGGAATAAAGCGTGAAAGTGATGAATGGCGATGGGAAGAAAGTGATGGATGGCGATGAGGAATCCGGGGCGAGGAGGACCGGTGTGGTGCGTTTAGGACGAGAGGTTTAGACGACGAGGGGCCGGCAGAGCCGGCCGGCTGGGCGACACGCGGCTTGCCCGGGCGTTGGGAGTGCGGAGAAGGCTTCTCCGGGCGACACTTGTGCGAACACAGCTTGCGGTCCGGGCGGTGGGCATACGGGGCGGTGTTGTCTGGGCAGTGGTTGTGCGGACGAGACATGTGTCAGGCGAAGATGCAATCGGGCAAGGGGCGCACTGATTTTGGCGCGCCCGCGCGCGTACCGCATGGACAAACCCTCTTCGAGCTAGGAGCGACCGGAATTGCACATGTGGCGGTGTGAGGCATATCTGGACTGCCATATTTGGTAATACTGCGCGAAGAGAGCCACATTTGCAAATACCAGCCGGAACAGTGATATTGAGAAGGGTCCAAAACTTATAACCGATTCCAATCAATGCAGTATCCTGGGCTAACAGTAGGATCGATCCCCCAAGCATTCGTATCATAACCGATTCCAGTCAATGCAGTAGCCTAGGCTAACTATCAGATCGATCCCCGAAGCAAACGTATCGGCTCACCTGTGAGAGGGGGACCTTTGTTAACGCCATCGCAAGCGCAGGTGTCGATCTAGCGCAGAAAGTCACTAGTGCCACTTAGCCTAAGTAGTTTGATCATTTACTATTAACACAAGGGAACACAGTGAATACACTTGGATGCATCCCTAGGCATGCCGTCATAGCCTTGCACTCATCGTCTTTGAGAGCTGTCGTGGTCGAGCGCGAGGAGGAGTAAGGTCGCGCGTCGCATCTCCATTTTCATGGAGAGTCGTCGCCCACCGACGGCGATAATTCTAGTGGGCAGCAGTGGCAAATCAAGGTGAGGACGGAGAAAGAGAGGAAGGGATGGTTTTCTTCACTTTTTTTAGGTTATGACCCAACAAGGCTATACACTAGAGCAACACGTACGAGGAAGTCCAATAGACGAGCACGCACACTACGTGGGACTCACAGTAAAAAACAGCTCCACACGCACGCAACGCCTTCCCCCATCCTCTCTTCCTTTCTCCAACTCCATCCAGATCCAAAATCTTCCTAGCGTGTTCCCCCCATGCGACGCTACCTTCCCCGTGTGCCGCCACCTTGCAGGCCATCACTACTACACAAAAGCTCATCACAAGCGGTTCTAAACCATCATCACAGACGGTTTTTGAACCGTCTGAATTTTTGTGTCTGTGATGATGAGGTCATCGAGGTTTTTCATCACAGACGGTTCTATTCACGAACCGCTCGTGAAAAAGGCTATCACAGACGGTTCTATTCACACGAATAGCGACTATCACAGTGATAGCCTTCCCCATCTCTCTTCCTTTCTCCAACTCCATCGGATCCAAAATCTTCCTAGCGTGTTCCCCCATCGCTACCTTCCTCTATTCAAAGCTCAAGCGGTTCTAAACCGACGGTTTTGAACCGTCGATTTTATCTGTGATGACACGAGGTCATCACGACGCTCGTAAAAATAGATTATCACGGATGGTTCTATTCACGAACCGTCTGTGATAGTCTATTTTCACAGACGGTTTGTAACATCCCAACTTTTGAGCCTTTTAAAAATCCTTTAATTAGTTACTAGTTGAAAATCTCACCATTTGCAATTTGATTGAATTTATATTAAAAGCTTAATATGGACTTTAAGGACAAAATGATTTAATGTGCTTAATTCCAACATCAACAATGACCAAACTTATTTTTACTGGATTCTATATGATTGGATATATTTTCTAGAAATTTCTGGAATCTTTCTAAAGTCATTTGCTAATTTCTATTTGCTATTTGTATTTTCAGGTTTTATTAAAAAGAGAAATCCATTTTAAATCCTTTGGAACAGTGTTGGGCCGAAACCCGACACTATTCTCGTTTCCCCGCAGCCCAGACCGCCTAGCCCCTCCCGATGCACGCCGCGTGTCCCTTCCCTCGATCGGACGTGCCTCGCCTCGTCGCTCCCCGCCGTCGGATTTCCATTGCACGGCGCTGCACCCGCTCTCCTTGCTCTCGCTGCTGGTGGCCCCGCCGATGCCACGTCCGTGTCGTCGTTCTCTCGAACTCCCCGCGCCCGACTCCGCCCTAAGCGCTGTCGTCGCAGTTTCCTCCCCGGTCTCCCCTTCCCCGGCTATAAAAAGCCCCCGACCCCTCCTAGCTCCTCGCCTCTCCCTCCTCCTCCAGATCCCCAACCGCCGCCTCCTCCTTCTCCTCCATTGCGCCGCATTGCCCGAGGGTCCGCCGCCGGCCGCAACCCCTTCGCCGCCGACTCGCGACCTTCGACCGCCGCCGTACCACCGCGCCTCGTGATCGCGAAGCCGGAGCTACTCGGTCTGCCGTCGCCTTCGCCGAGGCGCCCCATCGCCGTTGCGACCGTCCGACAACGAAGCTCGTCACCGCCGCCGCCGCTAGTGAGTCATCGCGCCGAGCCCAACCGCCCCCCCAGCAGCTCCGCCTCTCTCGGCAATCCATTTTACCTCCACCGCCCGACTCACCGCCGTCGCCGCCGCCATCGCAAGCAAGTTCGTCGACCACGCCTCTCGCTCTCCCTCGCCGACGTGGCGTGGTCGCAGCCACCGCCGCAACTCCAGCCGAGGTGGCGCACGCGTGGTCGCCTTGTGGCGTCCACGTGGCTAGTCCACTGTTTTCCCCGCACCCTCGGCTCGGTGGATTTGGTTCACCGTGAGCCGAGAGGCTGACGGGTGGGGCCCACCTGTCAGTACGGATTTGATTTATTTTCTTTTCCCAGCTAACGTAAGCATTGCGCAATAATCCAATTTTCTGTTATAAAATAATTCGGGAAAATCGTTTAATCCAAATTAGGGTTTTAATATATTTTCAAAACTTCCAAAGCCCATATCTTTTGCATCCGACCTCCGATTGAGCCCATTCAAATTTGTAAATTCATATAAAATCAAGATCTATTTAATGGTGAATTTTATTTGATTTTTAGAGTTTATTTTGCATCTGTTATTTATTTATTTTTGTTTCTTTTATATCGTTTGCGAGTAGACGTCGATACTTCGGGAAATTTTGGAGAAGAAGGAGCACCTCAAGATCAAGACCAGTACCTAGATCTATTCCAAGGCAAGTTATACCTTTGATCATATTGAAACCAGTTTTCAAAATACTTTGTTTCAATGTATTGCATTCTATTTCAAGTATTTATTTAAATGCTTTTGGGTTTAGTTATTAATCCAAATTGTTATATCCACCTTGTCTATTGTATGCCATGATCTTTTGTCACCCTAGATTGGTTCATTACTAGTTGGTATTATCGTAGCACCAACATGGGTTGGTTAAATACGAGTAGGTTGCTTAGCCATGCCACGAGTCATCATTTCATGTGATCTTGCAATTATAAACTTGACTAAGTGATTATGGAACTGTGTGATGAAACTGTGTGTGCTGTGTGCTATTACTCGTTGATGGCATGTGTTGCACTAAATCAAAAGGGTGGGAAAAGATTTAGACTGAGGCAAGTGGTGGATCTGTGTGATTGGTGGAGCTGTGTGCTTTAAACTTTGTGATTTGGGTAAAACTGGAAGTCTTGTTTTGGTCAATTAAGGACTTAACTTTGTGCGCTATTGAACTGGGCCTTACTGTACGACCACATGCCTAGTATGGGCTGGGCCTAACTTAGTAAGTTATGGAGTCTTGACATTGACAACTCAGATTGTATTTTAAGCTGTGTGATGGGCGGGAGGTGTGATATGTCACATCGCGGGACGGTTCGCTGCATCCCTGTCCAACGATGTGTGTCGTAACCAAACGCTGTGTGTATCGGTTGGCCGGCAGGAAAGCACATCGGGAGTGTCATTGCTTGAGATGATGTATCTGAAAGGTTTTGTTATCGTCAGTGCTAGCTACGCTGATTGTATCGTGTGGGTAAAGTGTACAACCTCTGCAGAGTGTTTAAATCAATCTATTCGAATAGCCGCGTCCTCGGTTATGGACATGCTCGGGAATTTCACACGAGGGGTAGATTTTCATAAAACAAATGGGAAGGGTCAGTTGTGTGAGATAACTTGTACAGCTGTGTGAATAACTTGTTTAGACTGTGTGTCTTTGTGAAATCAAATGATAAATTATTATTGTTTATTTGTTTTGAATTACGTTTTCAATCTATCATTCATATTCAATTGCAAATGTTGTATTTCTGCAAATTAACCACAGAAGCCATCCTTTTGGAATAAACCATCATGTATAATTGCATTCTGTGGTATGACTTGCGAGTATGGTGTGTACTCACTCTTGCTAAATTAATCAACAGAAGTGGAGGAGCCATCGTCTGCTTTTGAAGAAGAGTTCTACGGAGGTTGATCGTTAGGGTCTTGATCCTAGTCAGTTGCCTGTGGTAAATTGATAGGAGCCCACTGGAGTTTACTTCGTTTCCGCTGCAGTTTATTATTTATTGTCAGCCTTGCATGGCTTAATAAATGTAAAACTCGACCGTAAGGTCCCAACAGTTATTTGTTATTCAAAGTACTCGTTTATTCTTATATTCGTTGTATGGATGTGATATTTCATCGATGTTGACAATGTATGCACTAGCGTGATCCTGGACTAGTGCAGAATACACAGAGGGTCCAGATTTGCATATTTGGGTTCCGACACGGTTCTAAACAAGAACCGTCTGTGATAGTAACTATCACATACGGTTCTTGTTTAGAACCGCCTGTGATACTTTTTTCTATGGTAAAAAAACGAAAACGGATTTTCACTTCGTCTGGAGTCTTCCGAGCCTCGCGAATGAATCTGATATTGATTTTCGGATTTCTCTAGCTTTCCCAAAATAGCCATAGCATCACAGTAGCATCAACTCAATCCATTCACAGAGCACTAAAAACAACACGGCATGCATCACCCACATCACAGTAGTATCAACTCAATCCATTCACATAGCACTAACACATCACAGTAGTAATCCACATCACAAAGCAAAAGGGGGGAGTAGAGAGAGTGAGGTCGTGGGAGGCTGGGGTGACGAGGTCATGGGAGGCCGGTGACGATGAGGCCGGGGCAAGGTGGAGGAGGCCGCAGGCGACGAACTCAGGGGAGGACGGGGCGACGAAGTAGAGAAGGCCGGCGACGACGAGGTCGTGGGAGGCCGGCGACGACAAGGCTGGGGCAAGGTGGAGGATGCCGTGGGCGACGAGCTCGGGGGAGGCCAAAGGAGAAATGGCAGAGGAGGAGATGGAGATGGCAAAGGAGGAGATGGAGATGGCAAAGGGGGAGATGAATGACTCTGTTAATATAGAGAGATTTTCGGGAGCCCGCCATTAAGTGCAAATTTTTATTTTCCCGCCTAACGAAACAAAAGTATCACAGACGGTTTTATACAAAAACCGTCTGTGATGACATATCACAAACGGTTCGTATCACGAATCGTCTGTGATAAGCGTCTCATCACAGACGGTTCTAACCACGAACCGTCTGTGATGAGTATCTCATCACTCTTCGAATTTACCATGGCTTAGATTTTTTCTAACCATGGTAAAACCCTAAAATCACAGACAGTTTTATACACAAACCGTCTGTGATGAGATACTCATCATCGGTTCGTGGTTAGAACCGTCGATGTTGAAACAGTTCTAACCACGAACCGTCGTGATATCTACATATCACAGACGGTTCTCTAGAACCGTCTGTGATAGTGATATATCACAGACGGTTCGTCTTGGAACCGTCTGTGATTATTTTATCACAGACGGTTCTTTGAAATCGTCTGTGATGAGGCGCCTTCTATGATCTATTTTGTAGTAGTGCATTGAGTCAATGCCAACTTCCACCTCTGGCACCTCCTCTTCCTCCCCAACACAATGCCTCATCATCCCCCCTCCCTCGCCCAAACCGCCTCCACCGACGACGGTGAGGCAGCGTGCTAGCATCTTGGTGATGAGGAGGGCCACCACCATCATTGCTGATCGGAGGGGTAGGGGGAAGTCATGACACGTTTTTTGGAAGTTTTGCCACCGATTCGGTGCATAAAGCTTTCCCCTAATACATGTTTGCATTAATTGAAAGTTGTTTGAATGTAGCCGAATTGAATCCTTTTTATCTCAAGTGAAAGTTCCTGGATTTTGAATGTTCTTATAGATCTTAGTTGAAACTTCTCAAAATTGAAATTTTTAATCTAAGTTGAAAGCTCTTTTGAGGTTGAAAGTATTTGAATCTGAGTTAAAAGTTAAGAAAATTTAGTTAAAAGATGTACAAATTAGACAATAACATTCAATGTAAGGATGACAGGTGGGTGATGAGACCATATGTTAAAGATATATCGATGTTATTTTCTAACTCATAAAATCTTTGTAGTGTTATTGAGCAAATTGATCCCTTAAATAATGGAGTACCTGCATGGAGCAATGTGAATATTGGCTAGGTGGTTTGAGGACGAATTATCTTTAAATAACAAATGTCAATATAGAAGGTCAAAAATACCTTCCTAACACGATGGTTAGATCTAGAGCAAAAAGTCTATAATGTAACTAAAAAACAATGGTCAGATTTGATTTCTACTGCCACTCTATACTACCACTAGAATGTGCAGTAAAAATTATCTAACTATTTGGGTTGATCCAGGGCGTTGGACGAAGCTTCTATCGTGCAGCTAGGAGTAACTATAGAACTTGATCTCAGCACTAGCTTGGACCATGAGTTGGACAACCTACATTTGCTCAAGTCTGTACTATGCAACTAAAGTAGATTTCATTGAGTTTTTGGCATTTATAGCGCTTTTGATTGAGTGAATAACAAAACTAGACCCCTGTGCCGGAGGGGGTTGACTAGCCTCGTTGCACCACATGTCAAATACCGCACCCTAGGGGTCTGGATTCGCCTCTGTCATTTCCCTAGGGGTCAAAATACTCTCTCTCATGCCCCAAGGGCACAATTTTCCCCTCGTGAAGCCACGTGGCGCATCCGGGTTGAGGGTGGAAATTCCCTCTTCCGTGGCCCAGAGGCACGGAAATACCTTCACCTGGGGGCGCATTTTTCTCCTCGTCTGGTGCTCTAGGGGCCAGATTCACCTCTTTCGTGATCCTGAGGCATGGTTTTGTCGTGTATATATTTTGTTTTTTTCCGCTAAAAGTATACGTATATGTTAGATTTTGAATGATGTGATGCAAATATGAGTTATTAAGACTTTTGAGAATAATTACAGTGACCTAGAATAATTTTATGATTTCATGTGAATCTTCGGCGTTGCAGTCGTCTCTGGAACTGATGTACTCCAAAAATACACACATAATGTATACAAATATGCTATGCAAAAAATCTATACAAATATAGTACAACACAGGGGCACAACATCTATACAATGTACACACGTGATACAATATGACTCACTCGTCTGAGCCACTCTCTGCTCAATGCGTCTACTTCTGTATGCGTCCTAGTTTTGCGTTGAGCATGTCCGTGGGATACGTGAACCGGTTTGGAGAGTGTGTATCGGTTCGGATGGTGTACGAATACCGTTGAGTGGGCGGAGGTGCTTCAGCAAGCTGACTCTGGCCCAGCTGAGTCTGTCCAACATCGATGTCGTCCAGTTGAATCATGACAAACTGGCTGCCACCTACCATCATATCTGTAACAAATGAATAAAAATCCGCCCAAAGCGACGATCCCCCAGGTACAATGTTTGAATGACCCTCGGTGCGGAGGAGCTCTGCCCTTGACCGTAGGATGTATGAGCAACCCTGCAGCTCTAGCCAACTATGCCTTCCAATCTGCCGGCGTACGGGCTAGAACAAGTAGCTCTTCCGTGATCGGGAGAATGGTCAAGAAAGAGACATCCTGGAAAAATGATTGGCATCTCCCCCGACCGAAAGTGGAAGGTGTGCGAAAAATGATTGTCATCTCCCCCAACCGAAAGTGGAAGGTATGCGTCTAGGGTCTCCATCTATCGACAAGTGCTTACATAAGACTATCGTCCAGGGTGAAATAACGTCCGACCTAGAGCATCCTCGCAAAGGGCAACAAGTCTGTGTCCCGAAGGATTGCGACATAATGAGCGTCAAGGTCCCAGTAATGCTTCTCAACTGAAGCACGAGGGGTTCAGGACCATCCACGGCCCCGATGGTCCACAACTTGCTTCGATGATGCTCGTTGTAGAACAGTTCAAGTAACTCCGGTAGAGTCATGGCTCGCAAGAGATGAAAGACACAAGTTAATGGTGAATAAATCAATAATGACTAAATTGCTTATGACTAATTAATTACAATAAATTAATTATGAATAAATAATTACAACTAAGTAATTACCTTTAATTAATTGCAAATAAATAATTATGACTAAATAATGACAACTAAATTAATTATGAACAATTAATTATGACTCAATTAATTACGAGTAAATTAATTACTCCTATTTAACTATGATGAAATTAATTACAACTAATTAGTTGCCACAAATTAACTAACACTAATTAATTACTACTAATTAATTGATAATTAATTAACTATGACACGAATAATTATGTAAGATTAATTTAATTATGACTAATTGAATTAATCTATTTAACTATGACTAATTAATTATATCATGGTTAATTATGACTAATTAATTCAATTAATTACAAGTAATTAATCATGGTAAATTAGTTAGGACATAATTAACTATGACTAATTACCTAAGACAAAATTAATTACCACTAAATGGTAATGACTAAATTAATTACGTCTAATTAACAATGACTAAATTAACTACGACTAATTAACTAGTACTAATAATTAACTACGACTAATTAACTACCCAGTTAATGAAGAAAATGCAACGATAAAAAACATACCCACTCCTGATGTTGAAATTTTCGTAATAATGTGTCCGCTAATGACTACTCTAAATAATTCTGAATCATCGGGAGCTGAGAATGAATGAGTGAGCTGAGAATGAATGAGCGGCGTGATGAGGACATGGCCCTATGGATACAACCACATTTGCTATGCTTGCTATTCCAATTACAAGAGCTCATACGCGTCAACTTATTTATCAGGTAAATTCGTTTCTAGTGCTGAGTGTATTATTTGAGAACTCTATGATGCTACCTAACGGAGATGATTTACTTGTACTTAGGAATCTAGAACTACAACCAGTTCAAAAAGGTTTACGACCAGTTCTGCGGGGTCTACGACGACTTCAAGAAGGCCTACGACCAGTTTCACCAGTACTCGCCGAGCCCAGTACTCGTTGAACACAATCTACGACCAGAGATAGTATGGACTCCTCAAGACCACCCCAGGACCAGTCCTACGACCAGGTCTTCGACCAGAGATACACGACCGAATAGTGAATAAGGTGTTGCATCACCGTTTTGGCCTAATAGGGTCTTGTAAGCGTGTCGAGGCCGGAGTCCAAGTTGTGTACGCCTCTTCCCACGTCCGCACAACCCTAGGTCGACCTCCTCACGTCCCCCTATATATATATATACAGTAGCCGTCATAGTTTAACGTGGGTTTTTCTTTGAAATTATTCTGCTTAGCAGTCTCGCCGCACGTTCGGTTAAGGAACCCCGCATTGTAAGCTTCATCTATATTCGCAATACAATATCAGATTGCAACTTCTACTTTCTTGCTTGTGTTCTCGATTCGCATGCAGGAGATAGCCTTCTTGGCGAGGTCAACCGTGTTCGGCACGGTTGATAACCATCGGAGCAGTTGTGTAGTGATTGCGAGGGGTTTGGTCTGTTCTGGTCAGAGCCTTCGGATCATCAACGTCGAGTTCTCCACAATCGATTTATCAAGCAACTTCTACTTTCTTGCTTGTGTTCTCGATTCGCATGCAGGAGATAGCCTTCTTGGCGAGGTCAACCGTGTTCGGCACGGTTGATAACCATCGGAGCAGTTGTGTAGTGATTGCGAGGGGTTTGGTCTGTTCTGGTCAGAGCCTTCGGATCATCAACGTCGAGTTCTCCACAATCGATTTATCAGTACCTTTCGGAAGATCGGGCCACCGTCACATCAGAGCGTATGCGTCACACGCTTTAAAGTCGAGCGACGCAGAAATTACGCTGACCGCAAAGCGGCGGGAGGAATCGGATTCCCTCCTGCACGCAGCCTTTTCTTCGAAGTGCATGCATGCGGATGGAAAACGGATGGTAGTGGATGTGACAGATTCCTCCGGTGTGGGGCTGCAGCGAGGGCATGTGGTGATGCAGGCTCGCTGTGCCTCCGACGCACGGCGAAGAGAATCCGTGCCTCTGGCCACAGCAGAGGGAATTTCCGGCTCCTTGTACCCGGACGCGCCACGGGGCGTCACGAGGGGAAAATCGTGGCCCTCGGACACGACAGATAATATTTTCAAACCCATGAGCGCGATAGAGGCGAATCCACCTTGTGGACCGTGGTATTTGGCTTGTGGCGCAACGGACGAGTTCACCCTTGGGCATGATAGAAGGTACTATTTTTATACATACAATAGAGATATGACAAATTTTATTACTCACTCCGCCAAAAACGGTATACACGCCAAAAACTCGAGTTCATCGGGTCGCATCGGGCTTGCTTGATCTTTTAACTGGGACCTCCGACTCCCAAGTAGGGGGATCAGTCCTGAATGTACGTGTTGTGTACTTGTACTGTTAGGTTTGGTTGCTGAGGGTTCGAACGCGTGGTGTTTGTTCGGAAACCTACTCCCCTGGAACCCTGCTTTTCCGCGAGTCCGTCAACCCATGTGACCAATCTCCATGCATAGATTCTTCTCGAATCGTGCTTAATGCTGTTTAGTCTTATACCAGATCAGAAAATGATGTCTATGCTGCAAGGCAAAGCGCTTGCTATGTATCAACGATCAATATTGTATACGGGACGCGGACATGTGGTGCGGGAGAAGCAAATGGTACGTGCGAGGCTGGCAAAATCGTAGAACAAATTGCCTAAACCATACTGTTCTAAGGTGTAATTATAATAGTGGTTTTTTTGTACGGTATTTATAGATTTAGCATATCATTCGTATAGTGGTTTTTTTGTACGGTATTTATAGATTTAGCATATCATTCGTATGGTAACAGTGCGGACGAGCCTCACACCGATACGTACACTGCAGTACAGTGTACATGCGGCATTGGTGACTGCAGTACAGTGTACATGCGGCATTGGTGATTATACAGACGAGATTTTAAATTTACAAATATCGTACGGTAAAAAGTACTACTGTCGTCCTAGGCCGGCAAACAAAACGAGGGAAGATTGAAGAAACAATGCTCGATGCTGGTACTACCACTAGAGAGTCCGACGCATGAGGCCGTACGCGACTCGTTCGGCCCACTATACTAGTTCTTTTTTCGATAACATTCTACTTATTGAGTATCTAACCCACAATACCGACTTATAACTTATCCCAGCCCATATCCAGCCATCCTATAAATAGTGTCCTACTACAAACTTGAGGGCCACGGCCCATCTATGAATCCACAGATCCACTTGTAAGTCATAAATTCCCTAAAAAAATCTTGTAGGTCATAGCCGGTAACACTGGATCCACCTCTTAAAAAAACGGGTTCATTGTGCAGACTGCGGTTGCATTCTTCAATGTCTTCCAAGTTCTGGCTACCCATGGTGAACTGCCTCTTCGTGTGTGGGTGCTCTCTCTCTCTCTCTCTCTCTCTCTCTCGTGTGAAGCCGGTTGCGGCGTCCGGAATCAACAATAGCAAGCCTCCACCGAGCTCCCTACGCCTGGATCGGCGGCGACGCGTCTCTACCAAGCTTCCAGCGGTCTGATCTGGCGGTGGCGCGCCTCCATCTGCTCCCTCTCCAGTCTCCATCAGACCACCACTAAATGCACCCTCTATGTCTCCGTGCACATTCGGTGGAGGAGCTGGATCTGCTACATGGCGTTGTTGCGGCAAGGGGGCAGTCGGTAAGGCGGTAGACCTATGGCTGTGCGGCAGCGTGCCTCCGTGCTGGTGCAATAGTTGTGAAGTGAGCAATTGATAAATACAATACTCTTGGCAATCCTTATAGGCGACGGCACGGGAGTTGGGGACAGGAGAAGACATTGGGAGGGAAGGGGGGAGATGAGGCAACGGTACATTGGAGGAGAAGTGGCAGAGATGAAGGCGTACTTCCCTCGCCACGTCACAGTCTCGAGTTCACCGCATCGTGTTCTATTCATCCTAATCCTCCTCTGCGCCGCCACCGCCTCCTACTCCGTGCCAGCCAAGCAAGCATCACCGCCTCCTCCTTGCTTACCACCGCGATGCCACCACCGTCTCCTCCCCCACCTCACACCTCCTTGTAGCGATGTGCCTGACGAGGGCTGCAGAGGTCAATGACTGTGAGAACCGAGTCGCGGTTTGGATTCAGGGTGGAAGAAGGTGGCTGTCGACGTACAACTGTTCCTTGTAGACCGACAATAACTGGAATATATGGGCAACACATTGGGAGGGAAGTCGGCACCAACATCAACATTGACTTCTAAAGGTAAACAATGACTAGAAATGGGCAACACGTAAACAAAATATGAGCTAAATTTTTTAACTTTTGGGTAATAATAGCAGCGGGTGATGCAATAGACAGAGTTTATATTTTTGTTTTCATGTGCCACTCTCTTTTAGCGTTTTATTGTAACGCACGGTACCTACTAGTAATCTAAAAAGTCTGGCCCTTCTCATCTCTCGTGCGGTACTTGGACGTGTTAAGCGTGTTGTACGCTCGGATCAACCTGCTGGCCCCTCGACAAAATTTCATCTCTATGCGCACGTACGTACGTTATCGGCGTCGACATGGCATGCACCCTTTACGTTCGACATCCATCGGTACGCGACACGATCGCCACCTCACCATTAATTGCTTGCTCCATTAATTAAATCCTCTCGTGATCATCACGGTGCATGTTCCGGAAGGACGACGAATACTCGAGCCACTACCAATCGATGAAGGAACGGAATGATTTGCTCGATCGTACAACTGGCCTAGCTACCTAGCCAGCTTCTTTCTCATGCGATCGATCGCATAATTTGAGGGAAAGATATATCGGCGAAACGCCTCCACCTAGCACTAGCAGCAACCAATCAGCTGCCCTGCCAGCGCGTTCCGTTTGTCGTGTGGGCCACCCAAACAACCGTACCAACCCACGTCTACGTACACCGCCGTTCGATTGTTTCGACGTACGCGCGCGACGCTGGCTTCGATCGCAAATGCACACTGGCCGCACGTACGTGCGCGACGCACGTAATGATGCACCACGTACGTACCCCGCCCCCTTTTTTTTTACGCAGAGAGTCCTCTCCGATTTCTATTATTAGAAACCATTAGATACTTAAGAGAGTTTTAGAAGCAAAAAAGCAAACCGAAGAAAGCAAAAGCAGAGTTGTAAGCGAGAGCCCCAGCCTAGTTGGTGTTCGATCAAAAGCAGTCGCCACATAAACCACCCTAAAGCGAAATAAAACTATCAGAGATGGCTAGTAACAGCGTAACACGTACTTATCTTTCAACACCGTATCAGATCCCCGCCGTTAGAAGAAATACAGTATATATGTAGGATCGATGTGATGTGATGTCGTCGTCTGGTACTTTTGAGCCGTCTGATCGATCGAGCAATGGGGGCAACTAACGTTGAGGCTTGATCTTGCAATTAACGGGAGAGCTTTTCTGTATTAATCTTGCTGGAAGAGAAATAGTTTCCGTACGAAATTCTCATGAAATTCCCGTGTTTCAGATATGCCTGGGTTTTTCCATTAATGCCGTGCCGTTTGGACATGTAGAATGATACACATGATTCCTGCGCGCACGTAAATCTTGTGCGCATTTCGTCTGAAAGGGGCCCTGCGCGCATGCGTGCGTGCATGATGTTTGGCTTAATTGACTAGCTCATCGATTTACTCCCAAATGTGTACAGCACTGGTACCGTGCACGATGGATACACACAATCTACGTACATACATTGACACTATTGTCGATCGGATCGATGCTACCTACGTCCCCTTTATTTTGATTTTTTTTTTCGTTAATTCTAGCAGCTAATTACCTCCGCCAGGAGCTTGTACCTCCTCACCTTGACCCTAACCGGCCGCGTCTTCCTCCCTGCCTGCATCACCTTCTTGTTGCTGTTGTTCCCCCTCGCCGGCGCCGGCGTGCTCTCGTCGACCTTCTGCTTCTTGATCGGCCGGTCGAGCTCCGCGGCCGCCCTCCTCGAAGTGGACCTTCCGGCCTCGTGCCGGTGGCGCCGCTCCTCCTCCTCGGGGGCCGTCGACGTCTCCGCCGCCTTCAGTTTCTCCGTCGGCTTATTAGCCGCCGCGTGGGCGTGGGCGTAGCCTCCTCCTCCACGCTCGGCCGGCTCCCTCAGGCACCAGTTGCACCTCCTGTAAGCCGTCGTCCTCGGGTACAGATCGCTGCAATATCTATACACGCACAAATCAGGTTCCAAGAACGTCTGATTGATACAAGAACGCGCGCGCGCGCGCGGTGATATGCATATACGCGGCGTGTTGCACTGCGCGTACGTACATACCTGTGCTGCAGCCGGACGCGGCAGAACTTGCAGCGGAACAGCTCGTCAGGCAGGCCGTAGTCGCCGCACATGCAGCAGACCGCGCCGCCTCCATCTCCGTGCGGAAGAGGTGACGCCATGGAAGAGGGGGCAAGGCCGGGGGAGTGTACGTGCAAGGGAAAGCTGAGCTAAGGCATTAACGCTTTCACATCTTCTCTGGGCCGGTTGCTGGGTCGTGCTGTGTTTATGGCAGTAGGGGTACCTTTCGATGAGGTACGGGAGAAGGAAAACGAAACGAGACGTGCTGTTTATATGGAGTCGGAAACTCTCTCTTCAGAGAGAGAGAGAGAGAGAGAGAGAGAGAGAGAGTAATGTAATGTAATGTGAACGGCTGTCGTGGACTGAGGAGAAGACTACAATTAGGGGGAGGCTTATCAGGGACCCATCCATCTAGGTCCCCATTCTCTTGTCGTCTCCTCTGCCGTGTGATTCCGACGACACATATTGCTCCGGCCACCACGGCTGGTTAATTGATTAGACATCAGCGACATTAACGTTCAGTGGTAAAGATAAGTATGGTTGTTGTGATGGGTAGATATATAGCTGATTAGATACCCGGCAACTGCAGCGAGAAAAAAAATCGTGCGCCTTAATTCCTCGCCCGCTTTATAATGTGCAAGCTAGCATGCATGATCCATCCAAACGACTCCATTTCTGACCTGTTTCGACCAGAGTCACCAGATCATCGGCACTGAAATGACAAGGCATAATATTTTGTTCCCGAATAAAATCCCAGCAGGTGGAATATAATAAAACACATCGAGTAAAATAATTTATCTCTGAGTGGAAATATTATGGGATGAGTGCGCATAAACAAAGCAGGCACGCACCATGCCTGAATACTCTCCTCGGCTTACATTTCGAGCTTGGAAAATATCCTGCCCCTGCTTACTCCATGCGCGTGTTGTGTTTGATGTGCCGTACAAGGCATGACAAAGAGGCACACAGCCAAGACTTGAAGACCCGGACTTGCTTACTTTCTTCAGATCTTCCTTGGCCACTAAGGGATGTGTAGAGGGGTAGCTGGTTTTGTTACTGGCAATATGACCCCCCTCCTCCCCCCGAAATTCCCAATCGGCGTCATCTTATCATGAAGCAGTGCGAAGTGTGAACTGGAGAATATAATGTATGCTGGATCTCATCCGCGTCGGGAGTTGAGCGTGTGATGTCACGTTTATGTTAAGTCTATGGATGGACCCCCCCTGCAAAAGTGCATTTTGTAAAGACACACGTTAATTATTGTGTTCGGCGTTGCTTACGGGGCAAAGTTTATGATGACCCGGACACTTTCTAAGCAATCCTTCTCCCTTCCTCAGTTCCGCAAACATGGCAGGACGAGGGCGAAGGTGCGGGGCATTGAAGGAGCAAATGGTTGCGTTTGGTGACAGTTGGGCAGCCCATTCGCTCCGTTCAGAACGCGTGAGTTTTGCGGCATTACACCCTCAATAGTATTAGCACTTGACAAACCTCAATCCATCTTAATTCATTTTTTTTAAAAAAATCCTTACTCTATGCTAACCACTCAGCAAATGAGATCATTACGCTGGCCGGGCTGGCTTGTAAGCTCGGATTAGGGGTGATGATTATCTAATAATGCTCAATTAATTAAGTTATTTATCTGTAGTATTATGGATAATAATGTCTCTTATACAACTTCCAAAGGCACTCCTCAATATTAACAATGATGAAGATCATACTCACCTAGTGGTCGTAAGCTTTTCTACGACCATATTATATGATTGTAAATTCTTCTACGATCACATATTGATCGTAAGTTCTTCAACGATCACTTACTATGATCATCTCATTGTCGTAAATCTTACTACTACTAGGTTATCTACGACCACCCTTTGATCGATAAAGTTTAGAGGCATGTGTGCCCAATCGACTAAGGTCATTTGTGCGCTGTGTTTAATATACGTATTAGTTAATATGTAATGTTATTCCTGAAGATAAATCTGTCTCTGATATAACCATAAGATGACGTGAGGGTTATATCTCTAACAATAACTACTCTTAAACGTATACATTAAATCAAACGAGAAGACACCTCTCGTTGTGGACAACTGTCACCCCCTTTATGCGTTGTATGAGGAGTAAAATAAGTGGACGGAGAGGACAGCGATCAAACAACAAAATAGACATAAATCATTAGTCCTAATCTTTAGTGATTTCTCTTTTATAAACATAATCAATATATCAACACAGAAGTATAATTATTATTTTTTTAAAGAAAAATCCGAACTTGTATAAAAATTCCCGTCTCCTTTTCTATATAATTTCACTTCAAAAGAGCTCCAGCATTTATTCATAAAATAAATATGAAACCATCAGCAAAGAGTATCGATATTAAATCATCGACAAGGAGCATGACCGAATAAGTGATCAAACCACGCGTTTGCATCTGCCAACCTAACTCTCCAATACAAGACAAACTAGGAAACGCATTCCTACGTTTTCAAACAAGGTGAGACCCCAACATTACGCCTTACAGGATATTTTTGATGTCGTGCAGCGTGCACATCCCAGCGTCAGGATTATGGCAGCGCCGTGGATGGTAAACCAAAGCCGATATCCCGATATTTCACTACCAACTTCAGACAAACTATCTCAAAACTAATAATCCCAACATACAGATAAAGCAAGCAAACTCCGCACGCGTAAATACATACAGAAGGACGAACGAAAAGACGGCATATAAGCAAACCATCCATCTCTATCACTCCGCACAACGGAGATAAATGGACGCACAAAGAATACTTTAATTTATTAGCAAGTCAAAATTTCTTGAAAGAATACCCATGACTCATGGTGTTTACAAGCCTCGAGTTCTAGTTCTTGCAAAAGTTGCAACAGACACTACAGATAGTCAGATGCCATTCGTTTTCACCTGTCTCGCCCACTTTTAGGACAATCTATTATGACCACTCATCTGACGCTACTATGCTGACTGGACCAAAACCTTGTTTTCCATCGGAGGGAATGGAACGAAGCTCTCTAGCTCACTAGCTGCTGGTTGCCGTACAAAGGATAAGCTCCATATGCAGCAGCATACATGTTTGGGTGTGGCACGGGGGAGGCGTACCCATATCCACCGTAGAATGGTGTGCCATAGTACATATTGTTCCTTCGGTTGCCGGAATCAGCCCTAGACTGGAAACAGAACAGCAAATGAGTGAAACGGAAGGAAAGAAATAGTTAATTTCGTAAAACACATACCTCCATCTACTTCCATAATTGTTAGGCACGCGTAAAGACATTTAAAATGCGGATGCTAACAAGTAAAAAACAGACAAACTCATACTCCTTAAGACAGACGCATGATATCAAATAGGCATCCACATTAGCTGCTGGAAAACATTAGTTCCGAGCAATGGTTTAAAATGCCAAAGACAGTCCAATTAGGAGACTGAGAGCTATCATATTAATGTTTGATGTTATCAACAAGCGCGTGAAAGACACGAAACTTTGCTTTTTCAGCACGGCCCGAAAAGCCCCAGAAACACCAGCAACAAGACGATAAAGACCCCTAGTGCCTATGCCACGATAAACATGTTATCTGAGTTTAAATATGAAGTCATGAGACCGAAGAGAAACAACTCAGATTAGTAAAGTTTGCTGTCAATGTTTCCATAAAGATGTGGCATCAAGGGTGGCCACTCAGACAAAGCATCCACAAAATGTATAGCCTTAAACATATCTGCACAGGATGTACAACACAATGGGACATCACCAAAGTGCTATAAATGCATAATAACACAGAATAAAAAAAATACAGGAAATGGTTGCAAATCATGAGAAGAAAGACTAGTTGTTCAACAATGAACAATTACACTCCATCCGGTTACAAATACATGCCATTTTGGATATCTACACGGTCCCCAAAGCACAAATTTGACCATTGATTTCTATTGTAATATATTTATAAAACCCAATAAAATTATAATATTATGAAAGTACTTTTCAGGAAAAGTCTATGTATATGATTTTTATTCATCCAATCTAAATATTTAAAAAGATATCGATAGCTAAAGTTTCGAAAGTTTGACTACATGTATCCTAAAATGACATGTATTTGTGACTGGAGGGAGTAGTAACCTAGTCAAATTTAATTTGTATTACCAAGCAAGTTGGCAAGTCTCCAAAGAAAGAGATAGTATGCAATTGAGTTGTCAAGTTTTGGAAAGGTAAAAGAGGAGCAATCATGCCGCAGATAAATTTGTATTACCAAGCAAGTTGGCAAGTCTCCAAAGAAAGAGATAGTATGCAATTGAGTTGTCAAGTTTTGGAAAGGTAAAAGAGGAGCAATCATGCAGATATATACAGTTGATGATCTACAAGATGATATCTCATAACTGATAAAGAAAAGCGTAGTGGAGAGTGCAATTGCAAGAGCCAACAAAGTGCTTCTGGAAGTCTGCTTATATTCGATCAACCAGACAGTTTCTCGACTTTACTATGTTAATTTTGCTCGGAGGGAGAACTAAACCAGCTAAAGACTAAACTAATTATAGCAAATGTCGTGGAGACCGCAACTATTCTTCTGCATAATTAGCATAAAAGCCAATTGTGTGGTGTAATGAAGTTAGTGCTTTAGCTAGTTAGAAACTCGTAGGACCAGGACATGGTGGCCAAGATAACCCTTTTTGGGCTAACCAAGGATGGGTAAAATGTTGCTACAATCGGGCCACGGGGTGTTACAGGTGTATTAAAGCATCACACTCTTTATATGGTCACATGAGTGACGCGCAAGGTGTATGGATATACAATGCTTGCAGGCTAAGTGAGAGGAAACACAAGTACATGGTTGCAACTTGCAAGAACTGGAAGCTCAATTTTACAGTAGGACCAAAGCGCCAAGAACTGGAGTCTGGAGCGAGCTTAATTGAATTAGGCTTAGTCTAGATAAAGGGTGCACATGTGAAAGTTTAATTTGGAACCTTAAGGCTGGAATAACAAGCAAATCCTATCAACATAATACCAGGACATCGGTCAACGAGGAAGCACTGAAACAGGAAAGTATCAAGCTAATAGTCAATCAGTCATAAATCAATTCGATGTAGACACTACAGGGTAGCCTTTTCATGGGAAAGAGCATATCATATGATGAAGCCGATCTTCCCAATGAACAGGCTAGTTTATCATACATCCAAACTTAGGATAATCCATAGCTTACTACTGAATTCTTGGTAACATCAATTTAGAAGAAAAAAAAATGAGATGTACCATATAGCATTTTTAACAAGATGAATGATGCAATGCAAACTGATACTATAGCAAGGAATGACGGAAAACAGAGAATAATGATGTGATATATGACAAACCTGTTTATGTGATGGGCTGCGGCCCCAAGAAAGGCGAACTGCTTGCTTTCCAATGACTGCTCCATTCAATCCTTGCAGTGCTGCTTCCGCATCACCTCTAAAAACATAGTTGCAACTTAAATATCACTTCCAGACTAGCCAAACACGAAGCCGCTTCAGGTACGTACCTGCTGACGAATTGAACAAAGCCACACTGCTTTCCTAGAGGAATTTTTACAGAGGCAACATCACCATATTTGGCAAATGCTTTCCTAAGCTCATCTTCACTTACATTTGGGTCAAGCCCGCCAACATATACCTAAAGCAGGTTGACAACTACAGATTAGAAAATATCGAGCTACAAGGTAACAAACACCAAGGAAAACCAGTACCACACACCGTTCTGTTAGTAGAATCACCATCCGAATGCCCAGGTGTCGAGGAGCCAGAATCACCTGGAGTACAATAGTCATGAAGTTGGGTGAACAAATGACTAAACCAAGACTAATTTCAAACAAGAAAATAACCAATGTCATAGTGACCTCTATAAAGAAGAAGCATGATACATAACATGCTCTGGGAACATAAATTTGACTTTCATAAATCTATTGCCACAGAGCAATGTTTATGAAGGTAGGAACATCTAGCAATTCAAGGAGTAGTTGTAAAGGAGCTGCTGCCACTACAGTATTAGGAATGCTAGCTGCACACTGGAATTCTCATGAAGTAGGTTTTGCTTGTCCAGCGTTACTCCTTAATTTCTATAGGTTACATATGTGATCCTCGAAGGTGCAAAGTACAGATAGATAAATAACAGAACAAATGCATTACATATTTCTTAAAACTTCAGGGTGTGTTCCAAAAAACTACTTGGGAGAATGGAAGAACACTTTGGCAACACTAGGGGCATACAAGGTGGAAAAACATGCTAGACTTTCAGAAACCTATAATGATACCTATAATGTGTCCATAAAATGGGTCAAATTGAGTAAAAGTTGTAACAGTCATAGCGCAAAACATCGGACAGTCCATGAACTAACAAAACAAGGTACAATTTCAGATAGTAGAACACTCATGAAAGATGGACATACCTGACGATCTTCTCGGAGTTGCAGGTCCTATACGAATTGGCCTAGTAGAGCAATATACACCATTCATTTCAGTCATTGCATTAGATTTGTCGTTATCATCTCCAAATCTAACAAATCCATATCCTCTAGAACGTCCTGTGTTTGCATCAATAATAACTTTAGCTCCTTTAAAGGAGCGGTACTTGCTACCAAAAAGCTCCATCAACATTTCGTCAGTAACATCAGCAGCTAGATCACCAACAAATATCGAGTGATCAGAAGCAACTTCAGATCGCTTTTCACCCATGCTATATGATGCCCAGTTTAACTTAAAAGCTCGATCAGTGTTAGGCATCACATGACCAGCAAAATTTTGAAGAGCTTTCTCTGCTGACGCATGGGAATAGAACTCTACAAAACCATATCCCTCCGATTGTCCAGTTTGCCTATTGCGGATAACTTTTATTGTCACTACCTATGAAAGAGACGAGTAGCAAAAGGTGATAAAATTAGTAGCAAAAAAACACAAAAACACACTAACAAAAAGAAGAAATAACAATTGATGAACTAATCAGTAGTAAACCTTCATTCTGTATTTTAATAAACCTATAATAGTTGGTATTTTTGAAGATTTTAAAAAATGTTCCTGGCAGCTAGTACAAAAACACGAATGTGTGCAACTCGCTTTGTTCGTTAACACTGTTCCTGAAGAAGCAACGTATCAGTTGCCATCACAATGATCCTATAATCAGACATCGTTTTTCTTCCTGTCAACATCAGTTAGCACACCTCCAAATAAAGATAATCGGCCAAGGCTGTCATTATGGCTTCCTTTCACTACTCCAACTGTTCTTATTCTAATTCCGTAACCACCAAAATGCAACAACTAGCTCGGCTCATTCAAAATGTTTATTAAATTATCACACATCAAGACCATTTCCTCCAAACTACTAATAAAACTAGCCTCCAAAGTACTAATAAAACTAGCTCTATACATAAATCCCACCACAAAGTCGGCGCCTTTGGCAGCTCGCAAACACCAATTCTAAGGGGCGCGACTTATTCCATACCATATCAGTATATCACAATTCAGGCAAAAAAAAACTCATTTAGCAGTTACACGGCAATAACAAACGAATCAAGAGACATAAATGACCAAACCAACAAGAGCATTACATACGTACTGCATTGAATGACCTCAAAGGTGGCGCCTTAAGCAACTTCCACGGCTAATTCTACAAATATCGCACTTTTATTGGCATCAAGCGACAAGTAAGCGCAAATATATGCTTTTATGATAATTTGAGGACACAACGGACGAATCAACACGCAGAAATGGGACAAATCTAACTATATTCGTGAGATCTAGTACGGATAAGTCCGGATCGGGCGAGAACGCAAACCTCGCCGCTGGGGCCGAAGCAGCTGTGGAGGTAGTTCTCATCCATCCAGTACTGGAGGTCGCCGACCCAGATCGTCTTATTCTCCTCGCACCCGTTCCCGCCGGATCCGGCCGCGGGTGGGGTCGGCGTACGGCGCCCGGCCGCGGAGGGGGGCGGCGGCGGACCCGCTGAGAAGTGCTTTGCGAACTGCGGCGGGGGCGGGGGCGGCGCGGCCACCATGGCCGGTGGCGGCGGGTAGGGGATGACGACCCACCGCGGCTGCGGCATGTGGTGGTGCGGGTGTGCGTGCTGCAGTGGTGGGTGGGGGTGAGCATGAGGGTGGTGAGGCGGCACGGCCTCATGGGAGTCGGTGGTGATCGCCGCCATCTGCATCGCCGCCGCCGCCGAGGAGGATCGCGTGGGGTTGGGGGCACGCGAGGGGTGGAGGGCGGAAAGAGAGGGAGCTCGTGGGTGGGGTGACTTATATATAGTTGGTGAGGGACGGATCCAGACCGTCCGATCTAGGAGTTCGTTACGGTGTCGGCCGTCTGATCAGATGCGGTGGGAAGGCTGACGTGTAGGGCCGGCGTAGGGTCTACGGTTTCGAGGAGTGCGGTGTGAGAGTGCCACAGCAGGTTGTTAGGGCGGGTACTTTCTACATCCTGAACTACGGTGTTGCCAGATATATATTCTATTGACAAACCAGATATTTTTCGCAAATGGATGGTTTCAATGTATTGAATCGACTCAGTCTTCTTTCTTTTATTATTTGAATCAGCTAAAATAGCACATTGTGGATGGCCTTAGATTATTAGATCTAGCTAACAATATCATTATGTATATCATTAAGTATGACGTTGCAAAGCACGAGCAACTTAGAAAATGTGAAATCTTAAGTATGGCTAGTTTGTAAGTACAATATAAATCTCGTAGGTCGACAAAACAAAATATATTGAAAGTATAAATTTTCGTGTGCGCATGCACTTAATTTGTTACGCAACGCTCCATTCGTCTCGGCCACCAACACGTAGGGAGATTGCCCTGTGGGGTTTGGAATGCTAAGGAGTGCGGGTGTGAGTGTTACGCTATTTATGTGAGCAAACAATGCCTTCGCATGATGATCTCCGGTCTTTATCACAAATTCTAAAATCATCTCATTCGAAAATAAACATTAAAACATTAAGTTGCAATTTTAATTTCGAAAATACTACTAGTCACTCGGAAGAAGAAAGACCCTAGCGGTTCCGTAGACTCCAATCCAAGAGATCGGCATGAATTCATGATTTGTATAGATCGCTGGCAGGCTTGCGCCACTTTACCCATAGCTATCCTCGAACTCTTTATGAGCTAGGTCCATCGCATTTCCTTTGATGCGACTTCAAGTTCGAAATCTGAGGCGTTTTCCAGTTACGTGATTAAGTCTCCACCCATTGTTTTCCGTCGATTGTCCTCAGCGCACCAGGTCCTCCACCGAGTTCCAACAATGTTGGTTGGGGCGGCTATCCTCCGAGCCCAACACTCCACCTTGGACCGGCTATCCTCCGTGTCCAACATTCCGTTATGGAGAACGTAATTACGTAAACAGTAGCATTTTTCGCCGTCACCAAAGCGGAAATGGTTGGCACTGATTTTACAAGATCCGACCGAGTAAGAGTTTTGTTAGTCCTTATATTATAGCCGAGGTAAAGGGTCCCACCTCTTATCATCATCATCATCATCATCATCATCATCATCATCATCATCATCATTGGGTCAAGCCCGCCAACATATACCTAAAGCAGGTTGACAACTACAGATTAGAAAATATCGAGCTACAAGGTAACAAACACCAAGGAAAACCAGTACCACACACCGCTCTGTTAGTAGAATCACCATCCCAATGCCCAGGTGTCGAGGAGCCAGAATCACCTGGAGTACAATAGTCATGAAGTTGGGTGAACAAATGACTAAACCAAGACTAATTTCAAACAAGAAAATAACCAATGTCATAGTGACCTCTATAAAGAAGAAGCATGATACATAACATGCTCTGGGAACATAAATTTGACTTTCATAAATCTATTGCCACAGAGCAATGTTTATGAAGGTAGGAACATCTAGCAATTCAAGGAGTAGTTGTAAAGGAGCTGCTGCCACTACAGTATTAGGAATGCTAGCTGCACACTGGAATTCTCATGAAGTAGGTTTTGCTTGTCCAGCGTTACTCCTTAATTTCTATAGGTTACATATGTGATCCTCGAAGGTGCAAAGTACAGATAGATAAATAACAGAACAAATGCATTACATATTTCTTAAAACTTCAGGGTGTGTTCCAAAAAACTACTTGGGAGAATGGAAGAACACTTTGGCAACACTAGGGGCATACAAGGTGGAAAAACATGCTAGACTTTCAGAAACCTATAATGATACCTATAATGTGGCCATAAAATGGGTCAAATTGAGTAAAAGTTGTAACAGTCATAGCGCAAAACATCGGACAGTCCATGAACTAACAAAACAAGGTACAATTTCAGATAGTAGAACACTCATGAAAGATGGACATACCTGACGATCTTCTCGGAGTTGCAGGTCCTATACGAATTGGCCTAGTAGAGCAATATACACCATTCATTTCAGTCATTGCATTAGATTTGTCGTTATCATCTCCAAATCTAACAAATCCATATCCTCTAGAACGTCCTGTGTTTGCATCAATAATAACTTTAGCTCCTTTAAAGGAGCGTACTTGCTACCAAAAAGCTCCATCAACATTTCAGTCAGTAACATCAGCAGCTAGATCACCAACAAATATCGAGTGATCAGAAGCAACTTCAGATCGCCACCCATGCTATATGATGCCCAGTTTAACTTAAAAGCTCGATCAGTGTTAGGCATCACATGACCAGCAAAATTTTGAAGAGCTTTCTCTGCTGATTTATGGGAATAGAACTCTACAAAACCATATCCCTCCGATTGTCCAGTTTGCCTATTGCGGATAACTTTTATTGTCACTACCTATGAAAGAGACGAGTAGCAAAAGGTGATAAAATTAGTAGCAAAAAAACACAAAACACACTAACAAAAAGAAGAAATAACAATTGATGAACTAATCAGTAGTAAACCTTCATTCTGTATTTTAATAAACCTATAATAGTTGGTATTTTTGAAGATTTTAAAAATGTTCCTGGCAGCTAGTACAAAAACACGAATGTGCAACTCGCTTTGTTCGTTAACACTGTTCCTGAAGAAGCAACGTATCAGTTGCCATCACAATGATCCTATAATCAGACATCGTTTTTCTTCCTGTCAACATCAGTTAGCACACTCCAAATAAAGATAATCGGCCAAGGCTGTCATTATGGCTTCCTTTCACTACTCCAACTGTTCTTATTCTAATTCCGTAACCACCAAAATGCAACAACTAGCTCGGCTCATTCAAAATGTTTATTAAATTATCACACATCAAGACCATTTCCTCCAAACTACTAATAAAACTAGCCTCCAAAGTACTAATAAAACTAGCTCTATACATAAATCCCACCACAAAGTCGGCGCCTTTGGCAGCTCGCAAACACCAATTCTAAGGGCGCGACTTATTCCATACCATATCAGTATATCACAATTCAGGCAAAAAAAAACTCATTTAGCAGTTACACGGCAATAACAAACGAATCAAGAGACATAAATGACCAAACCAACAAGAGCATTACATACGTACTGCATTGAATGACCTCAAAGGTGGCGCCTTAAGCAACTTCCACGGCTAATTCTACAAATATCGCACTTTATTGGCATCAAGCGACAAGTAAGCGCAAATATATGCTTTTATGATAATTTGAGGACACAACGGACGAATCAACACGCAGAAATGGGACAAATCTAACTATATTCGTGAGATCTAGTACGGATAAGTCCGGATCGGGCGAGAACGCAAACCTCGCCGCTGGGGCCGAAGCAGCTGTGGAGGTAGTTCTCATCCATCCAGTACTGGAGGTCGCCGACCCAGATCGTCTTATTCTCCTCGCACCCGTTCCCGCCGGATCCGGCCGCGGGTGGGTCGGCGTACGGCGCCCGGCCGCGGAGGGGGCGGCGGCGGCCCCGCTGAGAAGTGCTTTGCGAACTGCGGCGGGGGCCGGGGCGGCGCGGCCACCATGGCCGGTGGCGGCGGGTAGGGGATGACGACCCACCGCGGCTGCGGCATGTGGTGGTGCGGGTGTGCGTGCTGCAGTGGTGGGTGGGGTGAGCATGAGGGTGGTGAGGCGGCACGGCCTCATGGGTGTTCTTACTTTTCTAAGTTCAAACCGAGAGGGTCTCTGTGACTTAATTTAGCCAGTAAGATTAGTAAGTATTGTTGGTTAGCGTATGCTATTCTTAGCATGATATTTGACTCCAATCGGATGAATTAGTTAGCAATAAGCGGTAAGCAAGTATGGAAGTAGACCTCGTAAACCAGTGGAATGGAAAGTCGCAGAAATCTGCAAAATGGTGTCTGACGATATCACCAGTTTCCCATCGGTTTCTAGAACCTTAACGCCATCTCCAGTAAATTATCCCATCTCTCCTCCGTTGTAGTTTGTTTTCATCCATATTCCATATCCATGCATACATTACCATACCGGAATGACCGATAAACATGGGGGGGAAAGTTAAAACACAAACACACAAGCATCTAGTGATGGTAAAATAAGAACATTGTGAAGCTATATATCTAGCTAACTTATTAGAAAGGGCAGATGCTTTTTTTTTCTGTCCTCTCCTCCCAAATGTGATGTAGGAAGATGTAAATGGGGAAAGGCATGGTGATGGGGGTGCACTCTTAACCCTGCAGGACAACCCACCCGAATTAGCAAACGGGCCTGCTTGCCTTCTTCATTCTCGTTGCTTGACTTTTATGTAAAGCTAGACATTGTTACTGGAAAAGCGAGTAACCAACCAAGCTCTGCGTTTCCCCCTCTCCTCTCCCCGCCCTCCTCTGCTTCCATTCCACCAAACCAGTCCCAGGCACGTCGACCGCACAACCACCTCGATCAGAAGTTAACTCAGCGAACCATGTCGCCTGGGGATGAGTTGACCGGCCGGGCGGTAGGAAGAAGTGGCGCTCACGCAGCACACCTCGAGGTGGTATCGAGCTAGTATCAGGAGTCGAATCTAGGGGTTTTCCTCTGCTCCGAAGTTCCCGGCTTGCTAACATGCTTGCCTGGCACGAGCTAGTAGAGCCTTTCTGCGAGTGGTGCCATTGGTTCGAGTTGGAGCGGCAGGCAAGTATCTTCTCAGATTCAGCGCAGAGCCTGCAGGATGGATTGGTCCAAGGCGGTCGTGCGGTGGCAAACTGGCAATCTGGAACGCCCTCAACAGTCTCTGTCCTTTCACAATCACCATAAAAAATGTTGCAACTTGCAAATTGCAAACCACTGTTCTGTTCAGCTCCTCTTGACATCTTACAGAGTTACAGTGCTGTGATCCTTTGCGCGCGGTAAGTTCCCACTCCGCACACTACCTGTCCACGACCACGAACGTGTGCGCTAGAGATAGATGGACCAATTTCGCGCTGTAACATGGCAATGTCACGAATGCGGCTGGAATGGATGCATCGATCGTAAATGCTCAACGGTCCTTGCATGCAAGCTATATTGTGACCTCACCCAAGCGGCGGCGTTGAAAGCGGTGGAGTTGATAAGCCGCAAGTTCAACTTCAACTTCAACGTTGTCAATTGCGTTCGTCGCTCTCCAAACCTCGAACGACACAACACTTGTGCACCACCACTAGAATGGTACCCCGTATGGCACACGCTTGGAACATCCGATCATCGTATTTCTACTGCATTTCATCAATCAAACGCACGCCACGCCATCGCCCGCCTGTGCGGCATGCGCCTGAATGCTACTACTATTTCGGGTCTGGTTGTGTGCGGAGCTGCTTCTTCTTTTGGCACCTCATAAATCTGCATGATGACATGACACATCCACGTGCAACTAATTGGAAAGGAGAAGAACGGTTCAAACCGAACGTTTGAATCCCACTAATCTTGCACGTTTGGTACAGTTGCTACGCAGCTATTGGCCTTCCTTCCAAGTTCATCTGTTTCTATTTGAGGAGACATCCTCTCGATCCAGAAACACTCGAGAGATTGTCCTTTGCTCCTCTATGTTGCGTTGCCTCTAGCTACTTCATCCCTTTGCAGTGTCTCCAAAATTGGTGTCCATCGTGATCCTGTACGGGTTGGGGCGAATGCGTTCGCACGACTACTCATGGCTCCCCTTATCATCGGCTTCTCATCATCTTCGCATCTAACTCTACCGCGACCATCACCAGAGCAATACTCTGTAAGTTGCGGTGATCCGCTTTGCCATGGCTAAATCTTACTTACTAGATTTTAGTAATGTGATGATGATATTCTCTACTATTGCTAGTAGAATTCATGTGTTAGGTCTTGTTTTATTTGCTCATATATATGAGATAGGTGTATCTCATATTACAATCATGCTACTATTCATAGTTGAAAATATGCCAAGTATATATGTTGCTCTTATACTGATCATTGTTTTAGGAATTACAATATTACAATAGTGCACTTATATCCAACAATCCAAAAATCTGATAGACACTTTGTGATGGCTGATTTTGTTGAGGCAATGAAACTAGAGAAATTCACTAGTGTGAATTTCAAGAGATGGCAGACGAGGGTCCAACTGCGGCTCTCGGCTATGAATGTATTTTTGAGTCGTGTTGCCTCGTCCTGAGGGACCTCATACTGTTGAATATCAAAGATAGTTTGACACGGCTACGAGAGTATTTGTTGGGTACATTCTAAGCGTACTGTCTGACCAGCTTTGCGATGTGTACATGCACATCAAAAACGCTGCAGAACTTGTGGGAGGCACTCGAACATAAGTTCGTTGTCTCAGATGCTGGACGTGAGTTGTATGTCATGGAGCAATACCATGACTACAAAATGGTTGGTAATCGTTCTGTAGTTGAGCAGACTTATGAATTACATCTTACAGTGAGAGAACTTGCGCATCTTGGTTGTCAGTTGCCTGACAAATTTGTAGCAGGTGGCATTATTGCCAAATTACATCTCTTAGAGAAATTTCACCACATCTCTGAAACACAAGAGGCAAAGCATTTTGTTGAGGATCTGGTTGCTAGTCTTGATGTTGAGGAGAAAGCTCGGGCAAATGATGGTACACCCAAAATACAAGAGGGACAGTCTAGCGCTAATGTTATGCAGCACGCTGGCAATGGAAAGTACAAAGGGAAGGCTTAGGTCGTTCGACCACCAACTTCAAAAGGACCAACAACTTTAAGAAGAAAGTGAACATATAGGATGTTATAAGCTTTGTGTTGTGGTGAGAGTGACCATTGGGCCAAGAAATACTGCAAACGTATGGGCAATAAGAATCAGCCAGGGCAGAAGAATTATGCACATGTGACTATTGGCAATGTCGGAGTATCTGGGTATGGTAATTTACCTATTGTCTTTTCAGCATATCAATCTACTGATTGGTGGGTTGACGCAGGGACCAATATTTATATGTGTGTTGATGCATCTTTGTTTTCTTCTTACCAGGTCGCTCGGGGTTTCTCCGTCCTGATGGGGAGTGGGCCACATGCTTCTATTCTTGGTGTTGGCATGGTAGATCTGAAGTTCACTTCGGGAAAGATCGTGTAGTTGAAGAACGTGCAACATGCCCCTACAATAAATAAGAACCTCGTCATCGGCTCCCTTCTATATCGAGATGGGTTCAAGTTGGTTTTTGAGTCTAATAAAGTAGTCGTGTCCAAATGTGGACTCTTTATTGGAAAAGACTATGAGTGTGGAGGCTTGTTCCGCTTTTCCCTTTCTGATTTTTGAAATAAAGTTATGAACCATATTTATGACTCGAATGGTGGTGAGGCAAATGTGTGGTACTCACGTTTATGTCATATAAATTTTGGTTGTATGTCTCGGCTTTTTAGTTTAAATTTAATTCTATACTTTTTCATACTTAAAGGTTTCAAATGTCAAATTTGTGTGCAAGCAAAGCAACCTTGAAAGCCTTATAAGGCTGTGGAGGAAAGAAATTCGACAAAATTGGAACTCATACATTCAGCCTTATGTGAAATGAATGGTGTAATGACTAATGGAGGGAAAGGATATTTCATGACTTTAGTTGATGATACCACTAGATATTGCTATGTGTATTTACTAAAAACTAAAGATGAGGCATTAGACTACTTTAAAACCTATAAGGCTAAAGTTGAGAATCAACTAGACAAAAACATTAAAAGAGTTAGGCCTGAACGTGGTGCAGAGTATTTTTCAATGAGTTTAATCAATTTTGTGTGGAACATAGAATTATTCATGAAATGACACCTCCCTATTCACCCAACCCAATGGTATTGCCGAAAGAAAGAACCGCACCTTGACTGACTTGGTGAATGTCATTTTAGATAATGTAGGTATATCTAAGGCATGGTGGGGGAGGCTATGTTGACTACATGTCATGTTCTGAATAGAGTTCTCACTAAAAATAATGAGGTAACTTCGTATGAAGGTTGGAAAGAGAGAAACCCACCACTCTTGTCTTTGCACACTTGGGGTGCTTGGAGAAAGTCAATGTTCTAATAATTAAAAAGCGCAAACTTGGACCTAAAATAGTGGACTATATCTGTAGGATATACTCATCATAGTACAGGCTATAGGTTTCCAGTAGTTAAATTTGGGATATTTGATATGCCACTCAATATGATCATGGAGTCTCGGGATGTTACTTTCTTTTAGAATTTATTTCCTATGAAAGATTCACATAGCTCTTCTAGTCAAGTAAATGATTTAACTTCTGAACCTACATCTCCTATTTTGACGTGAGTTACACATAGTGGTAACCCAAACCTATGTGATCGAAGATCCCGTGAAATAGGCCTTGAGAAAAACAATATGTTTGTGTAATAGAAGAGTACATCTTTACTTTATATCCCACTACGTTGGAGATGCAGTACTCTAATTACTATAAGTTAGGACGACTTTGTCTTAATGTGTTCTGAGACTAAATAGCAAAATACCGTCCTACAGGGTATTCTTGTAAGAACACACCTATATGAGCCCGACTGTTGGTCACAGTCCATGAGATGTGGATGATCTTTAAGAAGCTCATGAAGAGAGACATGAGTATGAACTATATGCTCCACCCAAGGAGTAGCCTATTGGCAACCAAGTATCAGCAAAGGATTTAGGTAAAACTTGTCTCACAAAACTATCAATTCAAGGCTTAGTCCATTGTGTAGTTGTGGGCAAGCGTAGCTTGAGGTTCTAGGTTGATATTCAACCTTAACCAGTCTCCACCGAAAAACCGATATATCAAACAACACTTTAGAATTATGGATAAATTCATAGTGCTTTTGAGATCTAGTGGGGGATTGTTGTAGTTTATGGGCTTGGCTCAAATGATATTCTTCATAAATCCTAGAAAATCCCAAAGGCACACTCATGCATGGTGGAAAGTGGAAAGTTTAGTATCATATTGTCTAGGTAGGAGGAGACCAACTTATAAGGTGGAGTTGGTCTTACCTAGTTGAAGCAAGCAAAAGAAGACTACACGCACTCGCTCGCTCATTCGCCTCACCACGACACGCCTTTCCTAGCCTCGCCACGTCATGCCATGCCATCACCCACCCACGTGGCATGCGCCTGAATGGTGCGACGATTTCGGGTTTGGTTTTGGCAGAGCGACATCTTTTTTTGCACCTCATAAACCTGCATGATGACATGGCATATCCACCTGCAACGAATTGGAAAGGAGAATAACGGATCAAACTGAACGTTTGAATCCCACTAATCCTGCATGTCTATTACAACACACATTAATTGTGCTTTTATGCGGTTTCCAAATTTTGCTGCAAGGTCATTGGCCTTCCTTCCGAGCTCATATGATTCTATATGAGGAGACATCTTCTCGATCCAGAAACACTCGAGAGAGAAAACCATTGTCCATCGCTCCTCTGTGCTGTGTTGCTTCTGGCTACTCCATCCCTTTGCTGGCGTGCAACGTCACGGGAGAAGCAGTGTCTCCGAAGCCGGTGTCCCTCGTGATCCTGTACGGGTTGGGGTGAATCAGGTTTTTGAAAAGCGTTCGCACGACTGCTTACGACTTCTGTCATCATCGACTTCTGATCGTCATCTCATCAGACTCTACTGCGACCATCGCTGGAGCGATCCTCTATAAGTCACGATGATTCACTTTGTTGAACCCGGGAGCGAAGGATCCCGGATTCTCTGTGTATTCTACACTAGTCCCATGATCAGTAGCTAGTGTACGCAGTCAAACAAAAAGTGATAGCATAACCATAAATATGTGATTCATTCCTAATTGAGAGACCATGTGAGAGGTCCTCCACTCTGAGTGATGAGTATTTGACAAGTGTGTTGATTAGATTGAGAGTTGGGTTTTTAGGTTTGGACTGATTCTGGGCTGAGTCAGGGTAATCGGAACTACCGCTGTGTATGGAGCGGAAGTTCCGATAAATCGAACTACCGGTGTTAGAAATAGGATCTTCCGATTAACTGGTTTTGGTCTCGGTGAAGGAAATCGAACTTCCGCATGCTGGGTAGCGAGTGTCCGATATTTCGACATTGAGTGTTCTCTCGTGTTGCTAATCGGAATTAAATATTTGGAAAATCGAATGTTCAAGATCGAAGTTCTCGCAGCGGTAAGCACGGAACTTCCGATAATCGATAGCGGATGTTCGAAATCGGAACTTCCGCCGTGGTAAGTGCGAACTTCCGATTGTGTCCGTAATCGCATGCAGAAGGTTAAATTGTGATTTTGATTTTGTATGAGTTTGAGTCTTATACAAATATTGATGCTATGATATTGTGCAATGCTATGTGATGTGTTTTTGTCTGTGTTGACTGCAGGGCATTAAGATGGAGTCGTGGCGAGACACGTGGACCGGACTAGGCGCTGGAGGCGTTGAGGTCAGAACGGTCGGGATGTGTCGAAGATGGCGTGAATCTTAAAGCGGTTGCGAGTCGTGCACAACAAGGTGTACGGGAGGCTTCCAGAAGGTGCGCAAGGGGCGAAAGAGTCTTTTCGCAAAGCGGCAAAAGTGGAGGCGGTTCCGTTCGGGTGTAGCGGGCTTAATGGGTTGGAGGCCCATTAGCCAAGGCTATAAATAGGGGAGAACCCTGGAGTTAGGGTTAGACTTTTTGGGGAGAAAGAAAATTAGGGTTAGCCTTAGCAAAAAGGTTTGTTTTGCTTTGAGAGTTTGTTGAGAGAGAATGAACTGAAAATCTTGTAATCATTCCTCTGTGGTTCCTTGTAATCTTTTGATTTCTATTAATGAATCTCTGAGGTTTTGATTACTTGCCTATGCCTTCTCTATTCCCTCTCGCTCATGTTGAATAGTTAAGATTTTGATGTATCTTTTGATTCGTCAGATGAAATAGCATGAAACTTAATATCTAGAGTCGCTTTGTTATTGCTAATGGATTCCCAAAGTCTCATGAACTAAGAATCGAGAATCGTGTCTATTTTGGGTTTTGGTCTTTCTTGCCCCTTCTTCAAGAAATCCGTTTTGGTTCGATTATTGAATCTTTGGTTGCGATTCTTTCCATAAGGTCAAGATGGTGTTTAGGATGATGTCCTGTAAAACTTGACCGAGAAGAGCATTCAAGATTAAGTAGTTTGGATTTTTGAGCAAAACCCGAACGCTCGTTTAGCTCAGATAATCGAACTTCCGATTTTAAGCGTGAAATGGTATAGTAAGGAACTTCATACTATACATCGGAACTACCGCAGCGGAACTACCGCAGTTGTACTTCCTAACTTCCGATTTCCGTAAGAACAAACAAACTTGATTTTGTTATTTGATCTTGCTTCATTTACTTTCTTTAGATCTTCGAGAGATCTTTGTAGGTCGGTTTTAAATACAGAAAGGGAGTATTAATTTTAGGCACCATTCACCCCCTCTCGCTGCCATTTCGGTCCTTCAATTGGTATCGAGTTTGTTAGCTCTTCTTGATAGATCTTAACCGGCCGGTTGAGCCATGGCAACTGACAAGTATTCCACCAAGCCTCCGCTTTTGATGGTCCGATTACCCTTCCGAAGAGCCGAATGGAAACTTACATCCGTGCTCGTGGGTATGCCATCCGGAGAAAGGTGAAGGTTAGATTTGTTGTTCGCCGATGAGAACATCAATGCCGGAAACATGGCCGATGTTGAGGCAAATGCTAAGGCAAGGAACATAATCATTCGTGGTTTAAGCGTATGAGTTTGATCGTATTTCATTTGATTTTGCCATTTACATCCGGGTGACCTCGATGCATACCATGAGGGCACCACTCGATTAAGACGGCTCGACAAGACCAGCTCAAGCGTGAGTACAAGAAATTTGAAATGCTTGTTGGTGAATCTTTAGACGAGTGCTTTTCGCTTTCACAAGATTTTGAGCAACCTCCGAGCGGTCGGTCTTACATACCCCGACTCGGATAACGCCGATGATGCTTTCTCGACTGATCTTCGTGTTTGGGAGATGAAAGTGACTACCATCAAGGATAGCACGGACCTCTCGACTCGACTCTTGATGCGCTTTACTCGCGCCTCAAGACTCATGAGATTGACATTGTCTCTCAAGGTCAAGTCACAATGATGGCTTTAGTCACCGATCCCACTTCGATCTTCTTCGAGTCGACGTGGGTTCTCCCTAGTCGCTCCGTGACATAACCGATGATCGCTAGAGCAGCCTTGAGGATGAACACTAGCCCTCCTAGCTCGGAAGTTTTCCCATGCTTACAAGAGGAGGAGGGATGGTAAAAGAGGAGGTCCTGTGATTTGTTTCGAGTGTGGTGGCCCCAACCACATCCGAGCAAACCGTCCCAAGCTTGGGAAGGGCAAAGGTGACTATGGCGGTCCAAGCAAGAACGACTACATCGACAAGAACCGCAACACGAAGCCCTCAAAGACTGATCAAGGCAAGAAGAAGTTCCGCAACTTTGGGAAGGCTAAGAAGTTGCTCCATCGCCCTCACCGCCTCGATTTAACCGGACACCAACGAGGTGGAGGGGTGGAGGACGATGACGGAAGGACGATCATGATCCCAAGGACGACGGAACTTCTCCTAAGATGTGCTTCATGGCCCTCGGGCGAATCGAGCGACAATGAGTGCAGACCGACTCCGATGAGGTTAGTCCCACTTATGACCAAATTTTAATGATGCTTTTCTTAAGCTAGGTAGATTTCATGCTAAGTCTAGGCTAAGTGTTCGTGTTGGAGAAGGAAGTAGTTAGACTATCACTGAGCCGACTTTACTTACATCCGCTTCCTCCCGTGATGATTGTGACACTTGTCGGCTTTGCTTGATGACATGGAAAACTAAGGACCTTGCATGATAGTGTGTCCTCCGAACTTGACATGATTAAGGTAGAGAATATTAGCCTTCTTGCTGAATTAGAGATGAGTAGGGTAGCACCTCCTTTATCCACTACTCGTTGAGGCTATCGCTTGCACCTCATGTGAGGTTAAGGACAATTCGCTTAGAGGTCTTTATACCATGTTGCTTGATCTCACTCAAACTTGTGAAAATTGTAATAATCTCAAGATGAACCTAAACGGCAGATCACAAAATTGTCAATTTCAAGTCGCGCTACTAGAGCCTCGTTGTTTCTTGTTTAAACTGGCCCTAAGTTAATCTGAATTAGAATCAGATCTAAGCAGCTTCAAGAAATGATTGATCACAAGAATAAATTGGCTCAAGATGCTTCTAAGGACCTTGTTAGCTCACCTTGCAATCATTGTAATAAACTAAAATGTGATTTGGTTGCATTGGATGAAAAATATGTGAAACTAACTAAGGACCTTCTAAAGACACAATCATCCGCTTGTATTGTGTGTGCTTTGGGAAGAAGCCTAAGGGTTTGGTAGAGACGCCTAGTAACGTGAACCAATGCTAGCAAGAGGACTGTCCCTCAAAGTCTACCGTGCGTGCACAAGCCAATCTTTCCTCGTTGTTGGTTCTTCTTCGCTCCCTTACCTTCTCGATGTCCTTCTTCCCCTCGCTCTTCTTGCACTCTCTCTTTCGGGAGTGTCAGTATCTTATGAACACTCTCGAGAGGTTTGTAGGAGGCAAGAAGAAGCTCAATCTCATTCTAGACAAGTCTAAAATTTGCAGATTTAATCAGGGTCTAGGATACGATATCCAGGAGGATATGAGGAAGCATCCACCTGTCGTGCTCAAAACCATAGCACTGTGTGTGATCAAAACTAAGCCCAGGATCGAGAAAGTCAATTTTAAATCAGCGGGCTTTGTTCAAAGGATTTCTGACAGTAAGGTGATTCCACCTGCAGCTTCGGCCCCTCAGAAGGCGAAGTATCATTGCACCTTCGCCGTAAAGATGGACATTTAGTTGATCATTGCTTCAGCGTGCTAAGATCGCGTAGAGACCGTGGTTGAGTTTCTTAGGCACATTCTGTGGTCACCCCAGATCTTGAGTGCACCTAAGACCAACATGAGGTCTAGGTTTGTTCCATCCGATGATTTTGGGCAAGATCGAGGACTTGGTTTTTCCGAAGTTTTCGGTTTTCGCCTCATGCTCCCTTTGGTCGTAATCTCCGCCGCCCCGAGGGTAGATCTCGTTTTCCTTTCGAGATAGTTACTCATGGCGAGATCAAGATGTTATCGCACTTCGACTCGCTCTTTCATAGCAATGGATCCAAAGAACAGTCGAGATCTTTTGACTTGTTGAGTGACAGAGAGCGCAGGTAGATAGAGGTCGGCCTTGCTTGACTACTTCATCCGTTTCACGTGTTACTCAAGATTGGGTGCCAAAATCTCGCTGATTCACCCCAAGATCGAGACTTTACTGCTTGACTCGTGGTCACGGCCGGGAAGGGAAAGGTCCGGATTGTAGACTCCGTTGTTCACGCCATATGTTGGAGATTCTCGCTGGTTTTCTTCCCAGCCCGTGCTCCGTGATGAGACGATCACTTTTTGAGATGCTTCATTTGGGGCGCCATCGCTAAAGGTACTGTGAGCATTAATGATTCTTTTATTTTAAAAGATGTTGCCTTAGTAAGTAAGCCGCAGATAATCGCTTTCGCCTCTCACCACCGATGACGGTTTCGAGGTGAGCTTTAAGAAAACAATTGCAAAATTCTTGATTCTTCTGTAGTCTAGTTTATGGATTTCTCGATATGGGAGGATCTTTCGTGCTGATTTTTCCGATCTTCCGTGATCCTCTCGATGTTTAATTGCTTCAATCCCGTGATTTGACTTTCTCGCATAGGAGACTTGGTCATATAGGATTTGATCATCGACCCGAGTTAGCGCCACGATCTCATTCGTGGTTTGTCAAACTCAAAATGGTCAAGGATCTTGTTTGTGCTCCTTGCCGCACGGCAAAATGGTTGCCGCTTCACATCCTTCGCCATAAGTGACTATGACAGACGCACTGTGTCAATCGCCCATATGGACACAGAGGACCAAATAGAGTGCAATGAGGAGGGAAGTGGTACGCACTTGTCGTGGTCGATGACTTCGAGGTATTCTTGGGTGTTCTTCTTAGCCTCAAGGATGAGACGCTACTCTTTTCGTGGTCTTTGGTAGGCTTTCTGCTGAGCTCCTGTGCATTACGAGCAACCAGACCGATAATGGCACCGAGTTCAAGAATTCCTACTTTGAGAGTTTTGTGGTGAGACAGTGTAGAGCACCGCCTCGTCTCCATACGCCCCCAACAAAATGGCGTTGTGGAAAGGAAGAACCGCACCTTGGTCGAGATGGCCGTGACGATGCTTGATGAGTACTCTACACCTAGGAAGTTTTAATGAGGGAATTGCTATCGCTTGTCATGTTTCTAATGAGTTTTCTTGTGCACTCTTGCATCGCACTTATGAGTTGAGATATGGGCGAAAACCCAGGCCTCGCATTTTCGTGTGTTTGGTTGCAAGTGTTTTATTCTGAAGTCTGGGAACCTAGATAAGTTCGAGTCACGATCTTGTGATGGGATCTTTCTGGGTTACTCGACTTCATCTCGTGCCTATAGAGTCTGGAACTGCGAGTCTAGTAAATTGTTAGAAACCTGTGAGGTGACTTTCGATGAGGCCAGTCCAGGGACTAGGCCTGATATCTCAGGTTCCTTAGAGCAGTCTGAGTCCATTTTTGTGGACGATGAGGAGGATGGAGATGAGGGTTGCTTACCCGATCCAGTTCCTTCTCTTCCTCTTGAGGTGCCTTCTTCCACCGCACCTCGAGGAGATCAGCCCTTACCTTCTGCTTCTTCTGAAGCTAGTGGCTCTGTTCCTATCTCATCTGCTAATGAGGTAGAGGCCACTTCTTCATCTCACCATGGACCTCCAAGACACATTCAAAAGGACCATCCTTCAGAGCAGATAATTGGAGATCTCTTTGAGCGAGTCACTCGTTCAAAAACTGGCATGTCTCTATTCTGTCTCCATTCTGCCTTTGTTGCCTCGTTTGAGCCCAAAGACGTTTGTCATGCTCTTTCTGATGAGTCATGGACTAACGCCATGCACGAGGAATTGGAAAACTTTGAAAGGAACAAGGTCTGGTCCCTTGTTGAGCCCCCTCAAGGTCACAATATCATTGGGACCAAATGGGTGTTCAAGAACAAGCAAAGTGAAGATGGGTTAGTCATTCGAAACAAGGCTAGACCGTAGCTCGTGGGTACTCTCAAGTTGAGGGTCTAGATTTCAAGAGACATTTGCTCTCGTAGCTAGACTTGAAGCCATTAGAATCTCGCTTGCCTTTGCAGCTTCTAAGGGTTTCAAGCTTTACCGATGGATGTCAAGAGTGCCTTCCTCAATGGCCTTATTGAGGAAGAAGTCTATGTCGATGACCTCCCGGTTTCGAGAACCCCAAATACCCTAACCATGTCTACAAAGCTTTCCAAAGCTTTGTATGGACTCAAGCAGCTCCCTGAGCTTGGTATGAAAGGCTTAAGTCATATCTCACGAGTCATGGTTTTGAGATGGGTAAAATTGACAAGACCTTGTTCATTCGCCGCCTTGGCACCGATCTTTGCTCGCCCGCATCTACGTGGATGACATTATCTTTGGCGGCCTCGCATGCTCGCTTCCCGTTTTCCGATGTCATGAGTTCGGAGTTTGAAATGAGCATGATGGGCGAGTTGAGCTTCTTCCTTGGCTTCCAAATCAAACAGACGGAGGGTACCTTTCTTCATCAAGGCAAATACACTCGAGACCTCCCGCTGCGTTTCGACATGAATGATGGAAAGCCAAGATCAACTCCGATGGCATCTACAACCGCCTCGATCCGATGAAGACGGCGAACTCGCTGACCAAAAGGATTTCAGAGCATGATTGGCTCTCTTCCCAGACTCAAACTCGAGACCGTATATACACTTCTCAGGTGTCTTTGTGCTCGGTGCTTCGTGCTTCTCGCAGATCTCATCGTCGCAAGTGAAGCGCATCTTCGGTACCTTCGAGCTACCATTGACTATGGCATCCGTACTCTTCCTCTTCTTGTCTATCTCTTAGAGCTTTCTCCGATGCGATTTCACGGGTCAGAGGATAGATAGGAAGAGCACTTCCGCACTTGCCAATTCATTGGCACTCTCTCGCCTCCCGGTCGCCGAGGAAGCAATCCGGTGTTGCGCAATTAATCGCAGAGGCCGAGCACGCTGTCGCAGCCGGGCTGTCGTAGTCAAGTGCTTTGATGGTCTCGACCCGCAGGATTTCGCTATCTATCGATCGCGCTCCACTCTTCTCGTGATAACACGCCCGCGATTTGCATTGCCAAGAACCCAAAGGCAACATTCTCGACCAAGCATATTGATATCGATATCACTTTCTTCGAGATCATGTAGAGAAGGGAGACATTGTGCTCCAGCCAGGAGAGTGAGCACCGCTGGTGATATCTTCACTAAGCCTCCGGATAGCTCTTGTTTTCACTCCATGGGAGAGCTTAGTGGTTTGTCCTCACGGATCACGTGAGGGGAGCGCAGCTACCATCAGATTATATTATATTATATTATACGCTACTCCTTTCTCGTTTCATTTCTTTTAATATTTCGGTCAAAGTCCTTCCAAAGATAGGTTAGAGTGTTTCTCTTGCCACATTGCTTTGATGCTACTTCTTGTCTTGTGCTTCTAGGATGCTGCTTATTAGTTGTCTCTTCCCTCCCTAAGTAGAGCTTACTCACTTCTTATAGGTTCTAGCAGGGGTCGGGCCACCCTTGGGTAGACAGGGACAGTGTTTGCTCCTTAGTGTTTGTGTAGATTAGCTAATAGTCCTAGAATCATATGGGGTAGATAAGAATCATCTCGAGCGATAGTTTTCTATATCTTTTCTATGCTCTAAAGGACTGCCTTTTCTGGTTTACTTATCAGATTCTCGTTTTTGTTCCTTTGGTTCAGGGGGAGTTACTCTTGGTTATTCCATATTCTTAATTGTGTCATAACTCAACCTGAATTAAAAGATGCATCTCACTCAAAAGGGAATCTGGATTTTTGTGTATTTCATCAAGCATTGCATGATAATCAAATGGAGCCTTGTTTATTATCCCTTATGATCTGTTTTCACTATTTTTACATCTTGCCATGATTTATGCTAAACTGCTAGATCTATCATGACTTTTTATGTGTAGTTTAGTCTTTGCCATGCTAAGGTAATTAAAAATGCTTAACTTGAATTAAAATCTTGTCATGATAGCTCTTGAAACTAGTCCGTTGAAACTATCCTTTATGATTTTCGCCATGTCAAGTAGGTCGAGTTGAGTCCTGAATCTCTTTGAACTTTTGAGTAAGCTATGTCGCTTGTTAAGAAACATGACTTATCTCTAATCACCGGTCTAAAACTTCAAAAGCAAAATGATCTCTTTGTGCGAAAAACCGATCTCACCAAATCTTTCTCATGAGACGGCTTGCCATTGCACTAGGCATGAACTCGGGGAGCCTTGACGACCTAAGATCACCTCCTTAAGTCTGTTGCTTGGAGTGGTCGATAAGGCTTGAGATCTAGCACATGGTTTAAAAAAATGGTTGAAGCTTAGGAGGCAGCTTGTGGATGGCACCTAGTCCAGAGCTTGCTTTATCAAATAAAACCATAAAAAGTCTTCTTAAAAGAAAAATGTGCTAAAATTGCTTATCTCTAAAAGAGACCAAGTCTCGATAAAATGAGTCCTTCTTCAACTGGTAGCACTCTAAACTGCTCAAGATGAGTCTTCTTGGTTCAACTTAGATTATTTGACATGGCTTGCATCATCCTTGGATATCTTTAGCTAGATTTAAATCTTGACTTATTTGACTCGCTAAAGAATCGATCATTAATCGATTATGGACTTTCTGTCTTAGCTTTGCTATACATCAATTGTCATGATCTTGATAGCATTCTTCCGTGTTATGGCTTGGTGTAATACTCTAATAGTCATTTTGGATAATCTACATGGCTCCTAATGCTTAAAATGAACTTCATATAGTCTTTTCCTCCCTTTTCTACATATTGATGATTTTATTGCCAAAGGGGAGATTTTTGTGAGAAAAGCCTTCGAGAAAAGCCTTGAGTTTTGTGCGAAAATTGCTCCTTCATCTCATCTCAAGTCTTTCTCTTTGTCAACTTGGTCTTGAGCTTAACTACTCTTGTTTAGACCTTGGTTGACTTTAAACTCAAACTCATCTTATGCTTTTTGGTGATTGTCAATATACTCATCAAGGGGAGATTGAGAGACCATGTGAGAGGTCCTCCACTGAGTGATGAGTATTTGACAAGTGTGTTGATTAGATTGAGAGTTGGGTTTTAGGTTTGACCGATTCTGGTCGAAGTGGTAATCGGAACTATTGTGTATGGAGCGGAAGTTCGATAAATCGAACTACCGGTGTTAGAAATAGGATCTTCCGATTAACTGGTTTTGGTCTCGGTGAAGGAAATCGGAACTTCCGCACATGGGGTAGTGAGTGTCCGATATTTCGACATTGAGTGTTCTCTGTGTTGCTAATCGAATTAAATATTTGGAAAATCGGATGTTCAAGATCGGAAGTTCTGCAGTGGTAAGCACGGAACTTCCGATAATTTCGACAGTGCGGATAGTTCGAAATCGGAACTTCCGCCGTGGTAAGCGCGAACTTCCGATTGTGTCCGTAATCGTGCGTAGAAGGTTAAATTGTGATTTTGATTTTGTATGAGTTTGAGTCTTATACAAATATTGATGCTATGATATTGTGCAATGCTATGTGATGTGTTTTTGTCTGTGTTGATCGCAGGCATTAAGATGGAGTCGTGGCGAGACACGTGGACCGGACTAGGCGCTGGAGGCGCTGAGGTCGAACGGCGGGATGTGTCAAGATGGCGTGAATCTTAAAGCGGTTAAGTAGTCGTGCACAACAAGGTGTACGGAGGCTTCCGTAAGGTGCGCAGGGGCGAAGAGTCTTTTCATAAGCGGCAAAAGTGGAGGCGGTTCCGTTCGGGTGTAGCGGGCTTAATGGGTTGAGGCCCATTAGCCAAGGCTATAAATAGGGAGAACCACGGAGTTAGGGTTAGACTTTTTGGGAGAAAGAAAATTAGGGTTAGCCTTAGCAAAAGGTTTGTTTTGCTTTGAGAGTTTGTTGAGAGAGAATGAATCAAAATCTTGTAATCATTCCTCCGTGGTTCCTTGTAATCTTTTGATTTCTATTAATGAATCTCGAGGTTTTGATTACTTGCCTATGCCTTTCTATTCCCTTCTCGCTCATGTTGAATAGTTAAGATTTTGATGTATCTTTTGATTCGTCGATGAAATAGCATGAAACTTAATATCTAGAGTCGTTTTGTTATTGCTAATGGATTCCCAAAGTCTCATGAACTAAGAATCGAGAATCGTGTCTATTTTGGGTTTTGGTCTTTCTTGCCCTTCTTCAAGAAATCCGTTTTGGTTCGATTATTGAATCTTTGGTTGCGATTCTTCTCCATAAGGTCAAGATGGTGTTTAGGATGATGTCCTGTAAAACTTGACCTGAGAAGAGCATTCAAGATTAAGTAGTTTGGATTTTGAGCAAAACCCGAACGCTCGTTTTAGCTCAGATAATCGGAACTTCCGATTTTAGGCGGAAGTATCGAAGCGGAACTTCGCGCTATACATCATGGAACTACCGCAAGCGGAACTACCGCAGTGTACTTCCCGGAACTTCTGATTTTAAGAACAAACTAAACTTGATTTTGTTATTTGATCTTGCTTCATTTACTTTCTTTAGATCTTCAGAGATCTTTGTAGGCTGGTTTTAAATACAGTAAAGGGGAGTATTAATTTTTAGGCACCATTCACCCCCCCCCCTCTGTTGCCATTTCGGTCCTTCACTAATACTTAAGTGCGTTACAAAAGGACATAATATAGAAAGCAAGGTACAACGAAGCAAAAGTAATAAGGTAGACCACACGATTCACCACAGGTAATCGTCTGGGGCGTAGCCTAGTCTTCCAAGTGCCCGTTCTCCTCGTAATACTCTTCTCCTGATGGATAATTTATTAAGCAATGTGAGTACAAATGAATGTACTCCGCATGTTACACCCAATAACAGATATAATGCACGCATGGTAATGTCAAACGAAGGCTTATATGGATGTTTTGCACAAAGCTACATTTTCCAGTTGAAATACACTTAATAAGTTCCAAGACATTTTTATCTTGTACTAAAAGTTAAGTTTTTATTTTGATTCATCAATTTTCAAGTCTAGGATAAACCTCCATGCGCAAATGGTGAAGGATTGCCCTCTTACATGAGACTTACTGCCCAAAATTTCCAAGTGGATAAACTATCCGAAAACATTTGCAAAATTATTTTTAAAACAAAACCAAAGTCTAACTTTGAGTAGCTTTGCTTAGCATGTCCATGACCATGGACACGGCTATTCGAATAGTTTTTAACACTCTGTAGGGGTTGTACAGCTTTACCCATAAGAGATAATTGACTTATAATGTTCGTCTGACACACTACCGAAGGTGTGTGACTAAAACATTATCACAATGCTTTTACAATACGTCATCTCATCGTAGTCCCGCCTCGCTAAGGTTTTGCTTCCTTTGGATAGAAACCCGCTGAATTTAAGCCACCTCTTGCGCCATGTGGGAATACATAAAAGTAGGTCATACAGACACCCACACAACCGGATGGCACAACCACGGTGAAATATTACAAATTAGTTAGCCAAGTCCCGCCTACACCGGAAATGTGATAGTACGATGGGGCTTAGCAAAATGAGGCTCTAAGACCGGTCCTTAACTGACTTGGGTGACTTTCCAAAATAATCCCTGGGCCTCGATCGTAGAAATGACTCGACCCCGTGCATAAACCTACATCATCTAAACATCCATTTCTCCCATGTCTAAACCAATTTTTATTCTTTTTTAAGTTAAATCATTTGTTAAAGATTCTATGGTAAAGACAATACCATAGCCTCATTTTAATCATGACCGAATAATTTGGCTAAATTCTCCAAATCAAGATTTTTTCTCTCTAAGTTTTGACTAAGCATAGTTTTCCAACATGTTGTAGTTATACTAGTGTATCAACTAGATTTTCCACTAAGGTGACAAGGGAATGACAACTTCAAATTCAACATTGGTTGTACAACAGTAACAGAATTAAATAGTAATTTAAAACATGAATTTAAATTATTGGAATATAAATAAGCATGCAATAATAGTTTAAAACATAATTTAAATAATTTTAAATATTGGGCTCAAATATGATCAAAGGATATAACTTTCCTTACTTGTAAGCTTGAGGATCTAACTCTTCAAAAATATCAGTTTCTTCGGAGTCGTCGAAATCTACACACAAAAATAAGCTAAATTCAAATAATATTCAAATAAATTCAAATGAACTCAAAATTTAATAATTCCAGTGTAGATAGCTATTTCTCGATTTTAGATTAATTTACAAATTTTAATCACTTGAATCGGAGCTCAAACGAAGGAGAATGGGCTCTCGTAAGTTTTGAAATCACATAAAATGATGAAATAGAAATATCTGGAATTTTAGGAATTATTTTTGCAAAAGAAATTGAATTAATGCGTCATGTTGACGTGAGCGGCCGATTTCAGATTTTAATTGCATTATTTTCCTACTGAAAATCTTATTTAGCCTATGACGTGGGCCCAAGGTCTATGGACCCGGTCCACAGTGGTCAACCAGTACACAGTGGACTTGGCTAGCGGAACAGTGGCGGTGCTGACGCAAGTGTACATGCAGCGTTGACGCGGACAGGGAGTGGTGAGCTGGCGGATGGCATCGTTGGAGAAGCTTCTACGGCGGTGCAATCGCCGGAGGAAGGAGGCTCGGTCGGGGGGCTTCAATGGCGAAGCGCAGTGAGGAAAGAGGGAGATGGAAGGGGAGAATGAGGGGGACGGGAAGGGGAGAAGAGGCGCACATGGTGACGTTGCTAGGGCGGCGAGGGCTTCACCGGAGTGGCGGATTGGCATTGAGGTAGCACCAAAGAAGAAGAGGACAAAGGCGGCTCGACCGGTGACGAGTTTCGACCCAAGAGTTTTTTTGTATTTATTTTGATATAATGATTTCAAAAATTGAATTAATACATTTATGATTTTAGAATATAGCAAATAGACTCCAAAAAATCTAGAAAAATTTACAGAAATTCTTTGATACATTTTGGACTTAAATAAAATATTCTAACTCAACCTTGGTATTTAATTTTGCAAACAAATTATTTTGGCTTTAACATAAATAGAGAAAAGCTTTTAAAATTCTAGAAAATTCAAAAACTCAAGGAAAATAATTAAATTCTATTTTTAAACAAATGAAAATTTGGGGTGTTACACGCTTTGTCATGGATAAATCTTACTTACTGGATTTTAGTCATGTGATGATGATGTTCTCTACTGTTGCTATTAGAATTCATGTGTTTGGCTTTGTTTTATTTGCGCATATATATGAGATATGTATTTGATATTACAATCATATTACTATTTGTAGTTGGAAATATGCCTAGTATATATGTTGCTCTTATACTGATCATTATTTTAGGAATTAAAATGATCACAATAGTACACTTATATATAGCAGAACTCCCACAGGCGCTTATGCTCCTCGCCCTCCGCGTGCCCCGCCGCTCCCCAAGGCTCCTCGTTGATGGGATCCTTGCCCTAGAACCACAAGGTAATCAATATGATGCCTTGGAGGTATGCGTGTCCCTGGTGTCCGGGTGCATGATGAGGTTGTTGGAAATATGCCCTAGAGGCAATCACAGAGATGATTATATTTCCTTATGTTCATGACATTGGATAATATGTTATCATGTTCCTTGAATGAATCATCAGTTTTAGATCAATGAGTATGTGACTTGTTGGTGAAACTCATTAACTTATATGATATCATTCTAAATGTATCTCTGGTCGAATGTCACTGGTCGGAACAACCATGACTCTACGACCAGCACATATATTGATTGATGGCCATGTTTCACCGGTCATAGATATTGAGATATCGAATCAGTAATGTGAGCACATGTTAGAGAACATGGAGCTGGAGAGACCCATCATTGAGACACTATTGAGATTGTTATGAATCTATGTGTTATTAGTTGGTCTCAAGTAATGATGATGTATAATCCTTAGACCTGAGAACAACATGGTTCCCTACATGTGTAATAGCATTCTTAGGGGTTACCAAACGCTACTCAATAACTGGGTAGTTATAAAGGTAGCTTTCGGGTATGCTATGAAATATGCGGAGGGATGTGACTGGTCGAGATGGGATTTGCCCCTCCTTGCATAACAGGAGAGATGTCTCTGGGCCCCTCGTGGTGATCGGATAAATAAAGTGCATGGCCATGCCACTAGTGGTCGAAGTGTCGACCACACAAAGTTATCCGACACTCGATCGAGAAAGTATCAGTCCATGGATGACACCATATCTCACCTGGAATTCAACCAGACATCGTGAGGCAAAGGGAGAATGCATGAGTAGGTCACTTAGTTCGATTAGTTACGGACTGGTCGTATGGAGATACGATCCGGTCGTAGATCGTCGAACGTAATCACTGAACATCGGTCGATAGAGATACGAACTGATCGTAAGTGATGAGGACCTGATCATAGATCATATTACGTTAAGGTTCGTCCGATATATTCTTTGTGTACTTGGGAATCGTTACGTGCTGCTAGGTGCCGCTGACGACTAGTGGTCGGAAAAGAGTTTCCGAGTCACAACCAAACGCACAAGAACCTGTAGGGTCGCACACTTAAGGGGCTAGGGATTTGATTTGGATGGTGATCCAAATTCGTATAGGATATGAATTCCTAATGGGCCTCGAGTAAGAGACCCCATCATGGATGCCTATATAAAGAGTGGCGGTGGCATAGGGTGGAGCACGGTTTTGGAAGAACTCCCGAAACCCTAATAGCCACGCCATCCTCAACCACGTTGCCGGTGCTAGCACACCAGCGCGCGGTGTTCCTACCTTGTATGTGTTGATACCTCGGAGGTGCTGTTGCGAAGCATCAGCACTAGGACGATCCGCAACTCGTGACGATCACCGGAGTAGGAGGAGAAGTTGCGAGGCGAGTTCGACTACTCAGAGGAGCAGACGCGAAGCGAGTACGACTACTCGGAGGAGCAGTCGCGCGGCGAGTATGACTACGACCACATCTATTCGCTACATCGACTCTACTTCCGCTTCGAGTCGGCGCGTCTAGCGGTAATCTCGTGATTTATTACTTGCGGAGGTTCCTTGGTTGCGCGGTAATTTTTATTTTGTGCTATCGTAGCGCATACCCGTAACCCTTCAGAGGTGGTGGCAGATCTTGCCATCGGCCAACGCTTTCACTCGTGAGGAAGACGAGGGAAGGTTGCCATGCTCGACAATCCACGGGTCTGCGGCGGAGAGCACCCACTCGAGGGCCGTGAGGTAGTTGTCGTACGTGGCGGGGAGAGGGTGTTCCAGGGCGAGGCAGTAGTCGACAGAGATGGCGATAGCTGGGCAGGTCGTGGAGAGGTCGTTGAGGTAGCGGTGGTACGCACCGGACGCGGTCGACCCGATCACTAGCCCCATCGTGGAACTAGAGGACGACGGTGAGCTTTTCACTATTGCCTTTTTTGGCACGGTGGGAGATAGAGACGCACAAACGAGAAGGGAGAGAGCAAATGTGCAAGATGGCGCACGCCGCACGACGGGCTAACAAGCTGCGTGTGGCGTGCTGTAGAGGTCGCCGCTAAGGAGGTGCTCACGCCAGCGCGGGCCAAGGAGTTCCTAAAGGCCATCGAGGACGTGACTGGCAGGGTGGCACGCTCACACTGGCTACATCTCAGAGCAAGTCTAGGCATCCGAGCGCATGCACACTAATGCCAGAGCAGCCACAGATGATGCTTGGTGAGCTCGGGATTTCTACTTCTTAGGAAACATGACACTTGATCCCTCTTTCGTATCTTGTTTTGAGTTTTTTCTGACACTTCAACATTTGTTTGGAGGATTGTGAATGAGGATTGGTGACATTTGTTTGAAGGAACATGATTAGTATACGAGACAATTGTTGTTGGAGGTTGTTTTGGGAGGATAATCAATTGTTGTTGAATCCCTTTACATCTATTGTTGAAATTGATAAACTGCCACTCATGCTTGGTGAGTTGGGGTGGTGGCCGGGATTGGGAGCGAGCAAGCAGAGGGGAAGAGAAGATTGGAGAGAGGGCAACATTGTCATTTCATGTAGCCAAAAAGAAAAAAAACAGAGGATAAAAAAATTAAACGAGGTACTTATTCAATGATCTATCTGAGTGGATGATATATTATCAATTACATCGAGAACGAGGATATATATTACAAAGTCATCTAAGGGAAAGGTATATTATCAATTCCCCCATCTACTTTTGGTTGTTTTTTTAGGGAAGGATGAGAAGCTTTATTCATTATTACCAAAGATTACATGCATATTAATGCCAACCGGTGGGTTAAGCAGCCACACATGCCGCCCCACGCCTAGAGCACAAGCATACTTAGACCCTATTTGTTTAGGCTTTTTGTCTGGCTTAAAAGCAAAAAATCCTAAGACTAAACAAAAGGGTAACTTTTTTTATCTAGTTTATAAAAAGCTTAAGCTAGTTCAAGTCTAAAAGTCATAAGCCAATGAAGAGATATTTTTTTGTTTTTGTGGAATGGAATAACCGATTGCCACCAAAGTTTGTTGAAATTACTCACAAAATGTCATTACATATAAATGCAAATCGTTTTATTTTTTTTCTCTTCCATCCTCCTCTTCATACACAACTCAATAAGCCAACATCCTATAAAAAGCTAAATTACCAAACACTAAAGTTTACCTTAAAAGCTAAGAGACTTATAAGCTGATTAAGCCAAAAACTGATTTTTAAACTATAAGCCTAAACAAACAAGGCCTTAGCAAGAAAATGAGCATAGGCCAAAACGATACATCTTGTTCACTGGATCACTTGCTCCGTGTAGAGTGCAGAGATCAATCACATGGATAACATCCAGCGCAAAAGGAAGAGAAGTGAAACTGTGGTGTCCCGATCGAGTGGAGGGGAACAAACACAAACTCAACAGAGATACAAGGAAACCATAACTAGAATCACATACATTTTAGAGAGAACGGAGATGAGAGGAGAGACAAGATAGGGAGAAGCACTGGAGTTCATTTCCCATTCATGCCTCTCCTCCACGCTACAGAACATGTTTTAAACTCCATCCCATTACAATGACAACTGGGTCCCCATGGCTCATGCGCCTGGACCACTCACGCCAACACTGGACGCAGCCAGCTCATCTTTGCGTTTGTCGTTTCCCTCTGTGCGCCCGACAGGTAGGACCAACTCCTCCTTCTTCCTCCGATTGATACCAGCGCTGAATGCCTCTCTCTCTCTTGATCATCTCCAGCACCAATCGCCTCCTTCTTCTTACGATCATGGCAATGCTCGTGCTGGTGGTGTGACGTAAACGCAAGCGACCACGTAGATCTTCTTAGATCTCTTTTCTTTTTGTTCTTGATTTTGGGGTTCGGTTCGATAGAGGCGATGGGACTTGTGTAGTCAGCACACTTGAGCATACCGGTGAAGCATATGGAACCGCTTTCATTTGATCGATCTCCGGGCATGGCCTTGACTATAGGTGCGGTGAAGGACTACATTTATGCATCCCAAATGCTATGTATGTCTTTTGTGATAGTCCCAATATCCCTTTGTTTCTATCCCGTAGAACGAACGAAGCTTCACCAAGCCGAGAGTAGATGACATCACTACTAGCCAGTAGGATATCATCCACATATAGGATTAGGAAGATAAACTTCCCATCTTTAAACTTTGTATAGACACAGTTGTCCTCTACATTCTCTTTAAACCCAAATTTTTTTATTGTACTGTCAAACTTCAAGTACCACTGTCTTGAAGCTTGCTTTAACCCATAAATAGATTTCTTTAGGCGGCATCCCATTCTTTCATTTCTTTCCATGACAAAACCTTTCGGTTGTGCCATGTAAACATTTTCCTCCAAATCCCCATTAAGAAATGCCGTCTTTACATCCATCTGATGTAACTCTAAATCATAATGTGCTACTAATGCCATTATGATTCTGAAGGAATCTTTACATGAGACTGGAGAAAAGGTCTCATTGTAATCAATCCCTTCTCTTTGCGTAAAGCCTTTTGCCACAAGTCGCGCTTTGTATCTTTCTACATTCCCTTGGGAGTCGAGCTTTGTTTTGTAGACCCATTTACAGCCTACTGTTTTGGCTCCTTTAGGAATAATTTCCAAGTCCCAGACTTTATTAGTCTTCATGGACCTCATTTCCTCTTCCATGGCCTCAAGCCATTTTGAAGAATTTTCGCTTCTCATGGCTTCTTCAAATGAGGTGGGGTCATCCTCCATTTGAAATTCCTCTGTATGATAAATCTGATAATCATCAGAAATAGCTGATCTTCTTACTCTTTGAGACCTCCTCGGGGCCTCCACATTTGGTACATCTTCATTTGAGGTCTCTGCTTGCTCCCCTCATTTGTGGCAATGGGTTCTATAGGATCTCAAGAACATGTTCCTCATTTTCATTCATTGTTGCCACAGAGAAACAATAGCAGTCTTTGGCACCACAAGATCTTGTACCGGTCGTGGATGATGCAAGCAGTAGTGAGAAGAGTGGCTCTTGAATCATCGGAGTGGGCACATATACCCTTCTCTTCAAGATCAATCTCTCGAGCTACCATGCTCCCCTCATCATTTCATCTTCTAAGAAGGCACGTGTCTCGTTTCTACAAACTTTGTATATCTGTGCAGACGGAGAAGCGAAACCTTTTGACTTTTCAGGTAGCCAATGAAATGGCAACTTCATCATTTTGGGATCTAGCTTTCCAAGGTTTGGGTTAAATACTTTAGCCTCAGCAGACTCTCCACACACGTGGGTGGTTTAGTGAGGAACTCTTCACTCGTCCACAACTGTGACGGTGTTTTAGGCACCGACTTACTAGGCACTCTATTGAGAATATGAATGGCGTTTTTAACGCCTCCATCCATAAACTCAATGGGAGTGTGGAGTAGCTCATCATGCTTCGCACCATATCCATCGAGGTGCAGTTGCGTCTTTCATTCTCCATTTTCTTTGAGGTTCACCCGGTGTAGAATCTTGGGCTGGAACTTGTCCATATGGGGTATGTCGTAGTACTCCCCCACGATCGATGCCTAAACGACGGTGCCATAATTTCGACGATTCATTATGAGTTCTCTTTCTACATTTACATTCGTGAGCGAGGATTCATTCACTTTCGCACGCCGACGTTCCCATTATCGCATACGACATTCACATCATCACACAATGATAACAAATAAAGCTCATTTTGTAATATGGCAAGACCAACACATTCTTTATTAAATATTATTTCGCACTTGCCATTTCCAAAATTACAATCATAACCATCTTTGTCCAAATTGGAAACACTAATCAAATTCTCTGTAAAGAGGAACAAAAGAACATCTCTAAGTAAAGATTGGAGCCATTAGCTAACTCTAATGAAAGATCGCCAACACTTCAACACGCTTGGACTCCATTTGCGACTTTAATGCATCTTTCGTTTCTTTGCGTAGTCCTCGTCGAACGGAATCCTCAGAAGGAATTAGCAACATGAGCACATTGCTCGAGTCAATCCACCAAGTGGATTTGAATATTGTACATACAAGCATTCATTTATGAATGTAATAATGTTCTCACCTTTCTTTGCCATTATCATCTTTAAGTAATCAGGGCAGTTCTTCTTGTAGTGTCCTGTCTTCTTCTGATGAAGGCACCGATCTTTGTCTCTGACAAATTTATTACTGCTGAGGTGATGATGTAGGCTTTTCCTTGTTCCTTGAGAAGGAGGTCTTGTGGAAGTTCTTTTTCTTGTTATCCTTCACATAGTTGATAGATCCACCATGTGAGGTTTTAATTCTTTCCTCCTCTTGAACACACATAGCTATGCATTTTTCTAAGTCCCATTTATTCAGTGCATATTGTAATTGACAACAAAAGTGCGCAATGAAGCAAAAATCAAGTGAATAAGGAACTCATCCTTGAGTGCCAAATCCATTGGTTTAAGCTTGGATGCCAAGTTGCTCATCCTCAATATGTGTTCTCTTATCCCACCACACCTTTACATCACAAACTGCTTAATCAATTTGTGTTGCATATGTCTTTGAAGCGAGCGACCTTTATTTTATCACCACTGCGATTGAGAGCTAGCTTGGTCCATTTCTTATGCTCTAGGTCATAAGACATCGCATGATCTCTCTTTTCGCCAAGCAAGATCATCCTCATTTTGGTGTAGTGAGACCCAGTCCACCTCGACTAAGATAAACGCTAAGTCTATCTTTTTCTTCCACTCTCCATAATTATCTCCTTTGAGAGTGGGTATTTCTCGATACAACTCATCAACATTTAGATCAAATAAAGTGGGTGCATAAAACATCAATTAAAATTATAATATTGTTATTATCAACTTTGGTCGAAAATAACAATATCATAATTCACAATAAATTCTTAAAAAATTAAATTCTCTCGTTGGTGAGTGCAAAATTTTTGAGAGATTTTATTCAATTTTCTATTAAAATCATCCAAATAATACTTCGGAAATAATTAAAATCATTTCGGATTTTCTTTGTTCAAAACCAGTAGAAAATCTTTTGCTCAAAGCCAAATTTGAATTCTTTATTAAACCGGCCATTTGGTTCACATCGTGCCTCTACCGTTCTTGTGATTCGGCCCGCCCACGCCGTTAGGGTTTCTTGAGGCAATGTCACCGTCGGATTCACATCCGACGGTGGATTCAACAAGATCCGCGAACGCGCGATCCATTCCGAATGTTCTTTTGATCTTTTGATCTCTTTGAAACCTTTCTTTTGGATCTTTGCCGTTGAGGCTCGATACCATTGTTAGATCTTCTCTTAGATCTTTTTCTTTTGTTCTTGATTTTGGGGTTCGGGTTCATAAGAAACCGAACAAGAGAGGAGAGATAGAGGCGAGAGTTACGGTCGGATGTGGAGAGGGAGGAGTACGTAGTAGAGGCGGCGTGGTCGTCCCGAGTGGAGGCGAGGCCGTGCGGTAGTTAGTAGCGTCGGTGCGTGTAGTAAGCGGCGGTGATGGTCGCTTCTTTAGAGAGGGTTTGTTGGGTGGGGTTTGCACTTTGGTGCGTGCGCCCGAGCATCGGCGACAGGGGCCCGAGTGGCATAGGTTAGGCATTTAGCCGTTGGGCCAAATGCCCGAGATCAATTCCAACAACCACACCACAGAGCTAGCTTTACGAGTCCTCGCTGATGGTCGGAGACATGCATGGTGAGTGCCGAGTGGCATATGCATTTGTGGCTAGCTTGTGGGGTGGAGAAGTCCTACCTGCCGGCCGACTGTGCGACTACCATGCATATATCCACGCACCGACACACGGCGTGAAGCTGTGACATATTGTTATGGACTCATCTATATTTGGCATCGGACTGGGCTGCAGCAATGGTCGTGGGCTCGTTGGCTTGGTCGTGGTCTACGGTGGTCAAGTGGACTACAATTAAAAGGAGCGCACACATACTACGGCAAAATGAACAAATCAGAACAAGGCCATTGCCTCTTCTTCCTCGTAACTCTCTTGTCCCCCTCCTTGTATCCCCTTTCTTCTTGCTGCCTACCCTTGATTTCCTGTTGCTCCCAGTCTCAACTCTATCCAATTCCCTTTGATTACTCTTCAATTACCTGTGTAATTTGAATCTAAGCAAGGCAGGACAGTAACATTTGGTATCACAGCTGGTTGCCCACCACGTGTTCAATGAAATACCGAGCCAACAAGAGGCAGCCATGGGAGGTGTTCTTCGCGTCACTGTGTGCTAATTTCTTTATCTCGGTCAGGTCTTTATCTATTTGAGCATACTCCAATAAGATACCTCAAAGTGGGTTATATGAAAAATTTCATTATAGTTCACTTTTTATAGCAACATTTGTATATATACTTCTTTTATATACGAAAAAATGGTATAAAAAAATAAAGAGCTCTAATGATTTTTTTTTCCAATCAAGTCGCATTGTAGTATCTTATAATTGGTATTTAAATATACTGAAAGTGATAAAGTGTGTGTGTATAATAACAATAATAATCCGAAACGAAGCAACAGTTGACATGTTATGAGCTCCAAGGATACTTGAGTAGTATCCAGTTTTCTATAATTGCTTTGTTTATCTAGGTAAATATTTTCCAACCATGGAACGCATAAGGATTTGTGATTATGATATCCAGGCCCCATAGATCATATTTCGTTATACAAAATAACGAGTTTGAAGATACATTTTGCTTACATTTCGCAAGATTCAAATGAGAAAATGCAGACAGCTTAATATATACAACAGAAAGAGTTATAGTTACTAGTTAGAAGGGCTGTTTGGATACAAAGTATTTCTGGAGTTATTAGAGAGTATCGTGGTATCTAAAACTTTGAGGTGTTTGGATAGAACATTGTAGTTTTATAAGCCGTAGTATTGCAAATACTATGGTATTTTTGGAGTTATAAAAAATCCACTTAGGACCCTTAATTTTTTTCTTTTCTTTTCAAAACAAGGTTTTGCTGTTGCGGTGTGACATGAGGCAGCCACATCTAATCTCATATGCATCAAAACCATGCATGATCTGGCCGTCCAAGGCTCCAAGCATCATCTTCATATGTGATCCTTTTCGTATTTCGCTATATACTCGCATTGTACTACATTCCTTCATTTGGTTTTCTACTGAGCTAATGGAATTTGGATACAACAAAGAAGCATTACCATGACTGTTGTTTGATTTTGGGAACTTGGTTTCAAATTTCAAATTTGAATTTCAAATTATTAATTTTAGATTAAAATCTACATATTTCAGTTATTATGTAATCTGTTGAGGTTTAAAAAAAACAAATTTCATTTGAACCAATCAAGTTGTGAAATTCCGCCTATTTTTGAAAGTTTAATCTAAACTTAACATTGAATTTAATAACTTTCATTATCCCTCCAAAGAAATACTGCATTAATACTACAATATCCAATCGTACCTTGGTTTTTCTCAAAACTGTGGCATTTATAAACTGTAGTATCTTATGGATGGGGCATTGAAAACTGTAGTTTTCAAATACTGCTGTTTGTAAATGCTATAGCATCCAAACACGATTTCCTCTTACTTAAGTATGAGCCAATGGGCCAGTATAAAAAAGGATGAACCGATGGCTTACAAGTATAACGCCAGATTTTGTATTACGTACATATTTCATAATGGGAAAATATAGATGTTGCCACCAGTTCGAATTATGTTCTATTGTAGAGAGATGATACAATCCATATCGCAGCTAGCTTGGTATTTCATTTTGATCAACTATGTCCCGCCTGAAGTCCTAATTTAGCTCCTTGATTGACAGATATGGGAAAATATTATGAAGCCGTGTGAACAGAGGGGCTTGGATCTTTTGAATTTAAATGTTATAACTACTGTTGATCTGACAGAGTGCTTAAGAACAAAGGAAAGTGGCCATGAAACAATAGGCCTGGGACTACCTTCTTACTCTCTGCTTTGGACCGTCCTCCAATCAATTAAGGCTGGTTCTGCTGGGCTATTGGTAGGCAATGGTGTCGAGGTCAATCAACACAACCGGCCCCAAGATCGGTTGCTGGATTGGTTCTTCCATCCTGTGCTAGTGCCGAAAATGACGGAGGAAGAAGTGAAATTATTGGAGAAGTGCAAATGGGTGGGATAATGGTGTTGAAATCCCCCAAGATCCTGTAAGGACAGTGTTAGAATATGACTCTCTTGTATTCTTTATTTGTATATGGTAACCACTTTGTACTCCCTACATATATTGCTCATTGGGACCTCTTGAATATACACACATTATTCATAACATGGTATTAGAGCTAGGGCACTAACCTAGCTCTCCTTCCGCTGCCATCCGATCGCCGCCATGTGATCCCGGTCATCCACCGAGCATCGCTGGACTCATCGCCACCAGATCAACCGCCGCCGCTCGTTGGTCGCCAGACGCGAGGCCATCACCGCCGCCCATCCGTCGCCGTCCGCTTTCGCGCTCGCTCGCCGCCGCCGCTTGGGTCGCTTGGGTCGCCGGCCGCTGTGGCTTGACACCTCGCCGCTGTTCCCGACACCGCCATCGCCTCCCCCGCCAAGGACCCTCATCGCTTGACACCGCCATCACCCATCCGTCGTCATCGCGCCGCACCGCCCGGCCGCCGTCTCAGGCCACTGCGCGAAGCGTCGCCGACCATCGCTTGCTTTCGGGCAGCCTGGTGTCGCCTCGATCATTGCCGCTTGCGCCGCCGCCGCCGCCGCCATCATGAGAGAGGAGCTGGGAACTAGGTTTTCACGCCGATCGGTTCGGCTAAGTGGGCCGATTTAACCGGCCCAAGAAAGAAAAAGAAAGAGAAAAAAGAAGAGAAAATATGTTGCTCTAACCGCCACGCCATCCCACGTCGCCTGTTAGACTTCGTTGCCTTGGTCGCTGCGCTATCCAACGCCGCCTACCGATGTCTTCCGTTCAATCAGCTGCGATCCCATTCTCAGGAACCAAGCTTAATGGGGCGAACTACAGGTTGTGGTCTTCACTCACGGAGATCACGCTCGATGGTCTTCGTCTCTGGGGACATGTCACTGGTGTCTGATCTTGTCCGCCATCGCCGGTTCAGCCTTCTCCCCGACAGCCTGCTTTTGCATCTCTTGCAGAAGATGAGGCCGCCAAGAAGGAGGCAGAGGCTGCTATTGCTGCTGATGAGGCCTTGCAGTATGCCATAGATACTTTTGAGCGCTGGTGTGCTAATGAGGCCCGTGTTCGAGCCATCCTGGTGGTCAGCGTCGACGACTCTATCCAGTTATACATTGTTGATCTGCGTGCCACTCGTCAGATCTGGAAGTACTTGCGCGAGCGATACCAGCAGGGCAGCGATGCTTAGTTCTTTTTCGTTTCAACGTGAGTTGGAGACACTTCGCCAAGAGGACTCCTCCGTCGACGATTTCTTCCGAGCCCTGGCCAGTCTCTGGCACCAGCTGGACGACCTCGCTTCTCCGCTTTGCCAGGAGTGTCATAAAGTGCAGAAGTCTGATCGCGATTGCCTTTGCCTTTATGACTTCATCTACCGTCTTCGCCCAGAGTTTGAGCCTGTCAAGGCTCAACTACTGAGCCGCTTACCACGACCGACAATCACCGAGGTTCTTTCGACGCTTCGTGTTGAGGTGCTTCGCAGCGGGTTAGCAGCACAGTTTGTTCCGGCTGTGCTTGTTACCACTTCTTCTTCGACTACACCAACAATTTATGCTTCGACTACGATCCCTCCCTAGGTGTCTATTTTTGCTCCTATTTTTGCACTAACCGGGGTTCAGTGTAATTATTGCAAGAACTTCGGAACGACTATCAGCGTTGTGCGGTGCGAAAAAAGTAGAACAAAGCACGTGGGCTAGACGATCCAGGGGGCAGGGAGGTCCTTCCTCGACGGGAGGACAGATTAGCACATCAGGACCTTCTCAACGAGGTGACTCTGTTCAACAGTTCTATCAGGCTCTATTTCAGCTTCTCTCACAGCTCATCAGCTTCTACCAATCTAGCTTAAACGTATCCTCCAGGAACTTCTTGGGTTCTGGATTCTAATGCCTCTTTCAACATGACACCGACTCCACATCTCTCACTTCAGTAGGACCTCCTATTTTTTCTATCTCTATTCAGACAGCTGACGGTACTCCACTGTTTGTCAGCTGTCAGGGCACTCTTTTGTCCACTGACTTTTCTGTTCCAGCTGTTTCCCATGTTACCCACCTTACCATGCAGCTTCTCTCGATGGGTCAGCTCACCGATCTTGGCTGTAGGGTTGGTTTTGACTTTTACAGACAGTGACGGTACTTAGGACTAGCCGGCGCCGTAGGAATCATCAGGGTCTCTACATCCTTGATCGCCTCCACCTTCCGTCAACTTCAGCTGCTCATGTCACCTCTACATCCACTTCCACCGCCACTGCTACCACCACCTCTAGAGTTTTTGCGCAATGGCATCACCGTTTAGGTCACTTGTGTAGGTCCTGCCTTTCTTCATTAGTTCGTAAGGGTGTTCTTGGACGTGTTACCGTTATGATAACCATGTTTTGTTAGGGTTGTAAGCTGGGTAAGCAGCTACAACTTACTTATCATTCTAGTGAGTCTTTGTCTTCTCATACTTTTGACTTAGTTCATTCAGATTTATGGAGACCTGCACCTATTATCTCTAAAGGTGGGCATGAATCTTATGTTATCTTCATTGATGATTATTCTTGCTTTACATTTATTTTTTCTATGTCTAATCGTGATCAGTTTCTTGTGATCTATCGTAGCTTTGCCACGATGGTTCGTACTCAGTTTGATTCTACTATCCATAATTTTCGCTGTGATTCTACTGGTGAGTACTGTTCTGGCGCATTTCGACAGTTTCTTTCAGAGCAGGGCACTCTTTACTAGTCTTCTTGTCCTGGTGCTCATGCTCAGAATGAGGTTGCTGAGCGCAAACATCGTCATATGATTGAGACTGCCATCACTCTTCTCCTTGCCTATCACTTTCCATCATAGTTCTGGGCTGAGGTTGTTTCTACGTTTGCATAACTTATTAATATGCAGCCTTCCACTGCTCTTAAGGGAGTCAATCCTATAGAGCGCCTCTACTCTCGAGCCCCCCAGTACACTCACCTTCGTGTTTTTTTTTGTTGTACTTGTTTTGTTCTACTGCAGCCTCGTGAACGCACTAAACTATCGGCTTAGTCAGTTGAGTGTGCATTTCTTGGTTATAGTTATAAGCATAAGGGTTATTACTGTTGGGATCCTTCTGCTCAACGGATCAGGATTTCACGAGACGTTGTCTTTGACGAATCTCGACCTTTCTTCTATCGAGATTCGGCCCCTTCTCCTGTTTCCACTGTTAAGTCGATTTCATAGTTATTTCTTTCTGACTCTTCACCCATTTCTCAACTATCACAGTCTTCCCCTGGTCTATCTCCAGTGGTTCCTTCTGTACCTCCGCCTCCGGTGTTGTCTCCTGCAGCACTGCCTCTTGTTCCTACAACACCATTGTCTCGTTTCTCTGGTATTCACTACTCTAGGCGTCCTCGTCCTTCACCAGTCTCCTCTCCTGGTATCTTGCCGACACCCACATCTGATCCTCCTGATGATGCTCCTCATTACGTCCTTCGTGACCTGACATCCCTTCGACCTCCTGATCGTCTTGGATTTGCTCCCATAGCTCATGCCCTCTATGTCACTGAGTTTAGTTCTTATCGTGAGGCTGCTCCTTATTCTGAGTGGCAGCTCGCTATGGCAGAGGAGCTTGAAGCTCTTCGACGTACGGAGACTTGGAATATTATGCCGACACATGTGCATGCTCGTCTGATCACGTGCAAGTGGGTGTACAAGATTAAGACCCATCTGATGGTACTATCGAGCGCTACAAGGCTCGTCTTGTGGCTCGCGGCTTTCAGCAGGAGTACGATCGTGACTACGATGAGACTTTTGTCCCTGTTGCCGATATGATCACTGTTCGCACTTTTGTTGTGATTGCTTCTGTTCGTCGGTGGTCTATCTCTCAGCTGGATGTTAAGAATACTTTTCTTAATTGTGTTCTGTATGAGGAGGTCTACATGCAGCTATCACCTAGGTATTATGTTCCCGATTGACACGTTTGTCGTCTTCGTCGTGCTCTTTATGGAGGCTCCTCGTGCCTGGTTTGCACGCTTTACCTCAATGATTACTGCTGTCGGTTTCACTATTAGTTCCCATAATCCTGCTCTTTTTATCCATATCTCATCTCGGGGTAGGACACTGCTTATTCTGTACGTTGATGATATGCCCATCATTGGTGATGATTCCTCATTCATCACGTATGTGAAGAAGCATCTCAGTGAGCAGTTTTTGATGACTGATCTTGGTTCTCTCACGTACTTTCTTGGAATTAAGGTCTCTTCCATGCCTGAGGGCTACTACCTCTCTCAACAGAAGTATATCCATGATCTCCTTGATCGATCTGGTGTAACTAACACTCGCACTGCTGACACTCCTATAGAGTTATCCCTATAGCTTAGTGCCATTGATGGTGATCTTCTTGAGGATCCTACTCACTATCGTCATCTTGTTGGGAGTCTGGTGTGTCTTGTAAGCACTCATCCTGATATTGCTTATGTTGTTCATATCTTGAGTCAGTTGATGGTTCCTCTTACTCATCTGCACTACAGTTACTTTCTTCGTGTTCTTCGCTACTTGCGTGGAACTATCTCTCGTCGTTTGTTTTTCCCTAGCTCTACCTCACTACAGCCTCAAGCGTACTCCGATGCGACCTGGGCTAGTGATCCTTCTAATCGTCGTTCTCTTTCTGCTTACTGTTGTTTTCTTGGCTCCTCCTTGATTGCCTGGAAGACTAAGAAGTAGACTGCAATTTTTCGTTCGAGTGCAGAGGCTAAGTTGAGAGCTATAGTAGAGTGACAGTAGATGTTACTTGGTTGAGGTGGCTACTTGCAGATTTTTGAGTGCTTGTGGTGGGACCTACGACTCTTTTGTCTGACAATACATGTGCTATCAGTATTGCTCGGGACCCAGTGAAGCATGAGCTCACCAAGCACATTGGTGTGGATGCTTCATACACTTGCTCACAGGTGCAGGAGGGAGTACTTGCTTTACAGTTTATACCACCATAGTTACAGGTTGGTCACTTCTTCACGAAACCACAGACTAAGACACAATATTTGTATTCTCTCCAAACTCAGTGTGTGTGATCCACTGTGAGTTTGAGGGGGTGTTAGAATATGACTATCTTGTATTCCTTATCTGTATATTATAATTCCCTGTACTCCCTATATATATTGCCCATTAAATCCTCTTGAATATACACACATTATTCACGTCAGACAGCACCATTTCAGGCCATCAGTAGAAGGTATGATATCTCCTACTACTGCTTACTTCTGACAACCATACTTTCTTTTCAATTCAGTGGTAGTGTAGTGTTATATAGTGTTTTTCTCATAACTGAAACAATTGGAAATGTCAGTAATTTTGTTTTTGTGTGAGAACCCGACAAAATTAGAATCTCGTAATCTTAATTAAAGGCATGTATTAAAATCAATCTCAGTAACCACTCCTTTATTGCTGCTTTCAAAAGCTTGCACAGTTTTCATTAAAGCATCAGCATAATCCATTTCCGTATTCGTTTACAAGAGTATTTTACATCCAGTTAAAGTATCGATTTCATCGCATAATCAAAAGAATATATTACAACAGATCGAATCATAATTACAACTTTGAGTTCATTACAAAATGAATAAACAAAAATATTGCATTGCATATCTCTGAAGCCTTCCTTGGAGTTCTGATCATCCATCGCCGTCCAATCGAACTGCCTTCCTCGACTCGATCCGAATTGCCACCACCAGCCCCATTTTCCGACAACCAAACATAAGACCATTCGCAAATAGAAAACCATAGCATAGGATTAAAACAGAATAGTTTGCCGTCAGAGTACAGTAGGAATCACCGCGGTTCCCAGATCAACCTAGGTTAGTTGGCACCTTGAGTATCGAGGCTACCCAAACCGACCTGGATTAGCCGGCAGCTTGATTCTCGAGTCACCGAGGCTAAACCAAATCAGCTGGCACCTGGATACCCGCGATACCTAAACCCAACCTAAGCGATCGGCGCCGTCTTATTACCGTAGGTTTCATCATTCGGCATTCTCAAATCCAACACCTACGAATACCGATTGCCTCACCAAATCATACGGCAAAACCCCACGAAAGCATAAAAGAGTAGTGCCAAGAACCAGCCACAAAGCCACACTCCTCCCTGCTTCAAGCCCACAAAGGCACGATGGATAAGAACAGAGTAAAGTAGAAATGAACAGAAGCCGGTAAAACAACAGACAAAGAAGGAGATAAGTTCAACTGTGTAATCCTCTGCCAAAACCTCTCGCCAAAGAAGAACTACATACATTTCCCCAAACCAAGACATCCAAAGACAAGATCAAGGCACCCAAAGAAACCAAAGAAGCCACCCTGTGTTCTTCCCCAAGCCATTCCCTTTCCAAGCCAACACACAAGCCCTCCTGCACACCTCTCCCAGCCTTCCCAACCAAGGAGCAAGGGCAAGAACCCAGAGCAAGAGGCCAAGCACCAGGAGCCAAGCACTGTGGAACAGGAGGAAGCCACCAAAGCAGACACCAGAGCAGAGAGCACCAAGAAGCCAAAGACTACAATCCTTCTCCATCCCAAACCAGCTTCCACTAACAGTGAACCCAAATACCACTAGTATGCACCGCCATTTTGCACAAAGATGCATCTACACCATCAAGCCTCCACAAAGATCACAGAGCATCACCCCGCCATCACAGAGCAGAGATCAGAGGATGAATTTTACCAAAGACAAATTAACCACCATCAAGAAACCAGCCTCACCTAAACCCCCAGCAGCTTCAAATTTCAACCGAACCACCACTTTCCCCAATCCATCACATAAGCATGCATCCCATAAAATTAAGCATTTGCATCAACCATATTTGTTAAAGAAAGCAACCCTAGCTAAATCCTTTAAGCGAGATTCAACCGTAGTAATCGGGCTTAGGCACCAGGAGAAGAGCGGGTAGGAGACCAGGCCGAGCCAGAGCATGAGCCGAGCTCATGGCGCAGCCAAGAGGCTGGTTTGAGCCTGAACCGGCCGGCCGGAGGCCGGGCCACGATCTAGAGACCACTAAGAGAGAGAGAGCGAGAAGGAGGGAGAGCCAAACCGATGAAGCCGAGGGGTAGAGAGCCGGGCGGCGGATCCAGCGAGCGGAGGCGGCGACGGAAGCCGAGCGGGGAGCGGGCCAGAGAACCGAGGGCGACCGGAGGCGGTGGGAAAGTTTGGCGCTGGCGGCTAGCCTTGGCCAGGCCGAGGGAAGCCGAGAGGCCAGCATGAGCGAAACGCGGCAAGAGGAGCAGCGGCAGGCGAGAGAGGCGCCATGAGAGCGCGAGGAGGAGGCGTCCGAAGGGAGCGGCGCCAAAGTAGACCGAGCGAGAGAGAGAAAGGGAAGGGAAAGAGACTGAGGGAGATGAGAGGCCGGGTAGGTTAGAGAGGTTAGGGTAATTAGGTAAATAGGTAATTAGGGTTAGGGTTTAGGTTTTTAGGTATTTTAGTAATTAGGTAAATGAGGGTTTTGAGTGATTAAATAGGTTAATTAGGATTTTTGTAGGCTAATTAGGTTTTGAAATAAAGTAGGGTTAATAGAATAATTAAAATAGAATTTTGGGAATAATCCGCTAACCGAGTCTAAGCCGGGAAAATATTGGTAAATTAAGAATCACTAACCAATAGAAGTCCATTAGCAGCTTATTCGCTAATATCACATAAAATCACTAAGTATTTCTACGATTATTTGTATTGCCGACTACTTCAGAGGACGAGCTCCAAATTGATGTGAGAAGTCGATAAGAGATTCGCCATCGTCGACCTTTCCAAAAACTCTAAAGGCAAGCGATCCTTTGAACATAAATATAGTTATGTTAAATGTAAACCGTATATTGCTCTATTATATATGTATCGTGATCAAAACTATTTCTCAAAAACAAATTGGATTGAGATGATGAGAAAGATAAGAAAGATGAGAATGAGAATGAGATGAGAATTACTATGTGGGTAAAGGGGCCTTGGTTGAGAAAAAGAGATGATGATGATGATGATGATGATGATGATGATGATAAGAGATGGGACCCTTTACCTACAGGTATAATATAAGGACTAACAAAACTCTTACTCGGTCGATGTCAGTAAAATCAAGCCAACCATTTCCCGCTTTACAGGGCGTAAAATGCTACCTGCTTACGTAATTACGCTCTCCACAACGGGAATGTTGGACACGGAGGATAGCCGGTCCAAGGTGGAGTGTTGGGCACGGAGGATAGCCGCCCAACCAACATTGTTGGAACTCGGTGGAGGATCGGGCGAGCCCAGACACCGACGGAAAACAATGGGTGGAGACTTAATCACGTAACCCGAAAACGATCAGATTTCGAACTCAAGTCGCATCAAAGGAAATGCGATGGACCCAGATTCACAGAGAGCCTGTAATAGTTATGGGTAAGTGGCGCAAGCTGCAAGAAGGCTATACAAATCATGAATTCATGCCGCCTCTTGGATTGGAGTCTACGGAACCATCGGGGTCTTTCTTCTTCCGAGTGACTAGTAGTATTTTCGAATTAAAATTGCAACTTAATGTTTTAATGGTTTATTTTCGTAATGAGATGATTTTAGAATTTGTGATAAAGACCGTAGATCACCATGCAAAGGCATTGTTTGTTATTAATGCTTGTCGAGTACTTCAGACTCAACCTTGTTAGTATTCTCCTTTGTTAGATCCTAGTCCCACGGAGCTATCCCGAAGCGGGCAAAGGACTTGCAGTACCGACGCAAAGCAATAGGAGGAGAAGGCACCAATGGCGAGGACTCGAGCGAGATGGAAGCCATCTTTGACTCGTGGGACGAGTAGGAGGGCGTAGTTCGAGTGCACTCCAGAGCGAGAAGCTCCCTTTGTATCTGTAATAGCTTTAGTAAGAACCCTAGTCGTATGTGGCTACCTCTGTAATAAAGATGTACAGCTTATTTTATTGTTCACAAGCAACTCGATAAAATGGCTTGCTATTCGTCTGAGCGGTGTTCTACCGCGGCATTTAATAGTAATCCGTATGCCTAAGTGTGATTACCGGGTAATGACACGGGCGCCACTGTGGTATCGAGCAATAAGATCGGGCCACGCTAATAAAATAGAAACTGTAGCAGTACCTTAAGTATGCCATTCTTGCTTGCTATATTGCACTAAATATTTTATTAATCCTTGCCTTCATTTCAATTTCTACTCCGAACCGCCCTATTTCAAAAAGATATATATATTTGGAAAAGCTTACCTCTTCTTAAAGTGACATTCCTGCTAACGTAGAACCATCTCTAAATTAGTTTTTCCTTTTCGAGAAAGTGCGGGGAAACGCGTTGTTGTCATAGGATCAGTGTGGTTGTCTTTTGTGAGTAGATGGTTAGATTCAAACTCAACCTAGGATAGAAAATATAGGCTGTGGGTGCAGTACCAAAAGGTTTAGAGCCTAGTGCCTGGACTAGAGGCATGGAGTAGAACTCTGGTATGGACATGCTTTTCCAATCTTGGACAAGTCTGGACCATACTCTTTAGCTTCTTTACCTCTTCTTCTATATCAAGGTGTCCTATCTCACTTCTGCACATCAGATTTCCCGGACGAGTGGTTCGTGGCACCGAGCGCAGTAGCTCGCGCACTCCAGAGCGAATCTCGGGCGCACTCGTGAATGAACCCTGAGCAGTCCCAAATATGTGATTTGGGTGGACTCGAGCCAGATCTCGAGCGTGCCTGGGCGCGTGGATCCAGGGTAGCATAGGTTCGCACTCAGAGGCAAGCTCGAAAATCCCAAACCGTGGAATTGGGCGGTCTTGAGAACGGATCTCAAGCGTGATCGAGCACGAAAGACTCAAACTAGTATAGGGTTTGGATCTTTTTGCATCTCATTGTTTCTTGATTTTTATTTGATTATCTGTGCATGTCATAATCCAACTCACCCGCGGTTAACCTTCTACCAGATAAGTGTATTACCTCCATCTCTACCCCAACAGCTGTTAAGGAAGATGGAAGGCCAAGGAAGTCAAGACCGTGCATTGAAATTGAGACTGGGACTCCTGCAGCATGGACAGTCCACACAGAATCCAGTAGTAAACCCCAATGAGTCAGCACCTAATCAACCCCCAGCTACTACCATCCCAGGAACTAGCCAGCAGCCACCCACCAGAGCGACAGATCCCCTAGGCATCATGGCTGATGTACTCATATTCTTAGAGAACTCTAGAAAAGAAGCCCAGGAGAACCAAAACCGTTTCATGGAAGCTCTATTAACTCGAGTAGCACCTACCACCTCTCAACCAGTCCGTGGGGTTAGTCTGGGTGATTTTCTCCAAACTCACCCTACCACTTTTGCTAAAGCTACTGATCCACTGGATGCAAGTGATTGGTTGGTGGAGATAGAAAAGAAGTTGGATACAGTAGGATGCTCAGATGTGGAGAAAGTACGGTATGCGTCACACCAGCTGACCGGACCAGCAGCTACTTGGTGGCTTAACTACAACCGCAACCGTGTCAGTGAGCAACCCATCACTTGGGCTGAATTCAAGATACGCTTCACCGAAACACATGTGCCTACTGGAAGAATGGAATTAAAGAAACGGGAATTTAGAGCTCTAACTCAAGGCGGGAAAAAGATGGTGGAATATTTGAGTCGGCTTCAATGATCTTTCCCGCTACGCCCAAATTGATGTTGACACCGAGGAGAAGAAAATAGAGAAATTCCTGGATGGAATGCATCCATATCTGAAAATGCTCCTATCCATCCACAAAATCACTGAATTCCAAGACCTAGTCAACAGAGCCATAATTCTGGAGAATGAATACTCCAACCTCACCGAAGAGCGAAGGAAGAAATCCAAAACCGATCACCATTCTTCATCTGCTCCTAGACGTCATTCCTTTGTGTCACAGCAACCGCCACCGAGATATGGACCACCTCAAGAAAATTCTTCATCCCACCTTTCGCACTCCCAAAGAAACCAACAAAGAACCAAGACTCTAGCAATTAAATGTGGGAAGTGTAGAGGAAGCCACATGACGAAGGATTGTCTAAAGGATACAGGTGCATGCTTCAATTGTGGATGCTTGGACATCGAAAAATTGATTGCCCCAATCCCTGAGGACGCTTGGAACTCCACCACAACTAGCATTTAGGCCAAGACCACCGCCCAAAGACCACCACAACTCACCTATATGAAGCATCAAGACAACCAACTTGTCACGAAGGAAGTCGAAAAGGAGAACCGCACGCCTATCACCCATCATCGCCAAACAAAGTTGGAGAAGCATCGTGTAATAACTGCACGCTATTACTTCCACACACTCCCGGTATTACTTTAAAACGCTGGAAGAACCCACTCCTTTGTATCTTCTATATTGCTAGCGTAGAGCTTTGTAAATTCCAAATTTTTGGAAAATCCCTGCGAGTGAACCCACTGATTGGAATAGTCATCTGCTCTCCAAATAAGTATAGATGGCGATTCCAAAGCAAGCTTCCACCAAGAAGTCACCAGACCCAACCCTAATATCTCAATATTTGAACCTAGAGGGAACCATTTGAGGTGACCTCACCTTTCCACACAAATCTCGACCCTTCTCTACAAGACGTTCAACATTCAAAGGACCTCGTGAAGACTCGCCACGTAAACCCGCGCTTAAGGAACCCAAGTTTTGTCTAAAAGAAATGCAGTAAAAAGATCACCCCGTCAGCCAAGCTTCGTGGAAAAGGAAGAAGCGCCACGTGAGCCTTGCGAAAAACACCCATCCGTTAGTGATTGCAATTTCGGGACTAAATTGTTTCCAAGGGGAGGATGAGAACCCGACAAAATTAGAATCTCGTAATCTTAATTAAAGGCATGTATTAAAATCAATCTCAAGAACCACTCCTTTATTGTCGCTTTCAAAAGCTTGCACGCTTTCATTAAAGCATCAAGATAATCCATTTCCGTATTCGCATAAGAGTATTTTACATCCAGCTAAAGTATCGATTTCATCGCATAATCAAAAGAATATATTACAACAGATCGAATCATAATTACAACTTTGAGTTCATTACAAAATGAATAAACAAAAATATTGCATTGCATATCTCAAGCCTTCCTTGAGTTCGATCATCCATCGCCCAATCGAATCGCTTTCCTCGACTCGATCCGAATTGCCACCACCACCCATTTTCCGTCAACCAAACATAAGACCATTCGCAAATAGAAAACCATAGCATAGGATTAAAAATGTAATAGTTTGCCGTCAGAGTACAAGAGGAATCACCGCGGTTCCTGTGATCAACCTAGGTTAGTTGGCACCTTGAGTATCGAGGCTACCCAAACCGACCGGATTAGCCTACAGCCTTGATTCTCGAGTCACCGAGGCTAAACCAAATCACCGCACCGGATACCCGCGATACCTAAACCCAACCTAAGCGATCGGCTACCGCCTTATTACCAGAGGTTTCATCATTCAAGATTCTCAAATCCAACACCTACGAATACCAGATTGCCTCACCAAATCATACGGCAAAACCCCACGTAAAGCATAAAAGAGTAGTGGCCAAGAACCACCACAAAGCCACACTCCCTCCTGCTTCAAGCCCACAAAGGCACGGATGGATAAGAACAGAGTAAAAGTAGAAATGAACAGAAGCCCGTAAAAACATCAGACAAAGAAGGAGATAAGTTCAACCAGTGCAATCCCTGCCAAAACCTCTCGCCTAAAGAAGAAGCCTACATACATTTCCCCCAAACCAAGACATCCAAAGACAAGATCAAGGCACCCAAAGAAACCAAAGAAAGCCACCCTGTGTTCTTCCCTCAAGCCATTCCTTCCAAGCCAACACACAAGCCCTCCTAAGCACCTCTCCCAAATCCCCAACCAAGGAGCAAGGGCAAGAACCTCAGAGCAAGAGGCCAAGCACCAGTGGAGCCAAGCACTGTGGAACAGGAGGAAGCCACCACAGACACCAGAGCCGTGAGAGCACCAAAGAAGCCAAAGACTACAATCCTTCTCCATCCCAAATTTAGCCTTCAGCCAACAGTGAACCTAAATACCACTAGTATGCACCGCCATTTTGCACAAAGATGCATCTACACCATCAAGCCTCCACAAAGATCACAGAGCATCACCCCAGCCATCACAGAGCAGAGATCAGAGGATGAATTTTACCAAAGACAAACCAACCACTATCAAGAAACCAGCCCACTAAATCCCCAAGAATTTCAAATTTCAACCGAACCACCACTTTCCCCCAATCCATCACATAAGCATGCATCCCATAAAATTAAGCATTTGCATCAACCATATTTATAAAGAAAGCAACCCTAGCTAAATCCTTTAAGCGTAGATTCAACCGGTAGTAATCGGGCTTAGGGCACCAGGAGAAGAGCCGGGTAGGAGACCAGGTCGAGCTGAGCATGAGCCGAGCTCATGGCGCAACCAAGAGGCGGCGGTTTGAGCCTGAACCACGGCTGGCGTGAGGCCGGGCCGGCCGATCTAGAGACCACTAAGAGAGAGAGAGCGAGAAGGGAGGGGAGAGCCAAACCGATGAAGCCGAGGGTAGAGAGCCGGGCGCGGCGGATCCAGCGAGCGGAGGCGGCGACGCGGAAGCCGGAGCGGGGAGCGGCCGAGAACCGAGGGCGACCGAGGAGGCGGGGAAAGTTTCGGGCGGCGGCTGGCCTTGGCCGCCGAGGAAGCCGAGAGGCTGGGCCATGAGCTGAAACGCCGCCAGAGGAGCAGCCGCCGCGCGAGAGGCGCCGGAGAGTGCGAGGAGGAGGCGTCCGAAGGAGCGCGCAAGTGAGACCGAGCGAGAGAGAAAGGGGAAGGAAAGAGACCGAGGGAGATGAGAGCCACGGGGTAGGTTAGAGAGGGTTAGGGTAATTAGGTAAATAGGTAATTAGGTTAGGGTTTAGGTTTTTAGGTATTTTAGTAATTAGGTAAATGAGGGTTTTGAGTGATTAAATAGGTTAATTAGGATTTTTGTAGGCTAATTAGGTTTTGAAATAAAGTAGGTTAATAGAATAATTAAAATAGAATTTTGGGAATAATCCGCTAATCGAGCTCCAAGCCGGAAAATATTGGTAAATTAAGAATTGGCTAACCAATAGAAGTCCATTAGCGCTTATTCGCTTAATATCACATAAAATCACTAAGTATTTCTCACGATTATTTGTATTGCCGCACTACTTCAGAGGACTAGCCCAAATTGTGAGAAGTCGATAAGAGATTCGCCATCGCCGACCTTTCCAAAACTCTAAAGGCAAGCGATCCTTTGAACATAAATATAGTTATGTTAAATGTAAACCGATATTGCTCTATTATATATGTATCGATCAAAACTATTTCTCAAAAACAAATTGGATTGAGATGATGAGAAAGATAAGAAAGATGAGAATGAGAATGAGATGAGAATTACTATGTGGGTAAAGGGGCCTTGGTTGAGAAAAGAGATGATGATGATGATGATGATGATGATGATGATGATAAGAGATGGGACCCTTTACCTACTGTGTATAATATAAGGACTAACAAAACTCTTACTCTGGCCGATGTCAGAAAATCGCTACAACCATTTCCGCTTCGCGGGCGTAAAATGCTACCGCTTACGTAATTACGTTCTCCATTAACGGAATGTTGGACACGGAGGATAGCCGGTCCAAGGTGGAGTGTTGGGCACGGAGGATAGCCGCCTAACCAACATTGTTGGAACTCGGGAGGATCAAGCGAGCCTGTGACACCGATTTTAAAACAATGGGTGGAGACTTAATCACGAACCCGAAAACGATCAGATTCGAACTCAAGTCGATCAAAGGAAATGCGATGGACCCAGGTTCACGAGAGAGCTCGTAATAGTTATGGGTAAAGTGGCGCAAGCTCGCAAGGCTATACAAATCATGAATTCATGCCGCTCTTGATTGAGTCTACGGAACCACCGGGGTCTTTCTTCTTTCCGAGTGACTAGTAGTATTTTCGTAATTAAAATTGCAACTTAATGTTTTAATGGTTTATTTTCGTAATGAGATGATTTTAGAATTTGTGATAAAGACCGTAGATCACCATGCAAGGCATTGTTTGTTATTAATGCTTGCCGAGTACTTCAGACTCAACCTTGTTAGTATTCTCCTTTGTTAGATCCTAGTCCCACGGAGCTATCCCGAAGGGCAAAGGACTGGTGTACCGACGCAGCAGCCAGGAGGAGAAGGCACCAACGGGCGAGGACTCGAGCGAGATGGAAGCTATCTTTGACTCGTGGGACGCAGTAGGAGGGCTGTAGTTCAGAGCAGCACTCCTGAGCGAGAAGCTCCCTTTGTATCCGTGTAATAGCTTTAGTAAGAACCCTAGTCGTGATGTGGCTACTAATGTAATAAAGATGTACAATTTCTATTTATTGTTTTCACGCGCAACTCGATAAAATGGCTTGCTATTCGTTGAGTATGTTTCACCGCAGCATTTAATAAGAATCAGATGCTTAAGTGTGATTACCCCCTGTAATGACACAAGCGCCACATTTTGAGACTCTGGTTATGTTAGTAACAGAAATTATTCATTGCTGTTTTTGGTGAACTGAAGCTCAAAATTTGCTGTTTTGGTTTACTGAAATTTTCTGGATCACAAAATGTCGTGAAGCTGCTCGTCAGGTACTCCGTTGAGAGGGAAGGGTTGTTCAGATCATCCACGTCAAATCAATTGATCACTTTCTTCGAAATAACACCACTCGAAGTGTAATTAAAGCCGTCTTCAGAAATCAAAACCAGATGTCCCTTTTCGCTTTTTTTTTTTTTTGCTCTTTTTCTTCAGTAAATATCGCACACCATTTTGTCAGTGCCCGTGTATTTCAAGTTTAGGAGGTTTTTTTATAGTTGTTACAAGACAAAAGGCTCCAATCCAATGCACATGCCGTGAGGTTCATGTGCCAAACTTTCAGACTTCAGTCACCCATTGTACTGTAAATTTTTGTATATACTTGTTGATCAGATGCATTGCCGTGAGGTTCTTTAGCTCTTGCATTGCATCCTTGTTCCGCTGTTCCCTATCTATCTGTGCAGGAGCTATCTCCATCGCCGGCTGCGGCTGCGCAACGGTGGAGAGCTGGCACGATGGTACCAATATGAGCGAGAATTCGTCGAGTTTGACGGGGCCAAAACCAGACAAATCTGCAAAAAAAATCACATGCATGATTCGACCTCAAGGCTTCAAGCAACCAGCTGCCATCCAATAACTGGACCGATCGTTATCCCGGCTATAAACATCCCCAGTTCCCTCGAACCATTTTCTTCTCCATTTTGTCAATCCCGGCGAGATTCACGGGGAATTAAGCCAGGTTTAATCTCTTGTTAGTTCAGTTGCTCGTAGTATTTTTATCTGTCCATTTGGAGGGTACTGTAAGGTTTTGGAATAAGCTATGTTGGGCTCTATGCATTAATCTTCATATAAATAGATTACAAACCTGCCGGTTTACAAGAAATATATTTTATCTATGCAGACATGCATGAGATTGCTGATTCTGTCTTTATTCTTGGCACCGCCACCTTGGTTGTTGTAGCTGCCGGAGGGTCGGCTGCCTTGGTTGCCAGTGGGTGGAGGACATCAGGAGGGTGCGCCATGAGTCGGGGACACCCCAGGGGTTGGCGCCGGTGGGCGGGGTTCCACGGGTGGTGGACGAGCTGGCGATAAGAGTCGTAACCTGAGCGAGTTGGTCACCATGTGCATCCTTCAATTCCTCGAGGAGAGACCAAGCTTGAATGAAGTCGGGAAGGGTTGCATCATTGGAAGGAAGGTAGACAAATTCCGATACTTTGGATTCATACCCTTGATTATGGTGAGCATCAGGCTTTGATCGTTCACGATTTGGCCAATGTCACGCAGGGTGCCGGAGAGAGTCTTCGGTTTGAGACAATAGTCCGTGGCAGACATATCGCCCTGAGCCAAGTTGCTGAACTTGGCTTGGATGTAGATGGCGCGAGTGGTCTTGTTCTATCGGAGAGATTTTTCGATCGTGGTCTAAACCGTAGCGGCGGTGGTGGATGGAGCCATGACAATGTCGAGAATCTCGGGGGAGATGGATCCGTAGATCCATGACAACACGGTGGAATCATGACGCTTCCAGTCGGCATCAGTGGTGGTGGAAGTGCCGGTTCCTTGAAGATGGTCCTCGAGAGCTAATTTGGTGACCGCAGCTTCAAAGAGAGTGCGCCACATCACATAGTTGGAGGTGGAGAGCTCGAGGGTAACCGGGACGAGGGACTTGATGTTGCATACACTGACGGCTTGCGCTCAAAGATACACATGAGGAGCCAGGATGATGATGGTGGCAACAGGCACATCTTCACTCATCGTGTATGGTCAGGAGGGAGCACACACCAGGAAGGAGGGAAGACGCCGCGTCCGGGTGGTGGCGCGGGCGGTCTAGGGTGGGTGCTCTGAAGAATCTAGATCCACCATTATGTGTTAATGAAGTATTTAGTAATTAATGATAATCGTCATGTGGACTAACATTTTTATAAGTTGGTGAAACAGGTTGAGTCCCATAATGATGAAGTTTTAGGATATCATCATGTGTTGATGAGCATTAAGACAATATCATGAAGTAAATAAGATCATCATGTGTTGATGATATTCGAGTCAAGATCCCGGACTTGGAATGAAAACGTTCGTCATCAAGTGATCACTTCAAGATGGATGCACAAGGCAAAGTATGATTAGCATAGGCTAAGGATTTGTTTCTAAGTCATTTTACCGATCTCGGTGTTTGGTGTGGATTGCTAGTATAGGTTGTTGTACTATTAAGATGGATCTTGACTAGTAAGTAGCTTGAGTGTGTCATGTGTTGATAGCTCTTAGTACTTGCTCTAACTCTCTTTAGCATATTGCCGATATTTGCAAATGTGTTTTTCAAATAATTGAGACCCATGCATAATCCTTGTAGCATGTGACTTTAGTTTACGAATGTGTTTTGCAAATAGTTTAAGTCCATGTACCAAATTCCTTGTGGCGTGATTCAAAAAATAGGCAAATGTGTTTTACAACTTGTTGAGAATCATATTTTCATACCTTGTTTACATCGCGCATCAATTAGCAAATGTGTTTTGCAAAATTGAGTTGAAGCGATATGCAAAACTAGTTTTTCCTGTCTCTGGCGGTCTGACCGTAGCTCTAGGGCGGTCTGACTGACCTTGAAGGGTGTGACCAGCTGAGTGTTGGTCCATTTGTTCTGGTGGTCTGACCGCCATGCGTTGGCTGGTCTGACCGGCCCCACGGTCAAAGTCCCTCTGTTTGCTTTTTCCAGAGAGAGGGTGTTTCTTCCCTTAGCTTGTCTCCTCTGTTGAGCGGTCTGACCGACCTTGGTCTGGTCTGACCGACCCTTGTGAGGGAGGTCAGTCCAGTTGAGCATCCAACCGCTAGTTTTTATAGCCGTTGGAGCTAGGGCGGTCTGACCATCCATTGGTTAGCGGTCAAACCGGGTTTCTCTATTTTTCTGCAGATTCTCCTCCAGCGACTAGTTTATTTGTGTGGGTGTATAAATACCCCTTGTGTTCGGTTGTGGGAGAGTGTTGGCGCCATTTTTGTTTTCTTTGAGCAAAGAGCAAGCTATCTCTTCTGTTTTGTGCATATGTTGCACTTAGTGAGCTTAGAGAGCAAAATCCTAGAACATGTGCTGCATTAGGTGTTGGATTTAGTATCCATTGAGCTTGGACACTTGATTCGTTCAAGTGAGCGTCTCCACTTGTTACTCTTGGTGTTTGCCAACACCTAGACGGTTTGGAGGAGTTGCGCCGGTGATCTTTCCAAAGAAGGTTGTCAGAAGATTCAGGCGGTTGTGAGTGGTTTGGTGCTTGCCATATCTGAAGTGGAAGAAGAGCAACCCGAGTGGATTCAAGATGTAGGCTTAATTTGTGGAGCCGATCCAATTCGTTTGGGCTTATCTCAATGTGGATTAGGGAAACCGCAAGTTTCCGGGAAAAAGTTCAAATATTCTTGTGGTTTGCTTTCTTGAGCTTTACTTTCTTGCAATTTACATTTATAGAATTAAATTGCTTGCTTGTTTACTTAGGATTGCAATTATTGTCTTAGTCTTAGTTTCTTGGTGTACTTAGTAAAGACTAGTTGATTTATATTTTAAATTGAGCAAAACCGAATTGATTTATAATTTCGTATAAAACTCGGTTTTAACCAAAATAATTTTAAAAACACATATTCACCCCTCTCTAGTCGACCTCCTTGACCTTACACGCTCACGGGAGAATAGATGGCGTGTACCGCCGAAGCTGGGTGCACACGGGAGGAGAGGAGGCGCGTGCAGCTGGGAGGTGGTGCACATGGGAGTTGGGGTGGTGCGTGCGGCTGGAGTTGGGTGCACATGGGAGGAGAGGTGGCGTGGGCGGCCGGAGGGAGGCGCGCACGAGCCGGGGCAGCAGAAGGGTGAGCGACGAGGTCAGAGGATTGTGACCGCGTCTGATACCATGTAAGGTTTTGGAATAAGCCACGTTGGGTTCTATGCATTAATCTTCGTATAAATAGGTTACAAACCTACTGGTTTACGTAGGTTTACAAGAGATATTCTATCTATACAAAAGATTACAAAAGGTATATTCTATCTATATAAAAGATTACAAGATATATTGTCGGTTTGTAAATAGTAACAATATGTCTAAATATAGACAGAGAATCAGCCATCTCTAACAGGTGCTGCGTTAGTGCTACCAGCTAGAGAGCTACGGCTTGCCGTTGAAAATGGGTTAACATCGATGACAAAAACAACAATGCTGTTTTTGTTATGTCGGGGTCTGACTGCAGATGTTTCCATCACGTGAAACTCCTATGATATTCACCTGACTTGAAAATCGGGCCAAACTCTTCGCCCAAAAAAAGGTATAAAAACATTTTTTTAAAAAATCGGTTCAAGCGGTGGCTTAGCTGGTACACACACTAGTTGCAGGTCGATCGGATACCGGTCGTAAGACGTCTTAGCGTCAATCAAACCCTGAAATAGTAGACCTAGCTCTGTACGTAGTCAAGCTCACCATTAACTACTCATACGGATTACTACACCCATCGCACTGGGTTGACAATTTCACCAGTAGAATACACCATACAGTATGTGGACATGTCCGATCACATCCGTCAGACGACCAGGCCAGCGTGAGCTACAGCCACGGCTTTGCTTTTACCGCCGAAGAACCGTTCCGGCCGCGCCATACCAACCAATCGGCAATTCAGCAGCTGCATGCCCGGCCTTCCGCGATGACCACCCCACCCCACCGTCGAGAACAAGTAAACCAAGTCACGAAAGGAAACAGCGACTTGCAAGGATCAAGCTACTACTGACAGTGGCAGAGACAACTCTCGCATTTCAAATACAGACAAGAGCTAGGTTCGATTCCTAACTCGAAAGCGAAGCGAGAGAAATACTACAAATGGACTCGATCGTTGTACCGTAGGCTTTGATAGGAAAAGGGGGAAAATACGTTCGCTTGTTCGTGGATGGAAGTTAGCGTCGATCTCGATCTCCATGAGTTGACGCGAAGGAAAAACAAGAAAGAGTCAAGAACGGAGGAGCAACACCAGACAAGCACTCCTTAATTACCTTCACTTTCAGCGTACGTGGGACCTTGATTTATTTTTCCAGGTTATCTTTGCTCCAATCAGCACACTATTTTTAAAAAGCACAGCCGCCTGTTAATTTACTAGGCCGTTTTCGGGGAGATTATTTTCCTAGGTCGTAACCATGCATGAAAGCAATGTTAAAATCAAAATCGTAGAAAGATCCATTTAAAAAAATATCCAGGGAAGACAACGTACTAATTAAAAGCTGTGATTGCACGACAGGTTCCTACTTCCATGTTTCCATCTATCCACACCAGGGTTCCAGTTTTCGTTGCGGGGCAAAACGGCGAAAACCGGTTAAAAACTAATTGAGTTTCCTTTTTCTTTTTCAACCTTTTCTTCTTCTGTGATTTGAGGTTGGGGGTAGTGACTTGAAGCAATTCTAACCATTTTAGCGTGTAAGTTGATCAAAGAGCGGTGCTTTAGCCTTTTAGGAGAGTGAACTGCCATACGAAGGACAGTAAAAGAGCCGCCTGTCGACACTACCCTATTCAGTTTCTCAGCTGATAGACGGCGGTTTTCCAAACACTAGTGCACACCAATAAAACTGTTGAGGAACTATTGCTGATGAATCTAGTCTGATCGATCACCTAGTAGATAAAGATGAATCACACATACAAGTACATAAAATAAAATAACACAGGGATATGGGGAACTCTTCTCTTATTTATTTATTTATTTCTCTTCTTTATGTAAAAACACACACAACGAATGAGAAGCCCCATATCTATAGACTAAAATACCCTGCTATGGTGGATGGAGCGCACACCCCACGAGTTGGCTGCTGTGCTAACTCCACAGTTTTCCAACACTCCTCCTTGAGCACCCATTCTCATATGTTCATGCCTCGTCAAAACTCTACAAAAATCTTGTAGGAAAAATTTAGAGAAAGAGTACATGATAGACGTTCTGTTGTGTTGCACGAATTGCCTCATTAAAAATCTTAATCGGAAACTTCAGAAAAACTGATCAAAGGAAAAAAAATAGTACAACCCACCCAATTTCATTTAATCTCCAGGATTTATTCTTTGGGTACTCGATCTTTGTGATCAAGTTTTAATAATAAGTTCATGAAGATCCCCCCTGAGTTATGTATTTCTCTAAGTATCATCATTTCAATTCCACGCATGCACCTTTCAAAACTAGATGCTGGAAGTGACTTAGTGAATAAATCTACAAAATTTTCATATAACTTAGTATGCGGTACTTTAATTTCATCCATCTCTTGTAATTCATGGGCATAGAAGAACTTAGAGTTGATATGCTTTGTGAGATAACACTTAACATAACACATCTGTACTTGTGCAACACAACCTGCATTATCTTCATAGATAATAGTGAGAGTTTGCGCGGTATTCAATCCACACGACTGCTGGATGTGGTGAATCATCCGCCGAAGACAAGTACATTCTCGTGAGGTCTCGTACAGTGCTATGATTTTGAGTGGTTCATCGAAGTCGATACGAGACTTTGCTTAGACGATTTCTATGAAATTGCAATTCCACCACACAAGAATATATAGTATGTTTGTGACTTAGCTGTATACGGGCCCAACAGGTACCCGGCATCTGCATATAGCCAATCATAGTTAAGTCTTAGTTCTTTATGTAGAACAGACCTAGTTCTTTGCTTCCTTGGAGGTATCGGAAGGTGTTCTTTATTCTCTGTCAATGTCTTTTATTAGGTTATGCACTATACCTTGCTAATAGGTTTATGGCAAATGCAATGTCCGATCTAGTGCAGTTTGCTAAATATATGAGCGCTCCTATTGCACTTAAGTACGGGAATTCCGGTCCTAGGACTTCCTCCCCCTCTTCTTTAGGTCTGTATGGATCCTTATCTTGCCACAAGGATCTCCCGACCATCGGCACTTTCGAACGGTATGCCTTTTCAAAGCCGAATCTTTCTAACACTTTTTGAGTGTAGGTTGACTGATGCGCTTATATCCCTTCAGGGACATACTCAAGCTGCAAGCCTAGGCAATATTTGATTTTACCCTAATATTTCATTTCGAACTCTGACCTAGGTAAGAGCTTGCTTCTTTAATATCTTTAGAGGTTTTGGTGATATTCATATCATCTAAATACACTGAGATTATACAAAATTCATTATGAGATCATCGTATAAATACACAGGGACAATCCTCATTGTTCGTGTAGTATTTTTTGCATAAAAAGTCACTCAAGCGATTATATCACATCCTGTCTAATTGCTTAAGTCCGTACAATGATTTTATGAGTTTCACACTGTACATATTTTTATTTACTCTGTCTTGGTTCAGAAAGTGATACCTTCAGGTACCTTCATATAAATATCCTAATCCAAGTTGGCGTAAAGGTATGCAGTTACCACATCCATCAATTTTATTTCTAAATTCAAGTTTACTGCCATAGAGATTAAATATCTAAAGGTAACTCCGCCCATAATCGGGGAATATGTTTTTTCATAATCAACTCCTGGACGTTGAGTGAAACCTTGTGCAACAAGTCTTCCTTTATATCTTGCGATTTTATTATTTTCATTTATCTTTTGAACAAAAACTCACTTATGCTCTACAGGGTGCACATAGGGAGGCGTGCGGCTTACAGGCCAAAACACTTCTATTTTATTCAGAGGTAATAATTCAGTTTCTATTGCATTTTTCCAATCCTCTCAATCTGATCTTTTCTTATATTTAGTGAGCGATGCAGGCTCCGGGTCAAGATCGATGATTGTGGTAATTTTCTTTGCAAAATAAATGTCAACACTAATTGTTGTCCTATTCATAAATTCTCTCATGGTCACATAGTTTATATCTATTTCTTCATAGGGCTATTCTTCTAATGCTTTTACTTGCTCACTGCTACTTCCAATTACGGGGGCAAGTCTGTTTAGTTTTTCAGCTCTGACGTGTGTGCACTCATCCCAACTGGTTTCTCTCTTCGTGAGAATGTTCAAATCCAGTATGCTTTTGTCTAAAGGTACCATACCGGTGACAGGTCTCAACTGGCCCCCTTCTAGTTCTGTGAAACTTTGGTGATCGACTGTGTCAAGTTCTTATCCTTTTTCACCAGGCGTCCCCAGCTACTTGAGATTCAAGGGGTCAGTGTTCTCATCCTTTTATTCTGAGACCTCTGCACGGGATTAGGAGTACCTTCAACTTTATTTTGTATTTCAACCCTGTCCGGTGCATTGCATGCATACACACACGACTTGGTCAAACTCTTCAAATCACTAAAGTGGTTAGGCAGTTGATTCGCTAATTCTCGCTAATCAATGATCTTTTGGACTTCTCTGTTTGCTTCACTAGTGCGCGGGTCATGTGCATAGATTCCCGTGGCTTGCCATGTGATTTTTTTGATATTTTTCATCAAGGGGTTGATTTCTTCCCTAATGATAGGAAACTGTCCTTATCAAATATACTATTAGCGAATCGGGCAGTATGCAAATCTTCCGTCATAGGGTCCAAATACCTAATTATGGATGTTGTCTCATAACCAACGTATATCCCACACTTTTAGAGATGATCCATTGTAGTACGCTATGGTGGGGGTATAGGTGCATAAACCTTGCACCCAAAATTGCGAAGATGAGAAATTTTCAGTGCTGACCATTGCGCTAGTTGCATAGGTGAATGGATGTTATATGCCGATGGTCTAAAATTGATGAGAGTTGTTGCATGTAGGACTACGTGTCTCCAACATGTGGTTGGTATATTATAATTCTGCAAAAGTGGTCAAACAATAATTTAATCATTTTAATTAATTCAACTGCTACTCCATTCTAAGTGTGGACATGCGGTACAGAATACTCAGCTTTAATTTCCATTGCTATGCAATAATCATAAAATATCTTTGAAGTAAATTCTCCGACATTGTTCGTTCTGATGGACTTTACATGATGACCAGGGAAAATATTTTAAATTTTAATTATCTGCGAGATTAGCTTTGCAAAAGTATAGCCTCTCGAAGACAATAAACATCCATATGACCATTTTGACGAAGCATCGATGAGCATCATAAAATATCTAAATGGCCCTGACATGGGTTGTATAGGACCGCAAATATCTCCCTAGATACGTTCCAGGAATACAGCGACTTCATCCTTCACTTTCAGAGCAAAAGGTATAGTAATTAATTTTTCCAGTGGTACATGCGGGGAACGCAAAATATTCCTGATTCGAGAAATTCTTTACATCGACATATGTCCCTGTGAATTGTGAATTATATTTCTTATCATCCTAAGACCTTGGTGGCCTAATCTATCATACCAGAGATAAAAAAGTTCAGAGCTTTTAAATATGGTTTTTATGGCAGTATAGGTTGCGAGTACCTTAGTATTAGTGTAGTATAGCCTAGTCTCATACGAAGGAAGTCGTTCCAATACCCTTTTTCCACTTTCTTCATGCTTTGTAATGAGCAGATGTTACTTACCATACTCTTCTTCAGTCTCTATGTGAAAACTGTTAGTGCAAATATCCTTAAAACTTAGGAGAGTTCTAGTCGGTTCTGGGTACAACAATGCTTCTTTAATGACCAAAATTGTGTCTATCGGAAGTATAATTGTGGTCCTTCCTGAGCCTATTATACAAGCATCGCTACCCGCGATTGTCGTAAGACACCAGCATTCTTGCCGATCGACTGAAAGAATTTCATCTCTGTCAAGATGGTATTTGTTGTGCCGCTATGGGAAATCATGGCGGCGGTCACAACAATATCAAGGGAGGGTGCGGCTGCAAGAGTGGAGTCCACCTCCATCGGTGCAGGCAACTTTCGTGAGTCCCCCCTCAGCGTAGGCAAAGTGGGTTTCAAGTTGCCATTTGTCGCCCTTCTTCTGTTTGGCCTTAAAAGCGTCGACGACGTGCTGCGGTTCTTCATAGATCCGCGACCAGTTCCACCACTTGACACACTTGTAGTTGAATTGGTCGTGTTGACCATACGACTTGTCATTTCACTTTGGATTGTTGGTCTTCTTTTCCTGTGAAGTATTTAGCTTGCCTTTCTGGGTTGCGGTCTTGCCATTCCTTCCCTTTTTCTTCATTGTAGACTTTCGCACCTTGGAGCTCCCAGCGTTGGCCTCATAGCCAGCGGAGCTCCCAGGTGGCTAGGCGATGAAATTGTTACGGAGAACGTCATCCGGAGCCTCTGCAACCTACATAATATCAATCAATTCGGCATACTCCTTGTAGTCGTCTTGAGGATAGTTGCGCGCAGATTGCACTACACTGGGGTGGAAGGTGGAGAGGGTTTTGTCAATCTTCTGCTTATCTGTGACTTGCCTTCCACAGAGTTGAGATTGGTACAGATTCTGTACAGAGCAGAATTGTACTCCCAAATCGTATTGAAGCCAGCAAATCTCAGTCGGTTCCATTCCTGCTCTGCATGAGGAATAATGGTACACTTTACCTTCGCAAACCGCATCTTCAATGCAGTCCATAATGCTAGCATGCTCTTTTCTGCCATGTACTCATTCTTGAGTGTGAGGCAGAGGTGGTGCCCGAGAAAGTGAAGTGTCTGATCATTTTCCTCAGTTTTGGGTTTGCCATCCTTTGATGCACCAATCCCAATGGCAGCACGGAGCTTCTTAGCTCCAAATACAATCTCGACGTCGGAAGCCCAAGTCGTGTAGTTTTGGCTGTGCTGGGCCAGCTCCTCGAACTTCCTGTTCGTGATGCTTGTCATCTGCATGTGCATGCAAGAAATACAGAAATTTACTGTAGGTAAAAATGCATGAAATAAATTGAATAATGGTACAAAATACTCTCGTGATGTTCTATAATTTTCTATAGATTTTCTATAATTTTAGTAGTAATTTCAGTTATCAAAGGCAATTTAAGCAATTACGATTAATCAAAATAATAACAATAGTGCTAAATATGCTTCAAATGCTTAAAACGATTTAAAATTTCAATTCCCGAGGCCCTTTTATGGCGTAATATGAATTTTTAGTGAATTCTGTAATTTCTGATGGCTTATCTGCTAATTTTCAGTTCTGAGAAAATTTCCGTAATTTTAGAAAAGACCATTTTGCAAATGTTTTAGGTTTTCCTTCTCATTTCTTTCTTTTCTTAGGGAGAACTTTTGTTGAGGCTAGGGTTCTTGATAGTTTGATGTAATTTTTGTGCTCTTGGATTGAGCATTGTCCTCCATTGATAGAGAGGCTGTAAGCCCATATCATATCAATCAATCAAAGGAAAGTTTGATCATGTCTTGTCTCATTGCGTTTTTTCTCTATATTTGATGATTTTGAGTTTTTCTTTGATCCGTGAGTTTTTGATTGAATTCTTCACGTGCTCTAGTTTGCTGTGAAATGTGGGAACCTATCTAGGATCATCTTGATCATCAATCACTCACGAGTAAGATTTTGGATCAAATTTTTGTTTTGACCCGGTTTTGAACCCTTCTTCAATCAAATGGAAAAAGATTATTATTTTCCAAGATTTATCACAATCTTCGATTGTAATAGGTTCCTGACATCATATAGAAGGTGTGTTCCAAGTTTAATCAAGTTTGGAGTTGTAGATCAAAAGTTTCATCTATTTGCAACTTCGTCATCGGGGCTGTTCTGTTCTGTTCTTCAAGCCGGCGGTCAGACCGGCTAGGGTCACCGGTCAGACCGGCAAGTTAATTGTAAAGAATTTTAGTAGCTTTCCATAGAATATTTAATTATGTCGAGCGGACGAGTATATTTCAAGTTATGAATTTTGTAAGGATGCTGTCTAGGGAGTGATTGTCTTTTGGTATTGCCTTGGTATACTGCAGACTTAAAATAGTAAATGTACTAATTAGAGTTTTTGATCTACATGAAAGATGTAGATAATTGTCTAAGGGTTCTGAAAAATCCAAGAACTCGAGTTTGGTTGAGTAAAACAAAATTTATGAATTTAGTAAGACTTGTTGTCACGAAGATGACAGATCGGTCTTCTGGGATAAAAACGGAGGGTTTGTCTTATGAATTTAATTAGAAGTCTTGGTAATATAAAAAAAATGTGGGGAATTTTATGAAGAATCTAGAATTTGGTGGTTTGCCATGATCGAACTTTGAGTCAAAAGTTACGCCCTTTTTAGTACCAGGACAGTAAGGGGTGACTGTTCGGTATCGGGGAAGCATGGTAGATTTGGGGACGTGTAGGAACGATGTCGATTGATTGTTGTTCTTATGATGTTGTAGCTTGTATTTAAATTTAAGTATTTAATGTAGGAGAGCGTCGTGCTTGTTGCCATCTTCTAGCCAAACCGTGCATCGCAACTAGTAAAGGCAAGTGCATGATAGACAGCGATCAACGATTGATCACTGTGATTCTTTATCTTTCAATACCATTATTGTCGCGCTTTTATTTTTATTTAATTGCAAGCAATGAAATGGTATGAATATATCTTGTTGACAAACATGAGGAAAATTGGTCGGCTGGTCCACGTCGTCATCCTCTACGTACATGTTGACTGTGTACGCTCGCAGGTCCAGCATGGCCATCTGATCTGAAAACACTCGAAGGACCACAACTAAAGGAGTAGCGGACATCCAGAGAGGATGGAGCTATTTTGAACCCGGTGGCACACATCGCACAATTTGCAGTACGTCGCGCATAGCACCACAGGGCCCCAGGCGTACAGCTGGATCTCCTCCACCTCCCAATTCACCGGCAGCTATGCGTACCAGATGTAGTACTTATCGACGCTGTCACCGTGGGACCTCACAAACATCACCCACCCGAACAGCCACAACAAGTAGGGCTCAAAGTGCCTCCTCACCGTGTGGTCGTCCGCGTCCTCCGCCATACTCTCGGGATGCAAGGTGGCAGATACACGTCATCAAGGTTCACAAATAAGTAGATGCGAGAAGACAAGAGATACGAAGACTTACGTAGAACTGGCAGATCCACTTCTGCGTCAGCCCGTGGATGCTACTGAACTCCCTGCAGTCGCTGTCCGGTGGTAGCACCCCCTGGAACCTCGCTAGGAACTCCATGCGCCACGTGGCCGGGATATCGTACACCTCTAGGGGGAAGCCTGTTGGAGATATGCCCTAGAGGCAATCATAGAGATGATGATATTTCGTTGTATCCATGATTTAATAAATGTTCCTTGAATATTGCCTTTGTGTTGATTAACAAGTATGTGACTTGTTTGCGAAACTCTTTACTTGTATGGTTATTCTAAAGTTGTCCCTAGTCGGAGTTCATGTGAGGACACACGTGAATGGTGGATTAGCACATGTATCGGTTGATGACTATGTTTCACAGGTCATAGACATGGAGATGTCAAACCAATAATGTGGACATATGTTTAGAACATGGGGTTGGACCGACCCATCATGAGACATAACAATTATACTTATGGTTCTTCCTACATAATGTGTACGCCTTGTCCTTAGACCTAAGATTGTCGCATGTACTTGAGATGTGAATCGACCTACTTAGGGGCTATCACATGCTACTCCGTAACTGGGTAGTTATAAAGGTAGTTTTCGGGTTTGTCATGAAGCATGTCGCGAGGTATGGTCGATCAAGATGGGATTTGCCCTCTCTACCGAGAGAGATATCTCTGGCCCTCGAGTGATCGGATCCGTAAATGCATGGCCATGCTACTTAAGGTTAAGAGTTAACCTAGTAAGGGATTCGGATCACAAGATCGAGAAAGAGTGGTCGACTTGGAGCTCGATAGAATATCGTGAGGCAAAGGGATTGGCATGTATATAACGTTGTGTTGGTTCGTCTGATATGATCTTTGTGTACGTTTAGGAGTTGGGACGTCTTACTAGAGGCCGCTACCAACTATTGACCAAGTATGTATACTCGTGTCATGTCTAAACATATGTGAACCTAGAGGGTCACACACTTAAGGGGCTGAAGCTTAATTCGAATTAGATCCGAATTAGAGTGGTCATTGAGTCCTAATGGGCCTCTATTAGTAGAAGCCCATTGTAAGGACGTCTATAAAAGGAGGGCAAGGGCGCACAGGTTTGGGAGCAGTTTTTCGTGACATCCTCAAACCCTGGTCGCCACCTCTCCCACGCCCTAGTCGCTCGCGCGGATCTAGCAGTCCGGCGTGCGTCGCTTCCTCCCGTACGTGTGGATACCTTTGAGGCGCCAGATCGTAGCGCTTGGACGAACCGCAAGAGGGAGTCAGACGTGGACGCCGCGACGAGGACGAGGAAGTAGTACGACTACTCTGCCCCAATGTGCTGCATCAACTTAGTACGACTACTCGCCTCGACGCGTTACATCGGCTTCGCGACCTCTGCGTCTAGTGGTAAGACCGTGATCTATAACTGCAGTGATCTTGGTTTACGGGTAGAATTTTTATTAATTTGCGCTAGTGTAGCCTACCCTTTAACCCTTCAAAGCCGGCGCAGGGCAACCTAGTCAGGAAATCCACGTCCTAAAGCGTCGGCACCATTTCCTCACACGGGAGGTGAAACGTGTGCATCTCCAGCCTCCATCGGTCTACCTGCGCCGTTAGGAGGCACCTGTCATACATAAATCATTTGGACGTACGACCACTGCCCGTGCGGTCCTGGTCGTCCTCCCACATCGCCTCGACCATCCTCTCTAGTGGAAGGAGGTCTACTGCCCTCAAACCGCGTCAAAAATGATTAAGAACAAACATTAGTCCACTCAAAATAGTCAGGATGCAAATAATGACGCGAGGTTGCAATTTCACGTACCTTGGAACCCAACGTGGGTCAACCCTCCACGCCCTCATGGGCATGCGCAGCCATAGCGCACCAAGCTCAATCGCCACCTCGCCATCCCGAGAGAGGATGGTACTGAGGCGATTATAATGATGAGCGTCGATGACTGGGTCAAGCAAGTCGTACGATCACTACGCAGCGTGTCATGGGTCCGCTATACCTGAAAATTCAATACATACATTGTAAAAACTATGAAATATATACAAAAAGTAATAAGAATGCACAAATAGAAACCCTGCTAATATACTCTGTAATTTTTATAGTTATTTCATAAGAATGTTGTTATTTTTCTAGTTTAAAAAGTATTTCCAGCACTAACAGAATGATTACTACGCACAAACGACAATCAAAATAATGTTGGAATTATTTCAATTAGGCTTTACAAACCCTACTAAGCTACTCTGCAATTTTTATAGATTTGTAATAAATATCTCTATACTTTTCTTGTTTAAAAAGTGTCTCCAGCCCTTTTTAAATATCACCGTGTGCAAATAAAAACAAAAAAATGAAGTTCATAATATTTAATTTCAGCTCTATGTAAGTTACTTAGCAACTATGTGTTTTTTTAATTTTTTTTTGATGTTTCATGTTATTTTCTATGTATAAAAAGTATTCTCGGCAATAACAAAATAATTATCGCGCACAAATGGAAATCAAAATTACGTTGGAATTATTTCAATTAGGATCTACAAATTGTACTAAGCTATTCTGTAATTTTTACAAACTTTTAATACGTATATTGCTACTTTACAAGCTTACTGACGTCATTCTGTGCAACTTCCTACCTAGTTTTAAAAAAATGATTATTTAATTTTGTAATTATATTTTGAAATAATATTATTTAAAAATCGTAGGAAGTGCAAAGCCTTCAAAAAGCGCGACCCCGTCCAACGTCCACGCCTCGGCCTGTGACTGCAGGACTGCTGCGCCTGTGCGGCTACTACAATGGGAGTGCCGCCAACCAACACTTGTTCCGCGCTTACCTGCCGCGTGCGGCCGTTAAAAACGCCCGGTTAGTGCCGTGCCGCCCGCCCGCTGCCCACTTTGCGGGATTTCCTCATTGATTATATCCGGGCGGGGGAGCGGGCTGGATTTGCGCGTCCTGTAGCCGAGCGCCCCATGTGACGGGGTCCCTCGCTGATCCCGCAAAAGCAGCGACAGCGCGCCGAGCCGGTCGAGAGGGGGAGGGGGAAAAAGGCAGCGAAAGGGGGTGGGGTGGGCGCCTGCGCTTGCGCTTCCCGACCAGACCAGCGGGTGTGCTCCTCGGCCAGCGATGCGCGCCCGATCTGCGGCTGGGATCTGAGGATGGCTGCGGCGGCGAGGAGGCGGCCTGGGAGCGTGGCGCTGGGGGACCTGCTGCGGCGGGAGGCGTCGGCGGAGCGGGCCGCGGCGGCGGGCGAGCGGCCCGGGGTCGCAGCTGGGCAGGCCGGCCGGGCCAAGAAGGGCGAGGACTTCGCGCTGCTCAAGCCGGCTTGCGAGCGACACCCGGGCGCCCCCTTCTCCGCGTTCGCCGTAAGCGCTTGCCCCAACCCGCTCCACGCACAAATTGCAATTAGGCTGCGCTACGGTTTACCATCTCGTCCCGCGATCTGCTCGGCGGTGGCGTGTTGTCGCTCGGCCGGGGTCTGTTTCTTAGGGGTGTTTGCTTTGCTTTGGTTTTGTTTGGTTGCAGCTGTTCGATGGGCACAACGGGAGCGCGGCCGCGGTGTACTCCAAGGAGAACCTCCTGAGCAATGTGATGGGCTGCGTCCCTGCCGATCTGAGCATGGATGAGTGTCTCGCCGCCCTCCCGAGGGCGCTGGTCGCTGGGTTCGTCAAGACAGATAAGGATTTCCAAACAAGAGGTAAAATTCCTTTCCATACATGGAATTAACTAATTAAAGCCCTTCCTAGCTAGTACTACTAACTAGTTCGTACCATATCTATTAGACTGTTATTACTCTACTATGCAGCTCTGTGGCCAAGGGTCAACCGTAGTTGGTACTAGAGCTGAGCCTTGTTTGACAACTTGGCGTGTGTGTTTCAGCGCACTCTTCGGGGACAACCGTGACTCTTGTCATAATCGATGGGTCCGTTGTGACTGTTGCGTCCGTTGGTGATTCGCGCTGTGTGCTGGAAGCTGAGGGTTCTATTTACCATTTGTCAGCTGACCATCGTTTCGATGCTAGTGAAGAGGAGTAAGATTGTTTTCTCACAAAGTGTTCTCTTGTTCTCTTGTCATAGATATGATTGGTTCTTATCACTTGTTGGTTTTGATTCGTAGGGTTGGACGTGTAACGGAATGCGGAGGTGAAGTTGGAAGGCTGAACGTTGTTGGTGGAGCAGAGGTTTTGCTCTTTGCCTTTTGTGGCCGCTCAAGTTTTGCCTCTATTTTGCACCGTTGGCAGCCAAGGAGTTTTCTATTGTTGAAGTTCTATGTGTGCAATATTCAATGTGTTTGGAAAAGTTGTAGCTTGGAAAGATTTGCTGTCTGTTAGCGACTGATTTGGCGTGCAGCAAGTTATTCAAAGCGTAGAATCTTCGTTGGGTGCGCAGGGCTTGTTGTTACTTCAAGTTATGCTGGATGCTAGCTGGAGGAAGTTCTTGAATTGACTGACAAATCTATGCTTCTGCAACTACTATCCTTTCTGTTTGTTTCTTTTAAATTTGAATTGGTGGGACTAATGAATCAAGTTACTTATGACTTATGATTACCTTTTTGGTTTAGAGCCAGATTTGCCAGATTTGGTTTGCTTATGGAATTAATGTCTGTCTACTGTACATTCTGATTGACTGTTGAGTGGTTCATTTCAAAACTTTGCACTTGCACATTTTCATAATTATGTATGTCGGATATCTTCACAGGCCTTTCTTTACAAAACTATCACTTTATTTGTAGATCTAACTCACATCTCTTGCTTGACCCTTGTTTCCATCATTGTTCATCCAGATTGGCCCCCTTAGATGTTGGCCAGGTGGTTTATGCCTATCAAGATCAATTGGTGATCAGGATGTAGGTGAATTTATCATTGCCGTTCCTTTTGTGAAGCAGATCAAGGTACAAAGTCCTAACAATTTTTTCACATCAGTTCAGTAGAAAACCAAATTCAGAACTTTTTTCATCATACAATAGTGATAGCAGATTCAAGCACCAGAAGTTCTGCTGTTTTTATTTTCTCGTTCTCTTTTGTCATCTGTTTTTTAGACGTCCCTTTTCTATGTAAATTTGACAGAGTTAAGAGGATAAACTTTACATATTTCCCTGTATCTTACATGGTCATATTAAAATTAACGATCATCTTGTCAAATTAGATGATTTGCAATTTTGTGTAAACTAAGTGCCAGTTGTTTCATTGCCATTTCCCTTGTTTCAAAGTTTATTCGTGGCTGTAGGTCTGCAACCTTGTTTTCTTTTTGAGAGGGTTATTCAGTAGTCCTGTGATTTTGATCAAGTAATTTTTTTATCTACCTTGATTTTTGACCAAAAAATCAAAATATTAATGTCTTCTAATGTTTGCTGCAGCTATCTAGTGCTGGAGGTCGACTTATTGTTTCAAGTGACGGTGTTTGGGACGTCTTGACTGCGGAAATGGCTTTTAGTTGTGCACAAGGGCTTCCTCCAGAGGCTGCAGCCGATAAAATTGTCAAGGTACAGCCACCTTACCCACCCTTCTTGGCATGCAATCTGAAATCCCCAATTTATAATGTTTCTTACTGTTGCATCTTTTGCAGGAAGCAGTGGAATCAAAAGGATTGAGGGATGATACAACTTGTATTGTCATTGACATAATACCACCAGAAAAACAAAAATCCATTGTACAATCTCCAAAAAAGGCAGAAAACGGCCTTGGCTTTTTCAAAAATATTTTTTGCAGGAAAATGGCATCAGACTCGTTATCTCAAGCTGATAAGGAACATACTTCTGAGTCTAACTTGGTGGAGGAAGTCTTTGAGGATGGATGCCCGTATCTATCAAGGCGGTATGTACCCTTACTCCATCTTGACAATGGATGCATAATAGTTCACGAATAATTATACATTGAACTTAAAGCTTTCCAGTTAATCAATAAACTATCACTTGGGGAGCACTCCACTACTGGTGCTAAAATGCATGTACTCAACCAAAGAGGTTTGATGTTTATTGTATTTGTGAGATGCCATTTGAGCTGGAAGGTATTACCTTTTAGAGTAACACCTCGTATTCAGCTGAAGGGACCTTTTATGGACTCTGGAGGCTGAATTGTATATGCTGGAAAACACTGTTAGATTCTGTGATAAGGGTGGATGCCATACTTCTAGTATAAAAGTCCAGTTCCAGATAGATCATGGAGAATGTGGTTGTCTAATATATAACACCTAAAAATAATTCACAGAAACTAGGTATAGCCCTTTTGGGCCAAAGTGAGGTTGGTACATGTGTTGCTATGGTTTGGGCCTCTAGGTGTTACGTTTGTCTAATTCAGTACACGGGGTTGTTTTAACATTTCATCAAGCAGGCAAACGGTCTTCCTTCCACAGTTCTTAATCTATGACATAGCTTACTTCCTTTGTAGTGTTGCCAAGTATTTTAAATCCAATCCTTCAAGATCAATTTTGAAAGAAAAATTGAATAGATTCTTGATTGGCAATGCCAGTAGCAAAAGGTCATGGCTATTGTCATGTGAGAAAGCCATTAAGTGATGTAAGAATGAAAACAGGCTTGTCTTATCAAAACACTATGCGAAGTTGAATGACTTGGCAGTTGAGTTTCATTCAAACTTTTAGATCATGGTGCCTATTGTTGACATTTTATTTCTGGTTAATGCAGGCTCGATTCTGAATATCCAGTTCGGAATATGTTCAAGCTCTTCGCATGTGCAATTTGTCAAGTAGAGTTAGAATCTGGTCAGGGGATATCGATACATGAGGGTTTGTCAAAGCCAGGAAAACTGCCTCCCTGGGATGGTCCATTTCTTTGTCACGGTTGCCAGGAAAAGAAAGAAGCAATGGAGGGAAAGCGTCACTCGCGAGGTATAACTTTTCCAGTTCCATTCGAGATTGTTATTATTTATCAGGTCCAAACCCAAATTTGGAATCCATTTTCCCATATCTGCAGATTCCTCCTCAAGAAACAGCGGATCAAGCGAATAGGGACCAAGGCCAAGAGTCATCTTGAAGCAACCACCTAGCAATGTTCCGATGGCCTGATGCATAGCTGGCATTTAGCATTCTTGCAGTACTTATTCGGTTACATGGATTATCATGGGATTATGATCTTAACTGAACAACTGAATTAACTGTGAGGAGGTGCCTATGTTGAAGAACTTATATACACTACTGAAGTGAAAGATACGCCTGGTCTTATAACTCTACGGAGCAAGCGACGGGCGTGTTGATATCAACATCTTCTGCGGGGCTTCTCGCAGTGTCACATACAGGCCAAGGGCCTGTTAATTAAGAACAGCCAATCTCTTCTAAGGCCAACCATTATGTAAATTATCCATCATATAGAGGTGTGACAAGTAGCCGCGGCATTGTATCTCAAATTCTCAACTAGGATTAGGAAATTCGTTTTGGGCAGATCTTAAATTAAGGTCAAAGTAGCCCGTTCCCTGTTAGAACCATGCCCTATTCTCAGGATGAAACACTGTAATTAACATCTAAGGAGATTCTTGCAAGGTGCAAACAGCCATAATTATTGGGCAAGACAACTTTTTCACCTGTGTACAATGTAAACAATCTTGGTGTAAGGAAATTGTTCCTCCAATATTCCTCCTTGCGTCTGATGCTGTCACTTCTCAGTAATTAGTCATTTGTGTCGGGCCATTTGTTAGTAACTGCTGACTTGAGTTGCCACTGCTGCCATAATTTTTTTCGAAGGTCATTGCTGCCATGCCAATCTATACCTATGAGCATGTATCTGCTTTGCTAAGCATTTGTCATTTTGTCATGTGTCGATGGATTAGTATTGTTGGGACCCGGGCCGCTGGACTCGAGTCATATGTGTATTGTGAACTAATTTTATGATTAGTAGTAAGTTCACACAGTTTGCAATATCGATAAAATCATATCCACACAACAAGATAGCTAAGAAACAGACAAATTAATATTACTTAGTAGCAAAGGATCTTATGATCAAGTCGTACAGAGGTTGCCACGCAGGACTTAATAACAAAAGATGAACTTGCAGCGGAAAATCAAAATGTCTCGTGGTAGCCATCCGATATGCTCACAGTCAATCGACTGGAGGACGCGACCTAGTTCACAAAGTCTTCGTAGCAGTCTTCCTCGCAGAACTCGGTGACCGCTGGTTCTTCTTCGGCGATTGATCAACAAATGACGTATAACTGTGAGTACATAAAGTACCCAGCAAGCAAATTGTAGGAAAATGTATACAAATAGTATTCATGCAAGGCTTGATAAATGATAGCTTTATGGATATTTTGCAGAAAGCACTATTGATAGTAAATACAATAAGTAGATTGAAAGCATAATTTAAAAGATTAAATACATAAGTATCAAGTTCTTTTGAAACATCTAGTGAACATCCTGTTCACTTTCCAACCATCAACCAAAACCAACTACTCGTATCCATCCAACCCAGCATTTTAGAGAAAATCTACCCATCGTGTGAAATCACCAGGCATTGTCCATAACCAGGGACACATCTATTCAAATAGTTTATACTCTGCAGAGGTTGTACAGCTTGACCCACAAGAGATAATCATCTTATATTGTCCGCTCACACACTTCCGATGTGTACGACTAAGAGATTATCACAAAGTTTTTACAAATCTTCGTTTTGTCTCGGTTCTGCTCGCTAAGGATTCACCATTCTGCCCCCCCTGGGCCGGTCATCAACCCAAGCAGAAACGACTCAAAACATTGATAATTAGTTGGCCAGGTCTACCCCATAAATAGACTTGTGGTTGTACGGTAAGGCCGAGATCAATGGCGCACAAAATTAAGTCCTTAGTGACTACTCAGGCGAAACGTCCTCATCCCAAATGTGTTTTCCGCACCCCTTTTACTGCACGATCATTCGCTGAGTATGAAATTATTTTTGGTTCAACCCGACCAAATGGCAACCCTTACCATGGCACAATAAATTTTATCAACAGTGGCCCCGCCACGATTCCATATGTCATTAAGTCAACTTTATCATCATTGAATCGTGTGATCGAGAGACCATCGCATAACTAAAGCATGACTAAACATTATATGCACCTATGTTGGTAGTACAATAATGTCCAACTAAGATTACCCAACCTATGGTATCCAATGATTTATGTCATTCAAGGGTACATGTCAATAGCAAATATTCAAAGTGGCATAATGCCGAAGAGGACTTTAACTATTCCCGAAAGCAGTTATGATAAAACTAGCAATGCATGTTGATATAAATCAATATAATTTTATCAATTTGGTACGACATGATCAAAGGTCTGCGACTTGCCTTCGTTGAAGTGTTGAGATGCTTCGTCGTCGGGTCCAGGAACTCTTTGGAAGCATCCGAATCTATACATGCGAAAAGAGCCAAATAAATAAAATAATTCCAAATAAAATCCACGAAATTACCAAACTAGAATCAAAAGAAAGGTACTAAATTTAGATGAATTTTAGAAATTTGAATCACTCAAATCAGAGCTTGAACGAAGGAGAACGAGCTATCGGAAGGGGTTGACTACAGATGGTCGGAAGGAGGTTCGACTACAGGTGGTCAGAAGGAGGTTTCGACTACCTGGTCGAAAGGAGGATTCAAATACCTGGTGGGCACCGACAGCGCACACAGAGAGAGGGATGGAAGGTGAACCGGGTGCTTACCGTTTTGGCGGCGAGGCACAAGGTGGCCGGCGGTGACGAAGAGTTGCGGCAACGAAGCTCAGGTAAGTGCACACACCAGCTAGATCACGCAACAACAATCTCGTTGGTGTAGAAGATGGTGACGAAGTGTCGACGGTGGCGGGGCAATCGACGACAGCACAACCTCGGGCACGACGATGAAAAATCTCTGATTCCGACGAACACATAGGGATTGGAGAAGGAAGAGGGAGGGGAAAGGAAAGAGGAGGAGAAGGTGGTCAAGGTGACGCGAGTGGCGCGGAGAGAGGTGAAGGAGAGGGGAACGAGGCAGAGAAAAGGGCGAAGGAGGTTCGGCACGTGGATTTTATAGAGGGGCGGTCGTGGCGCAAGACGTGATGGCGGTGCGCTCGGGTAGCGAGGCATTCCGGGCACGGTGAGAGCGGAAGCGGTGGGGTGGCGCATGCGTGGCGGCGCGGGAAGGCGAGGTGGCGCGGGCGGCGATGTGGCGCACAACGCGAGTTTCAACGAGGCGCGGCTGGTGATAGAGCAGTAACGCGTGGGGGCGGCACGGTCGAGAAGAAACCAGTGGAGCTGACAGGTGGGCTCGCCTGTTGCGAGAGAAAAGAGAGAGAGAGACCTAGTGGGAGGGTCTAGTCGGAGGGTGTGGTAGAAATCGAGTGGCTGGTCGAAACCAAGAGGGTGGTCCAAACCGAGAGGGCGGTTGAAATTGATTTTTATAAAATAGAAAATAAAGCCCACAAATTGGGATGCTACAAGTATCAATATTATAAATGAATGCTGGGGTTTTTCTAGAGTGAAATCACACAGAAAAGGACAAGATAATTTTATACATGTTCATTTTTTCTTTTGAAAGAACAATAACCCTACTTCTGTGTTTATTGCATTAATTTTGTTTTCAACAAGAGAGAAATCACTAAAACTAGGGCTTGATCTTCTTGTCTCTTGTTGTGTGTATGTTTATCTCTCTGTCTTCTTTGTCCACCGAATTTACTCCTTATACAGTGTATAAAGGGATGACAGTTGTTCACGTTAAGAGGCACCTTGTCGTTTGATGTAATGCGCACGTTTAAGGGTAGTTATTGTTAGTGACACATCCTCCCACATCACCTTGTAGTTATGTCAAAGACAAATGTTTTAATACATGCACTTATCTCAGGAATAACAACACATATTAACTACTGCGTGTATTAAACACAACACATAATTTTTCTAGTCGATTAGGCCCACATGTTTGTATGCTTTATTGACCATAGGGTGATCGTAGATGACTTGATCGTAGTAAGATTTATGACCATGATGTAATCGTAGTAAAACTTACAATTAATAGGTGGTCGTACAAAAACTTACAACCCTATAGGGTGATTGTAGTAGGACTTACAATCAATATGTGGTTGTAGAAGAACTTACGACCATATAAGATGGTTGTAAAATAGCTTACGATCATTAGGTGTGTATGATCTCCCTCAGCATTAATATTGAGGGGTACCTTTGAAGGTTGTATAAGAGACATTATTATCTATAAATACTATAGATAAATAATTTAATTAATTAAGAATTATTAGATATTGTCAACATGTGAGGTGTTGCAACCATGTGCGAGTTCAGTACAGGTATGGTTCTTGAGTACAGAAGAACTTTTTTTTTGAGTCAGGAGCTAGATAACAATTAACCAGTAGGATTACAATCGGTGAGGAGACACACACACAAAAAACACCGTAGACACACACACACACACACACAAAGTTCGGAGCCGTTGTCTACTCACTATCGTCACCGAAGCTTGCTTTACACATAAGGGCATCTCGAATGGTGTATTTATTATCGTCTTTTAGCTATGTCACGTCAAAAAAATCCTACGTGGAGAGAGAGAGCACATGTTATTTTTTCTTGAGACTGTTGTGTACACAAAACAAGACATGATATATTAATATACTCTAGTTAACATGTGAGTCCATTTCAAATAAAAATTATAAAATATAAATATTGAAGAGTATGCTAGAGACTATATATTGAAAATATTATCTCTAAAGATGATATAGCATATGTTAGAAACAAGATAATCTGCGGCGCTCAAAACTAAGCATAAAGTCAATAAACAGGTTCCCGACTATCCGCCAAAATCGACACTATTTCAGCACAAACCTCATACTATGTCGACGAGAGTTTAACAAAACTCTGGGAATCCTATTCCATTTGGATCCTCTGAAGTACAGAAGATTTGCTCATCATTCTTTGTTCCTCCCAATTCCGTGCGCGTGACGGCCCTAGTGTTCTGGCAAATTTTAAGGCTTTGAGTTTCTCGAGGTTTGACAATATGGACAAGGTAACCCGAGATTAAGAGGATAAAGTCATGTGCAAGCCTTTTTGCTGAACCTCCAAGCTGCTTAATTTGAAAGGTCATAGTCATAGTCATAGGAACAGCAGATAATTAACCCCAAATCGCTGAGTTGCACACTCACACCTATTGATAGTTTAGGCTTCTAGTGCCTCTATTCATGTCCTAGGTATGGATTTTGGCACGATCGAAGCATTGACCTGCGACTGTAAGCTTCGGCTGCACGAATACGTCACTTGCACGCTGCTTGGCACTAGCTGGGCAGCACGATGCGGCCGCCGTCGGATGTGCATCGAGCTGTTGAGGTTTAGCAAGGAACTGGTCTTAAAGAATGTGATTTGGTAAGCTCGCTAGCGTGATCCGGAATTATGCGTCGTTTTCTTCTCAAAACCCTTAAATCTTAAAGCAAAGTATATAGTTAATATTAGGTGGGTCAAATCTAATTAACCTAAAAATTCAAATTAAAGACGTACTTACCCCACTTAATATTCAAATATATATCTATACCTAATCTTCATTTTGATTTGTTGTTTTTCTAATGATACAGATTCGCCGACACCTAATATTAAGGGTTTGTCTACACATGACTCGACTATTTTCTCTATAAAATGTTATCATATTCTGATAGTTCATTTACAACTCGATTATACATAAATTATAGTAAATTTTTTTATGTAATTTTGGTTCTTGATCACTGTAATTATTCTTGAAAGTCTTAATAACTCATATTTCCATCACATGATTCAAAATCTCACATGTACTTTGAGAGATTGTGCAAAAACAAAGATAACAAATAAAATTATATACCAACAAAATACGGCAATGTGGTGAACCCGTTATGTTCTTCATATATACTTTGAGGGGTTGAGCAAAAACAAAGATGAAAAATAAAATTATATACCAACAAAATACGGCAATGTGATGAACTCGTTATGTTTCGAAGAAAAATCATAATAAATTCGGATCCAATTCATCAGATGGGAAAAAGTGCAGATCTCAAAGCATAACGGACGAATGAAAATTCGACTATTATGATTTTTTTTCTTACATCACATCAATCACACAAATCTTATAGCACATCTAACGAACAGAAAAGTGACAGTTTTAAATTTAAAAAACTTTGCAAGTAACGAACAGGACAATTCCTCTAGAATTTCGGCAGAATTCCAAGGTTCCAACATGACGTTCGTAGTGCTTAGTGGCCATGGAGGCATGGACAAATTTTAGGAGAGGATAGTTGTCATAAGCCAATGGCACCAAGCCCCCGTTTAACTGGCTACGTGCTTATTCGAGGCTAGCTACGTGCTGGCGACTGCCGTGTGTACTAAACCCTTGCGTCTTAAAGGTGCAAGCCATCGCACTTAACAAGCACATCGATGGCTCTTAATTAGCAGATTGAACCACATCGCGGGTACACCAGTTAAGCTAGTAGTGATGGATCTGAAGAAGCTAATTATATCCTACTTGGGTCTTGCAGGAATGGCAGCACGGTGGCTTCCAAGGCTGCAGACAAAGCCGACGGCGCTGGTGATCGCGGCGAGCGTGATGGTCGTGCTGCTCATGGCCGTCCTCTTCGGCGCCAGGTGGACGCCCTCCAGCGACGGCGATACCTTGGTCTCGGCCGGAGTCCGCGTCGTCGTGAATGCTGGTACGTGATAATCTCGCAATGCAGGTAGGTATATGCACCATGCATGCAAGCGCGCTAGCTGTGGATAGAAATGGGGACATATGCTAGTGTGGCATCGACTGTTCCAGATGAATTGCCAGTACCCAGTAACCACATGACAGACAATGCATGCATTAGTACTCTGCTAGCTACGTAAGCAATTAACTGCATGAAAAATGTTTCTTCGCCTGTGTCATTCAACTAATATATTTCAAATGCAATAAAACGTTTTGGGGTTAATTAGTTAGCTATCATTCGAATCTGTGGTGAATTCAGAATGAAATCGATCGGATATCATCATACATATATATACCACCACATATATAACGAAATTAACTGGATATTACCAACAACTATGCTATAAGAAAAAGTTTAAACTGTTAAAGAAAGACTCGCATAATTCACTCCTACTTCTAACACAATTATCAAATTTAACATGCATATGCCTCAACTACGTAGTGTCCGACCAAGGCTCTGCTCCCTTCGCGACGGTGCCGGACCCGCGCGACCAGCTCCTGGGCGGCCTGCTCTCGCCGGACTTGGACGACCGCTCCTGCCTCAGCCGCTACCGCGCCGTGCTCTACCGACGGCCGTCCCTCCACATCCTCTCCACCCACCTCGTTTCCACCCTCCGTCGGTATGAGTCCCTCCACCGCCTCTGCGGTCCCGGCACCTCAGCCTACGCGCGCGCCCTCGCCCGCCTGCGTGCGTCTCCGCCGCTGTCGAACACCTCCGACGTCGATCCCTCCGGGTGCAACTACCTCGTCTGGAGCCCGCTAGAGGGCCTCGGCAATCGCATACTCTCCCTCGCATCCGCCTTCCTCTACGCGGTCCTCACCGACCGTGTCCTCCTCGTCCACCGCCGCGGCGACGACCTCAACGACCTCTTCTGCGAGCCGTTCGCTGGCTCCACGTGGATCCTCCCGGAGAACGACTTCCCCATCCGCGGCATCGAGCACTTCAAAGTCCACACCCGCGAGAGCCTCGGCAACATGCTGGGCCGCGGCGAGGTGGCCGGGGCGCCGTGGGCGTACGTGCACCTGCAGCACGACTACAAGACCACCGACAACCGGCTCTTCTTCTGCGACGACGGGCAGGACGTGCTGCAACGCGTGCCCTGGCTCGTGCTCCGGTCGGACAACTACTTCGTGCCGGGCATGTTCCTGATCCCGCGGTTCGAGCGCGAGCTCGCGCGCTTGTTCCCACGCCGCGACGCCGTGTTCCACCACCTCGGCAGGTACATGTTCCACCCGAGCAACACGGTGTGGGGCTTGGTGACGCGGTACCACGGCTCGTACCTCGCCCAGGCGGAGGAGCTCGTGGGCATCCAGGTGCGCACGTTCTCGTGGGCGCCCATCCCCACGGACGAGCTCTACGCCCAGATCGTCTCGTGCGCGCACCGCGAGAGCATCCTGCCCGGCGTGCCCGCGGCCAATGCAACCGCCGCATTGCCGAGCTCTGATCAGGAAGCAAAACGCAAGGCCGTGCTCGTCGTGTCGCTGCACGGCGAGTATTACGAGAAGATCAGGAACCTGTACTACGAGCACGGCGCGGCCGGCGGGGAGGCGGTGAGCGTGTTCCAGCCGACGCACCTGGACGGGCAGCACTCGGGCGAGCGGCAGCACAACCAGAAGGCGCTCGCCGAGATGGTGCTGCTCAGCTTCTCGGACGTGGTGGTCACGTCCGCCGTCTCGACGTTCGGTTATGTCAGCCACGGGCTGGCCGGGCTGAGGCCCTGGGTGCTCATGGGTCCCGTCGGCAGGAAGGCGCCCGACCCGCCCTGCCGGCTGGCCGCCACCATCGAGCCGTGCTTCCACACCCCGCCGCACTATGACTGCCGGGCGAGGGCCGACGGTGACACCGGCAGGATGGTTCGGCACGTCCGGCACTGCGAGGACTTCCCGGTGGGTGTTCAGTTGGTGGAGTGAACTACCGTGTGGCATTAATTCCATAGTCCATACGTTCATGTGTATGTGTTGTTGTTGGTTTCTTTTGTTATTACAGCACTAAGAAATCTTAATGGCAGGGTATAGAGCTTATTTACGATCGGTTTAGGAAGACTCCTGCATGCACCAATTTATCATTGTACCGGCCGTTATCAAAGATGACAACAATATATATACAAACATTTCAGCAGCAGTTTCTCGGTTAAATACTTGGATCGTCATGGAATTAGGATTAAAATGAACAAGTGGTTTAACTGTGAGGAGGTGCCTGCGCTGACGAGCTTATACGCTGCCGAATTTCATGAAAGGACGCGACCCTTCTTAATCTTGTAGTACTATGGACTATGGAGCAAGCAGCTTGCCCGTTGATATCAACATTTTCTGTGGGGCTTACAGGACAAGAGCTTCTTGACTAAGAACGCTCAATCTCTTCTTTGGCAAGACAGCATGTTTGCCTGTATAAATTGTACTCCCTGCTTTCCTTTTTATATGTTGTTCGGATATTGACACGGTCTCTAATACACATATTTAACTATTACCTTTTCTAATTATAAGTTGGAAAAACATTTTAAAATATAATGATATCGTGATATCACTTTTATAAAACAAATCTAAATATGTTTGTATATATATTAATGATCAAAGTTTTAAAATATTGACCGTACACATTCTAGGATGACAAATAAAAAGAACTGAGTCCTTTGTGTTAGGAAATTATTGCTACTCTCCATGGAAGTGGATTTTTATCTTTTAAGGAGACATCCTCCTATATAATCCGCCGTCCAGTCTGTCTCATTTTACCTTGAGATCTGTGCATATATATTGGGGAATTGAGAATACCTTAGAAGATAAAATGGTACAAATCTCGAATCAAATGGACGACAGATGAGATAAGATGATGGTAAAAGGCTTTTCCATATAGTTTCCACCTTGCATTTTATGATGTTGGCAGTTCTCAGTCATTACTTTTAGGCCTCTAGACAGTTGGAATGCTCTTGGCAAGAAAAAAGGTGAGAAAGGTAGGGTATAATATAACTTTTTTATTAATTAATCTTTTATTAATTTTAATTTTAAAGTTAACCTTTTGCGAATTTTATTTACAATTCTGACCTCTTTGCTCACGTCATCACCCGTGATGTGATAAAAGAATATTATCACGCTATAGGATAAGTCCGCTAAAATAGTATTTTTTTGTCACATCACTGATAGTGGTGTGACCAAATAGTGACGTGATAAGAATTTATTCAGATACTGGCTGACATGACAGTGTTGTTTTGTCATGCCACAGGTCGTGGCGTAACCAAAGAGGTCAGAATTGAAAATAAAATTCTAAATGTTAACTTTAAAATAAAATTAAAAGAGAGTTCTACGTATCTTTGATTTAAAGGACCGCATGGATGTCCCAGGGGGTAAAGTTTCACTGGGGCCAAGGTAGCGCCCCCTCCCCATTCCAATAATTGTACAATTCCGTAGGAGAAAAGTAGTAGTATTTAGAGCAGTTTACTGATTAAGCTTCAAAATGACACCCTCCCCTCTGGAGACTAATTTATGCATCATTTAGTGATGGCCCCTCTTATTTTAAGCCCAAGCTCTGATCTAGTCCCCAAATGCTCATAGCAACAGCTTAGTTGTCATTGTTTCCATGTGTTCTCTAGGCCATAGCGGATAGCGAGTTTGTATCGGATTGGGTTTTGTGTACGAGATATTAGATAGTGGGTAATATTGCAGATGCTCTATTATCACATCATTATCTAAAATATATTGATCATTATTATTATTATTATTATTTTATATAAAGGCTTTCTTGTATCAAACTAACTTGGAATAAATATTGTGTACTAATTTATGGACATAACATGCACATATATTTCAACAAATTTGCAAATACAACTTACAATGTCACTACCACTGTTATCTCAGTCGCTACAGTTGCAATTGTTGAGGAACCGTCGCTGACTAGTCCAGTCCGAGCGATTACCTCGTAGACAAACTCAGAATCGTAAGAATATAATAATATAATAATAGATTGAACATAAAGATATGAGAGGACTTCTGATTTCTCTTTATTGCTCTTCTAAAACTGTAGTACAATGGTTGGGCGTCCCTCTTTATATAGTCTACTGGGAGGATGAGGAGCTTATCATGGGTCAGGCCTGCCTGGCTTGGGTCTGTTTTCTTAACACTCCCTCTTGGGCACTCATCCATCATATTCATGTCTCGTCAAAACTCCATAAGAATCCTATGGAAAAAATTTAGAGAAATAGTACATGAAACACGTTCTGCTGTGCTGCATGAATTGCCCAATTAAAAACCTTAGCCGGAAAACTCGGAAAAACCAAGGGAAAAAAGAGTACAATCCAACCATTTTCATTTAATCTCTGGGATTTATTATTTGGTTACTCGATCTTCGTGATCAAGCTTTAATAAAGACACTACTACGAAAAAACTCATCACAGACGGTTCGTAACAGTCATCACAGACGGTTTTTGAACCGTCTGAAATTTTATGTCTGTGATAACAGGCGGTTATCACATAATAGTACAGAATCACAGACGGTTCCAACCACAACCGTCTGTGATTCTGTAGTACCACAGATGGTTCGTGGTTGGAATCGTCTATGATAAGTCTTTAGACCTAATTAATTTTTATCGTATTTTCAGCTAGCCTCAGGAATTGCTAGCCATGCCCTCTGAAAACTAGCAAGCAGAAACATATCACAGATAATTGTTGACAACTCAAAGTGATCATTTAACTCAAAATCAATTATAAAAGAATGTTTCAAGTATATATTGTCGCTAGAGTTACAAATTGGATTACAACCAGTCAAAGTGAATTACAATATTGAATCAACGGTTTCGAGGTCGTTCATCGGTGTCGACGGCGTGAAACTCTCCGGTGGTGTTAACTATGTCTGTCTTGATGAAGCCGCATAGCTCCCCTTGAACGTGCGTGACCTGGTCCATCTCGAGTGCATTTAACTCTACGTTCAAGCCCTATCGCTAGCAGGAGTAAAGTAGTAAGCATATATATTTAAATTTATAATTAGGATATAATTATTACGAGATTGACAAACCTAGGGATCGTGCGTCCTAGAAGCAATCAATAGCTGCATATGATGACATACGTAGAATGCGCATAGGTGAGCTCGTTTTTCTTTGGCAGACCGCAAAAATAGAATTACATATATATGTACAATACCGAGACGAATATTACGGAGTATGATATATGATTATTGTGTTATAGCGCGTACCAGAAATCGCATCCTGTGAGTCAGTGTGGCGCTCATTCCCTTGTATAAACCTCCCTCGGCAACATAGCCGATGAACGCCCTACATTATTCAAAAAAGTTATCATCGCCCATTTCAAACGAAGGAAGACTACAATAGAGTTATGTGCGGAGGAAATGAACATATCTGTCGAGTATTCCTTTAAAAAGGGTGATGTCATGATTTTTGTTGAGTAGAGAATCAAGGTACAATACCATGTTCCTCTTTGGCACAAGAATCAGAAGAATCCAGTGGAACCTACTCGTGTATGTCGCTATAGTCATAAACCTATGTTGAAACGTAATTTGTATAGCAAATATTGAAGAACTTACTTCTGGTTTTAGGACACCATTATGTAGTCCTTGTCGTCCAGAGCAAGCAATCTCATTTTTATGTAATTCTCGACGTAGGATGTGTCTTGGTTGATTGTTTGCTCAGAGACCACGTGTGGGTCGAGGAAACCCACCGGTTCTTTGATTCGATGGGCACATTTCATAATGTATCTGTACATAAGCAATGAGTTATGATATTTATCGGTATCATGTGAGTGTAGAAATTGATTGTACACACTTACAAATGTCCAAAGATCGTAGAAGTGAGGCGCCGAGGCGCTTAGGTTGTATAGGTCAAATAAGTCTTCAAGCCCACGACGAAGTGGCCAGGCTCGTGGAGAAAATGCCCCCTCCCGTATCTGACGGTGATTCCAGTATGACCCCCTTTCTCTCGGGTCTTGCGCAGGTACCAATCATGCAAAGCTTGACAAGCTACTCCTGAGCTCTTTATTTTTGCGCCGGAGACCAACGGACTTCCGAGGGAGTATTTCACGGGTTTGGGAGGTACCTTAATGTTCTTCGATTTCGATTTCTCCTTAACGAGGCGGCTGAGGGACGTCTTCCCGTGAGACGCCTCAGGAACCGATATGGTGACACGCTTGTCTTGTCCCTTCGCCGTCTTCTCAACGGGAAGCGACGTGGCGGCCTTTTGAAGCTTTGGTTGAGGCGACTCATCAAGGGTCCTATTGGAGAGGCAGGTCCGTCAATATCGCACATCAAGGGTCCAGTGCGATGTCCTTCTTGGGCCACTGGATAAAAGTGTGTGTGGTATCCCCTAGTGTTCTGATTTCTTCGTTCGGGGGGATCTCCAGCGGGATGGCCATGAAATTATCATGTACCATGTCCACCTACACCCTGGCGTAACCTCGCGCCACCGGGCACCCGTTACACCGCTTCTTCCTGGTATGGATACACCATACCCCGCCCAGCCTCAATAGGAATCGACCCAACCATCCTCACTTGGAGCTTGCAGGGCGTCGGCTCCTACAAAACGGTACACAATTAGCTAAGGCGTCTTATAGGTCTATCTTTGGAGCACTCCAGAGATGTACATTACCTCGATGTCGTCGATCGGTAATTGCACGTCATGTCCAGAATTATGTGTGGACGCGACGCTACTCCGATGTCGAGGAGGACTTGCTCCCAAATTAACAGGGGCGGTTTGCGCCTGCATGAGTTGATTTACTTGGTTCTGCAAGTTTGTTATTTGTTTTTGAAATTTTCCAACAATCATATGTTCCAACCGAGCATCGTACTAGTCCTTGGATCTCTTCCTACTCCTATACGTGTCGGAGTTGTGTGGGAATCCATCCCTCCAAGGTACGTAAACCCAAACGCCTCGCATGCGACCCGGATGCTCCTTTTTTCCCAGGGCCGTAGACAGTACATCCTTCTCCCTGTCTACTTCAAAGAAACCTTGGAAGATGCGGAAGTCAATGCTTCCTGCAAGAGGACATCATGTTATTGTAGACACCATGAAGTTATGGACTTATTAACAATTAAGTGGTTCGAGAAATTTATCAGGCGTTGAGACACTGCCTCGTCTGCCGGGTTTGTGAAAGAGATGTTGCCCGAAGACATGGCTGATGCCCTCGCTCTTAACTAGGCTCGAGCGCGCTCGTCTGAGATCTCAGCAAACGGTCGTCGGCAATGTCTCGCTCCTCCGCCCATCGCGTGGCTTTACCCGCATACCAGTGGTGCCGAAGTCCGTGGGGTGAGTGTTTTGTGCTGGATAGCTCAGGCGCCGCACTTTGCTCCTGAAATTCGATCGTTGTCTTCATCTGCACGAAGGCGTCCCATGTATCCCGTGACAAAAATTGATACGTCGTGAAGGGCGTCCGACCCGTGTTCACGTACTGCGTGACAAGCAAGCTCTTGAAGGTCTTCCACGCGTGGAACATCGCCAGCAGCGCGTGCCATCGCACACGTGTCTGGTCTGCTTCAGGGAAAGTGAACGAGACAGCAAGTTCAGTCCACAACTGGTCTCTCTGTACATCCGTCAGAGACTTCCAGGTTGGGGTGGTGATGGGGACCCGTTCCCTTGCAAGTACCCCGCAGACGGTCCGGAATCTCGCAGCTACTTTCTTGGAACTCAACGGGATCCTGACGTCACTGACCTCCGTGATCGTCATGCGGCCCGAGGGCAATTAGGAGATTCCTCTGTCTTCTCGCCTGCGTACCACCTTGATCGGAGATCCAGACACATTTGGCGACATTGCTGACGGCGGCGAAGACGGTGCATCTGCCATCTATATAAGTTATGTACGCAATGATTACATAATCAAATATAAGTTACCCATTCAACCAAAATATATGATACGTAGTAAATAAAATATATGAAATTGCACAAAAAAAACTGCAAAGGAGAAGGAAATATTGCAAACAAACAAACACACATACAGAGATGTAACAGTAACTTTTTTTATTTTGGACTAAATGCAATTTAAGGGATTGCATTTATAAACAAGGATGAACTATTCTCATCAATGGCAAATGATGCGGCCTCTATTGTACAATATAAGATCCAAATTCAACTCTTCATCTTCTTTTAGACAAAAGAAAACATTTCCAATCTTTCATTAGAAGCACAGTTCTTGCAGAAAAAGGGATACATGAAACTCCTGGGGATATCAGCCCTACACACTAAAACAAAAGGAAACACAACCCCCAAACCACACTAACAAATTTTACCCCTAATCAGAATCCAAAAGAACGTTCAGCAACTAAACTCGTTTCTCCATCTACTTCTCGACGTTGTAAATATAATAATATGCCTTGCAAATATAATAATATGATGTCGTTCATATCTGTGTACCGCAGTCAGATATTACACAGCTAAGACGCATACAAGAATCCTCACAATCTTTCAAAGTAAAGAAGTCACACAAGTAATAATCATCGAACATATCAACGATAGCATATCATATCAATTCAGTGGTCAAAATGGCTACCTATGTATCTATGTTCCAAGAATCAATTGCCCAAGACAACTTCAGAAACTGCAAAGTGTAACAACTGAATGGATGTCCATGTTCATGGTTACAATGAATTATCCAAAGACTGATACAACAAGAACTTGTTAAAGTTAGAACACTCCAACCATCCACCATAAACAATCCCACTATTGCCATCCATCCATTGACTACCACAGAAAACCTCAAGAAAAGAAACTGCTTTCCCCTAAATTACCAGCCTGGAAACTATTTTGATGTGCCTATGTGACGCTGACAACTAATGTCTTAACATGTCAAGAAAAACACAATCAATCGAACCTATGGTTGGACATTCAAAGACATTGCTTCCGCACGTAAAAACTTAAATCAAACCTTAGAACAACCTATTGCATCTCAAACAAAGTGGCAATTATAAAGACCACCTGATCAATACTTAAAACAACCCGAGAGTCTTTCCATTCAGATTATTGAGTAGTTATAGTTAAGCGACCAAGAAGCAATTAACACACACCTCGACACCGCCTATGCAATGAGTCTCGGGATACATACGGAGATATGGTAGAGCACACAAGAGGATACAACAATACTTAGCCCGGAAGAGGACGGTGATGGTGGATGGTGGTGGTGGTGGTGGGGTTGGGGTTGGGGTTGAGTTCAAAGTGAGTCGGCGAGGCAGCAACGACGGGTACTTTGCTCGAACTTGGTCTCCATCGGTGAGGACGCCGAGCTCCTTGTCGAGAGGAGGCGACGGCGGTGGAGGCCCACGCGGTGGGAGCGTCCACGGCTTATGGGATGGCCGAGGCGGTGGGCGAAGCTTCCGGCACCGACCCACGGAGGAGCACCGGTGGCGAACGGGAGGCGGCGTTGGGTGGGACCGGATCGGGGGAGGCGGCGTTGGGCGATTATGAGAAGTGTGAACTAGGGCAACTGCACAACCATTCGAGCGGAGCACTTATATAGACTAACATCACAGACGGTTCTTTAATAGAACCGTCTGTGATGATTTATCACAGACGGTTCTATTAAAGAACCGTCTGTGATAACTCTAACATCACATACGATTCTTTAATAGAACCGTCTGTGATAAATCATCACAGACGGTTCTATGTCTGTGATGTCAGACGGTTCTACATCACAGACGGTTCTTTAATGGAGTCGTCTGTGATGTGAGTAATCACAGACAGTTCCATTAAAGAACTGTCTGTGTTGTGCATAGATGGACCACCAACTAATTGCCAGTCTGACCGCCGCCAAATAGGTCAGACCGCCAAGGGTGGCCGGTCCGACCGCCCGACACATGGCAGTCTGACCGATTTAGCACCGGTCAGACCAAAAGGCCACAGAAGCAATGCACTTTTAACTTTGCTCAAATGACAAAACACATTTGCCCATTTGTGTGCATTTCCAACAAGGTTTCAAAGATGATATTCTCAACAAGTTGATAACTCTAACAAGTCCGCATTAACATCAAAATTAGAGATGACAAGTCCATAACACATGTTAACATCAAATTACAATGGAATACATGCTTAATTGAAATATAGTCCTTCATAATGATCGACGCGCATATAGCTAGCTTCCTCACTGGGTTCTTCCTCCAGTCTCATGCCGTCTCTGAAAGGAGGCAACTCGTCAAATTGATTGTACTCTTCCTCATCCACGACATTCTCAACTCCGATAATCCTTCTTTTCCCATGAAGAACTACGTAGCGCTTCTTATTTGCTGGATCCGTTACATAAAAAACTTGAACAACTTGCTTAGCGAGTACGAATGGTTCGTCCTTGTATCTGACACGTTTGAGGTCCACAGTAGTGACGCTGTACTTGTCGACCTTCACGCCCTGCGGAAGTTTAACCCAATGACATCGAAACAGAGGGATCTTGAAAAGTACATAATCGAGCTCCCAAATCTCCTCTACGAACTCATAGTACGAGTTCAACCCGCGTGCCCCCGTGGTATTGAACCCCTCGTGAAATGCATCTATGCGACACCATTGCTCGATCGTGCTCTACCTATCCTGAGCTGCCGTATAAAACGTGTACCCATTTATGTCGTATCCTTGCCATGTCACAAATGTAATTTTTGGTCCTTTGGCCAACCATAGCAGCGTATCATCTCTTTAACCATTCGTTGAACCGACGGTTGTGCTCTCTCGTTATCCAAACCTCCGACCGGTCCGGATTTCATTGGCGTACCATGTCTTTGTGCTCGCCGATGTACGGGACACTTGGGTCATGTGTTGCAAGACCGTGAAATGGGCATGCGCGTATGTATCTAGATCGGAGTGATTGCTTTCCTCCCGATGATCCCGATACCCTCCGTCTCCCTCGTGACGAGATATAGGCACACCTATCGGCCCACTCGAGCCATGTAGTCGACGAGAACTCAATGACCTCTTCGGTTGCATAACCTTCGATGATATCGCCCTCTACGAGATCGATTCCGTACGTAGGACTTCAGAATTCCCATGTATCTCTCGAAAGGGTACATATGACGTAGGAATACAGGGCCGCAAATCTTTATCTCTTTCACAAGGTGAACAATGAGATGGACCATGATATCAAAAAATGACGGAGGAAAATTCATCTCAAGATGACATAGAGTCGTCACCACCTCGGCCTACAGAGCGTCGAGTCCTTCGGGATCAATGACCTTCTGAGCAATTGAGTTAAAGAAATAACACAGCCTAAAGATTGCCACTCGGACCTTATTTGGCAAGATACTCCTAATTGCAACAGGAAGCATCTGTGTCATCAGCACATGACAATTATGAGACTTCATACCAATTAATTTCAAATCTTTAATGGAAACAAGTTTCTTAATATTGGCGGAGTAACCGGACGGAACTTTCACACCATGTAAGCTTTGACACAGTTCATTTCTCTCGGCATTAGACAAAGTGTAGCAAGCTGGGGGAAGGCACGTTCGTCCTTTATCGGTCTCTTTCGGTGCTAACTCGGTTCTTATGCTCATATCAACCAAGTCACGCCGTGCGTTAACACCGTCTTTTGTTTTGCCACTAATGTTCAGTAAGAGACCAATCAAGCTATCACATACATTCTTCTCCACATGCATGACGTCGATGCAGTGGCGAACTTCTAAGTGCTCCCAATAAGGCAAGTCCCAAAAAATTGACCGCTTCTTCCAGATGTTTTTCTGAAGGGTTCTTAATTTACATCTCTTTTTAAGCACAACATCGATATTCTTAACCATATCATAGACCTCTTTCCCTCTAAGAGCCCTTGGAGCTGAACCGTCCTCCTTATTTCGTCAAATTGTTTCTTCATCTTGCGATATGGGTGAATTCTGAGAAGGAACCTACGATGACGCATATACACAGTTTAGCGCGAGTTGTTCAGCCATACACTCTTGGTACCATCTAAGCAGTGCGGACAGGCTTTGACTCCTTTTGTACTGAACTCCGATAGGTTACCAAGGGCAGAAAAATCATTGATGGTGCAGAATAACATAGCGCATAAAGTGAAGTTCTCTCGTTTGTACGCATCTCATACTTGTACCCCTTCGTTCCAAAGTGTCACAAGATCTTCCAGCAATGGTGCTAGGTACACATCAATATCGTTCCCAGGTTGCTTCGGCCTCTGTCTTCTTCCCCCTTCTTCTCCCTCCTCTCCTCTTCTTCCTTGCTTGCTCCGACCATGGTAGAATCCGCCTCACACAACCCCTCGTTGGCACCGGTGCCAACACTCTCCGCCGCCTCTACACCACTGCGCCACCCTCCAAGCCCCCGCCCGAGCGCCTCGCCCCACCCCCTTTGCGCGCGACCTCTCCTCCATGGAGGCGAGGGCGGCAGCAAGGGAGCAGCCACGGGAGGAGGGCGGCAGCACTGGGCCGGAGCCGAGGAGGCGACGGTGGTGGGAGCTAGGGAGGATGACGGCTGGCCACAGGGAGGAGGGCGGCGGCGGCGGTGGGAGCAGACCACGGGGAGGAGGGCGGCACCGAGGCTGGCGAGGGCGGTGACAGGAGCTGGCCACAGGGAGGAGGGTGGTGGCGGCGGGAGCAGGCCATGAGGAGGAGAGCGGCGATGTCGACGGGAGCTCGGGAGGTTGGTGGCTGGCCATGGGGAGGAGGGCGGCACGTCTACCATGGCCGAAGCAAAGAAGATGGGGAGGAAGAAGAAGACAGGGGCAAAATTGTCCAAAAGGGTAAATAATCGATTTCTCTCTAACTTTGTTGTAAATTATCAAACGCAACGAAAATAGATGCAAATGATAGAAGCCACATCAAAGATGGGGCAAACTATTGATTCCCCCAACTTAATATGGATATGGTTTTTCGGTTGAGAAAATCTCTTCTATCTGCCGAACCAGCTCAAAACCAACCTCCATCTTATGATCAGGGTTAGCCTTTCTAAAAGGCTAATCTTCTTTTTCCCTGAAACCAAACATTTAGTTATAGACTTCCAGTAAAAATTACAAATTGCAAAGAGGACTACATCAAAGGAAACATTATTCATATCCTTGCAACAACCAAAATCCTTGGCAACAGCCATGCTACTATGCTAGATCTTCATTTTGTTAACTCTCCCAGTTCGACTCGGGGTTCTAAAACCTAATGCACCAAAGGCAGTTCTCACTTCTCACACTGAGAGAACATCATAACCTAACTTTGGATCTCACATTTCTGCATCCTAGCTGACAAATCAAACCTCTTCCCTGAGTAACTTGGGCTAATTCCAAATAAAGCAGTTCATCCAAATCTAGTAGCAGATAACTATAATCCGATCTTTAGGGAAACGTGTTACCTGCGCCGCAATGCCGGAGACTCCCCCGTCGATCGCCTCTCTAGAAGGCCCAGCTCTCGGCCACCGCTGGCGAAGGAGTACCGGAGGTGTTCGTAGCCGACAATGCGGAGCGGGGTGTAGAAGAGGTGGCGGAGGAAAGCGGGGGATAGGCTCCGGTAGAGCCCCCCTCGCGGACGAGCTCGCCGGCGACGCGTACGACGACGCACCCCCCCCGGGGTGCGGTGGAGCTGTAGGCGCATCTTGACGGCATCTATGGGGAAGGTAGCGGCCTCCGCCGCGGCGGCCGAGACTGAGGAGAGGGAGACCTTGGCCAGGGTCTTGCGGCGGCCGTCCTCGCCGGCGGCCGCGGCGCGGGTTGACATGGCCTGTGGGAGTTGGGACTTGGGAGCCACGAGAGACGCCTCGCGGATTATAGAAGCCCACCCCGTATCAATCTGGGCCGAATAAAGGTGATCCAACGGTTTGGATAAGCCCATCACACCAACTCGCCATCACCAAGTAGGAGGATGTCCGCTGAGACGCTAATACAGCATAGTGCAAGGGCTCTTCTGAAAAACTATATACCTTCACGACGGCTGTGGCAGCGACCCCGACGAGGGAGGAGGAGTTGGGCGAGGTGGCCAGACGGAGCTCGGCGGTGGTGCGCGGCCAAGGCCGTCGCATGGTTCTGGCATGCACGAATCCCTCTTTGGCTCTTTGTGCTTGACCCGTTGGTTCAGAAATCAGAGTTATCTCAACTCTCCAGCACGGCATGCTGCTCTTGCAAAGCACAACGTCCCAGTTCGTAGTTGCCTTTCCATTTCCCAACGAGACACGACACTGAATACATCGCATCGTTGTGCTTATGCCGTAATTACATTCTGAATACTCTTGCAAGGGTAAGTACGAGTACTACTACTGATGTATCTGTATCTAGTTGCATGTTCATTGCATCATTGTGCTTATCCCGTAATTACATTCTGCCTTCTTGATGTAATAGGATTAACGTGCATGGATTAATAGCACAACAATGTATATACAGCCGGCAACAGCTAAAAATTCCCTATCCCTGTTGGCTATTGTACACCTCAGTTCTCTTAGGAGAACTGCAATTTCAATCCATCAGATGCTATTCAAAATCCTGTTTGGGATCTGGATGAATTCAAAAAACACATTTTGACGTATCTCTATCTCCTTTTCTGTGATGCAGTGCTTGTTGAATGCTGTACAGTAGTTGATGACAGATTGACAGGAGTCACGGCTGGCTAAAGTTTGCACTCATGCCGCCTGCAGGATTTGCTGCCCTCCTCTTGCAGATTCATACGGGAGCGTGTTCAACACCTTCACCCGGAACATGGCCTGCAAATTTGTACAAAATTGGTCAGAAGTCAGCATTTTGCAACAATTCAGCGTGATCAGTTGAATCGTTGGCCACAAAAGAAGTAAGCCAAGTTGTGAAGAAAAGGAGATGAGACGCTAAGGTTTACAGACACCGACAAGAGTAATGTTGGGTACCTTATTATCTGAACCAAACTCAATGACATCAGAGGGGTGGAAACGAACTGGGAAGTTTGGAGGTACGCGGTAACGCCTACCCTCATTGCTGGATAGTCACATGAAGGTGAATGAGTAACATGTTGTCATTCAAATTCTGGAGCGAGAGCGTAAAATCATGCATGCTTCTTTCAGGACTTACTCGGTAATCCAGGTACCATGTTCGCTTCCAAGATCAGTCAAATAGAAGGCCTTATTCTTGTATGTGATAGTAGCATGGTTTTCTGATATCTGCAACGAAGTTCAGCAAATTTCAAAAAGGTAACATGTTTATCAACAAAAAGAAAAATCGAGTATTAGCAAGACTGAAGTGAAACAATAAGCTGTTGAGTGCCGTCATGTCGAAAAAGCATGTAATAAGGTTGAAGTCCCACTAAAAATTGATGTCAGCATTTTGCTTAACTAACCTGTGGGAAGGGCAATGTCAGGGAAGAAGCAAAATTGCTGGAATCTGATCGGCTTCTGCAAAAGAACATACATTTGTTTTATCCCGCAAAGTGTCACATTTAGAAGTGCTATTAAGAAAGAAAATGGTTTCGTTATTTAGACCTACCCAATAGATAGTGACATCTGTTCATCCTTGATTAAACGAATGGGTTGTGAAGCATAATTGTTTCCAGCACTCGTAGGGAAGAGGTACCACCTGTGAATAGTGTTACTCTAATAAATGCTTTTGTCAAAGGTACTGAAATTAAGCAGGAGTATACAGTACATATTAACTCAAAATGAAACCAGAGAACAAGCAAAGAGCGTACTCTCCACCCAGAGCTTGTTCCAATGCATCGTCATCCTCAAACCATCGATGAAGCTGGTCATTTGCCTTCAGTTGGATGCTAAATGTCAGAAAAGGTCAAATTACTGTGATGATTTATATTTACATATCTTTTAGAAACATACCTTGTCAGAAAGTCGGCAACTTAACGATCTCCCTTCTAACTTTGAGCTGGACATTGATGATATTTTTCATTTCCATAATGAGCAACATATGGTGAGTAAGAAGAGACAATAGGAATGTTTTTTTTTGGGGAGGGGGGGGGGGGTGAGGCATCTAACACTAATGAAGATCTAGTACTATTTAGTATTTACATATTCCATTAAAAAAGCAGTACTATTTGCAGATAAGCTCGAAATGAAAACAAAGCTATAGTTCAAAATAATCACCTGTTGCCACCTAAAACCCAGCTCAGCATCAAAGGCATTCCATACTTGATGAAGAATCTCCCACCAACTCTTCCAGGATGTGGTATCCTCAACTTTGTCAAAAACTACATGAAACAAATATCCATATGAAGATCAAGTAATTTTAGTCTGCAGTTTCTGAATGATTCTCTTATGACGCTGGTTTTAATCTGGATGATAAACAGAAACCAACTAAGTGCATTTAAAAGTATAAAGCTGTGTAAGACTGTAAGTTCTTGACGTACCGACAAAGGTCCCAGACCCACACCCAAATATGGTCTGTAAGTGGTAGCCATGATTGCAGCCATTCTTGCTAATCCATGTATAACAGCAACACGTAGCCTTCTCTCCTTCTCATAACTGTAGCCAAACATGAAAACAAATAATATGATAGTTTTGAAACCAGATTCTACAGAATTAAAATCTAGTGGATGCTAGAAGCAATACCATCTAAATACCTCTAAGATGTTACAGCATAAGAAAAGAGTTACCTCCTCAAGGAGGAAACAATATCCATAGGAGTTTCAAACTGGACACTCTCCTGCCAAGCCTTCTCAAGCTCTACAGCCAGCTGGTAGCCATCCTATGAAGACAAGTTGAAAAAAGTTACTTAAGTAAAGTACTATATCTCAAGTTCTCAACACCACGGCAAGAAATCCCATCCACAATACTGTTAGCTACAATGTAGCTATGGCAAACTAAGTAATTGTATATCTAAATAGCCATGCGGCCCATGCCAAACTAAGAAATTGTGTACCTCAATAGCCATGCAGCCACCTTGACCCAGATTTGGCTGCATAGCATGGACAGAATCACCAAGCAAAGTGACACGGCCTTTCCCCCAGTTCAGAGTAGGTGGCCTGTCGTATATATCCCGACGAAGAATTGCTTCCTCTTCAGTTGCATTTATCAGAACTATGACATTATCGCACCAACCACTGAATATCTCAAGCAATCTTTTCTTTTTGCCTGTCAATATAAAGCATTGGCAGATGATAAGAACATGGGCAGGGCATGTCAAATATATTGCCCTCATTTGCATCATAACTTATGATGAGGAAGAATTCATTTCACTAATATAGCACAAAATCTTACTCTAGACACTCACCATTTTCAGGATCAGTGCCACCAGCTGGTTCATTGTGAAATGCATACCACTGCATTTTACCAGCACCGACATCTGAAGAGACGAAATATTGTTTGTGGCCAAGAAATACTCGGTACCTTCAACAGAGGAAAAAGAGGAGCATGTTAGTATTTCCTAACAGAGGAAATAGCAGTACTCGTTCCTGAATCTGTGCTACATACCCAACTGTGTCAATATCAGGAGGCACAAAGTCTGCAATTCCGGTGTAGCAACTATAACCTGAATAAGTTGCTTCTGTATGCCCAAAAAGTGCCTTCCTCACCTATCCAGTGAAGAAAATCTCAAATCAGGTCTCCTTTGCTCCTATTTCTGACCAAAGGATCGAGTAATTACATTACCTTTGACCATATTCCATCTGCACCAACCAAAAGGTCACCTTCAAATTTTCGCCCGTCCTCCAATATGGCAGTAACCTACACTCCTCCGGCGAATGTTACAACATTAGAATTATATTTTGAGCCAGTTTTCTACTGAGATGGCACTAGAAGACAACTGATCATTCACCTTGTTGCCGTCTTCAATAAAATCAATTACATGGCTATCATTCAATATAGCATCATCACCAACCGCACGACCAAGAATCTGCTGTAGCGTCATGCGGCTGATGACCCTTGTGACTGGGAGCCCTCGCTCAGCTGCAGGAGTAAACGTATCAAACTTGATGTACCTGAATACCAATTTGGCACAGTCAAATGGATGCCTCCAGCCAATGAATTGCCATCTTAAAGCTAACCAACAAGCAGACAATAGCACGCAAATGTACACTTGAGTACTACGACGCCAGGACAGAGCAAGTGAGCGCAAGGTTAAATTAAGCAAAGAAGATTCGTCACGTACCAGGAGCCGGAGATGCCGTCGACGAGGCCGTTGATCCGGTCGCCGGTGACGCAGCCTTCGCGCATAACCTCCTCGGCGACGGCCATGTCGATGGCCTCGAGGGCCGCGAGCGCGTTGCTCTGGATCTGTATCGGGCCACGGTACTGCCCCTCCCCGCGCACCGCGCTAATGTCCCGCTCGAACACCGTCACCTCGTACCCCTTCCGCCTTGCCGCCAGCGCGAACACCAGGCCGCCGATGCCGCCGCCCGCCACTAGCACCCGCGGCTTCCTCGTCGTCGCCATTCCCTCCTTGTCGCCCGCCTGCGCGGCGACTGCCGCGTCCGGCGGCCGCATTGCCGCCGACACCGCAGCCCACCTGGCACGCGCCCTCTGCCTCTTGCCGCCGGCGCCGCGGTATTGCGGAGCCGCGAGCAGCGCGTGCTGGTGCTGCGGCTCCTCGTGGCAGAACAGCGAGAAGTGCGTCGTCTTGGCAGGAGAAGTGGCGGAGAGGAGCGCCATGGGCATGCACCCCGAGTTACTAGCGGTCGCTGCAACTTGCAGAGGAGGAGGCAGTGCTGTGCGAATGGAGGTGGAGCGGTGGCTGGAGCCCGGAGGGAGGTGTTAAGGTTGCGCGTTCTTTGCTTCTAGAACTTTGGGCTGGGGTTGTGGAAGGGAGGAGGCCAGGAGGGAAGGGATGGGACTGGTGGTGGTGAGGGGAGGAGGAACCGGAGCCAATCACTTTATTCCATTTGGAAGGTCGGATCGTGCTGGCTCAGGATTTAATCTTGCCATGTCCTCACCATCCTCTGTGCAGGGTGACCGGTCTGCACCACGGTGTGCACACAGTACATAGACTCACTCTTACCCATCTTACGATAACATACTGGGTAGTAGTAATATATCGAGTTGCTGATTAACAAGTTGCTCCTAATTTTATTTCTTTTTTCTGGGTAGCTCCAATTATATTTGGAAATATTTTTTGCCATGACATGTGTAATTGATCATTTGGTGGTTGGTTAAAACGATTAAGGTCATGTTTAGAACAGCGGGGATGTTGTTTTGGGAATTTTAGAGGAACTGTGTTGATTCCTTCATGTAAAATTCCTATAAATCCATACCTGATTATTGCATTGTGTTGGAATAGTTTAGAGTGTGGATGTAGACATTCTCTATAGGGAAAATCAATTATTTGTCATCCCAGATATTACCACTTCGTAAAATATCACCGTAAATATCGCTATCTGATTCACTGGAATAGTGAGGATCTTACCACTGCCGTTGTATTTCAGCATTTTTCAATTTCTTTAAGACTAAAATTCGCATGTGAAATCTACTCTATGTCCTTCCTCATTACATTCTTCCTCTTCCATTCCCTTTTCTACTCGGCATTCGGCAAGGCTGACTCCCACTTCCTCTCGAGCTCGTCCACCTCGCTTCCTCTGCCAGCGCCGATGGAGCCACAACCTCAACGAGCTGCTCCGCGGGTTGGTCGTAGTCCTCAACGAGTAGGCGTGGCGCGACATGGTGGGCGGCACGGAGAAGGCGCGACGCACGGTCGATAGCGCCTCCACGAAGCTCGGCCTCGCAGTCACCAACATGGGCGTGGCCCACCACCTCTGGCACCGGTGCGGCGCACCCAGCCCGGCGCCGCCGCTCCCCTCCGTAGGCGACCTCGTCGACCCCGGCGCGTGGCGCGCGCTCCTCCAGTACGCTACTGAGCTCGCCAGCCGCGTGCGCAACAAAGTGCGGCCACTTGGGCGCCGCGGAGCTCCGGCTGGTGCTGGACGAGGACGACGACGGCGATTCTCCGTGTGGTTCAGGCCCCCTGCAAAGCCGAGTAACTCAACGACGTCATGGACCTCGGTGAAGCGCTTTCGCTGGCGGTGGATCTCATCGCGCAGGCCGCCGTGACGCGGGAGTTGGCGTTCGCTACAGCGACAACTGAGGCCTCCAGCTTCCTAAATCTGCAGGATTCGGTCGTTCGGCTCATCAGTGACATATTTCAAAACCATTCAATTCGCGATGACATATATCTAATTTTTCCAATTGCAAAATAGGAACGGAATTTTACCGGAAACTATGATAGTGTTAGTGCATTTTTTATCGATATATATATTCACTACTAACAAATGGCAGGTTAAATTGCACTTTGTCGACGAGACTTGCATGTTAGGAACCGGTATAAAAACTCGTAAAAAAGCTAAGGTAATTACTACAGAGGAGGGACGATCTGACGGCATAGATGGTGGTGGCCGCCGCCGAGGTGCAACCCTGGCCCTGGCCCTTGCCGGCAAAGGGGAAGAAGAAGCAAAGTCGGGCACAAGGCGCATGGAAGAGGTGGGGAGGAGCATTTTGAACTTTTATCATGCTAGTTTCAGTCCAAATGAAATTGAAAATACTAAAATACGAAAAAGGTGGCGAATCCTGACTATTTCTATGAATCGGGTGGCATATTACGAAAGGCAATCTTTGTGGTGGCAAGTAATTAGTTTTCCCTTCTATTCATTTCTCACCAAACTAAACTCACATGTGGTTGGTTTTCTAGAAAATAGATGTTTTTGCGGTTCCCTATGCTCATTTTGTAGCAAGTTTATTTTTAGTTCATACATCCTTCCTTTTAAAATATAAGGCATGTAATTTTTCAGTTTTATTTTAAAATATAAGACGTGCGTGCGACTTTAATGATATTTTCTCTTTTGCCCTTGTTTATCTTCCATCTCTCTTCAAAATTTACGAGTACATTATTCTCCGATACATTATTCCCCTCTACCATCCTCTTGGTTTTACAACTTGTTGAATCTACGTGTGTAACCAAAATATGCCTTACAAAAAGAAAGAGAGACTATAATATTTGCTGATACGAAGTTTGCATACGCTTTGTGTTGTATTAAGCTGCCACAGGAGATCACAAAACAACTAGAGAAGCACGCGTGGAGACGTGGCAAACTGCTCTTTCATAGGTGGGTTTGAAGATCTTTTCCCAGTTGGCGTATGGCTCCATCCGCTCTCCTGATGGTGTGCCTGTTTCAGAGAGTGACAGTTCAAAGATATTATTACACCTCCATTCAACTACGTATTCCCCTAGTTTTGGTCTGAAACAGCAAAGCTACTTAACAAGGAAAGCACCATGCTCGAGTGTACACACAATCCAGTTCTGCACTTCTGCGTCTGAATACAATGGCACAATGCAGATACGATGTAGTATGTGCAACGTATACGAGGGCGTGTTTGATTGATGCACAATCGCCCAATCCAAATGTTTGCATGGCTAAAATTCATTGGTAACAAATCAGAAAGCTGGCACTCCGCTAATTCATGGTATAGTCCGCAAGGAGAGAATAGAGACTTCGCAGAGATATACGCTACCAGCCTACCAATGTTAACAGTTGACAGAGAAAGGTAGCTAGCTGGCTGCCAATCGTTAGCGATTAAAAAAAAAAACAGGGCAAGCAGCATGCCGTTAAAACAGGGCATATTTCAGCCAAACAGTGCCGATTGCATTGCTATCCGAATATCAAGCTGCAACCAAATAAATTGTAAAGTTCATTTCTGAACAAATCTGCTGGACACCGAACGCAGTCCCAGAAGACGTCACAACAGAAGCAAATAATGAAACCGCAGAAAGTGACAACGTATCAATCCAGCAAAACATAAACTTTAAAAGTCGGGCGTCATTGCAGTTTCTACTGCTCAAAACTGACATACAAAAAAGAAGGATGCCATGGTTCCCAGTCAAAATCATCATTCACCAGACGAACATCTACTGAACATGTTTCTAAACTGTGCCTTCAAATTAGTACGAACTGAGGAGCTTGAGGCTCATCTCAGATTTTAGCAGGGTTGCAATTAATCGTTCCTAAAAAAATCATTTGCTCCTAAAATGAGGAAAGAGGAGCTTTTAGTCGCATCCAAATTGGCGCCAAAAAGATGTTAGAAGTTTAGAAGTATAGAATCAAGCCTTGGCCTTCAGCTGCTCTCCAGCGGCAGCAGGTGTTGGAGCAACTCCACCAGTAGTTGGCCTGGAAGAAAAGAGCCCAAATACCGTTGTAATGAACTAAAAGCCAATAGGGCCAATGTTGACAAGTGGGCAGTACCAAGAAAAAGAAATACTTACAGTCCAACCATGACTTTAAAAGCATCGTAGATACCCCACTGGGCTCCGGTGAGAGTACCAATCATCACGATACGCAACGGGAGTCCACGCGTAAAGAGCCCCCACAGACCAAGCTTCTTCACAGCCTGAGCAAGCAATAAACATATAGTAAGCAAAAATCCAAGACAAAACATAAAAGTTAGTTAACAATTAGACTAGAAAACTCACATCACCGGCAGTTGCGTTTTGAGCATTGTTGAGAAATGAAACAAGATTGTCAGCCGGATGGGAGACAATTGCACAAAACACTCCTGCGATGTAACCACCTGCAAAGCTCACTCCAAGCTGGAGATGCTTGCTGCACTCACTCTTGGGGGCAGGGATTGCATACTTGTAGATCATCTCAACAACAGTCTCAAAAGAGGCGAACTTCATCATAGTGTCTGTGTTGTATAAAAGGATGAGATAGTTGTTAAGCCTTCTAAAAAGTATGGAGGATTCAATAAACTAGCAGTTCGATCGCTACAGCATGCTGACATCTCTAATGTTAAATGTCACAGAAAAAAAGCAATATATGTTCACAAAGCAATCTACCAAAAGGGGACAAATCCAATTTTGCAAGTAATTTTCAACAACCATAGCTATGTCAGAAACAAGGAGCTAAAAAAATAAAATCCCAACGCTAAATGTATTGTTTGATAATTTCCATTTCTACAACACAGAGTTGACAGTTAAACTGCCCTCTTGTACACCATCTAATTGGAGTTTAGCTCCAGCTATAAAGGAGATCAAAAGAGCAAACAACAGCCATATAAGATACATGATCCAAGAAATATGTGTGCGCTGCAGCCACTATTTTTTTTTTCTGGGACATGGTTTGTGCAATTGTGCGTGCTTTGGGATACATATAGTAAGCATTTGTTTAATGTACACCACTACATTGGAGTCTAGCTCTATCGTAACAGAGAGAACTCAAGCAATGTGGAAAATTATATATGCACACATAAATCTTGAAAATCATAGTGTGATCTCAAGAAGAACTATGTGCATGAAAATGCATCTCCTAGCATGTAGGTACAGGTAGCAAGCTTGGCACATCCAGATGTAACTTGCAAGTTTGATTGAATTTAAACAAACAAGGCACCATATTAATATTTGACTGTTAAAAGTGTAAACATAATAAAGATCAATTGCCCACAACTGAAGATATACGTGTATTAAAAGTAAAAGGGCAGCAAGTTCGCTACAACGTAAAATCATGCGTGTGTTTGATTTTATAAATATACACCACTTCATTGGAGTTTAGCTCCAGAATAGCAGAGAGAACTCAAGCAGAGTGGATAATTTATATATGCACACATAAAATCTTGAAAACTGTAGTATGATTTCAAGAAGAACTATGTGCACAGTTTAACATTATAGCAAAACTATACCGGAGTCGCCATGAAACATGTGTTAACAACTCAAGGAGAATTGGCAGTTGCTATGCACACACATTAAATCTTACTAAATTGTAGTGCAACCCCAAGATTGCATGCCATGTTGAAAAAACATGGAATTATCACAACAATGAAAGATATTAAGACTTGTCATTAACGAGAAACGATACCATTATTCACAACTGGTTGTCCATAAGAATTCAGAACAAAAGATCCAATAAGCAATGTACACCACTTCATTGGAGTCTATGTCCAGTTATAATGGAGATAGCTCAAGCAGTGTGGAAATATCTATATATGCACACATAAAATCTTGGAAATCATAGTGTGATCTCAAGAACTATGTGCATGAAAATGCATGTCCTAGCATCTAGGTACAGGTAGCAAGCTTGGCACATCCAGGTATAACTTGCAAGTTTGATTGAATTTAAATATCCAAGGCATCATATTAATATTTGACTGTTAAAAATGTAAACATAATAAAGATCAATTGCCCACAACTGAAGATATACATGTATTAAAAGTAAAAGAGCAGCAAGTTCGCTACAACGTAAAATCAAGTGAGGTATTTGATTTTACAAATATACACCACTTCATTGGAGTTTAGCTCTAGAATAGCAGAGAGAACTCAAGCAGTGTGGATAATTTATATATGCACACATAAAATCTTGAAAACCGTAGTATGATTTCAAGAAGAACTATGTGCACGGTTTAACATTCTAGCAAAACTATACTGGAGTCGCCATGAAACATATGTTAACAACTCAAGGAGAATTGGCAGTTGCTAAGCACACATTACATCTTACTAAATTGTAGTGCAACCCCAAGATTTTATGCCATGTTGAAAAAACATGGAATTACCAGTTTACCACAACAATGAAAGATATTAAGACTTGTCATTAGCGAGAAATGAGACCATTATTCACAACTGGTTGTCCATAAGAATTCAGAACAAAAGATCCAATAAGCAATGTACACCACTTCATTGGAGTCTATGCCCAGTTATAATGGAGATAGCTCAAGCAGTGTGGAAATATCTATATATGCACACATAAAATCTTGGAAATCATAGTGTGATCTCAAGAAGAACTATGTGCATGAAAAGGCATGCCATTGGTGTCAATGGAAATAGTGAAATGATGTCAATAACTCAAATGCATATCTTCATATTGAAAAGTTACGAGTAAACAACTAGACATCATTAATGCATGTCCAATGTACAGGGTCGTCTGCAACATTTTGGAGACCCTGTGCTAAAACTAAAGTTAGGCCCTAAAAATGGAGTATTGAAATGCAGAAAAAACATTTTGTAAAGTAGTTTATACAAGGCTGAGTTGAAAAAGTAGGTCAAGATATGTATGTTGCGTGGTCTAACCATCACAAAAATAAACATACGTGGATGGAAACAGATTCAATGTTATGTTTCATGCTTTCAGCTAGAGCAAATTTATTTGGATACAAAAGAGTATTAGTTAGATTGGCAATTTCTCAAAGAACAAAACAAGAAAATAAGAACATGGAAACAATAACTTGCTAATGGGTAGCTTGGAGTTTGATTGGAATTTTTCATGGAGAGAAGCTGTTACACACTAATTAACCTCAGCTAGTTCACCGTCACTGACATCACAAATAAGATTCTTATCGCTAAATGCGCAAACATTCCAGAGGAGCGCAACTTATCATTCAATAGCAGGATATATACTGAATCTATTCTTCAACATTTATATATGATCTAACTCAGCAACTGTTTACTAGGGAGCCAAAACATCATAGAAGGCAGAAGGAAGTCAATCAGGATTTCTGGTGACAATGAGGCAGGAAATAGGTACTTACAAGGTATTTGTCGGCCCCAGAGCGGAACGATTCCCTTATACAATCTGCAAAGCCCACATTGTGTTAGAAGAGTGCGGTTACAGTTACAAAAATCAGTAGATTGAATTCAGGCCTCTCGACTTACCCAGCATAGCCTTCAGACTTCACAAACTTCGGGAGCCCATCAGATAAACCTCTCGCAAAGCCTGGTTTTGTCTGCACACGAACTTTCACAGCCTCCATTGGGCAAAGGGCAACATCTGCAATGACTTCAGCTGAAGCAGATCCAGCAAGATAAATCAATGTCTTGTACTTGGCTGCATATTCTGGTCCAGCAATGTCCGAGTAATACTTCTTGAAGAACTCGTAGAAACCGAATTTGCACGCGCCTTGAGCGCTGTATCCAAGCAAGGTAGGCACCCAGCCTCTGAAGAAACCCCTCGCTCCTTGCTCTTTCAAGAGAACACCAAACCCAGATGAGATGCTCTTGTACTTGGCTGGATCAATCTGAGGAATCAAGAAAAAAAAAATCATTAGTAAGCGGTTCACAACAATCGTTGAAAATGAGCATAAGCAACATATGAGCAATGTAAGCAATTAGATGTTTTAACTTTCAGTCCAAGCACATGAGATACGCAGGGAAAATGAACAGGTATATTTATTGAACTTCAAGTCTTTAACACAGAATGTTCAGTCATATCTTCAAGGATCACATATTCGCATCAAGTAATTCATCAACTTCAGATATAATTTTTAAAACGATAGGCTCACACAGTAAACTAATAGAGTGTCGTGTGCCTATATACACAGATCACATCACAAGTAGTCATATGAATCATGATATGGGTCAGAAATGACCAACTGAAATCTCACGAGCAATGTAACTGAGCAAACGCACAGATCAACAAAACGCTCAAATATGCAATATAGCTGATAGATCAATTGCAATTATGAACCGCGCAATAATAAATCAAACAATGCTATATTTCGTTAGTACTTGGTTCGCAGCAATGGCTGCTTATTGGAAATGACCACAAACAACATGCAAGGAATGTAACCACTTACATGGTGTAACTCTGGGTCCAGGTACAAAGACATACAGGGAAAATTTGCAGCTTGAAGGATCCAATCGAACAATTGGTTGCGTTTAGAAATATTCTCAAGCAATTAAGTAATATAACTAGCAATTAACTAATATAATGCCAGGCGCCTTTAAACCCAGCTCACATCACAACTAGGAATTAAGGGATAACTCAGCAAAGACCAACCAAAATCTCACGAACGTAGCTGGCCAATCGCACCAACACGTCAACAATATGCTCAAGTATAAGACACCGTTAATAAATCATGGAATGCCTCGCGCACAAACAGTCGCCAATCCGAACCAGCAGCCAGTCAATCAGGAAACTTGACGCACCACTAAGACAGCAAAGCTCCGAGAAGCTCACCTGCATGTTGCACTTGACGAGGTCGAGCGGCGTGACTGCCATGTGCGTGAGCCCGCAGCTGGCGATGCCGCCGGCCGTGCAAGCCGCGTAGAACGCCGGCGAGTACATCTCGATCTTCCGAGCCGACTCGCTTGGCGCCTGCGCCCACACCGCCGGCCCCGCCGCAGACGGCGCGACGAGCCCGCGGCCACCCATGCCAGCAGCGGGCGCGAACGGAGAGGAGGCGGCGGCAGCGGGGGCTGCGTAGAGGAAGCTGGGGAGCAGCGCGTTGCGCGAGCTCTCGGAGACGGCCATGTCGGCGGTGGTGGGCTGGTTCCCTCGCTTCGAGTGCTTCGCCTACGGCTAGGGCTGGGGTCTCACCTCGGGTAGAGGTGGGTGCGTGTGCTTTGTGTGTAGCGGCGAGCGCGAGATGCGTCCACGCGTGAGGCTCGCCGCCACATGCTCGCGGGGAGGGAGGCCGGTGGCTCCGCGATTTGTTAGGGCATCTCGCTCCCGAAAGGGTTGATGGGATTTTATAGGCAACGGCAGATGGGCACCTTCTGTTGGGCCTACATGGGCTGGTTCGAGGTTGTCCGTGGTTTCAACTGATCCAGACCAGCGGGAATGGCAGGCCTTTCACAAGTGGACACGCGTCGGCAATCGGAGCGTCACCACACAAACTACACGAGGCTAACTGGCGACCCCACCAGATATATACCCCACCTCTAAGCTACACATTATATTTCACACCGGGGCATCGCCGTGTATTCGTAGTGCCGAACCTCCCGAACTGACGAACTCGAAAAGGTAAGGTGTATCCCGCCGTTCGGTTGAACGCGTGTCATACATCTGTCTCCCCTCTCCACGACGCGGGCGAAGCGTGGAGAGGGCGGAGCGCCATTGCGATAAGAGGCTAGCAGCTATCACATTCTCACCTCCAGTGAGACTAGAGTGTCCTCCCCAATTCCGAAAAGGGTAAAAATGGGGCACGTCGAGGTCACTAGAGGCGATCGCCGGCGATGAAGCGTGCGAAACATATCTTCGGCGGCGGATTCCACAGAGGAGGAGGCCAGGGGTGGAGGTGGGAGGGGGAGAGGGCGAGGCCTAACGGCAGCTGGAGAGGGAGAACGCCCGTGGTGAAGTGGTCGCACGTGGAGGCCATGAAGAAAAAGCCTACATGTGGGGACGATGTGTCCGTGACTGGGGATGGAGGGGGGTCGTCGAGGGAGCTGGAGGCGGAAAAGGCGGAAGGAGAGGGTTCGAAATGTGCTGGTCCGAGGCGGCGGCAATGAAGTCGAGTACGGCCACCGACGGAGGAGAGCACGAGTGGGGTTGTCCAGAGGCGGGACGAAGAAAGCGAGGCCTTGCGACTCCGGGGAAGGGGCGGAGGAGAGGTGGGAGGCGGTGACGGAGGAGCAAATGTACAAGTTGAGGTGGATGGAGGCGGTGAGCCGGAGATCTCGGGCGCGGTGTGTGCTGGGAAGGGTCGCCATGACGAGGTGGCGCTGTGGCGCTGCCAAGCGGTGTGCGTGGCGTGGAGTGAGGCCTAAAATTTGCCCTACCCCTTATTCTCTCCGCCTCTCTCCCTGTCGTGCTCCTCCTTCCTCTCCTCCGCCTACCGCAGTCAAGATTTTCCGCCAACAAAGCTCCGATGAGGTTCGAATCCCATTCTTATTCCAATTTTGTCCCCGTCTTTCGTCCTTGCATGTTTCTTTCTGTCAGAGCAAAGAGGCTAGACAGTATAAAAAGAGGACCCCTGGTAGCTACAAGGTGGACCAGGGGATCCTCGGGGGGGATCGGTTGTCAAGAGAAGTAAATATGTATTAATTATCTCCAATCAAGGTCTCCTTTATTACATGGGAGACGACTATTTATAGCCTTCCGACCGGGTATATGAGATTACAATCCCCTAAAAAGACCCTACTCCTATAGGGCCATATGGGGCTTTCCTTTCCTATGTAGCCTTTGGCTTATGGTGGACCTCTCTGGTCTTGGTCCATCTGGTTAGTGCGCTCGGTCCATCGGTGCTCTCCGCCTTTGTTCTGCAAGTGGTGTCCACGGCCGAGGGCTCGACACCCATTAGCGCCCGAGGTGGCCCTAGGGGCTCGACTCTGGTGCAGAGTGCTCGGTGGTAATTCGAAAGCCTTTGCACCGCCTTTGAAGCCTCCCTAAAGGAATACTTGGTACCCTCGGGGAGGCACCCTGTTGCGCCTCCGGCCGTTGGCACTCGTGGGCCTCCTAATGGCCTTCGCGTGGGCTTCGGCCCTCCCAAATCCCTCGGGGGTCTTGAGCCACGCCTTCGGCCATTGGCCCACGTGGACCACCTGATGGCCTTCCCGTGGGCTTCGGGGCCCTTTCGAAGGGGTACAAAGCGGGGCCCGGGCCACGTCTCCGGCTCATGGCCTTCGGGGGGACCTTGCGGTCTTCGCCTGGTCGTTGGGCCCGATGGGGCTGCCTCTATGACAAACCCCTTGCGGTCGAGGTCCTACTTCGTCATGGCTGAAACCACGCCCTCAAGCACACCGTCCCCTTCGTCTAGCGAAGCGTGCTTTGTGCGGGTCCTCACGCGAAGCGTGGACCGCCCCCTGGTATCATGGCGCGTTGGGTGCTGTGCTCCATGATGCCGGTGGTTAGCAGTGATGGCACTCCTTCGAATCGCGGGGGCCACCGTTGGTTGCCGTGTGCCATAATGTTGTTGGTTGGCATTGATGGCACTCCTTCGAATCGTGCGGGCTGCCGTTGGTTGTCATGCACCATAATACCGTTGGTTGGCAGTGATGGCACTCCTTCGAATCGTGCGGACCGCCATTGGTTACCGTGCGCCATAATACTATTGGTTGGCAGTGATGGCACTCCTTCGAAACACGCGTGCCGCCGTTGGTTGCCGTGCTCCATAATAAAGTTGGTTGGGGATGTTGTGCGTGTGGCATGTGTCACCTGGTGACTGGCCCGTGGCTCTTTGGCTTCCCGCCTTGTCTCCTTGTGGTCCTGGTGCGTTTATAAAAGGGGTAAACCCCCCAGCCATTTCCTTACCTTGCGCGTAAGAATTTCATTTTCCCGCTCCGCAATTTTGTTCGTTTCGTTGTTTGGAGCTCAGATCTTTGGATTTTTAGCGGTGTGTTCCTCTGAGCTTCTGGATGACAAAGCGCAACAAAGAGGGAGGTGGCAGTGTGGCGTACACTAGCAACCTCGGTCGGTCGACCATGATGGAGCGTGTTCTCCAGGCCCTAGTGGGCGAGGGGAAACTGGAGAGCCTCGCGAAGGTGCGGATCCCCAGGAGGAGACGGTATCGGCCCTCGGGCCAATGAGACCATGGTCTTCGTCGCATTCTTTAACACTGGCCTCTGGATTCCGTGCGTGGAGCTCGCCCCGAGGGTACCTCGGCTGTACTGGTGGAGTTGGCGCAGCTGAAACCCAACTCCCTCGTGAAGTTCGCCATCTTCGAGTGGACCATGCAGTCCGCGGGGTGAGCGAGGAGAGGCGTCTGTTTGCGTATCTGCACGACGGACATTGTCAGCCAAAGAAGAAGAACACCGACGAGACGCTGAACTTCGGCAATGTCAACTTCCAACCAAAGGTGCGGAATCAGTGGGACACCGACTAGACCTTAAGGTGGTTTTACCATGCTTCTCCGGTGGGCGACGGTCTACACGCTAGCAGAGGGCTAATCGATCTTACCACCGCCCCGAAGATCATGCTGACGTCGCAAGAGGAGGCCCTCCTCCATCTGCTACTAAATGCGACAGGAGGCTCTCCATGCGGGGCCTCATGGAGGAGTTTTGCGCCCTCATGGTCTAAACCCTAGCACAGGGCTAGAGTGTGGAGCTCGCGGACCTGAAGGATGGGCACCCCAACATCACCGTAGCAGGTCGCGAAGGTTCTGGTTTTTGTCCCAAACTTTTGTGCTTGCATTTTTTTTCTAACGGAGCGTGTCGGTGTCACTGCGCAGTTGTCCTATCGACGAGGCCACCCGTGCCGCAGAGCAGCTCTTGGGCCCCTATACTGGCGAAGAGCACACGAAGCGCAGGCTGGTTGTGCAGGAGCCTCGTCTGAACCACGCGTATGCGGACCCGACGATCCTTCTTGTGGGGTGCCCGAACCTGGATAGGGAAGGAGGAAGCGGGTCCGCGTGTCCGAGGAGTACGACATTGTGGGGCCAATCGCCGCGAGGCTCCTGTGCTCTGTTGGGTTTGGTAACGCAGGTGACCCCTCCTGTGCGAGGGTGGATGTGGTGGAGAGGCCGACAAAGAGGACGGCGCAAGGAACTCAGAGCGGGTGGAGCGTGCTCGATTGAGCAGCCCATCTTAGGGAGAGCATGGTGTGTCCCATGCAGAGGGCACTACGCTGAGGGCACTGGGCGTGCTACGACGGATGCTGTGGAGGGGGTGGCGAGCTCATTTGGGATAGTGGGCTTACCCTCCAGTAGTCCTTGGGCAACAACACCCCATTGCACGTTTATGGCGGGGATTCCACAGACACCCGGGCGTGCCTCCCACTCCTAGTCGCTATGCGATCAGTAGGTGTTCCTCTCCCTCTTTTTGCGTAGTTTAGGGTATGTGTGTGGCTCTGACCTGTATGCCTGCCTCGCAGTCCTGAGCGACAGGGAGGATAGGGCTGGCAAGGGTGGCTCCGCCTCAGGGAGCGCTGAGGTGGCGCCTTCACAGGCTGCTGCTGTGATTGCCTCGGCCACTGCGGACCTGGGCCCGCTTTGCCCGGCAGAATTCAAGGTCAGCGCTAGTGATGCGGGGGTCTACGAGGAGGTCGACCGCTTCGCCACCCTATCTTACGTGGGGGATCTCTTCCGGAACATATCCCTTAAGGGAGTGTTCAGGCCCGTCGAGGCAAACACCACGAAGGTGTGTGTTTTGCATTGCTTGTGTTTATTTATGTATTTATTGTTTGATGTTGTGCTTTGTGCAGACCCTGCTGCTATCGTGCATGCTCGAAGGCGACGTCTTGCGAGGCTCTAAACGCAGAGCGCGAAGCCCTCACTGACAAGGCGAAGGCATTGGAGGCTAGGGTGGCCGAGCTGGAAGGGGAGCGTGTCGGCTTGCAGGAGGAGGTGTGGACGCTTCGAGGCTTCGGTTTGCGTAGGATGATCCACCATCGCTTCGCTGTATTGCTGGACGGGGGCTTCGGCCGTCCGAGGGGTGCATGGCGAAGGTAACTCCCCCCAGCACGAGACGAAGGAAGAGCGCTGCCTTCGCTCTGTCTGGCCGCTACAGCTCTGCTATAAGGGCGTCATGTACCATGGTGCAAAGTGGCTGCGCTGGCGCTTGGCAAACCTGGTCCGGATGGGACCATGGAGGAGCTCGGGTTGTCTTGCCAGTGCAAGGCTGCCGCATCTCGTGACGAGATCGCCCACTTCTGGGAGCAGAGAGGCTATGCGATATCCAAAGAAGGCCCTTCAGCCTCGTGCGTCGAGTCTGCGGCTCCACCCCCTGCCCCGCGAAGCACCATTCGGGGCGGCATGCAGTAGGTACACGGGAGGGGACGTCCTGAAGTTCATGGAGACCAGGCCGTCCGATAAGGAACTGCGAGAGTGGTTGTTGTGCCTAGACGTGTTGTATACTGAGGAACCGTAGTCATTGATCGCGTGTATTTTGTATTTGTGTATGCCTTGTATGTGGTTGACTTTCCTGAGGCAAGCCTCTGTTGTATATACTTTATTTATTTGGAATTTGTTGTGATGAATAAAGCCTAATTTGTCAGTATATATGCGTGTCTGGTGTTGTTTCACCGCCTATTTCGTTTCGGGTCTACATAAGGCTCCGGGGGGGAGGGGGGGGGGGCCTTGCGTCGCCCCCATGCTTTTTTATATATGGCTCCGAGGGGGGGCCATAACTTTCTTTTTTGTGAGGGGGGAGGCGAAGTCTGGCGCCGTCCCCCGTAATTTTTTAGTTAGGGCTCTGGAGAGTTCTAACTTTTTTTGTGAGGGAGGAGGCAAAGTCTGGCGATGTCCCCCATACTTTTTTAGATAGGGCTCCGGGGGAGCCCTAACTTTTTTTTGCAAGGGGGGAGGCGAAGCCTGGTGCCGTTCCCATACTTTTTTTTAGGTAGGGCTCCGGGATTTGGCTGGTTTTTTAATTAAATTTAAACAATTTTTATCTGAATTTTTTTCGGTTTGAATGCCGGCCGGTTAAGTATTGTATGTACTTTTAGGTACAGACTAAGAGTTCATTTTGAGCCATGTGCCTCAAATTTCTGGAACGAGTACTCTTAGTCTTCATTTTGCGCCATGTGCCTCAAATTGCACCAAGTATTTTAAATAACTTAGTCTGCACCTAAAAGTAACAAATATCTCAGGTCAGTAAGTCTGTAACTAAAGGTAGCCAAGTTATGTACATGAACATACCAAAAAGATATAGTCCTGTCTCTTCAGAGCCAACAAAAATTATTGTAAGAACTGTAGCTGATATTAATGTATCCATTACGCAAAACACTTCAGATAACGCTTCAATGCTGTGCAGAATTGCTGCCGATTTCAAATAACTTAGTCTGTACCTAAAGGTAACTAATATATCAGCTCACTAAGTTTGTAACTAAAGGTAGCCAAGTTATGTACATGAACATGCCAAAAAACTATATAGTCCTGTTTCTTCAGAGCCAACCAAAATTATTGTAAGAGCTGTAACTGATATTTATGTATCCATTACGCAAAATAGTCATTACTACACCAGCCTGAAATCAAAATAGTTCCATACATCTAAGCACTATCCCTTTCAGTCTGAAATTTTTACCTTACAGATTGTAATATGGCCAGGCACGTTACACACTCATCTAAAATCAATTCCCTTGGTTTAACGTTTCAGATATAAACTAGCCATTCTTGGAACCGATCCCGCCGATGTTCTAGAAGATGATGCTTTGGTGCCATGGGTGAAGGACAAGCTAGGCCGTAGGTGATGAGAAAACTCAATGTAGACGATGAAGCCCAAACCAACCTTAAGAGGCCTTCTCTGAAAATATTTCATACTCAGTTTGTACCATATACAAAACTATGTACTAGCACAGCTGGTTACACCAAATTTCCATACTGTAGGGACTAAGCATGAAACCATGAAGCAAAAAAAATGGATATACCCTGACAATGTTCTGCTACTTTTGCCTCAGCATCCTGGCAGAACACAACAACTTTGTGCACGCATCATGTTATATTTCATTATGTACATACCCTACTGCTGCTGTTTCTACAAAAGACCTTTACACTCTACTAACCTTTGAGATCTTGCTGTACAGAACTGCTCGCATTTTTTAGTTATGTATGGCCACTTTATCGCAAAAGAGCCATGCATGAAAAGAAATGCATTTACATACGTCGCTCCCAGTTGTTACCCTACCAAATTAGCTCCCTGTTTGTCATACAAAATGTGCGTATGGTACATGCAATTTGTAAAACCAAGCCACACAAAGATGATATGCAAAAAAAAGACACGTTTCAGCAACTTGCCAGACCCTTACGTTGATCCGTTTCTTGTGGAAAGAGCTGCTAGCTCAGTACCATTCATACTGCCAACGTCTGACGTTAGCCAGCTTCAGTTAGATTCTTCAATAGACAAGCGCCCTCCAAAAAATAAAGGAAACCCGGTCTCTTGACAAAATTCACTTAAAATCAATGTTGTTAAAAATCGTGAATCTAGTCGTAGAATCATACAATTATACAACCCTATAACACCAATACGATCTAAATCATACCTTGAGTCATACTCAGTAGAATCGCGCTTCTAGTCGTAGAATCATGTATCATCTCAAATTATAAAAAATTTAGGTGTTTGATTGTGTTCTATCCCTCAATTCAAGTTGTATGATAAGTACTAAGTAATTAGTAGGTTAGACATTAAGATTTGGAGGTTTGGAATAATAAGATTTTTTTTTTACTTTTTTTTTGTAAAATGTCCCGGTAATGGTAATGTTGTTAAAATCAATATTCTAGTTGTTGCTCTAAATGACATGGAATCTAAATTATGATTTAGATATTTATCAATCAAACTAGGTGTCAAATGACAAAATAAACACTTGTATCACTCTTGGAGTACACACCACATTAATTTTTTTTATATTTTTGGTAGAATCCGATATCTTAGATTCTACTATTTGATCCTAAAATGTGATACTACCGGAGCGTCTTCGATCCGATTCACCTTGCTTGAAATCACATATCCTGTTACTATACGAAGATGTACTTGAAAAAGTAGCACAAACATTTGGAGAAAAAATCTATTGTGTTACACTTACAACAATTGCATCATTTTGGATTTGGAAATGTATATGCAACAATTGGAGGAAACACTTGCAACAAAAAAATTGAAATGAACTGTATAACAATTCACATTTCAACAACAACAAAACACTTTTTGCAACAGTGGAGAAAGAGTGTTGCAACAAAGGATTCAAAAACCGGTCCCGGCGCAATTCCCGGCCGGCGGCCGGTACCGGTAACGGGTTTTTCCCGGTCGGTTTTCGTTAAATTTTGCTTAAAAATCAATCGAAATTCAAAATTCAAAAATTTGAATTTGCAAACTCTGGAAAAACCGACCGGGATTTCAAATCCCGACCCCCACCGGTAACCGGCGGTAACCGGCCGGGATTTCCATCCCTAGTTGCAACAATACGAAAAAATACTTACAACAAGCCCACTGAGGGGGGCAAGGGAAGGCCGAGCTCGATCAACGTGTCGTTGCGGCCCTCCCCTCTTCTTTGCTCGCCATCCACATCCTTCCCTACCCATCCCCTCGCCGTCTGCCAATAATACGACTCCTTTGGCCGCTTCCCGGTGCCTCCACGCTGGCCTCTCTTCACCTGTCAAGAGAAGTGAAGAGAGATATTTGATGGGAGGACCATGGCTCTAGTGTCCACCTCCCAGCCACCGGTGTGTCGTCGGTCTGTCGGAGGGGGAGGAGGAGCGGTGGCGGCAGGTCGAGAGGAGCGGCAAAGGAAATGGATGGATGGGGATTGGGAGTTGTGAGCGACTCGTGCGTGCGGATGTCAGTTTGGTGTCTCTCACCTTTGAATCTTCTTTGAGATTTATGCTCTAGCTTCATCTCCGATGGCGGCGACGTAACAATATTCTTAGATTTCTGAACGATTATCCCTTTCTTGTTTCGTCAATCCATATCCAAATGGATATCTCCCAACACAAGCAAAGATTTCACATGCCTGCCGCTGCTTCACAGTCACTGTTCCTTGAGCTAATCCGGTACTCCCTGCTCGAATCATCTGAATACAAAATTTGTTTCTTGCAAAAAGGCGGATTCTGTCCTATTTGAAAAAGGCACAGTGGCGCTCGCATGGCGGTAAAACAAGTGAGCTGAAAACCCGAGGACAACAGCGGACGGCGGGGAGCGTTTCGGGCGAACCGCCGATCTGGCTTTCGGTCCGCGGCGCGGCGCACTCGAGCCGCGTGGCACGCGAAGGCCGAACGCATGAACATGAACGGCGGAGGCACTGGCCGCGTGCGCGCGGTGCGGTGCACGCCGCTGCATCCTGCATGCAGCCTCGCACGGGAGGGAGAGGGGGGCACCGGACACGGCGCGGGTAAGTTTTTTGGGGGGCCAGCTGCCCAGCTCGCGTGCGGGATGGACGCTCGCCCGCGCGTATGCGCGGAGAAATATGGGCTGCGCCAATATTTCGGCCCGGTCGGTGTTTGCTGGACCCTGTTAGCACCTTTTCCACTTGGAATTCAACTTCTTATGTAAAGTTACGGAGATCAAAGTCTAAAAATCACAGTAGAAGAATTGAGTTGATACCAAGAAACTCAACCATCAATCTCCTGCGGTCGGTCTAACTGCTATATAATAGGCGGTCTGACTTTTTCTCAAACTGACAGAAAAATTATCATAATTTTATATTCATAAAATGACATAACTTTTGATCCACGAATCTAAATCACTTCAAATTTCAGATAAAGCTCAACAAGAAAGTCGGTAGCCTATTCCAATAGAAGGATCTAGTCAATCATAGCCATGATTCCAAGAATTTATTGTTTGAGTGCAAGAGGGCTCAAACCGGGTGAAAACCAAAACTTGATCCAAAGATTTGCTCGTGGATTAAAGATGGATAAGATGACCTTAGATCAACCTCCTTAAATCCTAGCAAGCTGGATCACATAAAAAGATCAAGGCAAAACCCTTATAACATAGAAACCCAAAATCTCAAGAAAGATATCAACAACAAGAGACAAATTATCTTTACACGAATTTGATTGGATTGATATAAAGAAATTGAGGGTTTACAACCACTCAAAAATTGATTTGTTATAGCCACCTACTCTCCTACAACCGTCTCCAAACAGATTGCAAGGGGTGGGTCGCGCCGCGCGTGGGGGAGGAGAGGAACGCGAGAAGTGGATCTGTGAGAGGGAGAAGGGGAAGGTGCGAGGCTTCGGGTGTTGGGAGGAGTGGATCGTGAGGTGCTTGGGCCCGTATTGTATTCAGATTACACCGTCTTTCGAGCAAAATGGGATGTCTACTGGGGTTGTACCCGATTCTATGTTTTTTTATTCAAAATTACTAAAGTATGCTATAGTGTTCAGTAGCATTTCGACGATAGATCATCCTACCATCCGTTTGCACGCATCTAAAAGATCTCTCCTCTCTAAAATGACTCCCCGCTCTCCTCTCACACCTCTCTCCTCTCACACTTCTCCTCTCTTAGTCTGTCCCTCCTCTCTCTGCAGCGGACACCCTAGCCTCCCGAGCGACAGTGTCGACTTCCTCTCCAGCTACCCCAGGCATGGTGTAGGATCTGCCCACCCTCGACTTGCGGACGGCGGCGACAGCGTCATCTTCCTCTTTTCCCTCCTTCTCTCTCCTCTCCCTCTCCCTCTCCCTTCCCAGTCTCTCTCATCACCACATCCGGTGAGCTGGCGAGCTCGATCCATCCGGATCTAGCAACGGTGCGACTCGGAACCTTAGGATCCGACGACGGTATGCTGAGCTCGGACCAGCGGGTCGGAGCTCGGGCGATGGCGGTAGTGTCAATCCGGAGTAGGAGAAGAGCCGCCGGGTTGGAGCCAGGGAAGAGCCGCCAATCAGGTGAGAAGTGGGAGAGAGATGTTTGATTTTTTTCTCGATTTTGTTGGTTATTTTTCTCAAAATTTGCTGAAACTTCATATGAAATGGTGGAACCTTTTTAAAAGTTATGAAACTTCTTTGAAACTTGTTGAAACATCATGAAACTTAAAAGTTTTCTGACTTGAAACTCAATAAAATTTCAAGTTTCAGGTTTGAAACTCATTCAAACTTAAAGTTTTAGGATTTTAAACTCATTGAAACTTGAAGTTTTAGTTTTGAAATTAAGAACTCAAATTTTGAATCTTTGATCGAAATTTCAAATTTCGGGCTTGAAACTCACTGAAATGTTAAGTTTTAGTTTTGAAACTTATTTAAACTTGAAGTTTCAAATTTGAAAATCAAATATCATATTTTGAAACTTTAACTGAAACTCGTTGAAACTTGAAATTTCAGATCTGAAACTTCAAGTTCTAGATTTGAAACACGTTGAAACTCTCAGGTTTCAAATCCAGATCTTTAAAATTCAAGTTTCGCCGTTTAAAACTTGTTGAAAGTTAAAGGTTAGGGATTTAAAAACATTGAAACTTGCTATGAATTTGCATAAAACTGATTATTAATACGCTTGTAACTTAGTGGAACTTAACTGAACGTGTGTAAGAGAAAGGGTGCGCAAAAACATTAGATCAAAACCGTCCATTGCGATGGATGGCTGGATGCTACACCGTTGGGAAGGGCTCCCAAGCGTGCCCTAGTTGCTCTCCTTCTGATTACGGTCCGACTGAAGCAAACACGGCATAACGCTATTTATTAGCGTTGTAATCGGATTACAGAGCAAAATGAATATCGAACCAACAAATGAAAACCAAAGCACAATTGCACCATGAATTAATGACACCAATTGCAACAAATTGATATTGATCAGCGATCACCCGTGGTACATACAGAATTAATCCATCAGATACATACACACGTTCGAGGACCGGAGCGGAGGAGCGACTGATGAACGAGACGAGCGAAATGAGCGGAGCGCACTGACTGTACCGATCGCTCCAACGAAATCAATATTAACCTGGAACACAATTCATGCACATGCACGATTGCACGTATAACCCCTACGGCTAAGAATGAGCGGTACGCGCGCTCACAATTTGTTGCACTGCACGGGCGCGAACGAGAGCGTGTTTTCGCCGACGTCGTACACCAACTGGAAGTTCTGCTGCTGGAAATTGCCGATGATGGACAGGCCCCGCGACCCCATCACCGTCAGGCACAGCGCGCCGGACCCGGAGTCCAGCACCATGTAGTTCTCCGCGGGAAGGTCCAGGTCCGCGCCGTCGAAGTGGAACACCAGCTTCGGCACCTCCACCTGGTCGACGCCCGCCGCAGGCGCCTGGAAGCACAGGTCCAGCCCGATCCCCGACCCGTCCGCCGTCGGCAGCTGCATCTGCGCCGCGAACGCCTTCTTCAAGGCGCGGTACCCCTGCAACTCCAGGTACGTGATCGACGTGCCCGAGTCCACGATGACGCCCCCCGTGCCGTCGTCTTGCACGGCGAACGCCGAGCTCGGCAGGGAGATGTGCGTCGAGCCGACGGTGAGCCCCTTGAGGGTCACGTAATAGAAGGACGGCTGGCTCGGGTTCTTGATGAGCGGGGTGGTCTGCACCGACGCGGCGGCCGAGCTCTCCGAGATGTCGGCGAGCGAGCCGAGGAGGAGCGGGCTCTTCTTGGTGTCGTCGAGGGAGGTGAGGCAGTAGGAGAACTTCTCGAGGCCGAGCTGGGAGACCAGCGAGAGGGGGCCACGTCCGAGGCCGACGAGCCCCGCGCCCTGCGAAAACCCGTCGCCCTCGTTCGTGTCGCCGCAGCCGAAGGCGACGCCGGGGACCTTCGTCTTGGCCAGCGTGAAGGTCTCCGTTGCCAGAACACCCTGCGTCGACGAGGAGTCGCCGTAGGTGTATGTGTAGCCGCACTTGGACGCGGAAGTGCACGTGGAGGTGGGAAGGTCGCTGCAGAAGGAGCTGGAGCACGGCACAGTGGCGTAGGTGGAGGACGAGGACCGATCGAACACCGCCGTCGGCTGCTTGAAGCAGACGACGCACGGCTTGCACTGCGTCCAGATGAGGTCGCTGCCGGTGTCGACGATGGCCGAGTAGGCCAGCGCCGGCGTGCCGATGGACAGGTCCATCAGGAACTCGCCGTTACCGGCGTGGACCGGCACCTGCAGGTCGGCGCCGGCCGCGGCGGCCTTGCTCGACATCGGCACGCCGGTGGTCCGCGCGACGAGCCTCGACATGCGGTGGTGGCTCCGCCTCGCCGCCCGCTGCAGCAGCTGCAGCTTCGAATAGTTGCCTTGCGCGTCCACGTGCGTCAGGTGCACGCGCAGGCCCTTCAGGTGGCCCAGGTGGGACGTCGCGGCTAGGTCGCCGGTGGTGCAACTGGCCATGATCGCCATGGCCACCAATAGAAGCAATCGTAGTGCCTCCATTCTTTGCTTTGGAAAGGGCAAGAAGCGAAAGCTAATGCTTAGTCCTTCTCTTGAACAAAGCTAGATTTATATCTGTGATCATATATAATTATGATTTGGTAGTTATAATTAGGTTTGCTCTATGACCATATGCAAATGATTGTAATTTGAGCTTAAAAGAGAGAGAGAGAGAGAGAGAGAGAAGTGGGGAGAGCTGAGAAGGTGGAAACTGGAAAGTAGTGGCTAGCTGAGCCTGAAGCTAGAGAGCCGTGTATGAGGCTGATATATACTTGTACCTAATTTGACGCGGCAACTTTATCTCACTACTAGCTTCCCCTTGGCGCTTGTTTGGTTTGTACTTTGTGTATACTTCATCTCCACAATGACATTGGCCAAAATTTTGGGGAAAAAAAGGAGTTTTGGTCCCCTTTTAGGTCAAAATGGTTAAGATTTTGGTCGCTGGGTTTCACTTTAGAACCTTCCTAGAAGTCTAGCTTCTATCTGATTTCTAGAAGCACTGCAGACATGTTTAGATTCATATGGATTTATGTACGGGTCTACTAAAGTCTGGTATTATTTGACTTCTTCAAAAAATGTACAGGGGCGCTAGGTTGCCAACATATAGATGATGCCTAAGTTGGTGAGCAACCGGCCGGTCCATTTAGAATTGGATTATCTGGCCCCCTGTCCATGTTCTTCCAACAGCAGGAGTGGCCTAGATGAGCTTGTTTCCCTTGCAAGTAATTCTGATGAGGATCTCTCTCGTTTGTGTGTAATTAGGTACAGCTAGTTCATCAATGGTCATACAGTTTCCTCCTATTCTCTTCAAGTGCATGTACCTATAATACCAGAGCCCCTGGGTCTCTAAGCTAGCCCTGTCATTGTACAGGTACTTCTCCAGTTAATAAGGTCATGCATACACACCAATCCTAGCTAAAAAAACATTAAATCAATTTTCTTTCTTAAGTTTCGCAAATAAGCTAGACCTTGAGTGGACTATGAAAGCTTCTCATATAGTTGTTCGGTGAGCAATCCAATCTGCTACCCTTTGAGACTCGTCATTGGGTGTAGGTGAGAAAGCTACATTTTACCAACGAAGTGCATCATCTTGATCATTTTCGTGCTGAATGGCCCAAAGTATCTGTTCAGTAGATCACCGCCGTCCATTTTGCTGGGTCCAGCCATTGTGGGCAGGTGCCCAACATATGATGTAAGATTCCAAGTTATCATAGAATCGTGTCACACACTACTGGATAACAAGAACTGTTATTGAGAAGACAATGATTTATTGGGTGCCTGAAAGCAAGATTTTTTTTAAAAAAATAATTTTTTTAAAAAAAAAAATTTCAAAAATAAAATAGTCAGCCTAAAAAATAACAAAAATAGGTTCCTGTCGTCGGTTGAACTGGCGACAGGTATCCTGCCCCTCTTCTGTCGCCCGTCCGACTTCCTGTCGTCAGTTGAACTGGCAACATGAACTCCTCCCCTATAAAAGCTCGATGAAACCTTAAAATTCGGCACAAGATTCATTTGTGTTCAGAAAAAATAGGAGGAGGGAAGGAAGATGAGTAGAGGGCAGGAGAGAAGCTAGCGAAGTGTTGCCCGTTCGGTTGCCCACCTATGAGGTAATTTTTTAAACCGAATGGATTACATAGTTTTGGATGTATGGTTGCGCAGTGCAATATGTTGTACACAATTCTTTTCGGTGGGTAGTCTTGTTTTAGATATGTGGTTAATCGTGAAAATATTCTTCATGTTGCAGTGCGTCAATTATGTCGGACGTCACCAATTTTAAAATTTACTATGGTCCGTGGACTATTCTGGAGGGTCCCAAGTGGATTAACCTACGTTATTTCCAATCGGCGATCGTGTCCCTGTCAAGAGTAGAGGGGCGTACATGGGGCGCAGTGATGTGGTGGTTGTTTCACACATTCCAAGTGGACCATGATGTGTATGATCTGAGATTGAGTTGCCTTGCCCCTCGAGCAACACAGCCCACATATTTGGAGTTAGTGCAGCTGAAGTGAACAAAGTCATGGCAGTCATATCTACGCGTGACGAGGGAGGGAGGATGAGATTTGGTCCTTCTGGCCCAGGCATATGCCAAGCCTATTCTTGCATCCGCGGCTGAATAAGAAGGGGGTGGTGATGCCGAAGAAGAAGTCGGTGACTCCAGCCACATCGCGACACACATATTGCCCGAAGCTCCCAGAGTTGCTGATGCTGTCGACGAAAACCCTGAAGAAGTAGCACCTTCAGTTAGGCAGACTAGTGGATTTGCTGACGAGGGTGAGGAGCTGGAAGTAGGGGTGAAAACGGATTGGATACGGACGGATAATGGCTCTGCCATATTTGTTTTCATATTTTTTCGGATCCGGATACGAATACGGATACTTCAGATACGAATACGGATACAGATAATATCGAATACGAATACGAAGCGAATACGAATTGAAACGAATACAGTCGTGGATATTTTTCGGAACATGAAAACCCCTTAAATTATATGCCAGAAATTAACAAAAACATATAACTAGTTTATTTGATGCAAACATTCATGAATTATTCATATTTTCAGCCACCACACATAACATCGGCACTAGCAAATAGCATTAACTAGTTCATCACAAACATAACACTTAGTTTACCATATTAAGCACATAAGTCATAACTCACAAAGTCACAAGTTATCACACATTCACACTTAGCTTATCACATACATAAAACTCAGTTCACACTAACATTGATCAGGTTAGATGGATAATCTATACACAAATGACTGTAACATTCCAAAGTATGTTACCAAAAATAAAATTAATAAAGTTATTATTTTATTGGATTTTCTGAGATTTAAAAGAGTTTTCTTAGTGAAAAATAAAATACTAATAAAATAAAGTCAATTATTTAATTTCCTAGTTTTCAATGTCAAAAATAAAATTTATTGATATTTCTAGGATTTAAAGTGAAAATTTTTTAAAAAAAAATCTTGAATTTTTTGGATTTTAAAAAGGTTTTTCCTATTTTTTTAGGAATTAAAAATAATTTATGTGCATAAATAAAATCCAACTTTAACTTGGACTTAATTTTATTAAGTTAAAAATAATTCAACGAATTTTTGTGATTTTTTTCTATAATTTATTTAACTCTATTTGCTATTTTCTAAAAGCCTATTTGATTTGTTGCATTTTCTGAAATTCGAAAATCAATTAAAATATTATTTTCTCTTTTGGGCTGAAATCCTCTTCTTTTGGGCCAAAATCCGGATATCCGGACTTGGTCTTATCCGGATAATCTGCATCCGTATCCGCCGGATAACACGCCTACCGTATTCGTTTCCGTTTCCGACAAAAATATATGAATCCGTTTTCGATCCGAAAATTATCCGAGAAAATCCGATCCGAGATAATCCGAATCTGTTTCCGTTTGGATCGGTCAAAAACTATCCGATCCGTTTTCATCCCTAGCTGGAAGCCATAGTGCAAAGGATGGACCAGAAATCCCGGGACTACAATGCATTGTTAGAAGATGAAGGATCCGACGACGAGGATGATGTGGACCAGCTGGCGGTTCCATCCGAGTGGAACACATACCAGTTCAACAACCTTGTTGTCGATGAAGGCTCCCGTGTGCTGTGGGAGTACGACGAGAGCAAGGTCAGGCAAGGAGCTGTGCACAAATGCAAGGAGGTAATGCAAGAGGCGGTCAAATTTTGGGCTTTGTCGGTGCGGCACACATTCACAGTTGTTAAGTCTAACTCAAGATGCTACGACGTGAAGTGTAAAATAGAGGGATGCCCTTGGCGAGTGCACGCATTTCAGCCTAAGTGGGACACCTACTGGAAGTGCTCTATAGTAGTCCCGCACACATACATTGTCGCTGAGTCAGTGCAGTCCCACAGGAACCTGTCATCAGAATTTATCGCCAACCTCATATACGGTGAGATCATAGATAATCTTGATTTTGAGCCACGATCCATCATTCCTGCGATTGAGGCAAGGTTTCAGTACACAATCAGATATGCCAAGGCTTGGAGGGCAAAACAGATGGCAGTTGAATCAAGATTCGGTACGTTCGAGGATTCCTACAACAACCTCCCTGGGCTACTCTGAGTCATACAAGACAGGAATCCGGGCACTCATGTCGACATTTAAGACGCCACACATCCGAAGTAGGCTGATAAGAGGGTACTGAGCGAGCAGTCCTGACTGGAAAGTACAAGGGCCATATACTAACCACAATAGTTGAAGGATCTAGACCCGCCATTATGAGTTAATAGAGTATTTTAGTGATTAATGATAAATCTATTTATGAGACTAATACTTATATTGTTATATCTAGTGTGTAGTCTCATTTGGATATAAAGGTGAGAATCACGGAGGTATGCATTCGACATCTTATTCTTATATACTGTTGCATTCCTCGGATCCAAAACATAGGTTAAACTCTACCATAAGTTTAACTTGAATATGTGCGTATATTCCTATTACACATTCGTATATGCACACATTTAGAGGGAGTTCACTCTATATTTTGTGGTTTCGTTAGTATTGATCCATATTTCATTTTCCATACACATTAAGGATCTTTACTTTGAAACATATCCTTGAGTATATAAAACTTGTATAGTTCATATGTACTCATTTGCTCTCTCATTTATCTACATTCAATTATGTGAAATTGAAGTGGTTATCATCAATTACCAAAGAGGAAAAGATTGAAGTATCTTGTCTCACCGTTACGAGTTAATAGTATGGTGTGGTAATTAACGATAATCATATTGTGAAAGTAACATTCTCCATGAGTTGGATGATTAGGTTATGTTCCATGATGATGAAGACTTTGGATGACATCATGAGTTGATCATCAAGTCAAGAGAAGACCCATCATGTGTTGATGCATATCAAGACTCTGCATGAAGGATGTCATCATGAGTTGATGAGCATCGAGTCAAGATCCCGAAGTAAAGGAGATCATCATGTGTTGATGATTACCAAAGTCAACAACCCAGTGTTGAAGTAAAGATGTGTGTCATCAAGCTTCAGGAAGATGCTTAAGGCAAATGTATGACTAACTAGGGCTAAGGATGTGTTCCTAGTCTTTTATCGGTCTTGGTGTTTGGTTGGAAAACCGAATTACTAGTATAGGTTGTCGTACTATTAAGAGGGGTTTTGACTAGTAGCTTGAATTAGTCATATGTTGATAGCTCGTTGTGCTCGCTCTAGCTCATCTATGCATAGTATTATTATTTACGAATGTGTTTTACAAATAGTTGAAGCTAATGCATTCACTCTTTTATAACATGGACTATAATTTGCAAATGTGTTTTGCAAATGGTTGAAGTTCATGCACCTTCGTCTTGTGGCATGATGCTATTTTTTCGAATGTGTTTTGCAAATAGTTGATGCTCATGTATGATCCTTGTAGCATGTGACTTTAGTTTGCAAATGGTTTAAGTCCATGTATCTTATTACTTGTGGTGTCATTCTAAAAGTTGGTAAATGTGTTTTTCAACTTGTTAAAAATCTTGCCTATGATCCTTGTTGGCATGGCTCATCAATTAACAAATGTGTTTTGCAATTGAGGTTGTTGTGAAAATCAATGTTGTTTTTCTCAGGAAGATCGGTACTACCGACGTTATGTTGGCGGAACTACCGCTCAACGGTAGTACCGGAGTTCATGTGGCGGAACTACCACAACCCGGATGGACCGAAAATCTGACGGTACGTATTTTCCAGAGAGACGCTTTTTTGAGTTTGTTTTGCTCTCTTGGAAGTGCCGTAGTACCGGAGTGTTGTGAGCGGAACTACCGTAACCCGAATGGATCGAAAATCCGGCGGTACATATTTTCCAAAGAGACGTATTTTCAAGTTTGTTTTTCTCTCTTAGAAGGGCGGTAGTACCAGAGTGTTGGGAGCAGATCCACCGCAGCTCGGTAATTCCAGAAGATGAACGGCGGTGCGTTATTTTCAGTAGGTGTCATGTGTTAGACCTAAATGAAAGCGGTAGTATCGCCCTTCAAAAATGGAATGACCGGAGTGCAGAACTACCGCAAGATCAACATTGGTAGTACCGCGCCGCACTTTTCAAACGGCTAGTTTCTTGCCTGATATAGTCGTTCCTGTGCTTGTCGTGGAGGTGCGGTAGTACCGGCCGTTGAACGGCGGTAGTACCGCTCGTGCTGATTTTTCAGCAGTTTTTCTTACAACGGCTAGTTTTGTGTGTGGGCTATAAATACCCACTTTGACCGGTTGTGGAAGATGTGGCTTGTACCATATACATTCTATTAAGTGAAGAGCAAGCCATCTCATCTCTTATATGCATGTGTTGCACTTAGTGAGCTTGAAGAGTAAACCCTAAGTGCATGTGTTGCCTTAGGTAGTGGATTTGTGTATCCATTGAACTTAGACACTTGATTGTTTCAAGTGAAAGTCGTTGATTTATTACTCTTGGTGTTTGCTGACACCTAGATAGCGTGGAGGCGTCGTTGGTCTGGTGATCTTCTCAAGGAGCTTGTGAGAAGGTCTGGTGTGGTTGTGAGTGGTTTGGTGCTCGCCATCTCCGGAGTGGAGGAAGAGCAACTGAGTGGATCGAGGTGTTGGTTCGTGTTGGAGCCGGTCCAAGTGGTTGGACTTACCTCGGAGGTGTTTGGCTTAATTTGTGGAGCCGGTCCAATTCATTTGGGATTACCTCAACATGGATTAGGGAGACCGGCTAGTCTCCGAACACCACAGTAAAAACACCATCGTGTCATTGTGGTTTGTTATTATTATGCTTTACTTTGTGTAATTTACATTTTCTATATTAAATTGCTTACATGTCTTTGTATGATTGATATCATTATCAATAGTATTATGTTGTTGGTGCACTTAGTAAGTACTAGTTGATTTAGGCTTTAATTGTGCAAAACTGTATTGTTATTAGCTTCCGCTTTAGAAATCGGTTTTAGCCAAAAAAGATTTTAAAACCGCCTATTCACCCCCCTCTAGTCGGCCTCCTCGATCTTACAATAAAGACAGACATCAACAATCAAGTTCTTCCCGTGGCATTCACTTTCGTTGAAAGCGAGAACACAGACAGATGGTTGTGGTTCCTAAAGAATGTGAGAATTTCTGTTGTACAGGGTCGTCCAAACGTATGCATCATTCATGATCGGCATGCTGGCTTACTCAGTGTAATAACCCAGCTACAACAAGGAGATAACAAACTATTTGCATTGGCAGATCTGTAGAGCAGGTGGTGCATGAGGCACTTGGGGGCAAACTTCTACAAGTAGTTTCGCAAGGACCTGATGAACCTGTTCAAGCGGCTGTGCAGCCCAGAATCAGCAGCGGAAGTTTGATGCACTTTGGAATATTCTAGATGATCGGACCCGGACGCACAGAAGGGAGGTAGCAAAAAGGACAGATGATAGAGTACTCTACTCCGCCATGATCACCAAGTGCATGGAGGAGAAGAGCAAGAAGGGTGAGATGCATCGCGCATTCAAGATGGGCACAAGGGAGCTTTGCTTCGAGGTAATGTGCAGGGATAAAGGACGCTGTGGGACGAAACACGAGAGGATTACCCACGAGTGCATGCTACACCGTTCTAGTTGTGTATGCACTTACAACAAGCCCCTTCTTCTGCATAAGCCCTGCTCCCTTGTCATGACCATATGTTACACGGTGGCGCAACATCTTGGGTAGTACCTCTTTAATTACTTCAACAAGGAGGCGGCAATGCCAACATGGAGTGCGGAGCTGTATAGTTACGCCGTGGTTGGCCATTTCACTGGCCATCTGAGCTGGGAGCAACTAATCTGAGCCACGGACATCAAAAGACTGAAGGGAAAGGTAGGTCGGCGACAGCTACGGTGCATCAGGAATGACATGGACGAAGCTGAAGACGGACGTTGTACGAAGAGAAGTGCTCCATTTGCAGGGAGTCTGGGCACACCTTCAAAAAATGCCCGACGAGAAATCCTCAAGACGAAGGAGACATCGGCACTCCGGGCGTCGCCGCGGGTACCTCATCCGGTCGCCGGACTCGAGGCAGTCCACATGGGGGACGTTGAGGCCACTGCCACGGGAAAGCACGGAAAGTTGTAATATGTGATCTGGGTGAAGCAACTTGTACGTCCACTCGGCAGCGTAGTCTGGGTCCACCATACCTAAAAATTCAGTGCATACATTGTAAAGACTACGAAATATGTAAAAAGCTAATACAAAGCGATATTACCAAACTAATTACCAACCACAAATAGAAACCAAATTTATGCGACAAGTCATAAAGCCGCGATTACGTTCTACCAAACCTACAGAGCTAAATAAAACTGGGATTTTTTTCGATTAGGTTCTACCTACCCTAATTAGCTGCTCTGGATTTTTTTTTGTAATTTTAAAATGTGCCATGCTATTCTCCTGGTTATAAATTAATTCCCGACATTAACAATATAATTACCGCACATAAATAGAGAGCTAAATAAAGCTGCGATTAATTCGATTAGGCTCCACCTATCCTAATTAGATGCTACGAATTTTTCTTTCAATTTTAAAACGTGTCATGCTACTTTCCTACTTAAAAAATAATTTTCGGTATTAACAATATAATTACAGCGCATAAATGGCAAGCTAAATAAAACTGGTATTATTTACATAACCCTCTGCCTACCTCCTACACAGCTCAAAAAATGTATTACATAATTGGACTATATTTTTCTAATCTACTAAATTCTATGTTGCTATTTTTGTTTACTAACCGATAATGTTTTGACATAATGTACAAAGTTCAAAAAAAAACATACAAGATGGCCGATTGGATCCGTCTATCTCTCCTCTGCAACGAACTGGCAGAGCTTCGCTACCTTTCTTCTCTCACTCTCCTCCTCTCTTTCTGTTTTTTTTTTCTGGAATTAAAATGAGTTTGAACTGATTTTTTGGGGGTTTTATAGCTGGATTCCTGTCGCTAGTTTTGAAACTTGACGTAAAACACTGTATAAAAAATGAGACCTATCCCTTTCTGATAGAGATAGATTTTTGTTGTATTATATTATTAGTAAAAAGGGCCCCTCTTTGGTTAAGCGAAAACCATCTCGATCTGCGATTCAAAAAATCATACTTCTCCCGATTTTTGATTTGGAGTTGCTTCTTTTAGGTAAAAGAAAGAATGCTATAAGTAAAAGCAAAGGCCTAAATTTTACTTTACACGAAATGCGTTTTTTTTTTTTACTTCATTTTTTTCCTTCTTTTGGTATTCGAGTCGAAGAAGTACGAGAATTCTATAACTACCAAAAAACTTTCAATCTTTTCATTGGAATAGTTTATTTAGTTAATAGTTAATTGTTTTTGTTATGGAAAAATATATTGCTAATCTAATTCTAATATAGTAATTAAATTAATTAACCTTTTTTTGAGGTTGATAGTTTATTTGTTGGAGAAGAGTCGATCCTTCGCTTCTCATTTCAGGATTGACCATCTCGAGTCCTCTGTTGAGGATGGAAATTCAATAAAAAATAAGTCTTAAGCAAACTTGTTTATTCGTCTTTTTCGAACTATGTTTCCTTCATATGATAGAATATGGGTTTAAATAAATTGGATCTTTGGGGAGTCTTCCCCGATAAATACTTATTTCTTTTATCCATATTTCTCTATAGATAGCAAGTTTGAATTAGTATACAAAAAACTAAACTAAACCAATGACTATTCATGATCCCATCCATATTGGATCAATTCCCTATACCACTTTGCAATGAAATTAGAGGAATGTTTGTTATGGTAAAACTTCGTTTAAAACGATGTGGTAGAAAGCAACGTGCGACTTGAACTAGTGGCAGTAACTTGACACCAACTGAACTAGTGACAGATGACTGTTCATTTCCTGTCTTCAATTCAACTGACAACATAACAGGGTTAGAGTACCCGTCGCCAGTTTACTAGCACCAGAAACCTATTTTTGCTATTTTTTTGGCTGACTTTTTTTTGTAATTTTATTTTTTTTTAAAAAAAATATTTTTAACAAAATTACTGAAAGCAATGCGCACGAGCTCTCTGATTAAAAGCTGAATGGCCTCGACCAGGGTGTCGACGTAGTATAGCGTCTTGGTGCCAAACCATCGGGAGAGAGTAGGCTTTCGTCACAACATGATAGTTAAATTCCAAATCTGGATGTGATATTACTCGATAAAAATCCTGTGCATATCTTCCCGATGAAATTTAACAGAACCGAAGGGGGCGAGCAACCGAGCACCACAACTAAAAAGGGAAAGAAAAACAAGAAAAGGAGAACATAAAAAAGCTATGCAAAATTTCAGATAAGATAATCCTATGCACCGTTTCATGTTAAGATCCACTTTTCTTTTCCTTTCTTTTCTGAAACATAAGCCATGAGAAGTAAAAAGAAGACAACCTATTCTTTCAGAGCAACGCACACCCATGCGCCTCCAACACGAGACAAAGTTTCATTTGGTACTCCTTCTGGGAAATAAGGAAGAAAATTCTAAAGCCTCTTTTCAGCGGGTAAAAATGTCAGTTCTACTCACGAAGACTCCCCACGATGCTGAAGCACTAACGAAAAAAATCTCGATTTGTTAAGCTAGACAACCATCCCAGACAACTGAGGTAGGTACCGAAACTCATCATGATACAGCTTCACGTCCACATGTTCTCAGCGCGGTGTCAACACCAGTAATGTTGCTTCATGAATTCTGCCATTAGCCCCTGCATTCCTCAATCTTCTGCTGCAGCCTCACATTGTGCCTTAACTACAAAATTGTGGGATTTATGTCAAAACAAAATGATGGGCAAACATGGAAATTTTTTACCACTGCATTTCTGACGATAGATTGTCAGAACACTTAAATGATGTCCACTGCCACGTATGATGATATAAATATGGTGTAAGAGTAAATTTCACATGTCCCGAAACTTCAGTTGGGTTCCTGTTCTTGCAATTTTGTCAACATCCCTGGACTTTCATTTCGGCTTCAATTGAGACCCTTCTGGTTAATCAAGTAGAGCATTTGGTGATCCGGCGTGCCACATCAACAGTACAGTGATGATGGCACCCAATTCATCATATATGGCAAGCCACATCATCAATACATTTTGCTGACATGGCAAGCCACATCATCAAACCAGTCGGAGAGAACAAATTGAAGCTGGAATGAAAGTTTTAGGACACGTTTTTTACAGAACAGAACAAATGGGGCCCAGCTAAAGTTATGAGTAACAAATGGAGACTAGTGAATTTTCTTTTCAAATTTAAACCCGTAAACATGTAAATTGTGTGTGGAAAGCCAAATAATTTTGATTCACTGGAATAAGATAGATAACAAAAACTTACACAATCGGCGATCTCTTCCTGTTTCAGAGGTGGAACTACTTCGTCCTCTTTCCAACCAAGAGATATCAAGAAAGCCATTTCTTCTGGACTAGGTTTTTCTTGAGCAGGATAGGGTCCCTCTTCCCCTCCTCCAATGGGTTCAAACGACAAATTGGTTTCGTCATCACCAGAGTTGGAACTTGTGGAACCATCATTTATATCTCTGGGCTCAAACGACATAGTGGCTTCAGCCTTGCCTGGCTGGGGCTTCATAGATACTACATCTTCTGTGTCAGCAAGTTCTGATGAGTTGGCATCCCTGTTGTCAGCTAGATTCCCCTGCGACACCTCATCTAAAACATCATGAGGTTCCAAGCATCTATTGATTTCCTCATTGTCAGAGAAATGTTGCTGAGATCCCTCACAGGAATTTGCTTCCTCACATGAACTACTCCCATTTTCGATACACTTGATTCCAGAATTAAACAAGGACAAATCAAGACAAGAGTTCTGCTGCTCATCAATCAACCTAGATGAAGACTCAATAGCAGTGCCTGAACCATTCAAAGACTTGCTCCGCAGCAAATCAAAGAATTTATGCTTGTCTTTTGCACTTGCTTTTCTCTCACCAAATGAACCTTGTCGTAGATGCAAAGGGAGACCATTAGTGACACCCTTAAGGCTTTGGTTGGCAATAGGCTTTTTCAGTGGTTCCACTGAAGAAGATCGACCTAGAACAGGGCTTACAGGATTGCTATTGCAGTCTTTGGCGGTATTTGCAATACCATTCTGGTCGCGGCTCAGCACTTGAAGATTTCCTGATTGAGATGGCTTTACAAGCTCAGTTTTGACTGGAGTACGAACGGAGCTGCTAGAAGGCTGTACTGACAGTTGTGGTGCAACCTTGTTGGGACCATTAGAATCTCCAGCTCTTGCAGCTTTGGTTTTAAACTTATCCGAAGGACTTGATATCTGTAAATTGTTCTGAATGAATTAGCCGCAAACCAAAATGTCATCCAATTCAGCACCAGAGAACATCACTTCATAAATAAGTGAAGCGGAAATAAAGAAGCACATTCACTAAGTTCAAAAAAGATCTGCATCTGGTTGAGGAGAGAGGGAATATATTTGAAGTAAACAACATAGGAGCCAAATACAATTCGATAACCTAAAAGTGACTTATGAACCAAATTTCTTGTAAATTAGTACAGGTACAAACTGCAAAGTTAAATAACAGATGTAGGAAGATATTCAGGACTTAAGACTTTTAAAACAGAAGAATGCAAACATTCCAATCCCCCAACATGTACGTTCAAACTACCAACCAGCCAGTTACTTAGAAAAACATTATGCATTGCATTTGCATCAATGATTATAATATAAAGTAGCAATGCTCAGATAATTGCCGACATCTGGTTTGTGGACACTTAAAGTAGCCATAAAACATCGGGGCAATTGAACCAACCTATGGCCTGATTTTACTATTTTGAATATGATCACTAATAGCATAAAACATATAATAGGTTTGGATAATTTTAAGGTTGGTCACACAAGGAAGATATTCTTGCTGTACAAACAAAATGATGTGGCTGATCAGCAAATTGCAATTGAATTCAAATAAAGTGTTTTATGGGACAAATAAAGTGTTTTAAGGATAAGAGGTTTAATGATAAGAATTCTTTGTTTGTAGCTGTACTATCTGATTGCACAAGACTACAAGAAGTTTATTAATCATATTTGTAATGTTTTTGCTGTCTTTCATAGGCCAAACTACTTACCAGATAAGATGGAAGAGAGCTTCTAAAAGCTAAACACATCAATGATAATCTTGCAACAAAGGCAATATATGAGATACTTACAGAAATTTTGTTTGATGAAGGTGTCAGAGGTCTTAGAATGCACTGCCTCATGGCTCTTTCTTCAATCTTCTGAGCATCAATCAATAACTGGGTAATACAAGAGAAGGCACACAAAGCACTAGTTAAATCAAGTGAATGGAATCGATATCTCAAAGAGGAAAACACTAATATCAATATATCATATTTATTACACTACCTGAGGTGCGGTTGAAATTTTTAATGGTGCTTGCATTACTGTTTCAGCCATGCTTAATGCAGTCCCGTAGCTTGACACTTCCAGCTGCTTTCTGGAACCACTAAGTGATAAAGAAGAGGAAACAGCATCATTGCTTGGCTCACTAAGTATAGGAACTTCTGCTAGCACCGAATTCCAACCATCGGACACAGTAACCAATGGTATGCTCTGAATTGGGGTGCTAATTCCAGGAGATGGAACTCTACCTACGTCTTGCTTTCCATTCTTGTCCTCAGATCCAAGGTGTGGGAATTCTCGCTCAAAGGAGATCCCACCAGCATCCTTTCTAGATACACCACCATTGTTTAAACTTAGTCCTACAGCCCGATTCCATGTGTCCACCTTCGAACTAGTATGATTAAGTCTATCCCTTTCAGGTCCGCATGAGCTAAATGGCTCGAAGCCATCACGCAAGAGATCATCTGGCGGACCCAACCTACTCTCCCAATCACGGATATCAGATTCCTTCTCACACCCCTTGTCCCTGTTGCTCCTTCCAAAACTGGCATAGCCTCTTGACTTCCCTGTACCATCCCGGTCATGCCGTCTGGACCCACTTGAGCCTGAACCCCTCCGGGATGAGGACTGTTGGGAGCTGCATTCACGGTCACGTCCTGATGATCGGTTTCTTGATGAAGTGGCCCTGCCTTGATCATCTAAACAATTCAGGCAACAGCTTCTTAGCACAAAATACAGTAAGTTTGCAAGCCGGAAAGTAACGTCGCTAACAGTCATTCCAGCATATGGACATAAATGCTCAGATAAACCATGCAGCAAAGACACCAAACCAATCAAAAAAGGCATAAAACAACAATACTTGGTAATTAATAATGGCACATCTGGAGAATACATAAGCTCCTTAATTAGTGCAAGAACAACAAATTTCACAAGCATTAAAGCAATAGTACCGAATAATCAGCAGCAGCTACATATAGTATCATGCTCCTATGATGGTTGCCCAACAATAGCCAAGTTGCAACAAGAAATAAAAATGATTTTACTGAACACATCAACACAAAGAAAAGTTCAAATATTGTCTCCAACAAGCTACTGTGACCGAAAGGGCATGCACTCCACTGTGCTCGCAGGCTGCTGAGTCGTCGACTTGCACTGATGAACCTTGGATCCTATGTGTCCTTGAAGCAGGACAAATCCAGTGCACACGGTTTCCTTCCAGTATCTCTCCTCCAAGCAGGGTTCCAAGCTTCAGCCTCACTATGTCCCTCCAATACGCCCAAGTCCGTAATGTGAAACCATGGCTTGGTCTTGAATTCTTGGTTTTAGCATTTGTGTAACTGCATGTGATAAGATTTTGGATACATGACCTGGTGGTGAACAAGTTTATTTACTTATGTATTGAGTATTGACTTTTAATCATTTTCTTCGCTCACCATTTGCTTAATTTATGTATGTTGGTCTGCCAGCCAAAACTTGGTATTATGGTTAGAAATCCCGGATCTCCTTTGCTTCTACACTACGTACCCTTGCTTCTTACCCATACATTAGACAATTGTCCTATTCGATAACTGAGCAAGCTACGTGAGCATGCATGTTCCTATGTATCAAAGGGAAAAACTATCTGTTGCTAAATATGTTTTGCCTATCCCCTTTTGAACCTACTGGTATCATTTAGTGTCTACATTTGATATAGAAAGGGGCATTACTGACTCCAGAGATTTGTATTTAAGGCTCTAGAGATATGCAATTTACGTTTGACTGTTGGTGGCGGCATGGTTATTAAAGCATCGCTTAAGTTGTAAGGCGGTCAAGGGGGGGTTTGCCTCGCCGTCACCTTGCGAGATGAAGGCCAAGGGGGGGTTCACCTCCCTCTCGGAGGGAGGGGCGCGACGAGGGAGAGGCAGCGCGCTGCTGATCGCCAGAGAGGGAGGAGGTGCAGCAAGGATGAGGGGGCACGTGAGTGAGGCGGTGTGCGGGGAACAGGGGACGGGAGTCGGGATCGAGCGAGGAGGGGCTAGGGTTGTGTGTGTGCGCGCGCGCTAGGCCGTGCTGGGCCGCGCCTCCGTCGGCTGGGCCGTGTCGCACGGATGGGCCGTGTTGGTGTGTGTGTGTGTGTGTGTGTGTGTATGGTGTCACCTCGCCGCGCGCCTTAAGTGCTTTGGCGGTAAAAAGGTGGTGAGTCGCCTCGCCACACCTTATCGATTTAATAACCTTGGGTGGCGGTTGACTTTCAAGCGTGTTCTTAGAGTTATCTTTATCATTTCTTTTAAAAATTCCTAATTTTATGACAGATGAATTCACACTATTAACTATTCCCCTCCACCAAACCCATCAGAAAATAAGAACATGCATGACAATTTGACAAGTATTTACATTTATATAATCTTTTTTTCACAAGAATGTAGTTTTAGCTCCAAACTAATTAACCTTTTTAATCAGCAGAACTTGACTATTTAAAGTACATTAGAAGGCAAAAAAAACAAAGACCTGCAGCAACAAGCAGTATGAGAATTAGTCCCACCGCCTAATAGAAGGATCTCTCTAATCCTGCCAAAGCAGAGAAATCATGTGGCGCTACATAGACTACCAAAGCATTATAGCAACAGGGCTAACCAACAAGAACAAATAAATGCTCCCATACAACTCATACTCTGAACCACCAACAGCACAAGACCCCAATAGCTCCAAAAAATATTATTTCATTATACAAGAATCTTTAACTCTGAAACTTAGTGCAGTTAAATTGTTATAAAAACTGAGTAACATTGGTTTAACAAGCACCAACGCGAGGCTGATATTTAAAGCAATGTCTTACCAACAGGATTCCTCGACAGTTACCACTTACCACAATTACCCTAGATTTATAACACAGCACATCGCAACTGCTCTAGGTTTCATGCGATTCACAGTACAAACATTGCCCTTAATCAGAAGGAAAGAAATAATGGCGCATATGAAGAATGATTGTTCTTATAAGGTCAACTGTGAACATGAAAGCAGCAAATTCCTCACCCGAACTGCTCTAAGACCACGCCTAACTGAAAAACCACTATTCAGCATAAATAACTCCAAGCTCTAATGAGATAACAGCACCGAAACACTATCCAATGTCACTAGACACATATCCGGTGCGACTTCCCACCAAAATAACAATTAATCCCACAATCATCCTATCAACACGCTTGCCATAACATGCCACGAAACAGAAAGCTGACAAGGAATGCGAGCTAACCTGCACGGGGCGAAGTTCCAGGTCGGAGGCTCATAGCGGCGACTGTGCCGGGCCCCCGCACCAACCATTCCGGCTTTAACGAGGGCTCACCTGGGTCCATGCCGGGTGGCGTCGCTCACCATCTATACAAGCTGCTGCGGCAGCAGCAGCGTCGACCAAATCGGGCCAGCACAACAATGCAATGCCCCCACTACTTCCCACTCCTCGTCACGAATCACTCACAGCGGCGCCGGCGCGCGACAGTTCAACGGCGCATCCACACCCACCACCTCTAGGGGGCAGCCGAGGCCACCAAACCCTAGCCTACCAGCCAAACCCTCAAACCCTAACTTCCTCACAGCACAATCTCTCACACACGCACAAACAAACAAACAAACCAACCAAATAATAATAATAAGACTTAGGAGAAAAAAAATCGCTTCCTCCTCCTCTCGAATCGCTATCCGTATGACGCCGTCGCGACGAGATTACATCAGACAGGAAGCTGCCCGCTCGAGATTGAGCGCCTCGGCGGGCGACGACCGCTCTGTGGCGCCCGAATTCCTCGGGTGGGTCTCGCGGGGAAATCTGCGAAGGCGGCGGCGATGGGAGGATTGGGAAATTTCCCCCCGGGGGGGTGGGGGGATTAAGGGATTCGTGAGGGGTTCGCGAGGGGTTCGGGGAGCGCTTGGGGAGGGATTTGGAGCGCCGATTTTTGGAGGGGATTTTACTCTTGTTTTTTCTGGGAATTTTTGCGTGCCTCCGGTGGGCTTGTGAATTCCGTGGGGGAGTTTGGGTTTGTGTGGTGTACTCGTTCGTCTTGGCGGAGGGAGAGAAACCCTATGCAAACTGTGACTTTCCAGCACCCCCTCTCTCACTCCACCCTTTCTCCCTCTTCGAGTTGGATGACGGTTTCCCTGTGGATATATCTGTATCTCGACTGCAAAATGATTTTTTTTGGCGAGGTGAAATGATTTCCCCTGTGGATTTATCTATACCATGAAGTGTAGTATGAGATATAAAATATATTGCTCTATATATTTAGTAATTGCGTATGGTTTTTCATCACCGTGTTGTTGGTCTAAAACTTTATATGGATTTCCAAATTCCAAAGTATTTTCGGAAAGCTGTTGTTTTTATAAAAAAATGTATGAGAAGCTACTAAATTTGAAGAGTAAACATTGATAAGCTTCGAAAAAAATGTACTCTTATGCTGTTTTACGTAGTTAGTTAGGACTTAAGAGTAAACATTGATAAGCTTCGAAAAATACAAATATATCCATTCAACAAATACAAATACATCAATATTTAGTAAGGAGGTGTGATATGCCGGCCCAGTATAGGCCCAACCATTTTTGTACCATGCCTTTGTATATTTTCCTTTAGATCCCAGCTTAAGCAAACCAGCTGGAAAATATTAGCAAATGGCTCCACCTGTCACCTAGCAACGCTCAAAGCATTGATTTGGCGAGTTTTTGGCCATTTAGCACGATTTTAAATAAAAATAGCAAAAAATAGTCCTCATCCCTCCCCTCCTCGTAAATAAATTGGCAAAAATTACACTCTGTTGCGCCTCCACCGCGCGACAGACGGCCTATTGAGCGATAGGTGGTATGGGCATGTCACCTATCGCTCGGTGGACACACGGTACGGGTGTTATTTTTGCTCATTCGTTCGCGGAGTGGGGCTATTTTTACTATTTCAAATCAAAATCGTGCTAAATGGGTGAAAAACTCGTGATTTGGCTTACACAGATGTTTGGTAACCATGGGAGCAGTAAGAAATATCAGAGGTTGTGACTATTCGTTACATGATTTTTATTTTCACTAGACAACAAACTTTACACAGTATATTTATTTACAAATTAGACACTCTTGGTACATTATTTCAGTGTTCTAAAAGGCAAGGTAGCCCTAGACGGCTAGGTGAGGAAGTGGGGAAGAGGAAATGGAGGGGGAAGAGGGTGAGGGCAAGGAAGGGAGCAGAAGCACCTGCGAATGGCAGTGGCGATGGCGGCGGCGACGGCAACAGCACATGCACTTGGCTGTAAAGGAAAGGGTGCTAGGTTTTCACTCCCCCGAGCCACACTCACCCCCCATGGAGTTTCTTCAATGGTGATCATAATAAAGTGAGGACCGTCGCCACCCACAACTGACCTCACTAGCGTCATCCCGGAGAAGAGAGAGAGTCTTGGTGGTAATGCGCCTCTACCACCACACCTAAGACCACCTCCCGGTTAGTCTTCCATCTCCTTCCTCTGTATTGCTGCTCTATTATAGATCTTGACCCTATGTATTTCTCTGTGTTTCGTTGTTATGTTCTTCTCTCCTTCCTTAGCCTATTTTCTAGACAGACACCTAAGCACCATATGCGCTAAACAACATGTTGCCTCTGTTCTAGCGCTTAGTGCTTTTTGGAACACTGCATTCTTGTAAGTGATGTATGTTGGCACGGTGTATGTGATCATAACATATTATTTATGTCATGTTAGTACCATATTATTATTTTTTAACCAAGGATTCTTCATTTCATAAGAAGATAATACAACACTGAACATCGACCCAGAGGGGAAACACCAGTTACACCAACACCGAAGAAGGAGCCCCAAACTGGAGCTCCTATCAAGACACTACAACTTTATTTATTTAATAACTTTATGAATTGTCATTATCATACTTTTTTACTTTACTGCTTGATCTTGCCAAGGACATGTACAATGGTATAAACAACTGATGTCTATAGTATCCCTCCATATCATCTATAGACAGCTCCTACAATGAGTTATCTTTTTACATGTTTTTATAGACAACTCCTTCATGTATAATATGTATTGTTTTTCGTGTTACAGTAGACTACTACACGAGAAACATAACAATTCTCTATGCTCTCTCTCTCTCTACATCATTTAATATCATACATGTCAAGTCTTACAGACAGCTAAAGTCACACTATGATACATACTCTAAGTATGTTTACCATATTCACTACTTGCAAATATTTGCACGGTGAAAGCACGGTGGTTTTGACGTCATGCTAATGCCAAAGGTTTTATGAGCATGAGGCCAAAAGAAAGTTCAACGATCTCTTATTTATTTATTTTTTCCATTTTACGTTTACTATGATAAACCATTATTGTTGGTTTTATATTAGCCTTGACATGCATGTGCGGTGCACGTCACCACTAAACCTTGTTCTGGGGCGTGGCACATGGTTTTGCCCATTCAATTAGGATGGTTACGATCGCAAAGCAGAGTTTACATGCAAAAGAACTACAAAGGGAAGAACGCCCGTAACTACAAATTTCAAGCAAAGATGAACATACAAATAAAAATAGATTTCCTATTCTATGAACACCCCTGGTCACTCAAAACCGCTAACAGTTTGTTGTTTAGAGAGCTGTTTTGCAAACAAAAATTAATTTTTCTTACCACGTAGGATAAATAAGATGTTTATTTTATAGCATGGATGTTTGATTAGACACCGGTGCTCAAAGAGATGTTTATATATATAACTATATATAATTAATAGGTAATACAATCGTCCAAACACTTACAAAAGAGATGTTTGCATTGAAAAAAATGATTTTTACATATGTATTCGATGATATAATCATATTATCTTATTTTAAGAACTCGTTTATAAACATCTCGTATTGAAAGTGTATCGTGCTCTTGACATTGTATTCACTGGCAACCAGTGGCGCAATCGATGGTTGACGGTTGGTGGCAACATCACCGGTTGTGGGTTTGCCGGCAAGCAGGCTGTGGGCCTAGTGGCGCAACTGACAATGAGCGGTTGAGTTGGATTTTGGGGCAGTAGCGAGCAGGGAAACCGAGAAGCGGCCAAGGCGGCAAAGCACATCGCCACGCTCACACACACACACACACACACACACTGGGAGGTGGCGGTGATTGAGGCTCGAGGGAGCCACCGGAGAGGGGAAGAAAAAGATGGCCGTCTTCTTAATGCTTGTAGTCACGTGATCACGTCCGTTTAATCCGTCGCAATACACACCCTGTCCACATTACAATCTGCTATAATCAAAAGCGAGGTTGGTCTACTGTTAATCCATTGTACTAGTTCTCTCGGTCTTGGGCCAAGCGGGGAGGATGGCTCAAATGCTGGTTGCAATGGGCTTCTGTTTCCATCGCCTTATTACATTTAAGACGAATTTCTGTTTCATATTCCCAATCAACAGGGTGATATAGCTAGGGGCAAAATCCGGATGTGCTGGCTTACTCGACAATATACTGCGTATATCTTCCCGGTCAAATTTAACCAGAATAGACGGGAAGCGCCAAAATTAAAGAAGTAACAGATTAACAACATATGTCATGTAAGAGGCGTTAAGGCGAGACGTGACCCTAAACCACCACCTGGGGCGACACCATACCAGCAACAACGCTTGAGGCGGCGTTACAGACGGAGGAAAGAACGGAAAATAAAAAATAAATAGGAGAAAAAGAAAGCGGTCTGACCAGACCATCGTGTCAGCCCAGCTGCAATTGCCCAACACCCGTATATCCATCTCCCAATCTTCCCTCAATCTAACGTTAGCCGTCTCTCCTCTCCCCCATCTCCCGTGTGTGTGTGTGTGTGTCTCCCTACCTCCGCATCCCTCTCGCCCATATCCGACGGAGCTGAACACCAGCAATCTGAAGGTAAGCGACGTCAACGGATGAGGCAAGCGACGCCTCCCTGCTTCCCTGACACGTTGCTGAGCCTTCCCTAGTACCCGCTCCACCCTCTTGCCAAGCTCCGGCCCCTGACGTCGCTCCAAGCTCTCTCCCGCTTAGATCTAACCCGGATCCTCTGCTCACGGTGTAGCTCTGCTCGCGATGTAGCTGTCCTGAAGTCTCTCCCGCCCAAATCCGGCACACAGGGCCTCCTCTGCTCCATCTCCCGCCGGATCTGGCTCTCCAACACCGCACGGGCGACAACAAGGCGGGGGTGACGCATTAACCCACGGCAACACCTTGCCGCTTAGGCGACGGCTAAACGATGCCTTAATAGCCATGATTAACAGTACAATAAGCGAAAGTGAAGGAAAATCAGCAAAAACGCAAGACATGATGTCAAGATAATCCTATGCACCTTTTCATGTTAAGACCCAGCATTCTTTTCCCTTTTTTATGAAATAAGGATAAGCCATGAGAAGTAAAAAGAAGATAACCTATTCTTTCATAGCACCGCACGCCTATGTGCCTCCAACACCGGACAGACTTTCGTTTGGTATTCCTTCTGCGAAAATAAGGAACAAAACCCTAAAACCTCTCTTCAGCAGGGAGAAATGTCAGTTATACTCATGAAACCTCCCCATAATACTGAAGCATGAACGAAAAAACTCTCGGCTTGTTAAGCTAGACAATCATCCCCTGATGGCTTCACGTCCACATGATCTGTGCGACACCAGTAGCGTTGCTCGACGGATTCAGTGATTAGCCCCTACATTCCTGAAGCTTCTGCTGCAGCCTCTCATTGCGCCTTAACTGCAAAATAATGGGATATTATGTCACAACAAAATGGTGGGCAAACATGGTAAAATTTTACCAGTGCATTCCTGAAGTGGATTGCCAGAAAACTTAAATGATGTGCAAAGCTACATATGATGATATCAATATGGTGTAAGAGTAAATTTTACCACAGGACCTGAAACTTCAATGAGCTCCTTGTTCTTACTATTTTATCGAAAGTACCTGAACTTCCATTTTGGCTTCAATTGAGTTCCTTTTGTTAAATATTATGAAGCATTTGGTGATCTACCATGCATCGTCAGCAGTACAATGATGATGGCACCAAATACTTAGATGGCAGCAAGCCACATCATTAAATCGGGCATGGAAAAGAACAAACTGAAGCTAAAATGAAACGACATTTTTTTGACGAAACTGAAAGAATGGGACCTAGTTAAAGTTATGAGTAATGAACGGAGAACTAGAGAAATTTATTGAAAAATTTAAACCCCTAGACATTTAAATTGTGCAAGGAAAATAATTTTCATTGAGTAGAATAAGAAACATAACAAAAGGTCAAAAACTTACACAATCGGCAATCTCTTCTTGTTGCAGAGGTGGAACTACTTCGTGCTCATTCCAGCCAAGAGATAACAGGAAAGCCATTTCTTCCGGACTAGGTTTGTCTTGAGCAGGAAAGGGTCCCTCTTCCCCTGCTCCAATGGGATAAAGCGACAAATTGGATTCATCGTCACCAGAGTTGGAACTTGTGGAACCATCGTTTATATCTGCAGGTATGGATAGAGTGGCTTCAGTGTTGTCTGTCTGGGGCTTCTTAGATACTACATCTTCTGTGTCAGCAAGGTCTGATGAAGAGTTGGCATCACTGTCGTCAGCTAGAATCCCCTGTGACCCCTCGTCAAAAACATCAGGAGGTTCCAAAGTTGGCTTCAATTCCTCATTGTCCGAGAGGTGTTGCTGAGATCCCCCACAAGAATTTGCTTCCTCACAGGAACTACTCCCATTTTCAATACACTTGATTCCAGAATTAAAGGACAAATCAAGACAAGAGTTCTGCTGCTCGTCAATCAAGCTAGATGAAGACTCAATAGCAGTGCCCGAACCATTTGAAGACTTGCTCCGCAGCAACTCAAAGAATTTATGCTTGTCTTTTGCACTTGCTTTTCTCTCACCAAATGAACCTTGTCGTAGATGCAAAGGTAGACCATTAGTGACACCCTTAAGCTTTTGGTTGACAATTGGCTTTTTCAGTGGTTCCACTGAAGAAGATGGACCTAGAACAGGGCTCACAGGATTGCTATTGCAGTCTTTGGTGGTACTTGCAATACCATTCTGATCGCGGCTCAGGACTTGAAGGTTTCCTGATTGAGATGGCTTTACAAGCTCAGTTTTGACTGGAGTACGAACAGAGCTGCTAGAAGGCTGTACTGACAGTTGTGTTGCAACCTTGATGGGACCATTAGAATCTCCAGCTCTTGCACCTTTGGCTTTTAACTTATCTGAAGAACCTGATACCTGTGCAGTGTTATGAAGGAATTAGTGCAAACCAAAATGTCACTAATTCAGCACAAGAGAACATCACTCCATAAATACGTGAAACAAAAAATACAGCCAGAAGAAGCACAATCACAAAGTTAAAAAAGATCTGCATATGGGTAAGGAGAGGGAATACATTTTGAAGTAAAATTGCAGGAGCCCACAAAAAAGCAGACAGGTATGAGCAAACAACATGGTATTTTACCGATTGCATGTCTAATAACCCCATGCTGATCAAGTATAATATACAAAAGGCCGCTGTTAATTGTGATGTTCCTTTAAACCTTGTTTCATAAGACTTGAATGAATAAAATTAGTGAGATGTTTAACTAGGCAAAGACTTCAGTCATAATATGTAGCTACAAGAGCTGCGACAACAGCAGGAAACATGTGGCAGTGTCTGAAAACAGTATTACTATCATGAAAGTACAGCAGCATTTCTATAATCAAGAATACTACCTACGACTGCTAGCTTTATTTCTTGTATTTGTTGCCACACGAATTAAGCTGAGGAATTTTGCCGACTTCTACTTTGTTTTTCAAATGTTCACTGATTGGTTCAGTCTACAATACTACAGCCAAAAAGTTCATGCCAAGATGGGCTTTAACTAGTCATAAGGAAATTGATAACCTGTTTTGCCAATTTGCTTTAGGAGTTTGGGGAGACAAAATATTGGTCAAAATTCAAAAATCACATGACCAGTGAGGTGTGTCATCAGAACACACGCGCTAAGTAAAGGATATTACTGGTGCCATAGATTTGCCTGCCTTGTGCTCTTTGAATTGTCCATAGTCAAATTGGTAAAGCACTACCTGGGAGGATTCTAACCTAAAAACTTATGAAGCATATTACTTGTAAATTAGTTCAGATGTGAACTACAAAGTAAATACCAGATGTAGAATAATATGCAGGGTTTAAGATTTTTAAAACAGAGAAATGCATATGTTCCAATCCCCACCATTGCATTTGCACAAATGACTAATATAATGACACCACAACTCCTAGCAATGCTCAGATAATTGCCAGAATCTGGTTCATAGATAGCTGCAGTTTGCACAAAACCTCGGGCAATTGAACCAACTGTTGTAGGGACGGCCCACCGCCCCAACGTCCAGGCAAAGAGTCAAGTAAATCAGCCCCTTTGACATACACAAAGGGTTGCAAGAGAAACGTCACCTTGATGCCTCGGTCAACCGGTCCACCACCTCGGTCTTCGCCCAAAGGGGTCTCCGTCCCGAAGGGGGTCTTCGGGCAGGACAAGGCCCTGCATGGACCAAAGAGGGTGACTTGGTGGACACTGCCCACAGGAGTCCACCGTGCACCGTAGTTACCAGCGAAGGGGGGAAAGACCGCAATGCCCCAATAGTCATAGGGCGGACACTATTGTAATCATCTACCTCCTAACTTGTAATGCTATAAATAGACCCTCCTGCGTATCAAGCAAGGAGGGATTTTTTGGGACTTCGACACAAATAAAATATCATTTGTTCCTCTTTACCGTCTCCCACACTTCAGGGACCTCGAGACCCCCTACCCCCTTTGTAGCGTTTCGCGTGCTTCGAGAATAGATCGAATAGGATATGAGTGGGAGGTAGGAGGTAGGAGGCTTCGGCTCGAACTTGCGCTCGGGAGCCGTGGTGAAGAGGAGGGAGTGTGCACGGCAGGGAAGAGGGTCGGCGTGCGCACAACAGGGGAGGAGGCGAGGGTGAAGAGAGATTAGATAAACTAATCTTGCTTGCTTTATTCTTTTCTCTCCCTCCCTTTAAATAGAGATTACAAATAAAGAGATCGTAAAGATCTCAATCTAATCTTTAAAGAGATCGGAAGGATCTCAATCTAATCTTTCTAAACAAATATGATCTTAAGGATTGTAATCGAATTACTCTAACTTGCAAGCAAAGAAAGAGGATAGTTAGACCGGGCCCTTGAGGCACCGACGGTAAACCTGGCCCCACATGACATCCCCCCCTCCCATCGCCTAACAGCTCGTCCTCGAGCTGAAAGGACGGATAGTCAGCCTGAAAATTGGCGAGGTCTTCCCAAGAAGCGGCGGAGGCCGGTTGTCCTTGCCACTGAATCAAAAATCTAACAGACACCACAGTAGAGACATACGCGAAGGCCAAAGGGCCTTGTCCAGTGTTGGAATCACCTTGCCATGAAGCAGGATGGGAAGATCTGGCGGCTGGTCAAGTGGAGTCCCATGGTATTTCTTGAGGAGACCCACATGAAAGACATCGTGAATACGGGCACTCGTAGGTAGCAGAAGGCAATAGGCAACGAGTCAATCTTGGCAACAATAAGGTATGGACCATAATACTTGGGTGCGAGCTTTCCCTTGGGAACAACACCTAAAGGGGCGGTCAGCCGATGATGTAGGCGCAATCAGATCCAGTCACCAACATCAAAGATGAGAAGGCGGTGATGGACATCTGCAAGGAAATCATCACGATCGCGAAGTGTGGCATCGGCGGCCACGTTGCGTGAGTCGCCGTCTTCATACATGCGGATGGAAGGAGGAGCATGTCCATAGATGACCTGCAACGGCGTATCCTTGAGAGCGGTATGGAAGGATGTATTGTAGCAATATTCCGCCCAAGGCAACTAGCGAACCCACTGCCGTGGTCGATCACCCATCATGCAGCGTAAATACATGGCAATGACTTTGTTGACGGCTTCCGATTGACCATCAGACTGTGGGTGAAAAGCAAAACTCATGTGTAGCTTGGAGCCGAAGGCCTGGAACAGTTCCCGCCAAAATGCCGAAGTGAATACGAGATCCCAATCGGAGACAATGGAAACAAGTACGCCATGGGGACGGACAATGTCAGAGAAAAACGTGTGTGCCACCGATTCTGCTGAGTACAGATGCGCCAAAGGGATGAAGTGGACATATTTGGAGAAGCGGTCGACGACTGTTAGGATGACAGACATGCCGCCCACACGAGGAAGGCCCTCGATGAAGTCCATGGCAATGTCTTCCCAAACCCGAGAGGGAATCGACAAGGATTGAAGTAGCCCCGTGGGATGTAAGTGCTCTGTCTTAAGGATCGTAATCGAATTACTCTAACTTGCAAGCAAAGAAAGAGGCTGGTTAGACCGGGCCCATACGGCGCCTAGGGTACCGCCGGTTGGACCGGGCCCTTGTGGCGGTGGCGGTAAACCTGGCCCCACATGACACAGCGGGTAGTGGCCCTGAGGCCCTCCTCTTTCTATTGTTTAGTTTGTAGCCACAACACCAACCTATACCCAATTTTACTAATTTGAATATGATCACTAATAGCATAAAACATCAAATAGGATCAGATAAAGGTTGATGCGGTTGATCTACTAATTACAATCGAATTCAAATAAAGTGCTTAAGTCTAGGATTTTTTTTGTATTTAACTGTACTATTTGATTACACAATACTACAAGAGAAGCTGAATAAATTATATTTGTAATATTTCTGTTGTCTTTGAAGAGCCAAAGTAATTGTCAAATAAGGCAGAAAAGAGCTTCTGAAAATATTAACCAAAGTATTAATATGGCACAAAGGCGATATATATAAGATACTTACAGAAATTTTGCTTGATGAAGGTGTCCGAGGTCTTAGAATGCATTGCCTCATAGTTCTTTCTTCAGTCTTCTGAGCATCAACCGATAACTGGGTAAGAAAAGAGATGGCGCACAAAGCACTAGTTAAATCAAGTGAATGGCATGAATATGTCAAAGAGGAAAACACAAATATCATATTCATTACACTACCTGTGGTGCGGTGGATATTTTTAATGGTGCATGCATCACTGTTTCAGCCATGCTTAATGCAGCCCCACAAACCGGCACTTCCAGCTGCTTACTGGAACCATGGCGTGATAAAGAAGAGGAAGCAGTGTTATTAGTTGGCTCAGTAAGTATAGGAACTTCTGCTAGGACTGAATTCCAGCCATCAGGCACAGTAACCAATGGTATGCTCTGAATTGGGGTGCTAATTCCAGCAGATGGAACTCTGCCTATGTCTTGCTTTCCATTCTTGTCCTCAGAACCAAGGTGTGGGAATTCTCGCTCAAAGGAGATGCCACCAGCATCCTTTCTAGATAGATTACCGTTGTCTAAACTTACTCCTACTGACCGATTCCATGTCTCCAACTTCGAACGAGTTCGATTAAGGCTATCCCTTTCAGGTCTGCACGAGCTAAATGATTTGAAGCCATCACATAAGGGATCATCTAGCGGACCCAACTTAGTCTCTCTAGAACGGAAATCAGAGACCTTTTCTCGACCTCTGTCCGAATTGCTCCTTCCAAAACTGGCATAGCCTTTTGACTTCCCTGTACCATCCCCACAATGCTGTCTGGACCCATTTGAACCTGAACCCCTCCGTGACGAGGATTGTTGGGAGCTCCGTTCACGGTCACGGCCCAATGATCTGTTTCTTGATGAAGCACTCCCGCCTTGATCATCTAAAGCATTCAAGCAACAGCTTCTTAGCACAAAATACAGTAAGTTTACAAGATGGAAAGTAATGTCACTAACTGTCAATTCAAGCATATGCATATAAATGCTCAGCTAAACCATGCAACAATTACACCAAACAAATAAAAAAGGCATTAAAACGATAATACTTGGTAAGAAAATAATGGCACATCTGCAGGATACATAATATCATTCCTTCCTAAGTGAAGAACAACACATTTCACAAGCATTAAAGCAACAGTGCTCAATAATCAGCAGCAATAATATATAGTATCATGGGCGTCTAATGCTTGCCAAATAATAGCCAAGTCATAACAAGCAAAAATATGATTTTACCAAACACATCCACAAAAAAAAACTGAAATACTGCCTCCAACAAGCTGTTGGTAACCGCAAGAGCATGCACTCCTATGTGCCCTTGAATCCAAGCTGGTTCCAAGCTACAACCTCACTCCATACCTCCAAGCCCGTGTCAATAATGTGAAATGACGTGGTCTTGAATTCTTCATTTCAGCATGTGTGTAATTGTGTGCAATAAGATTGTGGAGACATGGCCCAGTGAATCAGTGATGACTAAGTTTAGTTACTTATGTATTGCATTTTAATCACTTTCATTTGCTTAATTTATGTATATTGGTCCACGAGTGAAAACTTGGGATTATGGCTAGCTATTAGCAAGCTCAGTGGGCATGCATGTTCCTCTGTATCAAATAAAGAATATTGTGTAGTGCTAAATATGTTTTGCCTATCCCCTTTTGAACATACAGGTATCGCTGAGTGTCCATATTCATATATAGAAAGGGGCATTACATACTACTATCATACTATGTAGTCAAGAAAATGTCATGGAACATTCTAATGGCAAGACACAAGATATTTAAATTTCAGGCTCTAGAGATAAGTGATTTATGCTGGTGACGGTTAACTTTCGGGCATGTTCTTATAAAATTATCTTTGTCATCTCTTTTAAAATTTTCTAATTTTATGACAGATGAATTCACACTATTAGCTATCCTCCTCCAGAGCCAGGCCAATCGGCAAATATAAGAGCATGCATGACGACTTGACAAGTCTTTACATTCTTGAAAGTGTTTTTTACAGAAATATAACAAAGACCTGCAGCAACATGCAGTATGAGAACTAGTCTCACTGTATGAACTATGTATCTTGACTCTCCAAGCAATTTTGAATAGGTGGTTCCCTCTAAAGTCTAAACCTGCTGTACTTGCAAGCAGATTCAGCGCTACACGGACCGCCAAAGCACATACTCTGAACCAACTCCAGCACAAGACCCAAATAACTCCATGAAATCATTTCCCTATACAAGAATCTCTAACTTCACAACAATTAATGTAGGTGCATTGTTATACAAACTGAGAAATTGGTTTGACAAGCACCAACGCAATGTCTCCCTAACAAAACTCCACGGTGGCTATCACGATTACTCTAAATTACAATGCAACATGTTGCAACTGCTCTAAGTTTCTGCGACGTATTAAATAAATCACATCACAGTACAAAAATTGCCCTTAAATCACAATCACAGCAGTAATGATGCATATGAAGATTGAAGAATGATTGTTCTTGTAAGGACCATAGGGAACTTGCAAGCAGCGAATCCTCACCAGAAGAAGTGCACTAACTTGCACCATGCATAAATGAAAATCACTATTCAGCATAAATAACCGTTAGCTCTGATATGATAAAAGCCGCTGTGACTACTTAGTGCCACTATAAACACATCCGGAGCAACATCTCGCCACAATAACCATTAATCCTACAGGCATTCTATCAACAGAGCTAGCTATTAGGTATGTAAAGAAAAACAGCGATAGCTATTACATGCCACGAAACAGAAAGGTGACAAGGAAAGCAAGCTCACCTGCACGGGACGAAGTTGCAGGCCGGAGGTTCGTGGCGGCCACTGTACCGGGGCCCCGCACCAGCCATTCCGGCTTCAACGAGGGCTCACCTCGGTCCATGCCGGGTGGCACCGCTCACCATCTACGCACCTGCAGCAGCAGCGTCCACCAATCTAGTCCGCCAACAAATGCAACACCGCCGCCACCTCCCACTTCTCCTCCTTACCAATCACTCACGGCGGCGCGCGCGCGACAGATCAATGGCGCATTTGCACCCAACACCCCTGTTGGGGGCAGCCGAGGCCACCAAACCCTAGCCTCCCAACCAAACCCTCAAACCCTAAGTTCCTCGAAACACAATCTCTCTCCCGGACACGCACGCACAAAAAAAAAGACTTCAACCCCCAAAAAAATCACTCGTCTCCTTCCTCACGAATCGTGCTATTCGTATCACGCCGTCGCGACGCGATTGATCAAACAGGGAGCAGCCCGCTCGGGATTGAGCGCCCCGGCGGGCGACGAGACGACCACTCTGCAGCGCCCGAATTTCTCGGTGGGTTCCGCGGAGGCAATGAAATCTGCGAAGGCAGCGGCGACGGGGAGAGCGCAGGAGGATTGGGGAATTTCGTGTGGATTTATAGGATTCGAGACGGGTTCGTGGAGCTCTTGGTTAGGGATTTGGATTGCTGGTTTTTGGACGGGGTTTCTTTTTTCTGGGAATTTTTGTGTGCCTCCGGTGGGCTTGTGAATTTCTGTGGGAGAGAGCCTGGGTTTGTGTGGCGCTGTGCTTGCTTGTCTCGGCGGAGGGAGAGAAACCCTATGCAAACTGTGACTTTTAACAGCTTTCTCTCTCACACACTGACACTCTCTCTCTCCGAGTTCGACGACGGTTGATTTCCTTTCTGGTTTTTCTTCCCCCGGTGGATTTAGAGACAACTTATGTGGATTTATCCCTACGTCAAGTGCAAAATGATTTCACATTTTGACAATCAAAATATATTGTATGAAATAAAAGTATATGCATGTATGGTCAACAATTGTTGGCCCCAAACTTTGGATAGGTAAACAAAAAAAAAGTAAAAAAAATAATACAAATGTTTAGTAACTATGGCTATGCTATTTTTAATTGGAATGGTTACTAGCGCAAAACAAAACACACGATGCAAAGCTACAATTGAAGAATGCCAGTAACTACGAAGTTCATGCAAATTACAATATAACAAAATTTTAATTATACTCACACCTAAGGTTACCTGAAGTTGTCAACATTTTGCCATTTTATGACTTGAACAGGGGTAGTGGCCTTCCAGTGGTTCATTGAGCTCTTTACCTTGTATTCTCTCGGGCAACAACTGCCCAACATCGAGTGTAATCACGCTATTGGATTTGTGTTTTGGCTGCAAATAGTAAATAGGACTAGTGAGCAAACGACAATAATTGCACAAATCAAGTTAGATTGTTTTTTTTAAGTCAGCGATGAAGCAATAGAAGCACACATGAATATAGAGGGGGTAGCGGGTTGAGGGAGTCATGAAAGAGGGGGGAAAGGACGGGTGGGAGGGGACACATGTTCATTAGTTTCAGTAGCAAGGAATGTATACTAAATAGAATACCCAAAATGAGTTATATTCACGATGTACGTCAAAGATTTAGAACGCCACTACTAGAACAGACATTTTTATGACATAATTAAAAAGTGAAGTTGGTTGCCGAGGCTTAAGAGTATTCCATTTTAGATTTATAGTCCTCCTACAGCGTGACTTTGATTTTCGCTGGGCTAAATTAGGATGTCTGCATAAGTAGTTGTGGCTTTTTTAAGTGGTAAATTAGGCTACGACATGAGTTGCTTCAGACTTTTTCTTCTTCAAGAACTTGTTTTAGACGCTGTTTTAAAAACCGGTGATTTGTCCGCCGAATACTGTGGTAACCATGCACTAGTTTCCCTCGAGCATTAAAGCTATTAGTTGTTCGTTGTTGTTCAACCACAATATACACACTCTTCTCTTGAAATCACTTGGTATTGCACGGAGCTAACGATTCAGATCCTCTGCAGTACCAAGAGATTCACTATATGAATAGTATTCATGAGGAATATTGTAGTAAGAAAAACACTGTAACAAAAAATATATTGTATCACTTGATCTTGACCTTTAATTTTTAATTAGATGGTAGATATCGTTTTTTATGTTTATATAATATAAATCCTCTGCATTAACTACTTCTCAAGCCAACAACCATATCGCCATAATTAATCGAAGAAAAAAACAGATCGACATTCCTACGTTGAAGTCTTAGTAGGGACCCACTTGCAATTAACAGAAAAGTATCACAACCGTTTGAATTTTGATATGCGCAGAAATCACAATCACGTGTCCATTGATTTTCTGGAATTTACTGCTTAATCAAGACCGCCCGATCGCGACCACTCCTGATCCAGCCGTTGATAGTGCAGGAGGTCGTAGAACCTTCCATCGCTCGTTTCCACATCGGCGCCCCCGCTTACCCCTCGATCGCGTCACTCCCCTCCCTACTCGGGCCCCGGCCGCCGCCGCCGCCTCGGCCTCGGCCGCACGCTGGCCATCCTCACCGTCGTCTCCCACCTCCGCCTTCCAGGTAACGCCCCCCTTCCCAACTCAAGGCCACACGGCCTCGCACTGTTGCCCTTCCACCTCCCTCCATCGCTCCCCCCCCGTTTGTTAGTTTCCAAAAGATTAAAACAAAAGGGAAGAAAAACGGTAGCACGGCGCACTAATGTTTGAGTCCAAATCAGAATTGGACTTGTTTAGTTCCGGTTTTTGTTTTGATTGTTTGATTTGGGGTCAGATTGGTTTTTCTGATGTTATACGCGGTTCGATCTGGTTGTCTAAAAGGAAAATAGAACAATGCGTGTGCGGGCGCGCGCGCTCTTTTTACAACTAATGACATTCACGCTGTTTGCATAGGAAAATAATAGCATGATGGTCTAGACTCTAGATGATTGATTCACTGATCTCCTTTTTGGCTGTGTTCTTGCTTGTTTGGATGAATCCATTGAATCTTAGATATTAACTGCTCTTCTTTCTCTGTCAATTTCACTATATTGTTGATTTGGATGTAATAAACAGGAGGGTATATTGTTATAGTTTAGTATTAAGTATGTATCAGATGTATGCTTGTATTTACTGTTGTATATGTAGCCATGTCGTGATGTCAGTATTTCTGCAAGAATGTCGTGCCGTGGCGTATTGCCGTGTCCATATTGTATGTATATGTCCCATGTTCGTGCAATCTACCTGGTGATTTACACCGCCTTTGCAGCCGCTGCTCACACTGCCATCCAAACATTTCTGGATCTGTCGCTGGAGATAGAACCCTTGTCTCCAAACGATGTCAGGCTTAACAATATGTTTTTTTGGATAGAAGGCCCATCAGACAAGAACTTGGATAGAGGGCCCGCCCATCAGATAAGAACTCCCCTTGAAATGGGAGAATGCAATCCAAGCTACCAAGCCTATGTATGGGAACAAACAATATTATTTTCTATGTATTTACTTCAGCCAGTGTTGCTAGCGTTGGCTCATCGCATGATCAAACAGATATCAATCCTCCCTGCATTGATCAGACTGCATTCTCCTTGTTTACGAGTAGTTCTCACCTGATACATTCCCTTGTTGGATATTATTGAAATAATGAATGAGTCGAATAACTGCAACTCTTAGCCAAACTCTCCTATAATAGTTATTCATGGTTCATTACAAATATGCATGCAATTCCAGGGAAAAGAAAGGTGAAATAGGGACATTTTGCCCTTATTGATACATAAATATTTCATTTTTGTGTCTTCTAGTGATCTGCCAAGGCCACTTATGGTGTAAGATGCATTTTGAGAGTCATGCATGCAAATTATGGCCATTAAAATGTGCTTGTTAGTGTGAAATAATATTGAAATTCAGTACCATGCTCGAGAGTATTCGGCTATTCGCTACTTAGGTACTAACAGCGAAACTAAGTCCTTCCAATAGCGTACGACTGACTGAATTGCTTTCATTCCTTTTCAAGAACTCCCTCCATCCATCTTTGCAATTAGCAATTGATGATTTGAATATGGATAATCAATTCTGAGTTGGATTTATGTATGAGACATTTTAATTGTTGTGTGCCATCCAATTGGAGAAATTAAGTAAGTATCTAATGCAATCTTTATGTATATTAAGATGTTAATAGCTGGCACTGGCTGTTCATGCATAGTTATACTAGACCATCTCTAACTTGTCCTGGCCCTGTGGCGTTGTTTTTGCTTTACTGAGAAATGTGAAAATCTGTGCTTACTCTCTCTCTCACATGCTTTTGCAGCTTTTCCCCCTCAATTTATCTTGTACCGAGGCTGCCACAATTCCATAACTATTTTGATGTGCATGCCTTCTCACTTTTGCTGCTTTATTCAAACTTTAGTTTCTGTTGTTTTTGCCCCAATGGTTCACATATTGCATTCTTTCTTTCTTGTTAATTTAGTATCTATGCAACGTTGCAAACTGCAAGTATTGACCAGTTTGAACATGTCAATGCTCCGCTAAATAAAAGGGGGGAGAAGATACATAAAACTCACAGGACATAAAAGCACAAGTCACTTGAAATTTGCTTTTGATTTCTGCTATGCTATGCAAGCGATATATGTGAATATTAGCCACTTGATTTTGAAGGTACCATAAGCCAAATAATAAGGAACAAGATATAAATAAACCTAGAAGATTGTGAAATAGTTTGTTTGCCTTTATTATTGTGTACAGATACTATAGCTCATAAAAAAACATTTTAAGTACAACTTCATTTGTTGTTGTTGTTGTTGTTATTGTTGTGATTTGCATAGCAAACTAGTACCAACCAATATTGCATGCTGCCTTAGAACGAGAAACAAAATTTCCTTGTTCTCGTGATCTCTAGCTGAATATAACTGTATTTTATGCCATTGTTCTAGATCCATTTTGCCAGTTTTCTGAAGAATGGCAAGAACTCCAAGAGACCGTAACCTATCAAGCCGGCGTCTTAGGTCAGCTCCTTGTGCTGTACCTCCCTACTACCAGAAAGCAAAAAAGGCAGCCAAGCAAAATGAATTGCAATTAACCTCAGAGAAAAAGGACTGGAAACATGCCACTTGCCCAATATGCTTGGAGCGTCCACATGATGCTGTCCTCCTCCTTTGTTCTTCTCACAACAAAGGTTGTCGACCATACATGTGTGGTACCAACTATCACCATTCTAATTGTCTGGAACAGTTTAAAAATGCTTATCTGAGGGACAAATCAACACATGAAGTCTCAACCGCAGTGGCAGCAGCTAGCAAAAATCCAAAGGAGATGGAGCTTGCATGCCCTATCTGTCGTGGGGAAGTTAAAGGGTGGACGGTGGTTGAACCAGCTAGACAATTTCTCAACCGTAAGAGGAGGACTTGCATGCATGAGGATTGCTCATTCGTCGGATCATACAAAAAACTCTGCAAGCATGTGAAGTCCAAGCATCCTTCATCAAAGCCTCGTGAAGTTGACCCTGCACGTTTAGCTGAGTGGGAGGAGCTTGAAAGTGAAAAGGAGAGGCAGGATGCAATCAGCATAATCACGGCCTTGAATCCAGGATCTATAATTATGGGGGACTATATCGTTGATCCCAATAGCAGCAGCAGTGACTCTTATATGGATAGCTCTGATTGGGACGATAGCTCCAACTCTTACACATCCTCAGATGGTGGTGATAGTGGATCCTTTCATAGAGTAGTCTACAGAGTTCATAGGAGAAATGGGGAAAGACCAAGGCAAAATGTCACAAATATACCAGCTGGTGATTCTGGCGTTCAGCGTAGTGGTTCAACCAACTCTCGAAGGCCATCGTGGGTTGGTTTTATTCTGTCAACTCGGAGTTGGCCAAGAGGGCGTGGAAGATCCACGCATGACAGCTGAGAAATGGAATCATTTTGCGCTTGTGCACTCTATCCATCTGTGAGGAAGCAGATAACAGTAACACTGTTATGATAGCTGATGCCTGGTGGCACCAATATTTATGAAGTTGCTTTAGTTTGTTTCTTTGCTGATACGGCAATAGAGGGTGAGATTTAAAGGAGGTTTTTGCTTTGTTGGGCCATCTTCCTGTCTCTGATGTGCTCTTCTTATGCACTTTAGGATGATTGATGCTGGATTTGTGAATGACGTCTGGTTAGCATTTTCATTCTTATTTTCCTATCAAAGTAAATTAAGAACAGGTTGTGTTAAAGGTAAAAGACTGGTTTAGCCGTTGGTGTAAATTGTAGTCTCAGTTATGTTTTCCAATTGTCCAGCGGACGTATTGCGACTTGAATTGTGATATTTTGAACTGCTCAGTGTTCTCAGTGAACCGACTCGCGGTTCTGTGTGATTACTCATGCATCCAATCCAACTCATTTGGAGTTGATTGCAACTTGCAGCCTACTTGGCGGTGGGGAGCCTAGCTTGAGTCTGTACTGTGTATTACATTCCATGTGGCTCATGATGTCCGATCTACCATCACGAAGCTTGTCTCAAGAAGCCAATAAAAGTCTGCTCCTCGGTTTTGTTTGTAGCACGACGTTACCGCATCAAATAAACCAGCAAATATAATCCTCACATCGGCACTGTTTCATACTTTTTCTTCATACCTGGAACAAAATTACTCAACTATCTGCGCTCAATTTACACGTTCATAGGTGACAAAATATAAATGGTGCTTGGACGGTACATGACAAGATCAGCACAGCAGCGATAACAGCTGGATCATCATAAACACAAGATAATATATAGCCCTAGGAGATACCCATGGTCTTCCCTAGCAGCCACGTGACGAGCGAGAACTCGATCATGAAGAGCACGTGGAGCCAGGGGCGAATCCACCGGGTAGACTTCATCAGGCTGAAGCCTACCCTTCATTGGCTGCCGAGCCCCCCCCCCCCGGCAACCCAAGTCCAACCTCTCTGGCAACCGCCGCTGCCATGGCTGCGTCTCAGCCTCTGCGTGACTTGTGTCAAACAAGAAGAGGCAGGAGTCCAGGAGCAACCGAGAGCATGTGGGCCTTGCGGCTTGCGCCCTTGTCGAAGCAGCCCACTGGCCACTGGTCCTACACGGCAGTCCCACCTCATGTTCCCCAGCTCCCGTGTTCGGTGTTTCCAAAATTCCCCAGATCCCCAATCGATTCCCCAATCAACTGAGCGAGCCAGCGAGGAGAGATCACCTGGGCAGCCAGAGGGAGCTGGGGTGGGGAGCCAGCGCGGTCCACGACGCCGCCAGTAGCCGATGACCAGAGGAGACCGTCGCCGAGGAGGGAGGCCGAGGTAGGGAGCCGGGTGGTGGAGGGGGAAGCCGGAGGCGGCAACAAGAGGAGCGACTGAGCTTGTAGATCTGGGCGTGGGACGGTGGGAGCTGGTCCAGGTGTCTAGCCAAACTACCAGAGCCTGGAGGGAGGAGGAGGAGGGCTAGAGCCTAGAGGGCAGGACCGCATGCTTGACGGCGTGAGGTTTGTGAGAGCCGCTAATGGCCGGGAGGCGACTAGGTGAGTTGGGCGTGGCGGTGGGTGCGCCTCTGGCCATGGCCGAATGGGCAGCCTGGCTTTTGGCTGGCTGCTGAGATGCTGAGGAAGTGAGGACTGAGGAGTGAGGTGAGGGCACAGCTGCACAGGCCACTAGAATACTAGATATTGATAATTTGATATTGTCATCTGCTGACTGCTATTGAAGCTAAAGTGTTGAACTGCTGAAGCATGAAGATTGTACTAAAGTGTGATTTGCAAAGCCTCTGTCCTGAGGCCCTCTGACTACACTGGTATACCGTATACTTAGAATCCATTCCTCAATTATTCGATTAGCAATTTGTTAGAATATAATATGGTATATACTCAATTAGCAATTAATTCATAGGTTTGCAATAATGGAGAAACGAACATTGCGTAAATATTTTACAAGCAATTCAAGTAGTACTCTCCCAACCGATGAGAGCGCAACTCAACCAAAGTAGCCTCGATTAGAATTTAATCTGAATGAAATTACTGTCGATATGGCGCATCGCATACCAATAGAAGATTTTGCCAATAAAATTAGAAATGAAGTGAGGAGAACATATTTGCTTAATGGTCTAACTCGAGCAATTGGGCATGCCTTTCCAAAGACATTGGATGGCAAAGTGTGGAGATCCTTTCCAAGGTATGAAATCTCGCAAAATGAATTTGCCTAGTGAAAGTCGTGATTCAAGCTAGCACCTTAGTGGTATGATTTTTTATTTTAAATGTTCATGATTATTTAAGTACAATTTGCTATTGTATCACTAAATTTTTAATGTATAGGTTGTTACCTACTGAAACCATATTTACATGTTTTAGGGATGCATTTTCCATTAGCGAGGTACTTTCAGTGTATTCTCTTTTTTTCTTTGCTTTTATTCATGCATGAATTTGATTATACAAGAATACAAAACTATATTTATTATAAATTAGTTTAGTCATTCGAGGCTTTAAGCCCACCTCCTTTTTATCCTGGATTCGCCACTGCGTGGAGCCATGTCCGGTCGACGACGAAGCCGAACGCCGTGATGCCCGTGTGGTTGTTCTCCAAGTAGGTCACTGAAAACACCATGACCGGCTACAGTGCTAAGTACCAGCATTGCAACACCGACAAAATCATACTTGTTGATAACGGTTTGGTGCGTGCGTTTTGCTTGGTGCAGTGCTTATGTAGCGCCTGTCTCTTCTGGTAGGAGATGTTGGTGACGTGGAAAGATATGAACTTTGAGCTGTCGAGGCCGTCCTCGCTGCGGGACGACTCGTCGTCGTCGGGCTCATCGCCGGAGGAGGAGCTCACCTGGAAGGGGCTCGCGGGTGCCTGTTGGTACGCCTTGCTGGGCGTCCTGGGGTTCTCTTGGTCCAAGGAGTTGATGGTGGCATCGGCGTGCCATGCCGCGGTGACGCTGGTGATCGCCTGCTTCTTGTGCGTGATCTTGGCCGCGCTGTAGAGGCAGATGAGCAGGCCGGTGACGAGGCTCGAGGCTCATGGAGCACAGCTGCAGGAAATGGATGTGCATGCAAGAACCGGTTAATTAGGCCGAACAAATAACCAAGCAGCCTCTTTAAGAATAGTACTGGGGCACGTTGGGAACTCACAGCGAGCTCGTCGGCTGTGGCGATGTTGACCTGAGCGTGGGGCCTCGTGGCGGCGAGCAGCGCGGAGATCTGGTTGACCGTGACGAGTAGGACTGCAGGAGGCATCAAGGTATAGTATTTCGTCTTGCTAAAAAATTCTGGACCCACCGAAATTGATGAAATTTTGAATATTTTGGTTTCAATTCGGCCAAAAGCTTGAAATCAGTGTTCGAAATCTGTCAGAATTTTGGCAGAATTATGGACGAGATTTCAAAATTTGGCAGCAAAAAAAAAATCAAAATTTCGGCAGCAACAACAGAAGGCCATTTCGCCAAGACGCGCACAATAGCACAACAAGAAGCGGATGCTAATCCAACATTACAAATCAACTAACAATTTCTGAATTAAAGCAAATAAAATGGCAACAGTACAACACACGTGGCACATTGGCAATCCAAAATGGCAGCATCTCCATTCCTCCAAAATGAAAATGACAGCAACTCCATCTCCATTGCTCCATTCCTCAACTAGTGGAAGCATATTCATCAACCTATGTACATAAAAGAGTGACGGTTTCAACTAAAAATTAGTGCACAAACTGATAATGTTTATATAATCTGATAAAAAAACACTGTGTATAGGCTATTGACGTCATGTAGTGGTATGCAGTACTGTGTGCTAATAATATTTTTGGTGATGTTGAATTCACTAGTGGTTTTTTAGTTCTTCATGAAGCATAACAAAATATGTATGCATGCATGTTCAGTTTCAGAAATAATTCAGACCGATCTTATTCATTAGTTGAATCTACACCTAAGGTTGAATGAAATATTACAGTTTGCTTTCAAAACATACTCCTATATGCAGCAATGTACATACAATGATACAACTAGAAATCAAGAGTGACTAGCTAGTATATGGCCAAATACACTACCATTTGTCCCAACCAATGGGAGCTGCTTCATAACCATTGGACAAGCCCACACAATCCACAGTGAAATTCGACCTAAGCATTGTTGACGCAAACCTTATCTAGAATATTTGAATGTACTATGTTTTCCATAACAACCGCAACAAATACCAGCGTCCATGCAAAGCCACAAAACTCCAAACTATTTTCTAAATCCTATGTACATAAAAGACTGACAGTTTCAACAAAAAAACTCGAGCACAACTAAGAGCACAAACTGACACTGTTTATATAGTCTGATAAAAAACACTGTGTATACTAAATTGATGAGTCAAGTATTGATACCTTGATGAGTCAAGCTTTGAGAAAGATGTCAAAAGTATAGGCTATTGACGCCCTTATTCTTTGCCTTATCTCGCTTTGGTTGTTGAGAACATAAATGTTGATCCTATCTCTCTTCTTGGCGTCTTTTGCTCTCTCTCTCCCTTCTTCGACCTCTTTTGCTCTCTCTCTCTCTCTCTCTCTCTCTTCTTGACCTCTTTTGCTAATTTTCTAGTGAGTACCTCTCCAGATATTCATCATCTTCTTCATCATCATAATCATTGTCAACATCCTTGGATGAGGTCTCGTCATATTCATTCTCTTCATCATCGTCATTATCCACAAATTCTTCCTCTTCATCCAACAATGACATCTTTTCTTTCTTCACCTTCTCCTTTCTTGCAAGATAAAGCTTCCTCTTTTCTTAACGTATTTCATCACGAACAACCCGAGATGGTCGACCTCTCTCATCTAGAAGTGGGGCCGATCGACTCATCGACTTATTCAACCATTCATGGATTGGGTTTGCTTCATCAAACATTGTGGCATCCATGAAGATCGCAAATGAATCAAGGCCCTTCTCTTCTTGCTCAATCTCATTTTGTTGGAGGCACAACTTCAGATTGTAATGAATATATACTAACTTGTGCAACTTCTCATAACCTAGTCGGTTTCTCACCTTAGTATGGACCAAAGCAAAAGTACTCCAATTACACTCACAACTGTTGGATGACACATTGTGACACAATTCGGAGAGCGTATTTCTACAATTCTTTCACTTCTCCATATTGCAACCACCATGCAGCTGCGAAAATGAATACACATCATTGAAGGAAAGTGAATTTACATTTCAATGTTAAAAAATGCTATTGTGTTCACTTACTTGGGTTAACTGTGGATGCTGCAAGACGTGCCATCGTTCCATCAAACATCCCTTTATTAGCACGAATAGCATGAATTCTTTCATTGCCAGCACGACATTATCAAGTGAGTCCGCCATCCTCCCTATTACATCTTGAAGTACATCGATATAGGCATTTGAGCTAAAGTTCAACTTGTAGTATGCTTCAGGATCAAGAGCAACAGCTGTATGTGAAAGACTACATTAGAATGCATAAAACTAACTAATTCTTAAATTCACAGAATTAACTTCTGATTACTGCAACCATCATTGTGTTCACCTCAAGATAACGAACCCTAGCAGATACCTTACTCATTTATTTCCCAAACTCATGTGTCCCCGACCCAAGATGAGATTCCATTAAGTGTGTAGAAGCCATCATCCTTGGTTTGAAACCAGAAATGGTTCCAACCTTTTGTTGATTAGCATACCGTAGCATGGTATATAATGGCCTGACTATATCTATGACCGACTTGAGTGAAGACCACCAAATAGGACTAGTCAATTTTTCCTCTACAAAATCATAGTCAGGATCTCTTCTCCAATCACAGTTCTTCCACAGTTCTGACACCATCCATTGACGAAATTTGTCTTTCCTATCCCAGAAACTCTGAAAAAATATGATCTGAGTTCCAAAGCGGGTGGCATTGGGTCGGATCAACTCCCCACCGATCATCTTCTTCATCTCATCGTGCAACCTATTATGGTTATATAAGAATCTGCAAATCCTCTTGACAACTCCAGCAACCTCTGGAAATTCACCAATGTCCTTCAACATGGTATTGATAGTGTGAGCGGCACATGGCTGCTAAAAGATATGAGGGTACTCGATTGTGAACTTGGAACATGCTTTTTTTGTAGTTCGATCCATTGTCTGTTACAATTTGCACAACCTGTTTGTGGCCAATCTCATCGACAACCACCTTCTCAATCTCTGAGTACATAAAATCTACATGGCAAAGAAAGATAACATAATTTGCAGTGCATGAAAAAGAAAGAGAACGTAAATAAATATCTTTCTTATTACCTGCATTCTGGATTTGCTTAGTTGCATTAATAGACATATGGAAGAACATACGCTCATCTCAATACACCATGAAATTAATGATGCTCATGGAGGTAGGTCCTGTCCATGAGTCGCACATGACAGTCACACCAAATTGATCCCAATCTTTTTTGAATTTATCAACATACAACTCCATCTCCATATAGTTGCCCTCCAAGTATACCCCATCAATTTATGTCCCTTTAGGGAGGCTCTCCACTGGACCTAACTCTTGAGACAATCTGAATGCCGCTCGAAAGTAAGGGCATTTGGCTTTCTGCCCTAGAATATCATTGGCATGAAACCATTTTGCCCAAGTTGTGCCCTGCCTTTCTTTAGACCCCTTGGCAAAGAAAACATCAATCCTCGGCTGGTAGGACTCTTTGCTAGGTGCTTTTTCCGGAGCAAGTGAGCCACTAGCACTTCTACGAGAAGAAGTGGCCCTTGCATTGCGAAACATTTCGTCAATCCTTCCACTGGAACAACTACCAGCACAACCACCACCACTGCCACTCCTAGAGTCATGCTCGAATGTGCCACCCAACCTCTCCACCGCATGCCGAATATGAGCATCTCTACGTGATTTTGCCAACGCCATCTTTAGTTGTTCATCCTCATCGCTAGGGACATCCACATCAACTACTTCCTTTTCCTCCATCATATCCATAAGTTCACGTTCTAATCTAAGATTACGCTTCCGTTGGGCACTTTTATTTTCCTGACCAATAATCCTACTCTTCCTCATTGCTCCCTGCACATCTCTCGACACATTTAAACATTTTACCACATCGGTTCCTAGCGCACCCAAATGCTCCCTTAGCCGGGTTGCACCTCCACCTTTCTTCAACATATTGCAATAACGACAAATGAAACCTTGCAAACCAACACGCGTGCCATGCGTCCATGGATCATTAATGTTTCCATCATTCATATGTTCTGCGTTTCCATGAAAAAAAAGAATTGAGTTCTCCTATTGATTTTACTACTTCAAGGCTTCAAGCTACACTGAGCATATAAAATACAAATTGAACATAATGACATGCAAATGATTTTAATTGGCACCGGGGAGATAAGTCACAAGAGTAGACAAAAATGACACAAGCTGAGAATTTGACCTTCTCCGGCAGCAGTAGGTAATGAATCTGCCGTCGCTCCCCGTCCAGTACGACCATCCATGCCATCACCGCCACCCGCCTCGCCGGCGTTGGGCCGCCGCCGCCCCACCGTGACGTGCGACCATGGCCCTCAATCAAGCCGCCGCCGCCATGTTGAAGGCTCGAAGGAAGAAGCTGCTGCTGCCTAGCCGAAGGCTCAAAGCTACTGTTTCGCCGCCGCCTCGTACTCCCGCGTTGCCGCCTGGTGCTCCCACTCCCATTGTTCCGCGCTGCAGGCTGCAGACCTGCAGCCCGCGCTGCCACCTGTGCTCCCATAGTCCCACTCCCGCGACCCGCCATCCCGGGCTGTGGGCGCGCCGCCTTGCCTGCCGCTAGGTGCTCTCCCACTGTCTCGGCCGCAAGCCGCAGCCTACAACTGCGACGTCGCCACGGCTCAGACTCCGCCGCTGCCGCTGTGCTCCCACTCCTACGAGGCCGTGACCTGCCGTCCCGCGCTGCAGGCGCGCCGCCTTGCCGGAGCCGAACCAGAGGATTTTGGAAATTGGGATTTTGGTAGCTAGATCACGTTGCCACCGGAGGCCGAGAGGTGATTGGGGAATGGGGGGAATGGGGTATAGGGCACGGAGTAGTAAGGCTGTAGGTGGGGTGGGCGGGATTGTGGGCCTTTTGGGCTGGTGGGGAGAAGCTAGGTCTTCGACAAAATTTAAATGGAGACGAATTATTTTGACAAAAGCCCCAGAATTCAAAAGTGAGCAAAACTTTTAAAATTTGGTGAAATTTTGATGAAATTTTTAACCCTGGAAGGCATGATAGTATGAACGTTAGGTACCGGTGGCTGATCTGCTGGAGCTGGTCTCGGATGCGGCGGTGTTGCCTCAGCACGGCGGCGACGTCGGTGTACTGGCTGAAGTCGCGCGCAAACCCCGTCATGCGCAGGATCTACAGGTAGCAGATGATTCGGAACAGCACGCACACCATGAAGAACATGGCCGTGCGGTATATCCACGACGCCATCTCGAGCGCGTACGCCGCGGTAGACCACCGCGGCGGAAAGGGCCGGTTCTCGTAGTACCAGAAGACCTTGTAGGCGGCGTCGGTGAGGAAGCAGTCAAGGAGGTGGAAGGAGCCGGCGAGATGGATTGTGTAGCCCGCGCGGACGTCCTGCGAGTCGTGCCGGAGGAGGTCCAGGTAGAGGAGCCGCCGCAGGCCTCAGCAGGGGACGAGGGAGGAGAGGGTGAGGTAGGCGAGCGCCGCGGACAGGGTGAGCGAGGCCTGCACCTGCGTGTCATAGGCGTGGTGCGGCAAGGCGATGTGCGTGGCCACGGGGACTGCCCCGGCCCCGGCAAAGCGATGTGCGCGGCCACGGGACTGCCCTGGCATGGACGACGAAGACGAGCCAAGAGGCGGCGGCGCTGGCGCCATCGGAGTGGTCGACGCACATCCACCAGAGGCATGATCGGAAGCTGCGGAGCTCGTCCCGCGCGTGCGACATGCACCGCGTGTACGACCCCCCTCCGCAGTAGTGGCGTTGACGCTGGCTCCGGCTCCGCGGCGGCAGCCGCTGGCGTGTCCGCCATCGCTGCGGTTTTCTTGGCCTTGTGCTCCTTCTCGGTCCTATTATTCTTTATGGCTTTCCTTTTACTGGTCGCCCTGGTGTTCAGGGAGGGTAATGCCGTAATGTGTGGCAAGATCTTTACTTATAATTCAGATTCAGAGACAGAAATAAAAACCGGGATAGAAATGGAGCGAGATGTCTCATTATGGTACCAAATCTTGTTGCTAGCTGCGACCAATCTAAAAAATTGGAAATATTTGTGGCTGTGAAATCTGTCATGAATGACATGTCTTATGCTATTTCTCTGTCTCCATTGATCAACTGACCATGAAATTACACGATCACAAAAAGAAGTACATCTACTGTATTTTCTCAGTGTTGCTACGTATCACCATTGCCATGCTCAAACAGTACGTAGCTGTAGATGTTCTTGCACGGTCGCACTCGGCGCAAGTAGAGGTGGGTATTGGGCCGGGTCACCGTCCAGCCCAAGCCAACTGTGCTTCGGGCCGCGTCGTGCTGTGCCGGTTCGGTCCGGTCACCCCGTTGTGTCATGCCGGCCCACCTCGTCTCTAGCCAGGCCCAGACACGGCCCAAAGCCCGTCGTGTCGGGGTCGTGCCGTGCCACCTTAAATAACTATAGATGGCGGAGGTGGCGATGGCGGCGGCGACCGCCATCTTCATTCCTCTCGTGTCCGCCTCATTAAAAACTTAGTTAAAATTGAATTAATTGGTAAAAACATGAGCATATAAATATTTCGGTGAAAAATTGAATTTTCTTGATATTTTAAAGATACAATGTTATCGTCTCGTTAAAAACCTTACGCCCTAGAGTGGAGTTCCCCGAGTAAGGAAAAGAGTACAGTAACAACATGCGTACATACTAACTACTCATCAATGTCGAGATCGTTCATGCGTTCGAGGTCAGCGTACGCCTGCACGATCTCAAGATCCTCCAGTTGATGCTGTTGCCGCTCTTTAGCCAATTCCTAGTCCTTGGCGCATGTGATTGCCTCCACCATCCTAGGCGCGAGGGATGATCTTCTTTCTTCAATTATTCTCTCTGCCATGTTGAGCGTTGCTTCTGAAGAGACAGTGGACACCGATGCCAGCAGAACATCCCGTGCGAAATGTGACAGCACAGGAAATATCGGCTTGTTGTTCTTCCACCACTCAAGCAAGTCTATCTTTCCACCAGAAAGATCATGATCGATGTTTACAAAATCATGCTTCAGGTAGTGGTTTAGCTATGCGATAGAATTCCACAAGGGGGTTGCCTAAGATTGAGATGACGAAGAACTGGACTTGCCCTTTAGCTTCTTCCACAAGTGGGATGTCAAGCTTTTCTTTCCTTGTTGCGGTTGTCGTGAGGCCTCTGATCTCGTGCTGCTGCCGAATTTGTCATGATACATGTGGAAAACACGAAAAAACCCCTCTTTGACATGTGCGAAAGCTTCTGAGTAATCAAGAACAAAGCATTCACATATTCCCTTCATACCGATCTGCAAACTTGGCAACTTTTTCATAGGATCAAAAATGATAGCAAAGCAATACATGTGTGAAATAGAACCAAAATATTTAATAAATTTTTCCTCCATTAGTGCGACAGCATGACCTAAAAGGGGATCATTCCTAGATTTGGTAATCTTATCTGCAATTAACCAAATAAATTCTATAACTAAGGGATAGGTAGGATAATAAACACAAGATATCATTTTTGTTGCATTATAAAAAGGTTTTAAAAACTCTCAAAAACGACTAGCAATCTGCCAATCTAATTATTAACTACAATTCATTGTCTTGAGAGTTAGCATTGACAAAAACGGATATGACATGTTCGTATCCTTGTAACTTCTTGAACATGATATAGGTCGAGTTCCACCTCACCTTCATGTCAAGACCAAATTTTCTTGGCTCCTTCCCATTGGTTTCGTAGTACTCCGCGAACCTGGCTGCCACTTGTGGGGAATTTGTGAAGTAGCGAACGACGTCGCGAACACTGTTCAAAAATCCACCAATCGCTTACATACCATCTTGAACAACAATGTTCAAGATATGACATACACATCTCTGGTGGAGAACATAACCACCAATATATGTTTGCAATCTTGGGGTGAGAATGTTTATAGTAGTTGTGTTCGTTGATGCGTTATGAAGAGTTATAGAAGTAATTTTATTGTCTATCTTAAAATCATCAAGTACGTGTAGTATACGCTCGACAATGGACTTTCCCGTGTGTGATTCGTTAATTACCTTAAACCCTATGACTTTCTTGTTTAGCTTGTAATTGTCATCTAAATAATGTGCTACAACACTAAGGTAGGCACTTCTCTAGTGTGATGATGTCCAAATATCTGAAGTTATAGCAAAAGAGAACTGAACTTGTAGGAATAGTTCTTTTAGCTCTGCTAGTTCCTTATGATACATTCGTAAAATATCAGATGTAGTGGTTCTCCTACTAACATGTTGGTACTGTTGGCAAAAACCGTGTTGGATCATTCTTTCAAACACACGACTTTCACCCATCCTAATCGGTTGATCTTCCGCAACAATATATATAGCAATTTTCTCACGGGCAGAAAGCGGGTTGTATACCCAAGTACTTACAGATCCATCGGACTCGAAGTTTAGCTGCGTTTGTACTCCTCTCCCTCGGCTTCGCGCCCCAATCTTGTGCAAGCATGCTTTCTAGTGTCGGTTCAAGTGCCTTGTCCCTGCAGTTGTACGAGTAGTTAATTTAGCTTGGTAATAATTACATATTGCAATATCTATCGTTTGGCTATCTTGGATTTCCTAGCTCCAAGTCATATGCTTCCAGCAATTCGCCTTCGTCCAAACCCACCAATGTTGTCGTCTGTGGACGCGGGAGAGAATTATGGAACCCCCATTGGCTCCGGACCACCCTGGTTCTCCTCGTAGCCCTCCATACCATCCATATGATGGTCATCCATGCCGCAGTCTCTCATGCTTGGCGAGAACTGGAGGCACTAACGGGAGTCGGAGCCGGAGGAGGACTAGGGGAGCGGTGGCGAGAGCTTACACTAGGTCGCCCTGATGCCCTTTTTATGCTCCAACTCCTCGGTAGCATACCGCTTGGGAGCTCCTTGGCGCTCTAACTCCTTGGTAGCATAATGGATAGATGGTGAATAAATAGGAGAGTAGATGTATGTTGAAGAAATAAGGAGAGTAAATGGATGATAAAGAAATGGGAGTGGATGGATGGTGAATAAATGAGTGTATGTATGGTGAATAAATGAGGTATGGTGAGTTGATTTTTATAGACACGGTGAGTTGCTCCCGAATGTTGCTCACAACGGTCACTCACCAGTCTCCCGAACGTTGCTCAGTCCCTCGATTGAAACGAAAGCCAAACATGCTCCCTCTCTCCCCCTTATCTTTCTTGACTCTCGGTTCTCCCCTCTCTCTCTCTCTATCTCCCCCAGCAGACCGCCTCTCTTGGTCTCTCACCCCCTCATCTCCTCCCTCCCGCCGTGGCCCGCCGTCCCGCGGGAGGCGACGAGGCCAAGGCGGGAGTCGCGAGGAGGCTGCAGGAGGTGACGAGGCCGAGGCGGAAGGCGCGAGGAGGCGGCAAGGGCCGAGGCGGAGCGCGCGAGGAGGCGGCGCGGAGTCGCGAGGAGGAAGCGCGCGCGGAGGCGACGAGGAGGCGGCGATGGGAGGCGACGAGGAGGCGGCGGCCTACTACGGCCCGGTTCTCGCCGCCGCCTCTGGCGCGCCCTCGCTCGGCTCTCGCCCACCGGCTCGGCCTTCGGCCGGGCGGCCGCTCGGCCCTCTCGCAAGATGGCACATGGCGGTGCTCGCGCCTCACCTCCTCCTCGCTCTCCTCTTCTCCGCGATGGCACATGGCGGCGGCGGGAGGCGACGAGGAGGCGGAGCGGCGGGGCGAAGGCCGCCAACGCCGACGTGCGGGCATGTTAGGGCGTGCGGGCCGGCCCGAGCACGGCACGCCACACCGGGCCGTGCTGTGCCGCCCGTCGTGCTGTCTTCTCAGGCCCAGCCCAACCCGCCGTCCGTGCCGTGCCAGCCTAGCCCAGCCCGCCACGTGGCATGCCTGGGCCGTGCTTGAGGCGTGCCGAGCCGGTCAGGCCTCGAACGGACACGGAATGAGCCGGTCAAACCTCGAACGAACACGGAATGACTCGGCCCGACTCCCACCTCTGGGAGCAAGTACCACCACCACAGCTTACAACAATCTCGCAATGTGTCCAAAGGCATTCGCCTACGTGTACACATCACGCGGCCATGTAACGAGCACTGAGATACTTACCGCCACGTTTATTTGTCCTTGGTTCTCTGCTACTGGACGAAATAGAAGTAGAAATCTGTTATCTGGTTGAAAGATTGACAGTGAGATACTACCATCGCACAGTGATCACGGTGCTAGCTCCAGTAGCATCAAAATTAAACTACCCCATCGGTGGTTGGCGGCTGCACAGTGCCTCCACCAGCTTGCCGAGAAAGAAACAGGAAAAGAAATGGAAAGAATCCGATGGAAAAGGAGAGGGAAAACGGGAAGAGGGTCATTTGCATTGCAAGCTAGTAACGCAGAGAGCTACAGTTGTCTGCATTATGAATACTTTTGAAGTGTTTGATCAACGACGGATGGTTAGGATTGGAATAGCTACACCGTAACTGCTACAGGACCCTATAAATCTGGACCATTCACATTCAATCAGCTGGCTAATATGAAAATGCAAATCATCGTTGCAGTTGCATTTACTTGCAAAGGATCCGAATCGGGGGAAAACCTGCTAAAGCTGTTGACCACGGCTTGGCGTGCATGGTGGCCACGTGACGGCCACTACACCAGCTTAAAGCCGGCCCGCTTTGCTTCTTTAGGTTTCTTTGTCTCCGCTTTTGGAATTGATTTAGGGAACATTAATCAAGACTATACATATTTAGGGAGTTTGGAACACATGTCGCTATGCTCTGGGAGCTGAATCTCTGAAGCAGAGACAGGTACTTCGCGTTGAGAGTTGGAAAAACTTCTCGCAGCATTCATGTAACCAGAGGGCACTTGTTAGAAGTGAAAGAAAGAATAGATTCTAAGGGAGTGATTGAGTGATCGACATGTAAGTTGGAGTGCTCCCTTCCCTCAAAAGTTCAAGTCTTAATTCTCGTATATGACAAGTTGACAACAGGTGTTGCTGTAATTATGACGTGTAGGTTACACGTAATGGCGACTATATGCTCCAAGATTACGGGCTTGTTTGGGAAGTCCATTTTCGACCGGGATTCATGTGGATAGACCGGAAATTTGAACTAAAATTCTGATCGATCTATGTGGATTAGCAGGAATTTGATCTCAACCAAATAAGACCCACGAAATATCATTGTCGCCTACGATTTAATAGGCGGCTATCCTCGTTTATAAATTTGACAAGCTAGCTAGCTGATCCCAATTAAGAATTCCATGGCAAAAGAGAAAGCAGCAAATTGGAGATGCCAAGTTGCTGCTGGTTAGGGACGGCATGATCCAAGCTAGCTAGCTAGCTACTCCCCCTTTCCGAGGGTTAAAAATTGCTCAATCAGAAAACCGAAAGGCGGCGGGCGCCTTTGATCGCTTTACAATTGTGCACCGTCCTCTTCTAGCGCATAGCACACTGCATTCGCACGCTAATTGCTCCGCATCATCTTACCACCCTCGCGTGCTGCAGCCTGCATTCGCAGAACGGGAGCACGCCAGAGCGCATCACGACACAAGATAGCTAGGAGAGAAGCAATGCAGCTTTTCTCCGGCCGGAGCAAGCTGCAGCAGAAGAGCAGCGGCGGAAGCGGTAAGAATCAAGCCGCCACGTCCACGGCGAAGGCGGCTTCGAGGGCGAGGCACAAGAGTGGCAAGTGCCGCGCGCTGTGCTGCGGCGCGTCCCGGCTCAGCGCCTCCTCGTCGGCGTCGTGCTCGTCCGTCGACGCGCCAGAGCAGCCCCCGAGCCCGCGCGGGCTGTCCACCATCGCCCACGGGATGGTCCAGGCGAGGCTCCAGTCCATGATCGACGCCGCCGGCCGGCAGTCGGCGCGCCCAGGGACGGAGCTGGCGGAGCGCCGCCGCCGACCTTGCGGGTGCTCGTGCGCCTGCGGCGGCGGCGGCGGCGGCTACTACGAGAAGAGCGCCCCCTGCAAGAGGAAGCCGTGCGTCGTGTTGATCGCGGTGGACAGGAGGACGTACGCCCCCCGGGAGGAGTTCCGGCGGTCCATTGCGGAGGTGATCACGGCGAAGCGGATGGCCGAGCCGGCGGAGCTGCGCGCGCTGCTCAACTGCTACGTGTCCGTGAACGCGCGGGAGCACCGCGCCACCATCCTCGAGGCTTTCCACGAGGCTTGCTCCGGCCTCTTCTCTTCTTGCAAGGGTTGAAGCTATAGCTTGAAAATCTGTTGGCGTGCGGCGGTGCGGGTGTGCATCGGCCGTCCTACTCCTAAGTACTATTATCGGCAAGTGTAATTGTATTATTGTAGAGCGTAATAAGTATAGTTCTCTTCCCTCTAATTCGTTGAAAGAATGGTAATTGCAATAGTGTGCTCAAGCATGATGTGCCTGCTGTCTTGGGCAATTTGCCATGTACATATTTCATATTTGGTTACTTTGATTTGAAACCTTTTCTGGGTTCAGATGTGGAGTTCAGCACTACTCCTCCTACATAATAAGTGCAGGATCAACATTGATGTTCCTGTATTGTTCTTTTGTGGTTGAATTTACCGTGCTATGATATGGCGCGAGAAACTCTGGAATTTATAGAGTTGCTTTTGTTCTTGGAATAGGCATAAACTTTTGCGTGTCTTGAAATAAATATATGCGGTAAACGGTTTCCTTTCATGAGCAAACAAGTCTTACGGTCGTTGAAATATTTTTAAGCAAAACATCATTTAAATGTGAGCAATGGAAATCTTACACCCTGTCTGTCTATCTGTCTGTCTGCCTAGAATTGAATTTAATTCATTTAAGGAAAACGTCCATTTTTCAATCCTCGCCTATAGCATTGGTCCGATTTTCAATTTCTGACTTCAAAACCGTCCAAAATAGGACCACAAACTATAAAAATCAAGTTACTTGACTCCCTTTAACCCATTCCATGACGGTTTTGACATGACCTGGCGTCCACGTGGACCGATTTTGCTGACATAGCATCCTTGATGGCAAAAGTAAAATAAAAAAATAAAAACAAGTGTGGCCCACCAGTCATCGTCACCCCTTCTTCCTCATCTATCTCAAGCCACCTCATCTCCTCTCTCTTTTGCGCTAATGGCTGGGCAAACTGGGCTAAACTCAATTCGCCGCCCTCAGGGGCTCGTCGCGGGTCGCGGGACCTCTCCTCCGCCTCTATCACATCTTCATTTCCATTAACTATCTCAAGAAAACCATTGCCCCAATCTGACTCCATTGATGCGGGAGCTACGACGTTGGCTAGATCAAGGTGCATGTTGGGCAGTGTCAAGAACAAAGATGATAAGGTGGTCACAGATGAGAGGAAGGTTTGCTTCGGTAAGATCATCAATCCAAAGCATTCTACTCTTTACTTCCTTGATTCATCTAAGCATAATAATTTGTTAGTGTCCTGAGCCACGACCGTGAAGACGCCATGCCGCCCTCCACCTATAGCCTTGTGCCGCCCAGTGAGCTAATCTCAAAACTGTCCGTGTCACATCGTGTTCCACCACCTCCCCCCTTATATCCCGAAATTAATTTGAGTTTCATGCCCACAGCTTCCCGTAATCAAAGTTCTTCTTCTCCGGTGTTGTCGAGCTTCTCCGCAGTGGTTCGTCGCGAATGGTGAGAATTTGTCTGATTCCTTTGTACATGATCATATTACCTTCTACCATATTGTCATCGCCTCCATGACCCGACCACCATTGTCACCCGCCTCCGTCACCTACCTAACACAGTGCGCCTGTGACCAAACCACCACCACCATGAGGTTCCTTATGTCGCAATCATTCTGTTTTGCCCCTCACCTATGGCTTGCCACCACTCTGTCACCGGGGCCGTGCCCAGCTCGCTACCTCGTATAGCTTATGGCTTGCCACCACTCTGTCACCGGGGCTGTACCCAGCTCGCTGCCTCATATAGCTTCCCCTATCTGTTGTTCTCCTTGCAAGGAAGGGAGGAGATAGGGCTGGCATGTAGGCCCTATTGGGCCATGTATGAAAATTTAGTTATTTTTTATTATTCTATTGCTGATTAGGATGCTACTTAAGCCAAACCCAGTGACATGACCGCCAACATGGCGAAAAACTCTTATGAAGCCAACTTAGGGTTGAAAAGTGATCAATTTTGATCATCGAAGGGTGACATGTAACTGGTTTCGAAGTTGGAGGCTGGAAATCGGACAGAGGTCATAGTTCAATGTTGTAAAATAGATTTTTTCCTTCATTTAATTGGATTCCAAATCCTATTCTAGTTTAATTTGAATTTAATTCAAGCCAATTCAATATCCATTTTTTTTGCTTGGGTGTCATTTGGAATTCTACAAGACTATGGGGCCCACTTGTGCATCTAGGTTCGCCAATGTACACAAAATAGCTTAACTACACGCAAAATCATCTCCGACAAATTTCAGACAATTTTGTGAAAAATATAGTGTGAACGTGAGGTTGAATTTTCAAATACGAAACTTTTACGAAATCATTCTCTATTAGGTTGTGGGGGCCACCTGTGCACCTAGGCCCACCAATGTGCACAAATTAGCTTTTCTACACAATGAATCATAGGTTGAACTTACAAATACAAAACTTTTATAAAATCATTATCTATTAGGTTGTGGGGGCCACCTGTGCACCTAGGCCCGCCAATGTGCACAAATTAACTTCCCTACACAATGAATCATCACCAATAAATTTCAATCGATTTTGTGAAAATTTTATTGTATGAACACGATGATGAAATTTCAAATACCAAACTTTTACTTAATTTTGTAGAGTGAATTCTAGATAAATGCCATGGTGTAAAATAATAATTGCTTCTAGCTCTATCACGCCTCTTGGAATTCGTTTGGAATCAATATTTCAATTCTAGGTGGCAGCCAAATAGTTACATCCTTAGAGTTAAATTACAATATCACAATTGTAGGGCCAATACCGGGGAGCCAAATAGGGTGTAAATGTTTTTTATTGATATAAATTGGAAAAGAGCTAGGACAAGTTTCACATGTATCACTTCCATGATATATTCGTGATTAGGGCCAAGGACGGGCCCAACCATCGGGCAATGTTGGACAGCCACCCGAGGTAGCCCGCGCCGTCGATACCCCTCCCGGGCACCGATACCCCCTTCCCCCTTCGCCATGGACATCACTGAGTTCTTATGTTGTGTCGAGGAGATGAGGACTCGAGGAGGAAGAAGTCGCTATGATGGGCTACCTGGCGTCTGGCGAGATGGCACCAGTGCATCAAGAGGCCCACTGCTAGCCCATCATGCCACAGGCCCAAAACCCATAGGTCAAGACTTCCCAGTCTCCCCAAATTCCAACCCTAGGTCATTTGGAATTGGAGGCAGCGCGGATGGGCGACGCAGGGCTAATGTGGCGCATGGTTGTAACATCCCAATTTTCAGAGCTTTAAAAATCTTTTAAATATTGGTAGCAAGAGAATTTACCATTTGGATTATTTGAATATTATTTTAAAAAGCTTAATATGGACTTTAAGGACAAATTGATTTAATGTGCTTAATCCCAACATCAACAATTGTCAAAACTATTTTATTTAGATTCTATATGCTTGGATATATTTTATAGAATTTTCTGGAATTTTTCCAAAGTCATTTGCTATTTTCTAATTGCTATTTGCATTTTCTGGATTTATTTAAAAGAAAAACCTATTTTAATCCTTCGGAACAGTGCTGGGCCAAAGCCCAACACTATTCCAGCCCGCTCCACTCAGTAGTTGGATCGCTGATCGCCCATCGCCCGCCGCCGCCTGCTGCCTCGCCTTGCCCCGTTGGATTGTCGCCGCGTGGGCGCCCGCTGATCTCGCTCGTTCGCTCGCGCGCTCGCTCTGCTGTTGGATCGCCATCGCACGCTCGCTCACACCGCCGCTGCCGCCGCCAGTGGGACCGCGATCGAAGTCGTCTGCTCCGTTGTCTTCTTCTCCATGCCGCGCCAAGGCCCGCCATTTTTCGGACCTCGAGCTTCGTCCGACAATTGCGCAACGGCCCGATTTTGTGCACTGACAACGCCTCGAAGCCTTATCTCTCCCGCACTGTTCGGTTATTTTAAACTTCCAAATCGGATTCAATCTCCGAGAATCGAGGATTTCAAAATCCAAACCGCTTTGACCCGATTTGGGGATTTCCAAATCCGGCGTTCTCCGAGTCTATAAATACCCTCCTAGCACCGCTCGACCTCCGCAACCCTAAACCGCCACTCGCCGCCCGACGCTCTAGCGCCGCATTGCAAGCTTTAGGGTTTTCGGCGAACTTCTTCTCCGGTGGATTGCGCCGTCATCATCATCGCCTTGCTCCACCGATCGCACCATTATGATCGCAAGTCTCAGCTACCTCGTGCGCACCTCCTCGTCGCCGAGCATTGCCGAGCGTCCGTCCGACAAAACCCGAGTCTTCACCGCCGCTTCCTCGCCGTCGGCCATCTCCGTCAACCCTGTGTGCTCAAACCGGTGCCCATGTGTGCGCATTAACCTCCTCTACACGTTGATACCACTCACCGCCGGCAAGAGCCGCTGTCACGGTGACTATCGGTCCCGAAGCGCCCGCGCCGCCGTTGTCGCAACTCGCCGGCCTTGTTGTCGGCCGGCTTCTTTGGTGTGGCGGCCGCGTGGCGCCAGATCGGCGCCAAAGACGCTGCGTCGTCTTGGCCCCACCGCGCAGATCTCTCTCTGTTCGTGCACTCGGTCCATCGTGAACCGAGACCGATATGTGGGTCCCACATGTCGATTTATATTTAAATTTAATTCTTTTTCCGGAAATTTCTACCGACGCAAGCATTGCGCAATAATCCGATTTTCCTTTATAAAATAATTCGGGAAATTCGAGAAAATCCAAATTAGGGTTTAATTGATTTTCAAATCTTCCAAAGCCCATATCTTTTGCATCCGAAGTCCATTTGAGCCCATTCAAATTTGTAAATTTATATAAAATTAAGATCTATTTAATGGTGAATTTTATTTAATTTTTGGAGTTTGTTTTGCCTCTATTATTTATTTGTTTTGTTTCTTTTGTCTCGTTTCATGAGTAGACGTCGATACTTTGGGAATTTTGCGTAAGAAGGAGCACCTCAAGACCAAGACCAATATCTAGATCTATTCCAAGGCAAGTTATACCTTTGATCATTTTGAACCCGTTTTCAAACTACTTTGTTTCAATGTATTGCATTCTATTTCAAGTATTTATTTAAATGCTTTTGGGTGTAGTTATTAATCCAAATTGTTATGCCACCTTGTCCATTGTATGCCATGATCTTTTGTCACCCTAGGTTGATTAATTATTAGTTGGTATTATTGTAGCACCAACGTGGGTTGGTTAGATACGATTAGATCGCTTAGCCATGCCACGAGTCATCATTTCATGTGAGAGTTGCAATTATAAATTTGACTAAGTGATTATGGAACGTGTGATGAATCTGTGTGTCTTTGTGTCTTTGTTACTCGTTGATGGCATGTGTTGCACTTAATCAACAGGTGGGAAAAGATTTAGACCGAGGCAAGTGGTGGATTCTGTGTGAATGGTGGAACTGTGATATAAACTTTGTGATTTGGGTTAAAATCGAAAGTCTTGCCTTGGTCAATTAAGGACTTAACTTTGTGCGCCATTGAACTGGGCCTTCTTGCACGACCACATGCCTAGTATGGGTGGGCCTAACTTAGTAAGTTATGGAGTCTTGACATTGACAACTCAAAGTTGTATTTAAGCTATGTGATGGGTTGGAGGTGTGATATGTCACATCGCGGGACGATTCATTGATCCCCGTCCAATGGTGTGTGTCGCTCCAAGGGTGTGTGTACAAATTGACGGCATAAAGCACACCAGAGTGTCATTGTTTGAGATGAAGTCTCCAAAGGTTTTGTTGTGATCAACTCGATCCGGTTGGTTTCATCGTGTGGGTAAAGTGTACAACCTCCGCAGAGTGTTTAAACCAATCTATTCGAATAGCCGCGTCCTCGGTTATGGACATGCTCTGAATTTCACACGAGGGGTAGATTTTCATAAAACAATTGGGAAGGATCACCGTGTGAGATAACTTGTTGGTGTGTGAAAGAACTTGATTAGACTGTGTGTCCTTTGTGAAATCAATTGTTAACTTATTATTGTCTATTTGTTTTGAATTATGCTTTCAATCTATTATTTGTATTCAATTGCAAATGTTGCATTTCTGCAAAATAACCACAGAAGCCATTTCTTTGGAATAAGCCATCATGTATAAATGCATTCTGTGGTATGACTTGCAGTAGCGGTGTGTACTCACTCTTGCTAAACAAATCAATGAAGTGGAGGAGTCGTCACCGCTTTTGAAGAAGAGTTCTACGAAGGTTGAACGTTAGGGTCTTGATCGATCGGCTGCTCTGTGGTAAATTGATGGGAGCCACCGGAGTTTATTTCGTTTCCGCTGCAGTTTATTTCTTTATTGTCAGCCTTGCATGGCTTAATAAATGTAAAACTCGACCGTAAGGTCCCAACAGTTATTTGTTATTTAAATGTACTCGTTTATTCTTATATTCGTTGTATGGATGTGATATTTCATCAATGTTGACACTGTGTGCACTAGCGTGATCCTGGACTAGTGCAGAATACACAGAGGGTCCAGATTTGCATATTTTTGGGTCCCGACAATGGTAGCGACACACCAGCGCGGTGGCGTCGGCCGTTGGCTACTCGGTTGAGAGGGGCGCAACTCTTGGCGGTCGACGCGATCCACTGGAAAGGGGGTGAGTGCGCAGACGCGAGCCAACCATGGGGTGTGTCCGCTGAGCGGCTCATCGCCGGCAAGTAGCATTGTGGTTTGCGGCCTGTGGAGAGGAGGCGAGGTGGGAGGCCGGCGTGATCCAATGGAGAGGGGGGGGGGCGCTACCCGTGAGCGGCGAGCCAACACTGGGGCGCGGACGTCGAGTGGCATGACGCTGACAAGTAACACTGTGGGTTGCGGACAGGAGGCGAGGTGGGCGATCGGGGCCAGTCGCTAGAAATCGGGATGACTTCTACTCAAAATGCCAATTCCAAATCCAAAGGCAAAGGTAAGAAACTAAGCAAGGCTTGAAGGCTGCAAGGGGAATTGAAGAATTTACTAAAATTCCATTAGAGTGATTGGTTGATTACTTGATTTGCTAGGTTTGAAGAGCTATTTTGCCATTGCGTCGTGCGGCTCAACCCCAAGTACCAGTGCCGGTAGAAATACTGTTGTTGCTACAGAAGAGCAAATACTAGTTGAAGTTGGCAATGTTGAAACTGTAGTTCATTAAGTTAGCATTGCTCCTACCGGTGGCAACAACTTCAGTTGCAAGAGTCTTTTCAGCTATGAATATAATTAAGACCGATTTGTGCAATAAACTATCTGATGAATGGCTCGATGACCTGATAATGTGTTACATCGAATGAGAGATATTTAAAGGACTTGATTGTGGTAGAATTAAAAAACGATATCAAGACATGAAATCTCGGAGAATGAAATTGCCTCGGCCTCCCAGACGTAATTAGTGCTTTAGTGGTATGTCTTTCTGTTTGTTAATGTTCAATGACTTTTATGATTTATGATAAATTAATTTGAATATTCATTATCCATCAACTTTTGATAGGTTGTTACTAGTATGTCCAATAATTTAGTATTTTGATGGCAAATTATTAGGTAAACTTGATTGATGAGGTACATCTATATTTTACCTATCTCTGTAGGTTCATACGATGCGGATTATAATTTTGAGTTCTATTTAGTATCATATGCTCTATTTACTGTAATTGTAAGTGTATCATGTATATCTTACTTTGTTATCGGATAACATTATTGGTTTGTTTTGTCTGACCTAAATTTTAATCATAGGTTGCCACTACTGATTAGGGCGTACATTTTGATCAGAAAGGACGGAACATGATTAAGCAGTAGGGTGAGCATGACTAATCTAGTGTCTTATCATTACGACATGCTTTATTCCTTGCTTTTGTACTTGTATTTCCTGTACGACGGGCTGACGCTGCATGCTAAAGATTGTCGGCCTCGTGGAGTTTATCTACTGTTTTTGTGGGCAAGGTGGATTACTTCGTCGAACCCCCACCCCTGGATCAAGCTAATCCATCTCTACACCTGCTTTTTGATCAAGCTAGTGGATGGACATTCCCTTCAGTTCTACACAAGACCTGACAATTTGTCCACTCAGGCTGAGCCGGCCCTTGGCTTGGATCCTTTTGGGCCGGAAAACCCAGGCCTAGGCCTAGCCCAGGTCGACTGTGTGGTGGATAGGGAATTTCCAAGGTAGGCTTTGAGCTGAGCCATGCCAAGCCCGTCTGAAGTGGACCTGGGCCAAACCCGGTGATGTGGCCACCACTACTAAACTTATTTCAGTTAGTATCATAGCTTCGCCAGAAGGTTCGATCTGCATCGGTGCAGGGTGTAATGTAACATCTCAATTTTTGAAGTCTTTTAAAATAAAAAAATATGATTTTTTTGAATTAATTAAATTTTAATTTTAATTTTCAGAAATTTAAATAATTTAATGTGAATAAATCAAACATAATTTTTGACTTCTTTTAAAATAAAAATAATCATTTGATTTTTTTTGAATTAATTAAATTTTAATTTGAATTTTTAGAAATTTAAATAATTTAATGTGAATAAACCAAACATCAATTACATTCAAAACCTAGTTATTTTAGTTCCTCTTGTTTTAAGAGTATTTTCTGGATTTTTCGAGTTCATTTTCTATTTCCTTGATCTCGATTTGATTTATCTCCTTTTATGAAATTCAAAAATCTATTCCTTTTTCGGAAATTCCAGTGGGTTGATTTCCTTTTTATCTCTCTGGTCTGCGTTGGCCCAACTCTTCGGCTCAACCCACTCCGACGTCGCTAGCTCGGTCCGCTTCGCCTAGCCCGAGACTCTAACGAGTGGGTTCCACCTATCAGCTAGTCATGTGCGTCTTCCTCCCAGTCTCCTTCTCCCGCACGACGCTGTCACCGTTTTTGCCGCAGACTCTTCCTCCCCACGGTATTTAAAGCTGCACAGCCCTTGGTTTCGACCTCCCGTCGTGAGCTTCCTTTGTCGGTTTTGTCGCTGCCTCGCCGCATTAGTTCACCGAAGTTGAGGAAGTCGTCGCCGCCATTGAAGTCGAGAAGAAGCTCGCCGATCCACCGCTCCGTCGAGTTTCCACTTGAGAGAACCACATCATGGCGTGTTCTCGGGAGCCCTTATCCACTTCCCTCAAACCATCGGGCTGGAGAAGCTGCAAGTAAGGAGATCGGGCGCTTGTTCTTCGAGTGTGGCCGTGCGTCGTCGCTGTCTGATTCCACCACCACCAGCGAGCCTACGCTTCCATCTTCTCCACCACCACCTTCCCCGTCTCCTTGCGGACCCCGTGCGCACTTTCATGTCTCCGTCGTCGTCGTGAACCAATCTAGCGTCCTTGCCTTCCTCTTCACCGTCGGCGATTACCGTCGAACCTCGTCGCCGCATCTGCGTCATCACCTTCACTGCATCCCCTTCCCTCCGTTGCAACCCTCCGCTGGCTCCACTATGCCACACCGCCGCTGAAGACACTCGGTCCCCGTCGTTGTCGTGGCAGCCGCGTCACCGCAACCTCTTCGCTACCGAGCCCCGCAACGCCGCGTGTTTGCCCTGTGGCCGCACGTGTGGCACGACCTCGATCCAAACCCTAGATCCAGACCTTGCACCTAGTTCACCATGAACCAAGTCGCCAACAAGCCTACCCCACCTGTCAGCTCTTGTTCTGTAGACCCGGTACACTGTGGACCGCAAACCTTTTGTGGACCGAGTCCATAGACCATGGACCCATTTGTTAGCCTCTGATCTTTTTAAAAATCCCAAAAAATAAATATTTCGTAATATTCCGTAGGACCCACCTGTTAGCTGTAGTAACCTCTCTTCTATTTCTATTTCTTGATTTTTCTCTCCCGTTGAATCTTCCGAAAGCCCGTTCTCCTTCATCTTAAGTCCGATTCAGCTCGTTCAAGTTTGTAAATTCATCTAAAATCAAGTTATTTCTTCCAATGATGCTTTTGTTAATTTTGGATTTTATTTTAAATTTATTTATTATTTATTTGTGTCTTGTTCGTTTTCTCTTTGTCTTTTAGACAATGATTTCCAAGGAGCGGGATCAGGATTTGTAGACCAGTGTGTGGTAACTGAGCAAGGCCAAGGCAAGTTATAGTCTTTTAATTATATTGAATCTATGTTTTGCAAAATATATTTTATTTACATATCAACAAGCATGCCACTTTTATATCAACTGTTTCTGGGAGTAGTTAATCACCTATTTATCGTTATGTCACCTTGATTATCTTGAATGCCATGTGTCCATTGTCACCATAGGATGATCATTATTAGTTGGACAAAGTTGTACGACCAGCATGGGTTGTTATAGATATGCTTAGTCATGCTTAATTATACGATGGGTTGTTCTTGACATGATCAATGATATTAATTTGACTTATGGAGATATGAAATTCGCAGTGCGATGCCACTATTGTAAAAGTTATGCCATAGCAGAGATTATCATTGGTGTTGGTTAAACAAAATAGTTTCATGCTCAGGCGAGTGATCATGCAGTAAAGGGGTTGTCGTTCGCACATTGGGATGAGACAGTATCGATGAATATTAAGGACTTAATCTTGTTCGCCATTGAACTGTGCCATATCGTACAACCACATATTCAGTATGTGATGGATCTGGTGATTACTTTGCAATATCCTAACCTTGGAACTACCAAGTGGTGGTGTGAGTTCCGGGATGGATGTAGACTCACATGGCTCAAGAGGGGGTCCCTGTCTGGGCGCGATGCCATTTGGTGTTGAAACCTTAGCGGGTAGGACTGAGTTGAGACAGAGCATTATAAAGGTCTTGTAATGATTGCTTAATCGCATACCTCGGTATGACGAGTCATGGAAGATATGATGAATTGATTGTATCTTATGGGTAAAGTTATACAATCTTTGTAGAGTGTAAAACTATTCGAATAACGGTGTCCCTAGTTATGGACAATGTCTGAGATTTCACACGAGGTATAGAGTTTTCATAAAATATGTGGATGGTGGAATGGTTGGAAGGTGAATGGGATGTTCACTTGGTGGTTTGGTTGAGAAGTGAATGTGAGGTTCACTAGTTGTTTCAAAGTAATTGATTACTTTATTTATTATATGTTTTCAAATATGTTTTATAATCTATTTGCTGTATTTACTGTCAACACTTTCTTTCTATAAAAGAACCATATGGATATTCCTTTGTTCAAGCCTTGCATGAATATTAATTGTATATTGTTCCCTACGGCTTGCTGAGTACTTTATGTACCCACGACTTTAAACATTGTTGCTTAGTTGAAAAATGACGAGTTAATCAAGAGTTCTACGATGAGTACTTTGAAGACTTTGCATACTGATATGTGTTTGCCACTCGATTGTATGTGGGCATGTCGAATGACCACCACAAGTTATTAATTTCCGCTGCAAGAGTTTTATTTATTTCTTAAGCTCTGCGTGGTAAGTTAAGTAAACAATGACTGTACGTACGGGTGAAAATGGATCGGATAGTTTCCAACTGATCCAGACGGAAACATATTCGGATTTTCCCGGATTGGATTTTTCTCAAATAAATCTCGGATCAGAAATGAATACATATTTTTTTTGTTAGAAAAGAATACAGATACAGTAGCCCTGCTATCCATCAGATACGAATACAAATACGGATTATCTAGAAAGCACGAAGGCCGGATATCCGAATTCCGGCCCAAAAGATAAAAGGATATTTTAATTAATTTACGAATTTTAGAAAATGCAACAAATCAAACGACCTTTTAGAAAATAGCAAATAGAGTTAAAAAATTATAGAAAAAATCACAGAAATTCCTTTAATTTTTTTGAAATTAATAAAATTAATTTGAATTTAAAGTTGGTTTTTATTGTTGCACATAAATTATTTTTAATTTATGGAAAATAAGAAAACCTTTTTAAAATACAAAAAATTCAAGAAATTAATTAAAATTTCCTTTTTCACTTAAATCAATAAAATCCCATAAAACTGAATAAATTTTATTTGTGACATTAAAAACTAGGAAAATAAATAATGGACTTTATTTTATTGTTTTCTTTCTTTTAACCAGGAAAACTCTTTTAAATATAAGAAAATCCAATAAAATAATAAATTTATTAATTTTATATTTGGTAACATACTTTGGGATGTTACAGTCATTTACGTATATATTAACCATCCAGCCTGATCAATGTTAGTGTGAATTAAGTTTTACTTATGTGATGAATTAAGTGTGAATTTGTGATGACTTGTGACTTTGTGAGTTATTACTTATGAGCTAAATATGATAAACTAAGTGTTATGTTTGTGATGAACTAGTTAATACAGCTTGCTAATGACAATGTTATGTATGGTTGCTGAAAATATGAACAATTCATGAATGTTTGCATCAAATAAACTAGTTATATATTTTTGTTAATTTCTGGCATACAATTTAAGGGGTTTTTGTGTTCTGAAAAATATCTGCGATCGTATTCGTTTCGATTCGTATTCATTGTGTATTCGTATTCGATATTATTCATATATGTATTTGTATATGGGGTATTCGTATTCGTATCTAGATCTGAAAAAAAAATATAAAAACAAATATGGTAAAGCCATTATCCATCCGTATTCGATCAGTTTTCAACCCTAACCGTAAGGTCCAGTTGTCACTATTTAATAGTAATTTGCTACATTCTTAGTTATTCGTTGAACGAGTGATATTTCGTCGGTGTTGTCACTGTCTGAGCTATCTACTAGTCATAGGACTAGTTCAGAATACACAAAGGGTTTCAGATATAGAAATCCGAATCCTGGTAGCTGAGCACCGTCTACACTCGGCGAAGGCTGTGAGAGTAGACCCCTATCATCGTTGTCAGACTGTACGACGAGGGTGTGAAGGATGATCAACTGCACAGGGCCCCCATTAATTAAGGGGCCATTTTCAGCCTAAGTGTGATAACCCGAACAATTAAACTAAGCTAAGCAACGATAAGTAATAATTAGCAGGGAAATAAAATTCTTTTAAATAAGAACACAAAATAATCTCATATTGTTAACGAACATATCGCGAAACAAACTAATGCGAGATAATACTGTCAAGATTTCATCAACAGAATTTACGATATAAATATTGCAAAGAGAATAAATCATCAATATAATTTCAGAGTCATTTACAAGAATCCATTACAAGTAAAAGTAATATTAATATAACCCAGGATTAACATAAAAGGGTTTATTACACGCAAAGGTAAAATACTACAACATGAGGATTAATTACAAGCCCAAATAAAACATTAATTACAAGCACATGTTAATTACAAGAATTATTTACAACCGATCCAATAAGGATCACAACACAAGTACATTACAAAAGAGAATAATAAAATATTGCCTGGCATGTCAAGGAGACCTCCTTGCAATCCTGTCCATATGTCGCCAGCCACTGAATCCTTTCTTCGACCCAATCCTAAACACTACTCACTGAAGAGATACAGGTATGCTATGCTAGCTGGTAATTTAAAAATTATATCACGTAAACCAAGAAGCCAAGCAAGTAGAAGATCACAGATCGTTACCACTGGACACGCAGTGTAGCGGAAGATGAGTTGGTGTAGCCTGATCCAATGTAGAACGCATCGATGTAGATGTCATAGTCGATCGTCCAACATAGTCGATAGATCATCCAGCGTCCTCCTCTCCGATCGTCTCCTCCTGCAAACAATCACTTTCCTTGTGAAGTCGTGGATCGTCCTCGAGCGCAACAGCAACCGCCGTAGCGCCTCTACGGTAACCACACATCTAGAGAAGGAACGTCGTACACCGGTGTACTACCAACTCGCACAGCAGGGTTCTTTGGAGAATACGGCGGCTAGGGTTTTGGTGGAGCAACTCACGTATATCGTTGCTTCCCAATAGCCTCAAGCATCTCCTTGTATAAAGCCCATGACGGATCCTATCCGAACACGTTTGTTTGAACCCGTTAAGTGTGTGACCCTGTAGGTTCATGCATAATCGGTTGTGACTCGAAAACCTTTTTTTGACCACGAGTCGTTAGCAGTTCCTAGCAGGACATAACGATTCCTAAATACACACAAATTATATCGTACGAACCTTAATGTAATATGATCTACGACCAGGTCGTTATGGCTTATGACTAGCTCGTATCTCTATACGATTGAAGAATCTAGACCCGCCATTATGAGTTAATGGAGTATTTTAGTGATTAATGACAATTATATATGTGAGACTAACACTTTTATTGATACCTATTGTGTAGTCTTATTTGGATATAAAGGTGAAAATCATGAAGGTATGCATTCGACATCATATTCTTATACATTATTGCATTCATCGGATCCAAAATATAGGTTGAACTCTACCAAAAGTCTAACTTGAATATGTGCTTATGTTCTTATTACACATTTGTGTATGCACACATATAGGGGGAGTTCACTCTATGTTTTATGGTTTCATTAGTATTGATCCATATTTCTTTATCTACATATATTAACGATCTCTACTTTGAAACATATTCCTTGAGTATATAAAACTTGTGTTGTTCATATATACTTATATTTATCTACATTCAATTATTTGCAATTGAAATTGTTATCATCAATTACCAAAGAGGGAAAGATTGAAATACCTTGTCCCACCATTATTAGTTAATAGTATGTTGTGGTAATTAATGATAATCATATTATGGAACTAATATTTTTCATGAATTAGATGAATAGGTTATGTTCCATGATGACGACGACTTTGGATGACGTCATGAGTTGATCATCATCAAGTAAAGACTCGGGATGAAGAAAATCACCATGTGTTGATGGTGTTCAAGTCAAGATCCCGAAGTATAGAAGATCATCATGTGTTGATGATATTGAAGTCAAGAGCTTGAAGTAAAGGAAATCATCATGTGTTGATGCGTATGAAGATCTTGAAGAAAAGGAAATCATTGTGTGTCGATGATGTTCAAGAAGAGGAGATGATCATGAGTTGATCATCAAGTCAAGAGAAGACCCATCATGTGTTGATGGAGGTCAAGTGAAAGAGTGCATCATGGGTGGATGCACACTCAAGTCAAGAAGTTGAAGTAAAGGAAATCATCTTGTGTTGATGATTATCAAGTCAATGACTCAGACCTAAAGTGAAGATGTACGTTATCAAGCTTCAAGAAGATGCTGAAGGCAAATGTATGACTAGCTAGGGTTAAGGATGTGTTCCTAGTCTTTTACCGGTGTTGGTGTTTGGTTGGAGACCGGATTGTTAGTATAGATTGTCGTACTATTAAGAGGGGTCTTGATTAGCAGCATGAGTTAGTCATGTGTTGATAGCTCATTGTGTTTACTCTAGCTCATCTATGCATGGTGCTATTATTTGCGAACGTGTTTTGCAAATAGACGAGACTTGTGCATTTAATCTATGTAGCATGAGACTATAATTTGTAAGTGTGTTTTACAAATGGTTGAGTCCATGCACCCTATCCTTGTGGCATGACGCTATTGTTTGCGAATGTGTTTTGCAAATAGTTGAGTCTCATGCACAATCCTTGTAGCATGTGACTTTAGTTTGCGAATGTGTTTTGCAAATAGCTTAAGTCTATGTACCTTATTCCTTGTGGTGTTGATTCTAAAAGTTGGCAAATGTGTTTTGCAACTTATTGAGAATCTTGCCTTTAACTCTTGTGTTCATCGCTCATCAATTGGCAAATGTGTTTTACAAATTGAGTTTATTTTGAAAGACAACTAAGCTTTTTGAGGATAATCGGTTGTACCTACGTTCTGTGGGTGGTACTACCGCTCAGCGGTATGACCGGTAGTTGGTGCGGTACTATCGCAACCCGGTCGGACCAAAGATGAGTTGGCGGTACATGTTTTCCAGAGAGACATTTTTTGGAGTTTATTTGCTCTCTTGGAAGTGCGGTAGTACCGGAGTTCATTGAGCGGAACTACCGCAGCCCGGTAAGACTGAAAAGTGAACGGCGGTGTGTTGTTTCCAGATAGGCCCGGTTTTGGACCTCTACGGGAAGCGGTAATACCACCCTTATGTTTCGGTATGACCGGATGGCGGAACTACCGCATGATCAACATCGGTAGTACCGCGCCGCATTTCCAACGGCTAGTTCTGAGGTCTGTTATATCCGTTACTGTGCGTCAGTGGAGGTGCGGTAGTACCGATAGATGAACAACGGTACTACTGTCCATGCTGATTTTTTCAACATTTTTTTCCCAACGGCTAGTTTTTGTGTGTGGGCTATAAATACCCACCTTGGCCGATTGTGGGTGAGGTTGCTGGTTCCATTACCCATTCTTTGAGGAAAGAGTAATCCCTCTCATCTCTTATGTGCATGTGTTACACCTAGTGAGCTTAGAGAGCAAACCCTAAGTGCATATGTTGCATTAGGTAGTGGATTGTGTATCCACTTAAGTTTAGACACTTGATTTATTCAAGTGAGTATCCTCGACTTGTTACTCTTTGTGTCTGCCGACACCTAGACGGCTTGGAGGAGTTGCGCCGGTGATCTTCTCAAAGAAGGTTGTGAGAAGACCCCAGTGTTTTTGAGTGGTTTGGTGCTCACCATCTCCGGAGTGGAGGAAGAGCAACCCCGAGTGGATCGAGGTGTTGGTTCGTGTTGGAACCGGTCCAAGTGGGTGGACTTACCTCGAAGGTGTTGGCTTAATTTGTGGAGTCGATCCAATTAGTTTGGGCTTATCTCAACGTGGATTAGGGGAGACCGACAAGTCTTCGAACACCACGGTAAAACACCACGTGTCTTTGTGGTTTGTTCTTCTTGTGCTTTACCTTGTGCAATTTACATTTCCTATATTAAATTGCTTACATGTCTTTGAATGATTGATATCATTATCAATAGTATTATGTTGTTTGTGCACTTAGTAAAGACTAGTTGATTTAAGCTTTAATTGTGCAAAACCGTATTGTTATTAGCTTCTGTATTAGAAATCGGTTTTTGCCAAAGAAGTTTTTAAAACCGTCTATTCACCCCCCTCTAGTCGGCCTCCTCGATCTTACAACGACCAGTTCGTATTTAGTCTTGACCAGTTTGTAACTCGTTACGACCAGGTTTCGACCACTTTATGATTATGTTCGACCAGGTTTCGACCACTTTATGATTATGTTCGACCAGTCTACGACCAGCTCGTATCTCTATACAACTAGTCCGTGTCTGATCGAACTGAATGACCTGCTCGTGCATGCTCCCTTTGCCTCACGATATCTGATTGAACTCCAGGTGAGATATTATGTCATCCATGGACTGTTCAATACTGTCTTGATCAAGTGTCGGATAACTTCATATGGTCGAACTTTTCGACCACTAGTGGTATGGCCATGAACTTTCTTTATCTGACCACATCGAGGGGTCCAGAGATATATCTCATGTTATGTTAGGAGGGGAAAATTACATATCCGACCAGTCACATTCCTCCGTATGTTTCATAGTATACCCGAAAGCTACCTATATAACTACCCAGTTACGAGTCAACAACCCACATCCATCATCATCCCTCATGCATGAACAACACATACCACAACTCAAATGAATGAATCAAACCTCTGAGCAAGAAAACCAAAAATCACAGAATAAGGGAAAGAAAATAAAACTAAGAGGAGAGCAACATTCGGCCACATCCCCCAAACCTAAGCAGCGCGGGCCAGGACACAGGCCAAGCCAAGCCGGACTAAGCCGCCAGCGCACGGGCCGAGGACCGGGCGAAGCGGTGCCGGTGGCCGGAGGCCACGCCGATCGAGCCGAGATAGCGAGGCGCGCACGAGCCACTGGGCGAGAGGCCAGGCACTGAGCGAGCCGAGGGACAAGAGGCAATGCGTGGCCGAGCGGTGAGGCCGCGCATTAGCGTGGAGGAGTCCGGCCGTCGAGGTGGCGCCCGGGGAGAGAGAGGGGCCGGAGGAGGAGGCACATGGGGAAGTGCGGCTGAGCAAAATAACCGTGGAGAAGAAATAGAGAGAGAGAGAATGAGAGTTGGGGAAGGAATGGAATGAAGAAAGGAAAGTAACCTGGGAGCTTTCGGTTGGATAAGGAAGAGAGGTAGAGAAAGAGATTAGGCGGGGAAAGGGGTTTGGGTAAGAAGGGGAGAGATTAAGAAAGTAAGGGGGAAACTAGGCCTGCAGATAAATTTAGTGGGGTTAGTAGTAGTAAATTAGTAATAAAAATAAGCACCAGTAAAATTAATTATCACTGTGTATATATTAGATCCAATAAATGTTTAAGCCGCGTAGGAATAAATAACAATAGCCAGAATGGGAAGAAAATAAAATATTATATAAAAATAAAAATATTATAAAAACAAAAATAAAAAGAGGGAACACGTACGTAGCAAACCTATGAATTTAGGACAAATCGCCAGAAATATAGATTTTTAAAATGCGTTAGAATATTTAGCAGTAGACTGGCCGATAAAAAATTTAAAAGCAGGGAAAAATGGAAAAATAAATCTAAATAAAATTACACCGAGTTAGATAAATAATTTGATGTGTTACCTGCGAGTTTCGGGCAAATCACCATCAAAACGGATTTATAAAACCCGTACAAATAAATAACAATAGACTCACCGGTAGAAAATAAAAATGAAATAAGCGTAAAATTAATATGAGAATATATATTGAAATTAATCACCGATAAAAATCACTAGATTAGACAAATAATCTGATGTGTTAGAGATAAATCGTTGTAATAGATTAATTAGATTAAACAACACCAGCATAAAATCAATTAGGCAGTTATTTACTCGCGTAAAATTGAAAAGACTTAGTTGCAGGTAGGATTAGTATAGTAGTTATTTTCACAAGATTAATTGCAAAAATAGGTGACCTCGATCCTAGAGTCAGCAGACTAGATTAACCACAGTTGGGAAGTGCTAACATAAAGGGGACCCAAAAGAAAAATATTATTAAATTTAAAATATACCAAAAAGAAAATCATCTGACTAGTGTACGCATAATTCAGTGCATACATTGTAATGACTATGAAATATGTACATAAGGTAATAAGAAGCGGCATTAACAAAATAAATACCAGCCACAAATAGAAACTAAATTTAAGTTGAGATTATTTTGGTTATACTACACAAATACCACTAACCTACTTTGTAGTTTTTACAAATTTTTTATTGGAATGTTGGTATTTTCCTACTTTCAAAATAATTTTTGGCATTAACAGAATAATTACCGCACACAAATGCAAACCAAATTTAAGCTGTGACTATTTTGATTCAGGTCTACCTACCGTAGAAAGCTACTAAGCATTTTTTATAGAATTGTAATAGGGTCTTCCAATTTCAACATAATTTTAAAATATTAACCGAGTGCAAATAAAGACAATAAACAAAATTCATAATTTTATCATTTAACTATACATAACCTATGTAGCAACCCTAGATTTTATTTACTACTTTCTTATGTGTCATGCTTTTTTTCTAGTTTAAAAATAATTTTGGACGTTAACAATATAATTACTGCACACAAATAGGAAGCTAAATAAAGCTGGGATGATTTTGATTACGCTATACCTACCCTACTTAGCTACTCTATAATTTTTACAGATTTATGATAGGCGTCTTCCTATTTCTGTAGATTTATCATAAATCGTTCGAGTGCTGGAACATTAATAATATGTGCACGATAAACTAGACTATACACAACTCAAATGATGTACTACATGATTTGACTAAAATTATTTAATCTATTGAATTCTATGTCGCTATTTTTGTTTGCTAACCGATAAGTTTTTGACATAATGTACAAAGTTGTAAAAACTTGTACCTACAAGATGGTTGACCGGATCAAATGCTCAACCTCTCTCTCTCCTCTGCTACGAACTAGCAAGCTGCGCTACCTTTCTTCTCTCCCTCTCCTTCTCTCTCTTATGTTTTTTTTGGAATTAAAATGACATTTAGACTGGTTTTTTTGGGGTTTTATCTGGGATTTTCGTATCAGGATTTTTTTTACCGGGCACGTCCGATACGGCCGAAATTATTGATAATCGGAAATTTTCGGCCAATTTCAGCCGAAAATTTCAAAAACAATTTGAATTTTTTAAAAATCAAATTCGAGCAAAAATTATCAACTGGGCCAGTTAGCATGGTAGCAAAATTAGGATGGGCTTGTATTACTTCACACATTCATCAACTAAATAAAATTCAAACAAATTTGATTTTTTTTAACAAAATTCATTCAAATCTCAAATTTTGAAACCGATTTGAATTTCGATGGTGGCGGGGCGAACCGAAATTACCGATAATCGGTCGATAAAAAAATCCCTGGGTTTTATAGATGATCCCATCTGGCGACATGATGACGCAATTTCATATCGTCAGTTAAACTTGTGACAGAAATACTATTCACTTCATATCGTCAGTTAAACTGGTGATAAAGAGTTAAACCAGCGATAATGGCGCGTGCCCCGAGTAAAAGGTTGCGAGTTGCATAGTGGCCTTGAGTAATTGCAACCTGTTGAGTAACCGTCGCTGGCGAGTTCAGTCCGAACGGGTACCTCGTATACAATGATCAGAATCGTAAGAACGATGAAGAACACAAGAACACAACAGTAGAATGAACACAGAGATATGCGGGACTTCAGGGTCTGCTTTATTGCTTGAGATCAATCAGGGTTACAATGAGAGGGGGTGACCCTCTATTTATAGACTATGGGATGAGGAGTTCAACTGGGCCAGGACTCTCTGGGGTCTGGGCTCAGATCGGGCCAGACTCTCCGAGTCCCAGCCCGATTCTTAACACTCCCCCTTGAACACTCATCCAACATGTTCATGTCTCGTCAAAACTCCATAAAAACCCAGTGGGAAAAATTTAGAGAAAGAGTACATGTCATGCGTTCTGCTGTGTTGCACGAATTGCCTCATCAAAACCTTAGCGAGAAACTTGGTGAAAACTCGTAAGGGAAAAAGAGTACAATCCACCCAATTTCATTTTATCTCAGGATTTATTCTTTGGGTACTCGATCTTCGTGATCAAGATTCAATAATGAGTTCGTGAAGATTCTCCCCAGATTCGCACTTCTTTAAGTCTTATCATTCCAATTCTACGTGTGCACCTTTCAAAGCTAGATCTTTGGAAGTGATTTTAGTGAATAAATCGCAAGATTCTCACATGACTTAGTATGCACGATGCTTTAATTTCGTCCATCTTTTGCAATTCATGAGCATAGAATAACTTGGGGTTGATATACTTTATGAGGGACTCTTCACATAACTCATTTGCACTTTCGCAATACAAGCCGCATTATCTTCATAGATAATTGTGGGGTTTCTTGCAGTATTCAATCCAAATGATGCTTTGGATGTGGTGAATCTTCCGCCAAGCCAAACACATTCTGTGAGGCCTCGCATGATGCTACAATTTATGAGTGGTTCGTCAAAGTCGATACAAGACTTTGCTTAGACGATTTTCATGGAATTGCGTTCCACCACATAGGAATACATAGTATGTTTGCGATTTGGTCGTATGCGGGTTCGACAGAACCCGACATCCGCATAGTCATTCATACACAAGTCTTGGTTCTTTCAGTAGAATAGACTAAGTTCTTTGCTTTCTTGGAGGTAACGGAAGATGTCCATTATTTCACGCCAATGCCTTTGGTAGGTTCTCAGATTACACCTTGCTAATAGGTTTACGGCAAATGCAATGCCCGATCTAGTACAGCTTTGCTAAATACATGAGTGCTCCTATCGCACTCAGTACGGGAATTCTGGTCCCGTGACTTCCTCCCCTCTTCTTTAGGTCCAGACGGGTCCTTGTCTTGCGCAAGGATCTCCCGACCATCGGCACTTTCGAAGGATATGCCTTTTCAAAGCGAACTTTTCCAACACTTTCGAGTGTAGGTTGGTCGATGTACTAGAATCTCTTAGGAGTATGCTCAAGCCGCAAGCCTAGGCGATTTGGTTTGATCCAAATCTTTTATTTGAACTCGACTCGGTAAGAGCTTGATTTTTAATACCTTCTAAGGTTCCAATGATATTCAGATCATCTTCATATCTTGAGATTTATACAAAATCCATCCTGGGATCATCGTATAAATACACAGGGATAATTCTCATTGTTCGTGTAGCCTTTCTTGCATAGAAAGTCGCTTGAGCGATTATACCACATTCTCGCTCGATCGCTTCAAATCCATACGGTGACTTTCTCGAAGGTTGCATAATCGTATAGATTTCTATTTGCTCTATCTTGGTTGGGACAGGATACATTCTGTATCTTCATATAAATGTCCAATTCAAATTTCCATAAAAGTATGCAGTTACCACATCCATCAATTTCACTTCTAACTTCCAAGTTTGCTGCCATTGAGATAAATATCTAAAGGTAATTCCGCCCATGATCGGGGAATAGGTTTCTTCATAACAATCTCTCGGACGTTGAGTGAAACCTTGTGCACGAGCCTTGCTTCTTTCATTTCTCTTTCGAACAAATACCCACTTATGCCCTACAGGTGCACATGGGGAGGTGTGCGACTTACGACCCCAAACACCTCTCTTTTATTCAAAGAGAACGATTCAGTTTCTATTGCCTTCTTCCAATCTTCTCAATCTGACCTTTTCTTATATTCAACGAGCGATGCAGGCTCTGAATCAAGATTGATGATTGTGACAATTTTCTTTGCAACATTGGCTGTTGGCTTATTCATAGATTCTCCCAAGATCATAAAGTTTATAGCTATGTCTTCAAGGGGCGATATTTCTAATGCTTCTATTTGCTTACCGCTACTTTCAATTGCGGGCAAGTCCTTTAGTTTTTCAAATTCGATGTGCGCACACATCCATGCTGATGTCTCCCTTCATGGGGATGTTCAATTCTAGTATGCCTTTTCTGAAGGTTCCATACCGGTGCCAGGTCTCAACTGGCTCCCCTTCTGATTCTGGGGTACTTTGATGATCGGCTGTGTCAAGTCCTTCTCATCCTTTTTCACCAGGCGTCCCCGGTTACTTCGGATTCGAGGGGCCGGAGTTCTCGTCCTTCGAGGCCTTAGGGCGGGATTAGGGATACCTTCATCGGTATTTCAACCCTCTCCGGTGCATTGCGTACAGGCATATGCGACTTGGTCACGCTCTTCAAATCACTAAAGTGGTTAGGCAGTTGATTCGCTAATGCTTGCAAATCAATTATCTTCTGGACTGCAATTATTTTCTAGACTTCAATTGTCTTCTAGACTTGATTATCTTCGGACTTCTCTATTTGCTTCACTAGTGCGGGTCATATGCATGGATTTCAATTATCTTCTAGACTTCAATTATCTTACGGACTTCTATTTCTCGACATTTTACATCAAGGGTTGATTTCCTCCCTAATGACGAAATAATTCTCATCTAATATGCTATCGTGGCGGGTGCATGCAAATCTCCAGTCGTAGGGTCCAAATACCTGATTATGGATGCTGTCTCATAACCAACGTATATCCCAGACTTTTGGAGAGTGCCCATTTTAGTTTGCTGTGGTGGTGGTATATGTACATAAACATTGCAACCAAACCTTCAAAGATGAGAAATTTTCAGTGTTGACCCTTATGCTAGTTGCATAGGTGAATGTATGTTATATGCCGGTGGTCTAAAATTGATGAGAGTTGCTGCGTGCAGGACTGCGTGTCCCCAACATGTAGTTGGTAAATAACAATTCTGCTAGTCCATTCTGGGTGTGGACATGCGGTACGGGATGCTCAATTTTAATTCTCATTTTCACACAATAATCATCATATGCCTTCGAAGTAAATTCTCCGGCGTTGTCCATTCTGGTGGACTTCACATGATGATCAGGGAAATTATTCTTAATGTTAATTATCTGCGAGATGAGCTTTGCAGAAGCGTGGTTTCTCGTAGATAATAAACAAACGTGCGACCATTTCGAGGAAGCATCGATGAGCACCATAAAATATCTAAATGGTCATGACAGTGGCTGTTTAGGACCGCAAATGTCTCCCTGGATACGGTCCAGGAATGCAGGGATTTCGTCCTTTACTTTCAGAGTAGAGGGTCTAATAATCAGTTTCCCGATGGTACATGCAGGCACACAAAATCTTAGGATTCGGAAGTTCTTTACATTGACACTATGTCCCTGTGAATTGTTAATTATATTTCTCATCGTCTTAAGACCTAAGTGGCATAATCTATCATGCCAGAGATAGAAGAGGTTTAGAGCTTCTAAATATAGTTTTCAGGGCAGTATAGGCTGCAGATGCCTTAATATTAGTGTAGTATAGCCCATTTTCAAATGAAAAAAGTCGTTCTAATACCATTATTCTACTATTTTCGTCACGCTTTGTAATGAGCAGGTATTCCTTACCATGCTCTTCTTCAGTCTCTACGTGGAAACCGTTAGCGCGAATATCCTTGAGAGTTCTAGTCGATTATGGGCACAACATGGCTTCTTTAATGACCAAAGTTATGTCCGTAGGGAGTATAATTGTGGCCCTTCCTGAGCCTATTATACATGTATCGCTGCCTGCGATTGTCGTAAGGCTACGAGTATTCTTACTAATCGACTGAAAATTCCATCTCTCTCAAGGTGGTATTCATTGTGCCGCTACCTGCTAAGCACACTTCCTCCATAGGGCGCTACATGCATTCTAATATAATGTACTTTATTAATATGTAGCAGAAATCCAGCAACACATAAAATAAAATACTTGGATATTAGAACATAATTTGCTATCATAAATACGGAATTATAAGTCTTGCAGACTCATCATAAAATTTAATGCTTTGCTCTTCTAGAGCCTACAACCATTATTCAAAGTTTCATCATAATCACAAAATGCAAGTGACTGTAAAAGGATCTAAGTTCAATGCGTGCACTAGATCGAATCGTGAAGTATTCGTAAACTTACGCCTCAATCGCTACATGGCGATCTTCTCCTCTTGGGCAATTACTACGTGGCCGCTGCTATGTCTAAAGGAGGCATGATGGGGGCTGCTACTAGGCTGTCCACATCCATAAGTGCAACTAATGGGTGTGGATCTTCCGTGCCTACAATGGTGAGGTGTGCCTCATGCTATCATTTGCCCCCTTTCTTAGACTGTAAAACATCAATTACGTGCGACTCACGACCTTACCCTTCTTGCCCTTCTCCTTCGTGAGAGGCTTCATCACCTTGTAGCTGCTAGTATTGGCTTCATAACCAATATTGCTACTAGGTGGCTGTGAGATGTAGTTCTTCCTTAGAACATCATCTTGAGCTTTCGCAATTTTCATGATGTCAATCAACTGCGGCATACTACTTGTAGCCATTTTGACAATAATCGCATGCGGATTGCACCACATTGGGTAAAGGTAGAGATGGTCTTTTCAATCTTACGCTCATTCGTGATTACATTATCACATAATTGGAGATTGTATAAATTACGCCATTAGGGTCGGTTCTTGAACTCCGGTTCGTGATGCGATCATTTTCATATTCATGCAAAAGGTTCATAAGATTACCACTGTAATTTCCATAAAATGATTGCAAAATTCTTATAATGCTCTTCAACTCCCATTCGTGTTTAGATTTTTCCATGCATTTTCATGATTTATCGCTATTTTCAGTGATTAAAAGCAATATTAATAATCACAAATAATCAAAAACAATAAATCTGATAAATAAATTGCATAGAAATAATAATAACAAGGTGAAATATGCTTCAAATGAAAAACCGATTCAAAATTTGAATTCTGGGGCCTTTTTCTCACTGGAATATGAATTTTAGTAGACTCGCAATTTCATAGGGCTTAAACGTAAAAATTTCAGTTCGAGAAATTTTTCACGCCATTCTGAAAAATCCAAGGGCCTTTTGCAAAACGACCCTATTTCTTTTCTTTTCCTTTTTTCCTTTTTCCGTGTGTTAATGGGTCACGACCTTTCGCCACCACTAAAAGGGGCCGGGGTAGGGTTTCTACCGCGCCCGAGTGGTGGCGGCTCCTACCGAGGAGCGCGCTCGGAGGGCCGGGGTAGGGTTCCCTACCCCGCGCCCGGTGGCGGCTGCTTTCGGCTGCGGCGAGGCGGCGGCATGGCGGCGCCGGCGGACCGGCCGTGCCAGAGGCGGCAGTGCTGCAGTGGGAGGCGGCAATGGGCGGCGGCGACGGGAGGACGGCCCGATCTTGCGGCGGCGCCCGACGCGGTGGTGGAGCCACGGGCGGGCTGCAGCGTCTTCGCCGGTTGTGGTACGGCAATCCGCCGGCGGCGCTCTGAGGCATGGCCGGCGGGCGTGGAGCTCGGGCGATCGGCGGCTGGCGGCGGCCAGTGGGGACGCGGCTCTAAGCGCTGGGAGATTCGGGCACGGCGCATCGGGCGGCGGCGCTTCCTCTCTTCCTCCTTTTTCGTTTTTTCTTGGTGGCGGCCGGCGCTCGGCTGCGGCTTCAGCCGTGGGGGCTCCGCCGCGGACCGAGGCCGTGGGGAAAACTCGTGTCGGGGCGGCGCCGGTCGGTGGGAGGCGACGCTTCGGCCGAGGCGGCTTCAAGCCGGTGGAGGCGCGGCCGAGCCCCCTCCTCCTTCGTGATTTTTCTTTTGTGCGGTCCCGTTGCGCCTGCGGGGCTTCCGGCGCCGGGGCGGGCTACGGCCGTCGACTTGAGCGCTGTGGAGGTCGGCCATGGCACCGCAGCCGTGATAGTGAGGATCTGCAGGCGGCTACCTGGCCGGTGGGGTCGGTGGTCGCACACGAAGCGGTCGTGGAGGCCGTTGCGCCCGAACCATCGACCAAAATTTCTTTCCTATCTTTTTTTTACTGTTTTTGTATGATACTGTTCATTCAAGAGGAAAAGTTTCGTTCATGCAATAATCTACGATGCAATCAACATCCAATCTTTCATGCAATCCACCGATCGGCATTGTGCCGGCGACTTCAAGTCTGCTCGCGGTTGATTAGAATGGATTTGCACCGTAGAAAAAACCAATCTAGAAAGCCAAATTTGCCGAATTGAAAGCAATCTAGAAAAACGATTCAATCTACGAGTGTCGTTCTTCGACGGTTACCTTTCGATGCGAGGAGAGTCGATCGTGCTGATAACGTGTTGAGTAACCGTCGCTGGCGAGTCCAGTCCGAACGGGTACCTCGTATACAATGATCAGAATCGTAAGAACGATGAAGAACACAAGAACACAACAGTAGAATGAACACAGAGATATGCGGGACTTCAGGGTCTGCTTTATTGCTTCAGATCAATCAGGGTTACAATGAGAGGGGGGTGACCCTCTATTTATAGACTATGGGATGAGGAGTTCAACTGGGTCAGGACTCTCCGGCAGTGGCGGACCTAGGATTTTACCACAGGGTATGCCAAAAAAAAATTTCTTATACCATTCGGTAAAACCATATTCTAATTCGATAAAACCAAATACATTAAAGAACATGATAAGCCTTAAATTCAAAAATTAAGCTAGAAACGACGACAAATCTTGATATAAATTGTTCAAATGAAATACAAATAATTCGAAATATAGCCATAGAAAAGACTTACAATATTACTTGTTTATCCGCCGCTTTCTGAATGACATGAATGTCTCAATTATATCATCTTCATCAACTTAGAAGAAAATATCTCAATTATACAAATAATTAGAAGTGCTTTGTTTCCTATATTCCAATTATTCCATCCATCAACAATAAATGTATTTGACCCAATACCTTTCTTGAACAAGTAGCATATAAAGCAAAATGCAGAATCCTTCTTTATACTATATTCAAGCCACTCATGATTATACATCCATGCTAAATTGAATCGACGAGGTTTGTCTCCAATATATCTTGATGGAAAATCATGTGTATAAGGTTTGCATGGACCTTTAATAATATATGCTCTTCGGATTGCATCTTGATCATTAACATGATAACTTATAAGACCAAAGAAGACAGAACGTATTATTGCTATTTTTGCAGTCGCACATTTAAGCTCTATATAGGTATATGCTCTGACTCTTAATCATTACTTATCCGCTTACAAAATGGCTATAGATATGGCATGCACATGCAACGATTTGCTCATTTTTTCCTCGCTTTCCGTGCGCTAATGCAACCGAGACAACTATATCTGAATTAGCGCTTTTGAACCCACGTGACATCTTGGTATTTCCATTGTTACTCTGTATGAAACCATATTTACGACCTGCGTTCTCTATGCCATGCATTATCATTCACTCTGCTCTCATTTCGCAGAACCGGAGATACGTATGTAAGGCGACAATCAAGGGTTTGGCACTAGATGACAAATGCGATTGCGCTCCAGGGGCGGACCCCAGGGTATGCCGTGGCCCACCCGGCATACCCTGTGGGTCCGCCCCTGCTCTCCGGGGTCCTGGGCCCGTACTGGGCCCAGGACTCTGGATGGGCCAGGACTCTCCAGAGTCCTGGGCCCGGTTTCTTAACACAACCTACTCCTACCCGGGCAACCTGCATAAATTTGACCTCAGCACTGTTTCCCTCGGCATGCTCACTAGGCTCGCCATTTGCTGGACCGGTTTCAAAAAAAGGAGAGAAAGCTGTGTGCTGGGGCCGGGCCACCTTAGGATCGGCAGAGCTTGCAAAAAAATAAAAATAGATGGAGCTTGCAAACTTGGACATGGTACGACGGTGCAAAGCCCGGACGCCACGAATCGATCAAACTTACATAGGTTGCACTCTCTTTTTTCCCCAAGTGCCTTGATCCGATCAATTTATTAAGTAGTACAATTGACAGGCCTGGTCACCTGACGACGGGTCTAGCAAACGCCCTTTGTCTTCCCAGTGACAAGCGAAACGCTCCTGCGCGCCGGCACCGCCTCCCTCTTCACGACCCTGACGGAGGCCTCCTCGTCGGCGCTCTGCGCAGGGCCCAGCTCGATGGTGAACCTCATCTTCGGCACGGGGCCGTTCGCCTCGAGGTCCAGGTCGTTCAGCGCTATGCTCACGTGCGACAGGAACCTCTCCGCGAGCGGCCGGCCGAAGTCCTCCCGGACGACCACGCGGAGCACGGTCATGCGCTCCAGGTTCGCCGGCATCGTATACGCCGGCACGATCCACCCGAACCGGCGCAGGTTCGCCGACAGCTTGAACGCCAACGAGCTGTCCCTGGTGTCCTTGAACGTGAATGCCACCAGCGGCACGCCCTCGTCCTTGGAGATGATGTTGAACCGCCCCGTGCGCAGGAGCCCCTCGCGCAGCGTCTTGGCGCTCTCCATGCAGTTCTCCATCACATTTTTGTACCCCTGCAACAGTGGGAAAATTTTCATACTACGTATGCCATGCACTTACACATACTGATCGGTGCATTCATGAAGTTGGTACCTCCAAACCTAATCGAAGAAATTGGTAATATTGCGCGATGATTTGACTAGACCCTGAACAAGATGAAGCATGCATGTCAAATATTCACAAGAAACAAGATAAAATAGCATCTGAATACACAAATCAAATCATATGTAGCACGATTCTGTCGATCGATTGATTCCGAAAAAATCGTGCCTTTGGAGAAGTTGAGCGTGAAGGTGGGCTGGTCTGCGCCGAGGTAGTTGATGTGGAAGATGAGCTCCTCGGGCAAATCCTCCTTGTTGCGCCAGATCACCCACCCGACGCCGGCGTAGACGAGGCCGTACTTGTGCCCGCTGACGTTGATGCTCTTCACCAACGGTAGCCGGAAGTCCCACTCCAGCTCCGGGTACAGGAACGGCGCGATGAACCCGCCGCTCGCCGCATCCACGTGGATCGGAGTGTCCCACCTATCAGTCAGATGGCTCGCCGCGTCATACAAGCTAGCTAGCGAGCAGATTTACATGGAGGGGTTAACTTAATTAACTGGAGGATTAACCACACCTTGTTCGCATGTTCTTCGCTGCGAGGAGGTTGTTGAGGCGCTTGACGTCCTCGAATTCGCCGGTGAGGGTGGAGCCGAGGATGGCGGCGACGCAGATGGTGTTCTCGTCGACCATCTCCACGGCCTTCTCGGGGTCCATCACGTAGCACCCTTCGCTTAGCTTCACTTCCTTCAGCTCCACCTCGAAGTAGCGCGCGAACTTCTCCCAGCACACCTGCGTTGCATTGCGCAGCAGAACGTACGTAAAGTTTCTGAACAGATGTTTTGTGCGCTAGCTCAGAGACGGTACGTGCGTCGGGTTGATATATTTTTTTCCCCACTTTACCTGCACGTTGGCTCCAGTGACGATGTTGGGCTTGTCGTGGGGCTTGCCCTCCGCCTTCCGCCGGTTCTGCCAGCGCCTCTTGAATGCCAGCCCGGCGAGCATAATCGCCTCCGAGGACCCGACCGTGCCGACCCCGACGGCGGTCTCGCCGGTTCCCACCGGCGTGTTGAACAGCCGTGCTATGATGTTCACGCACCGGTTCTGCTTAATTATAACGTTGTTAAAAATCACTACCAGGAAACCAAGGAAAACGCTTCAACGGAAAGGGAAGAACAGGTGAACAATTGATAAGGGAGCGTGCCTGGAGCTCGGTGGTGACGGGGTACTCGTCCATGTCGGCGTAGTTCTTGTTGATGGCCTCGAGGATGAGCTTGTCGCACTCGGGCTCCATCCACGTCGTCACGAACGACGCCAGGTTCAGCCGCGGGCTGCCGTCCAGCAGCAGCTCGTCGTGGATGATCTGGTACGCCGCGTCCTTCGGAATCGACTTCTCCGCCAGATCATACCTACAACAATGGACAGCAAAAATAAAGCAGACTATGAATGCACTGTTTCTTTATCTCCTTTTTTAAAAACTTTTTTCTGAAACGGCCAAATTAAGCTAGAAGATTGCTGTTCAACCTTGGAACCGGGTCCTGCACGTATCTTGAGGCGAAGACGGCGGCCGCTTCGTCAGCCTGAACATGTGTCAGAACCATATCTCCGTGTCAGTGCGTTCTCCCCCCCCTCCCGTTCGAAGATATCGGTGTTTCATTAGGCCTAGCACATCTACGCACATATATACAGTGGGGGGAAACATGGAGCGTTACTTGTGCTTTGCTTGTCGCCTTGTCCCATGTTTTTGCTGCCGGGCGACTCTGCTTCGCTCCCACGTTGAACCCTTGCTTGCTTGTTGCTGTTGCTTTACTTGTTAGTCTCAGTTGCTTCCTAATGCTGCTTAATTATTCGATTACCGGCATGGATGGCTGAGAATGTGTATTCATGGACTACTGGTATCCAGTCCCCCTTGCGTCAAAGCAAGAAATAGCGTGTCAAAAATTATGTGTGTGTCATTGCTCGGACAAACAAGTAAATTACTGACTCTGACAATGATCAATGACTCTGACACTGATGATCACTGATCATCTGAAGGAAAACCGCATGCTGTATGGAACTACTATACAAATGCATTATACTTCTAAAATACTGAGAACTCTTGACAGTGATGATTACAACCTTAAAACGAAGAAGTTACAACATAATATTGGCGAGAACAAAGGGCATCGACACAACTCTGTGCACAGCTTTATTAAAGTGTTTTTTAAAACAAACCTTTGTTGAAGTGTTTTATACATCCTTTACAGAAAGCATGAAGCAGGCATTTTCCGGTTCCTATTCCTCGACAATTTCGATGTCTGAAAGATCAACCGATGTGTACTCGCCGTCTGGCGAGAACAAGCCTGTGGCTTCGACAATCTTCTTCTGTGGGATCTGGCTGATCTTGAGCAGGTCTTCGTCGGTTAACTCCTAGTCGAAGATCTGAAGGGTTGCTTTAAGCCTGTCCTTGTTGAAGCTCTTGACGATTGGGGTCACTCGTTGCTCATAAAATCCATCTCAATGGCACTTGAGGAAGGAAAAAATTATTAGTAAGCATCAAACGGGCAGCATGACCTTTGATTATCTTTTTTTTTTTTTTGGAAATAGCGTGACCTATGATGAACACTTTCCCAAGCAAAATTATATGGTCCACATATAGTGGCAGTAATTGTCGGACCCGGATTTCGTAATCCCAAATCCTCTGTGAAAGCACCGCATTACTCTCTGGATCAGTAGATAACGCTCACATGATACATTGCTGAATCATCTTATACATAGAGTGGAATGAACTATACATGATATTACAAACATTAGAGTTCAAACATACCACTTTAGGTCGAGTTAACAAAAGGGGCCGTATAGGCCAAATGAGTTCATTACATCATTTACAGAAATGGTAGCGGAAGCAAAAGGGTAAAGCATGTCTCTCCACAGGTAAGCGACTGGGGTAGCTTGTGTACGACCGATATTCACCAAGGACATGGGGAATATTGGTTGTACACAAACACCGACGGAGCTGGCTAGACTGGGGCGAGACCTAGACTAGAAAACTAATCTACTTCTCGTCATTGCCTTGTCCATCCACACCTTCATCCTAGTAGATGTAGTCTCCATGATCCGCGGGTTCTGAGGGTTTGGGGAAAGAGCGAGGATGAGCACAACTTCCATGCTCGCGAGCCAACACAACATGTGCAATAATATATATATACAAGGTTTAACAAGGATGGCTCGGGTTCTTTTAACTACAATAGTAGAAAGTTCTATCACTTAGCATTTTAACTAAATCATATTTTCTTAAAGAGAGTATTTGTGCAAAAATAATAACAACAGATCTAGGTTACCTCTACCTTATGCTTATCTTTGGTGATGGTTACATCCATCTAATATCAACACTGGGTAAGGATGCCTAGGAAAAATCCAAAACAAGGGCTAGGTGAGCCCGACGCATTATTCATCCCACCCACAAAGTTTTATAAATAGAACTAACTCTTGTAAGTTCCCATACCTGCCCTTGACTGTGGGCACGGCTGTTCGAATAGTTTATTACTCTGCAGAGTCTGTACACTTTACCTACAAGAGATAATCATCCCGATATGTACACACGTTTCCTTAGACGTGTGAATCAAGGGAGATTACCACAAGGCATCCATCGGTATTTGCTACACCCGCTAAGGTTTCACCTGAGTAGGGCTCACGGATACCCATCAACCCCTACCAAGACCCCTCTTGCGCCATAAGGCTTACGCTCACAAAGACCCGTAAGTCGTACACCCCAACCCGTAGCCCTGAAGGCTCATGGCGAAGCGGGTCCTTCAGTGGTGCAACTCGTACAGATAGACCTCAATTATTCAGTCAGGTCATTACCATTATTAGACTTGTAGTTGTATTGTTTTACATTGTGAGATCATCACAGGATTAAGTCCTTAAAGTTATCTAACGGTTCATTCTACGTGCCATCCACATACAAACATAACTTGAGCCATATTAGTACCCAACAACATACCCTCCAACCTACCATCCGCCTAGATGAGGTATTAGCAAGTTTTTAGGGTTTTAAGGAGTGTAAACCAAATTATTTCAACCACACCAGTCATTTCTCCCAATGACTGCCCAAAACTAATTTTATGTTTAAAGTATGATGATTGGGGTAGTTAATACCCCGGTACTTAAGCAAGACTAGCATGATGCTTAAGTACAACTATAACTAGTAGATTACCACATAATTACTAGGGTAACAAGGATTTAGCTATTCAATTATCAAAGGAAAGACATAATAATTATTTAATCATAAAGTTGGCATTTAACTACCTTAGGATCATTTAACATACATTTGCATAAGAAATTAAAGCATGAAATTTGATATTTTAAAAGAATATAATTTGAATAAAATATAGGTTCAATATGATCAAAGTATTGACTTACCTGGGTCAAAGGCTAGAGGATCTTGATATTCTTGGGCTTGATCGAGATGGGAGTCTCCGGCTTCTTCGAACTCTACTCGGACGAACGCACCGGAAAAGAAAAGACAAGTAAACAAAGTAAATAAATACCAAAAAGATAATAAATGAACTCCAAAATTAACCAAACTAGTACCAAAATGTAGAGCTTGAATTTTAAAAAATTTAGGCACAAATATCATATTTTTTGGAGTTATAACCAAGGAGATATGAATTTTTGAAGCTTTTCAAATGAATTTTTAATTGAAAAAAAATCATAAATGAGGGAAAAACAAGCGGCTGACACGTGGGTCGCAGTGCACAGTGTCTCAGGCGCAGGCGCACGGAACAGTGCGTGGACCGAGTCCACACACCGTGCGGGTCCACGGGAACAGTGTCATGTGGGCCCACTTGTCGTCCATTGAGAGAAAATCAGTTTAATTAACCCATCATCACTATTCATTAGGCCCACCATCAATGACTCAAGTTGGTAATCAAAGCATTATTAACACCCACTAATCACCGACTAACCTTCATCAAAGCACTGGCTAGGGGGTGGCCAAGGGAGCTCACCGAGCCAAGAATGGCGGCTGGAGGTGGACAGATTAGTTCCTTGGCTCCGGGAACGCGAGGTGGCGAAGGTGGAGCGGCGGTGAGATCATCGGAGCGACGAGACGGCTGCGGGGACGCGGTGGCCAAAATTTGGAGCTAGGGTTTTATTCAGTTTTTCACTCGGTGGGAGGGAAGACAAGAAAGGGAGGGTAAAGGGGCTAGGCGGAGGTAGAGAGGGGCTTTATAGCCACGGGAGAGAGGGTGATCCGTCGGCGGGACATGGAGGCAGCGCAAGGGCCGAGGGTGGCACGGTAGCGGAGATTCGGGAGAGGGCGCGCTTGGTGCGGCAGGCGGGCTGAACGCCGGGATGGGACATCGGGTTACACGCGGTGCGGGCGCGGCTACGTCATGCACGGACGGTGCGCTGGCGCGAACGACGACGAGAGGCGAGGAGCGGGATCTGGGCGGCACGCAGCGTCTTGGCGTGAGCGGCGCGCGGAGAGCCGTGACGGCGCGGCGCGAGGCGCAGGGGCAACGGGTAGCATGTGGGTGCGGAGGAGCCAAAGCCAGGCGCGAAGGAGGGGGAGCTGGTGCGGCGCGGCGCACCGGACGCAGGGGAGCCGGAACGACATGCGTGCACCGCTGCTGGTGCCAGAGGGAGGGCACGTGAATAAGGGGAAAGAGCGGAGGGAGAGGGGGAGAAGTGTGAGATTTGGGAAAAAATTTCAAATTGAAACTTGAGTAAATCTTGAATTTGAAACTTGAATTTTGAAATTTGTGTGAACTTTTGAAATAAAAAACCAACTCTGACATTACTATTCCAAAACTAAAAAAAAATGGATGTTACGGTAATTTACCTTATGAATGCCCTATTTTGCTTGATGTTAGACATTGCCAAACCACCTGGCCTCGGTGTATTGATGCGTATCAGGATAGTTTCTGTAGGCAGCATCTTTGTAACAGTTTGCCACAGGTGCTGTATGCTTAACTATCAGAAGTCAATATCTACTACTGGTTCCTACTTGCAGTCTACCCTTCAGGTTGTTGTTTCAGCTACTCTAATGCCTAGCCCTTGCAAAATCCTCAGTTGGAATGTAGAGGGCCGAATGACAAGGTAAAAAGAAATGATTATGTCTGGAAAGCGGAAGTGTAGTGTGGGGTTACAAAATATTGTGGGTTGGCGGGTGTGGGGCGAAGCTCCCCACGGTACGGACTATAATTCGAGTCGAATATGTAATTTAGGTATAAATATATACCGTCGACCTCTTCTAACCCTACTCAGAAAGAAAAAAAACTACTCATATGGACGGAGTCGCCGCAATTCGGCTCCTAGGGATGTAAGCTTTACCGAACCTCGTAAACAAATTCTCATATTTTTGTGTACTTGTTGTGATTATTCTCTCACGCAAACGGTTATCGTCGGTTCCAACAAGGTGGTTGGGGAGCTAATTATGGATAGTGCATGCTCCATTCTGACTCCCAACTCTGCTAAGAGAGATATCAGGTGGGTGGCTACAGGGCGCGATAAGTAAGCCAGCAGAGGTAACTAGAGGGGGGTCTTGATCCTCTGGGATGAAAACCGTCTGCAGATTGACAACCCCACGCCTTTGCTTAGGTCCATAAAGTTCTATGCCATGAATAGAACACATTTCCATAAAATAAACATGGCAAATGTGATACTGCTGCCCAATAACTTCTTTTCAAACTCAAAAGGGTTTTAGACAAGGTGATCTGTTGTTCCTAATTCTTTTTAATCCTATTGCGGGCATACTTGTGTTGGAATTAATACGGGTTGTGCCCAGTTTTTATTTCTAATTAATTCCTGGAGAATCTCAAATGCCCATATGCACGTGCTAAAATTGATTAATCCCACAGGGAGAGTTGAAGGGGAGTTACACCACTTTATAAGGTGGAATGTGGTAGCCCCCTTGTGGAATTGGAGAAAGCCAACACACACGCCGCTCGCCGCCGCTTAGCCGAGCCGAGCGGCGGTGCAAATCTTGGCGCTTGTAGCACGTCGGGTGCGGGTGCATTTTTCTTTATCTATTCGAAAATCGAAACGCACCGACTCGAAGTAATGGTCATGCGCGTGCGCGCAGGCACGTCGGGTGCGGGCGCGTTTTTCTTTATCTATTCGAAAATCGAAACACACCGACTCGAAGTAATAGCATTAACGAAGGTTCAGTTACCAGTGAGTTATGGCTATTACAGGAACACAGTTCTGTTCGTGTTCTGTTGCCTCTCCAATTCACTCCACGAGAGACTAAGAAAGAATCCTCTAGTCTATTGCTGCTGTGTCTGGCGATCTCCATCCCGCAAGGCGCGTGTACAGTCGAATCGGGAGAGCAGGCCCCCAGAACCCCGTCCTTGAAGGCTTGTACGAGCGAGGACGAATAAGGTTTTTGGAGAGCGTTTGCGCGACTGATCGCTCCTTCGTCTTCATCCGATCGCTGCTTCGTCATCATCCGATCCTCTGCTTTATCTACATCAACTGCACGACTACTACCACGACGTTCACTACGCCATGGCGAACGACGACCTCACCAACACTTCTGCTGCTGCTGTTCCTTCTTCTGGTTCTGGGTATATCAATATCTCACTTGTTATTTCTTTAGCTTTATTATCAGTTGTTATCTTGAACACTGAGATAGGAATAGTACTTTCTGTTCTTCTGGAAATTCATATGACTATGGTGTTCATGATTATTTGCTTTATGAAAAAGACTAGAGTATTGTCCATGATTCATCTAGTATATTTCTGGATTGAAGCAATTCGAAAAATGCTCATATACTCAACAGCTTGCCATCTTTATTTCAAGAGCTAAAGAAGAACGACTGTTATCGGGAGTAGTTCCTCATTTGATTGATGATGGGTTATCAATATTACAATATGCTGATGACACTATCCTCTTCTTAAATAATGACTTAGAACAGGCAAAAAAACCTCAAACTTATTCTATATGTCTTTGAACAATTATCATGTTTAAAGATTAATTTCCACAAGAGTGAGATTTTCTGCTTTGGCAATGCTAAAGAAGTTGAATCGCAATATACTGCGTTATTTGGTTGTGATGTGGGTACCTTCCCTTTTAGGTACTTAGGTATTCCAATTCACTTCAGGAAATTAAGGTATAGTGATTGGAAAGGAGTCGAGGATAGAGTTGAAAAGAAACTTAGCGGGTGGAAAGGAAAAAATATATCTGTTGGTGGACGCATAGTACTTATTAACTCGGTACTGGGCAAGTTTATCAATGTTTATGCTATCTTTTTGAAGTTGAGAGGTTCTTAAAAGACTCAATTTTTATCGATCGAGATTTCAGCAAAGGTGGTCATAAACGAAAATATAGGCTTGCTAAATGGAGTTTAGTGTGTACACCCAAAGAGCAAGGCGGTTTAGGCATTCAGAACTTAGACACAAAAAAATAAAAGTTTACTAGGAAAATGTTTGTTTAAGTTGCTCAATAAAGAAGGGATATGGCAATCCTTGCTAACAAGGAAATATTTGAGTGACAAGAGTATCTCGCAGGTGGTTAATAAACCTAGGACTTTCTAGTTTTGGTCGGGTCTTATGAAAATTAAAGGCCAATTTCTTCGATTTGGTTCATTCGAGGTTAAAAATGGAATGCAAACCAGGTTTTGGTAAGATATATGGTTAGGAGACACTCCTCTGAAAAATCAATATTCAATGCTTTATAATGTAGTGAGGAGAAAGAATGATACAATGGCAAATATACTGAGATCGAATCCTTGACATATTTCTTTTCGACGACCCATTATTGGACCTAAGTTACATGCTTGGAATGAGTTAATTTTGAGAATTTCTAATTTAACATTGAGCTCTCAAAAAGATGTTTTCATGTGGAAACTGAATAAGTCTGGTCTTTTCTCGGTACCATCTTTCTATGGGGCACTAATTGGAACAAATCAAGCTCCCATTAGGAATTTTTTTAAGTTTATTAAAATTCCATTAAAAGTGAAAATATTCCTATAGTATCTCAAAAGAGGAGCGATATTAACTAAAGATAAACTGTTTAAAAGAAATTGGAGGGGAAGCAAAAAGTGATATTTTTGTATTAAAGAGGAAACAATTCAGCATCTTTTTATTGATTGTCCATTTGCACGTCTTGCATGGAGTGCCGCTCAATGTGCATTTAATTTACCCCCTCATGTGAATATAGCGCACATGTTTGAGAATTGGTTAGACGGTATTTCAAAAAAATTAAAGTCACAATTCCTAGTGGGAGCTAGTGCCTTTTGTTGGTCTATTTGGTTATGCCGAAACGATGTTGTTTTTGACAAAAATATTATCACTAATCCATTGCAGGTTATCATCTTGAGTGGACACTGGATGAGTGCTTGGGCAAATTTACAGAAATTGGCTCAAAAGGAGGCAATGCTAGCTGGAAGTGCCAGATTGGAGCTTGTGGCGAAGCAAATACTAGGCTTTCATGGCTGACAATTTTGTCACAGGAAATGTAATAACTGAGTTTAATTTTCAATTATCTTAGGGTTGTAAAACTCCCAGCCACTTTTTAACCATCTTTAGCCCTTGTGATACATTACCTCTTAATAAAATGGGTTGTGTGCATCTTGATGCAAGGCTGGGAGAGATTTTTCTCTCTTTCATTATCTAAAAAAGAAAGGCGAGGCCACCGAGATAACCGATTTCAGACAATCAGTCTGATTCATAGCCTAGCAAAGCTCCTCACCGAGGTTCTCTCGACCCGCCCTCGCAACACACATGGATATCCTCATCTGCATGACACAAAGCGCCTTCATATAACGGCTTTGCAAACTCAAAAGGGTTTTAGGCAAGGTGGTCTGTTGTCCCTAATTCTCTTTAATCCTGTTGCGGGCATACTTGTGTTGAAATTAATACGGGTCGGGTCCAGTTTTTATTTCTAATTAATTCCTGGAGAATCTCAAAGACTCATGTGCACGTGCTAAAATTAATTAATCCCACATGGAGAGTTGAAGGGGAGTTACACCACTTTATAAGGTGGAACGTGGTAGCCCCCTTGTGGAATTGGAGAAAGCCAACACACGCGCGCGCTCGCTCGCTCGTCGAGCCGAGCCGAGCGGTGCAAGTGCGCGTGCGCGTAGGCACGTCGGGTGCGGGTGCGTTTTTCTTTATCTATTCGAAAATCGAAACGCACCGACTCGAAGTAATGGTCGTGCGTGTGCGCGCAGGCACGTCGGGTGCGGACGCGTTTTTCTTTATCTATTCGAAAATCGAAACGCACCGACTCGAAGTAATAGCATTAACGAAGGTTCAGTTACCAGTGGGTTATGGCTATTACAGGAACATAGTTATGTTCGTGTTCTGTTGCCTCTCCAATTCACTCCACGAGAGACTAAGAAAGAATCCTCTAGTTTATTGCTGCTGTGTCTGGCGATCTCCATCCCGCAAGGCGCGTGTACAGTCGAACCGGGAGAGCAGGCCCCCGGAACCCCGTCCTTGAAGGCTTGTACGAGCGAGGACGAATAAGGTTTTTGGGGAGCGTTCGCGCGACTGCTCGCTCCTTCGTCTTCATCCGATCGCTGCTTCGTCATCATCTGATCCTCTGCTTTATCTACATTAACTGCACGACTACTACCACGACGTTCACTACGCCATGGCGAACGACGACCTCACCAACACTTCTGCTGTTGCTGTTCATTCTTCTGGTTCTGGGTATATCAATCTCTCACTTGTTATTTGTTTAGCTTTATTATCAGTTGTTATCTCGAACACTGAGATAGGAATACTACTTTCTGTTCTTCTAGAAATTCATATGACTATAGTGCTCATGATTATTTGCTTTATGAAAAAGACTAGAGTATTGTCCATGATTCATCTAGTATATTTCTGGATTAAAGCAATTCGAAAAATGCTCATATACTGAACAACTTGCCATCTTTATTTCAAGAGCTAAAGAAGAACAACTGTTATCGGGAGTAGTTCCTCATTTGATTGATGATGGATTATCAATATTACAATATGCTGATGACACTATCCTCTTCTTAAATAATGACTTAGAACATGCAAAAAAAAATCTCAAACTTATTCTATATGTCTTTGAACAATCATCAGGTTTAAAGATTAATTTCCACAAGAGTGAGATTTTCTGCTTTGGCAATGCTAAAGAAGTTGAATCGCAATATACTATGTTATTTAGTTGTGAAGTGGGTACCTTCCCTTTTTGGTACTTAGGTATTCCAATTCACTTCAGGAAATTAAGGTATAGTGATTGGAAAGGAGTCGAGGATAGAGTTGAAAAGAAACTTAGCGGGTGGAAAGGAAAAAAATATATCTGTTGGTGGACGTTTAGTACTTATTAACTCGGTACTCAGCAGTTTATCAATGTTTATGCTATCTTTTTTTGATGTTCCCAGAGAGGTTCTTAAAAGACTCAATTTTTATCGATCGAGATTTTACTGGCAAAGTGACAGTCATAAACGAAAATATAGGCTTGCTAAATGGAGTTTAGTGTGTACACCCAAAAAGCAAGGCGGTTTAGGCATTCAGAACTTAGACACAAAAAAATAAAAGTTTACTAGGGAAATGTTTGTTTAAGTTGCTCAATAAAGAAGGGATATGGCAATCCTTGCTAACAAGGAAATATTTGAGTGACAACAGTATCTCGGAGTGGTTAATAAACCTAGGACTTTCTAGTTTTGGTCGGGTCTTATGAAAATTAAAGGCCAATTTCTTTGATTTGGTTCATTCGAGGTTAAAAATGGAATGCAAACCAGGTTTTGAGAAGATATATGGTTAGGAGACACTCTTCTGAAAAATCAATATCCAATGCTTTATAATGTAGTGAGGAGAAAGGATGATACAGTGGCAAATATACTGAGATCGAATGCTTGACATATTTCTTTTCGACGACCTTTTATTGGACCTAAGTTACATGCTTGGAATAAGTTAATTTTGAGAATTTCTAATTTAACATTGAGCTCTCAAAAAGATGTTTTCATGTGGAAACTGAATAAGTCTGGTCTTTTCTCGGTACCATCTTTCTACGGGGCACTAATTGGAACAAATCAAGCTCCCATTAGGATTTTTTTTTGGTTCATTAAAATTCCATTAAAAGTGAAAATATTCCTATAGTATCTCAAAAGAGGAGCGATATTAACTAAAGATAAACTGTTTAAAAGAAATAGGAGGGGAAGCAAAAAGTGATGTTTTTGTATTAAAGAGGAAACAGTTCAGTATCTTTTTATTGATTGTCCCTTTGCACGTCTTGCATGGAGTGCCGCTCAATGTGCATTTTATTTATCCCCTCATGTGAATATAGCGCACATGTTTGAGAATTGGTTAGACGGTATTTCAAAAAATTTAAAGTCACAATTCCTAGTGGGAGCTAGTGCCTTTTGTTGGTCTATTTGGTTATGCTGAAATGATGTTGTTTTTGACAAAAAGATTATCACTAATCCATTGCAGGTTATCATCTTGAGTGGACGCTGGATGAGTGCTTGGGCAAATTTACAGAAATTGGCTCAAAAGGAGGCAATGCTAGCTGGAAGTGTCAGATTGGAGCTTGTGGCGAAGCAAATACTAGGCTTTCATGGCTGACGATTTTGTCACAGGAAATGTAATAATTGAGTTTAATTTTCAATTATCTTAGGGTTGTAAGGCTCCCAGCCACTTTTTAACCATCTTTAGCCCTTGTGATACATTACCTCTTAATAAAATGGGTTGTGTGCATCTTGATGCAAGGCTGGGAGAGATTTTTCTCTCTTTCATTATCTAAAAAAGAAAGGCGAGGCCACCGAGATAACCGATTTCAGACAATCAGTTTGATTCATAGCCTAGCAAAGCTCCTCACCGAGGTTCTCTCGACCCGCCCTCGCAACACACATGGATATCCTCGTCTGCATGACACAAAGCGCCTTCATAAAACGGCGTTGCATACATCATAATTCCCTGTATGTACAGAATGTGGCCCGCATCTATCATTGATCTAAAACACCAGTGCTCATGCTAAAACTCGACAAAACAAAAGCTTTTGATCCTGTGCCCTGGCCTGATTGACTGGATATGCCACAAGCAAGAGGTTTTGGACCGAAATGGAGAGAGTGGGTCTCTATCCTACTAGGGACGTCAGCTCAAGAATCATACTTAATGGCACCCGAGGGGGGACAATATGGCACTGCTGCGAAGTACAACAGGGAGACTCCCTATCCCCCTACCTCTTCATTCTCGCCATGGACACCCTACAGTGCATCCTTGACATCGCAACACAACATGGCTGGCTCGCGCCGCTCCCTGGGAGGACTATGAAGACAAGGTTCTCAATGTATGCGGGCGATTCAATGATTCAATGCCATGCACATATCTTGGATTACCGTTATCGCTTCGTAAACTTAGAAGAGTGCAACTGCAATCCCTGATAGACAAAATCGAAGCGAGATTGGCCTGCTACAAAAGAAATATGCTCTCAAGGGCTGGGAGGCTAACAATCCTAAAGACATACTAACAACATTACCTATCTACCAGATGACGGTGGCGGACCTGCCTGCATGGGCACGCAAACGCATTGTTCTGGAGTGGAGATGATTCTTGCACGAGGGGGGATGTTAGTAAATTGGAATACAGTTTGTCACCCAAAACCTCTTGGAGGGCTCGGAGCTGGGGGCGGAGCTGGGCCTAGCTAGCGAAAAATACCAGGTAAAAAAAACAAAAGCCTAGCGAAAAATACAAAGTAAAATATCAATTTGGGCTGCAATGCACTGGGCCAGGGCCGGCGCTGGATCCGCCCCTGGCTCGGAGTGCTGCAGCAAGACTACTTTAGCCGTGTGTTGCGTCTCCGCTGCCTATGGCACCAATAGAAAACGTCGAGAAACAGTGGAATGGGATGCGGCTACCAATAGACGAGCTGGACTACGCCTGTTCCGAGCCTCCACAACGATACCGCTAGGCGGCGGAAGCAAGGCAAAACTTCTGGAACGATGCTTGGCTCGAGCACAAACCGCTACACGAGACTGTGCCGAACTATAGCGGTAAGGAAAAACAGGACGGTTCGAGGGCGTTAAACAACAAGAAATGGATTGCAGACCTTGGAAGGAGGATAACGGAAATTCATCTAGTGGACTTTGTAACCCTATTTACACAACTAGACCGGATGGTTCTAGCACCTCAGGTTCTGGATGAGATCAACTGGAAATGGACATCCACCGGGAATACTATGCGAAATCGGCATATACTTAATTCAGTCCACCAGGTTGATCAAAAGACCGTACCGACGCTTCTAGATATCTGGAAGCCGTGGGCCCCACAAAAATGTAAGATTTTCGCGTGGCTCCTTGCCCAACGTACACAGACTGCCGACGTAGGATGTATTAGCAGTCCGACGTATCCCTAATGACTACTGGTGTTCACTCTGCAATAGTCATCAGGAGACACCGATACACTTGTTCATTGAGTGTGCCTATGCCAAAGCAGTCTGGCCACCTGGGTACACCGAAACGATCTAAACCCGGTACAATGGAAAGCTCGCGACAATGTAACCGACCGGTTGCCGGAGAGAGCGCAGACAGAACAACTGGCAAGAAGAAAAGGGCAAGCTTCCTTGATCATCCTTGTTCTTTGGGAAATCTGAGAGAAAAGGAATAGGAGAATATTTCAACGCCAAAGGAACGAGCCTATCAGAACGATAACGATAATAGAAGAAGAAACCCCAGCCTGAATCCTAAGCGAAGCGACTAAGCTAGCGATGTACCTACGGGAGGGACATGCGCTAGACACCCCGACCATCATCTGACTGCAAATACGATTGCCCGCTGTTGTTCCTGAAAGAAATCACAGAAAACCACAGCGAAGAGGCAAATTGTAAGGTGAGGACAGTCGGGAGTGCAAGAACAGAATCAGGCTTATGATTAGGTGTCGGATCTGGATTTTTAATCTCGAATCCTCTATGAAGACACTGTGCTATTCCTTGGATCAGTAGATAGCACTCACAGACACATTACTGAATCAATTCATACAAGACGTAAACTAAACCATTCAATATATTACAACTTCAGAGTAACATAGACCACGTCGGGCTAAGTTTTACAAAAGGACCGGACAGGCCAAATTGATTACATTACATAAAACCAACGTAACTACAGCGGAAGCAAAAAGGGGTAGAGCTCATCTCTCCACAGACAAGCGACTGGGGTAACCTGTGTATGGCGGATATTACCCAAGGGGTTGGACAATATCCGTTGTACGCAAGTACCGAACGTGTCCTCTTAGACTGAGGCGAGATCTAGACTATAGACTAGACTATGCTTCATCGTTTCCTTGTCCGTCGACTTATGGATCTTCATAGTATGCGTAGTCCCCTTGATCCACATCATCTGGAGGGTTTGGGGGGAGAGCGAGAATGAGCACAACTTCCGTGCTCGCGAGCCAACACACAAGATACAATAATATACATGCATGGCTTAATAAGGGTGTCTTGGGTTCTTTTATTTGCTAAAGCAACATTTTTCAATTATCATAATTACAAATTCATATGAATTAGCATTTTAAACAAATTGCATTTTATTAAAGAGGGTAAGTGCAATATTAAATAACAGTAGAGGTCCCCTTCATCGGAAACTCTACACATGCATCATTTGATTGGAGCTACCTCCGCTCCTCCATACCACTGATCTCGACGGCTCAGGAAAAATCCAATCTCAGGCTAGATGAGCTAACCTGTTTGTCAATCCAACCTCAGGCTAGATGAGCCGATCTGGTTGTCAATCCAACCTCAGGCTAGATGAGCCGACCTGGTTGTCATTCCACCCACAAAGGTTTTTGAAATAGAACTAACTAAAATTAAGTTCACATGCCTGCCTTTGACCGTAGGCACGGCTGTTTAAACAGTTTAGACTCTGCAGAGGTTGTACACTGTACCCACAAGAGATAATCATACTCGTTACCCCCACATGATTCCATAGTCATGTAGTTGAGCGACCGTCACAGTAACGTTTCAAACTACCTCGCCCTTTCTGTCATCTCACCTATACGGGCCACACCCATAAGTTGTGCGGGATGTTCACCACAACGACTAGCACAGCTGGCCCCAGCCACAACAACTAGCACAACTGGCAACTTCACCCTACCTCGGTGCCCCTTTCAAGCCGGAACACATCCTGCTCCTTGCACGCTTCCACACACTGACCAGTGGGATGATATTTATGGTTTAATAATTTTACTAAGCCAAGTTGCACTTTGCAGATTTGCGGTTGTACTTGTTTTACACAGAAGGTCATGATAAGATTAAGTCCTTAATCCATCTGGGCGATTCATACGACATATCAACCACTCTCGTGCACGACGACACTCACCACTCTTTCCATCCGCCCAGATGTGGTACTAGCAAGTTGTTTAGGGTTTTGGGGAGGAAAAACCAATTATCACAACACGCTAGTATTTACCCACAATGACTACCCAAAACCACTTTCATGATTAAAAGATGATGATCAGGATATTTATTGTCACAGTACTTAAGCAAGACTAGCATGTCGCTTAAGTACAACCTATACTAGTATTTACCATATATTTACTAGGGTGATATGGAATAATGGATTCAATTATCAAAGGATGAATAATAATTAATTAATCATCAAATGAGTGTTTAACTATCTTAAGGTTTAACATACATTTGATTACAGAATTAAAGCATGTAATTTTGATATTTTAAATAAATATAACTTGCATAAAATGCAGGCTCAAAATGATCAAAGTATTGACTCACCTTGGTTAAAGGCAGTAGAGTCTTGGTATTCTTGAGCTTGATCGAAGTGGAGGTCTCCCGCGTCTTTGAAACCTAATCGAACGAAAGTACCGGAAAAGGGAACAACGGTAGAGAGAACAAATAAATACAAAATCCATAATAAATGAACTCCAAATTGAACAAGACCAGTGCCATTAGCAAGATCTTGAATTTAGAAAATTTTAGGAACAAGTTTTATAATTTTTAGAGTTATAGCGAAGGAGATATGAATTTTTGAAGTTTTTCAATTGAATTTTTAATTGAAAAGAAAATTAGAAAACCCAAAAAATTCATGTGCTGACACGTGGTATGTGAATAGTGCTCAGTCCCCCACACAGTACGTGGACCAAGTCCACGTGCAACGACGCACGGGTCAACAGAATAGTGCCCGGTGGGGCCACCTGTCAGCCGCGGGGCCCGGTTAAAAGGCGGCAACGCGTGCGGCGCGTCGCCTCGTCTTCTCCGCCGAGCGGAGAAGGCGATGGAGAGGGAGAGGGAGAGGAGGGGGCGCACGAGCGGCGGCGCCGGGAGCGAGGTAGAAGCCGGAGGCGGAGGCGAAGCTGGGGCGGCGGATTTGGCAAGGTGGCGACGACCGAGGCGCGGGAAGAAGAGGCTGAGGCGACGGCGATGACGACGGCTCTGAGGAAGACAAGAGGAGGCGGGGTGGGGAGGAGAAGTGGAGCGCGGGCGGCTTTATAGTCGAGGGGGAGGGGGCGCGGGGAGGAGACGATCGGGAGCGGCGGGGAGGAGGCAAGGGGGGGGCGGTGGCCAAAGCCGGAGCGGCGACGCGCTGAGATAAGGAGGAGAAAAAGCGGTCCGGGTGGCGTCGGTGGCTGCGCACGTGGTGAAAGCGGCGGCCGAGCAGCGCGTAGGGCGATGGGCGGTGGGAGTTGTCGTCCGGGCGACGGTCGACCGGGCGCGACGGGGAGGAGAGGGAAGGGGGGTCCAGGCGTAGCGGTGGCTGGGCCGGAGCAGAGCGGGCTGAGCCAGGGGAAGACTAGGTCGAGATGTAGCCCAAAGCCCAGGTAAGATAAAATCAAATTTGAAATTCGATTTGAAATATTGAAAACCAAAATCCAAATGTCTTTTTGAAAATTGAGAATGTTACACCAGGCCACGAGACCGGAAGCGATCGGAAGAGAAACACAGGTGCCAGTCAAACAGTGGTCAACACCATCCTACTCTCTCCGGATAATAGGTGATCATTTTTAATTTATACTACCACACTTACTAACAGAATATACTTTAAAATTTCTTCGCGCGGTGCGCGTGGTGTATCCGCCCGTAAGTGGGTGCAGACGTGCAGTACTGCAGGGCAGGAACGCGTGCCGTCACTGCCAGCTTTACATTGACCAAGTGACATCTAAATTGTTCTTTCTTTATTAGTTTTGGTGTGTTGGAAACTTGGTCTCTGGAATCGATTTTTTTTTTTTTGTAGATAATACCACCTAGGTCAAGAGTGTTACCGTCACGTGTTACGCATGCACTCGATAAAAATTCCGTTGGTAATAGACAGGAGGTTGCAAAATGGAAGGCATCTTTATCCTGAAGCTGCTTGAAAAGGAGTGTTGTTTTTCTACTAGTAATGGGTACTACAAGCACTATCAGGTAGGGTAGGAGTGGAGCCTCCGACCACGAAGGCAATGATCTGAAACTCAAATCAAAAACCTATACAAATATATTTGAAAAAAAATAGTAAAATACGATTTTAAACTTAAAATAATTAGGGCCAGCCCGAGGCTTTTTCCATGGCCAGCTCTGTCATACTATTAGGATTCGTCCAAGTTTTCTCGAGATTCGTACGTTTCTCTCTCCGAGCTGCTCCTCTTCCCCGCAACCATGCTGCCTCCGCCTCACCGCGAGTCGCGCCCCGCCGCCGCCTCTGGCTCACCGTGATCCCGCGCCGTCCTAAACCGAAGTGGTGCCGCACCGCCGAAAGCTACGCCGAGGCTGCGCTGAACCAAGAGTGAGGGGAGAGGGTAGGCTAGCTGGAGCTGAGAGAGAGAGAGAGAGAGAGACGGTGGCGGCTCCCTGGAGGGGCGCGCGAATCTGGAAGCAATTATTAACGGCTGGGATAGTGAGGGTAGCTAATACAAGTGCTTGCAGTTTCACATTTTCGAAAAAGAAGCGAAGAAATGATCAGTCACAGACTGGCCGTGGCTCCATCCTCCATAGTACCTCCAAATACGGTGCTTGAAGCATCTCGCCAACTCTTTCTAGAAAGGATGCGCATCTTCTTAATTTAGCCGGAAGCATAGTTTGGGCACCGGTGTGCTTTATAATCCGTCTCGCACAACTTTTGCAGTTTTTATTACTCTGAGCATATAAAATGAGGGGGAGGATTAGAAAATAATGACTCAATGCGTACACAAGTACAGTGGCGCAAAATAACCTACTTTTACGACTTTTTATCAGCAGGTCTAAATTTTTCGCCTCCTAATATTTTCTATATATTTTTTTAAAAAAACAAGCATCAAAGAGCACTAACCGAAGCCTTTCAGCGGCACTAATTCTCCACAGCACTGAAGCCGCCATCGGTATTCAGTAGGACGAAACCACCACCAGCACAAAAGGCACTTCTGAATTTTGACTTCAGCGGCTGATATATACATGCATACTACTACTATTAGTTTTCAAGTTTCACCTCTACATTGCTAATAGATTTGACTAGACAATTTTAGGATTTTCTCTACATTTCCCCAAGGAACGATGAAAATTTTGCTATGACTCGGTCAAACGCAAAGCGAGCCCAGCAAGTTTTTTTTGTACCGAAATAATGACCAGAGGAGCTCACTCTTTCCTACCTCCCGTATTATAACCTTTTTTTCTATTCCAATACCTACGAAAACTATAAAAATCAAGGTCTCAAAATTATAACGGAATACTTGAATTGAAACCGAGAGAACCAACGCCCCACAACCTCAGCTGGTCTGACCGCCGAATATTCAAGCCAGTCTGACCACTCGTGAGGCCGGTCTGATCGTTGATTGAAAATCAGCACAACGATAGATCCATAAATTGAAATAACTTTTGATTTAGTGATCCAAATCCGTGAGATTTCAAACATAGCTCAACAAAAAGGTCAAAAACATATTCGAATCGACGACCATAGCCAAGATTTCACGAATTTCTTGATTGAGGGCAAGAAGGCTCAAAACCGGGGGAAACCTAAACGTGATCCAAAAGCTTGCTCATGAACAAAAGATGGTCAAGATGACCTTAGGTTAGATCCCACAAGTCTTAGCAAGCTATATCACAGTAAAAGACCAAAGCAAAACCCCTAAAACAGAAAACCCCAAAATTACAAAATAGATAATAAGAACAAGATAGAACTCATCTTGACACAAACTTGATTGGATTGATGTGAGGGATTGTAGGTTTATATCCACTCCACTACGGAGGACAAAATCTCACTCGTGAGCACCCAATTTCTCAATCCATCTCTCTCAAACCTTAGCTTCCTTTGTTTTCTCCACTTTCCCCAAATCTAAAACTAGGGTTTCTAATGCTTAGTTGTGCAATTCAGGCATCAACCATTATATAGTGGAGGCTAGGTCTAAAGTGAGAAAACCCTAACGAGCACTGTTAAGCCCACACACAAACAAGTGTACACTCACGCATGTTTCTCAAAGCGGATGACAATCGGGATCTCTCGAATCCGTCTCTTCGTGATCTTCTCCTTCTCTTGGCCTAAACCGCTTTTCCTTTACATCGTCTTGCGCCGCGGTTTCTTCAAGATCACCAACCTGGTATTTTGGCGAAGATACCAAAATACTCCTTCTCGATCCTTCTCCATGACCGAGTCCAATCATTGTGAAGCAATCTCATGCTTCGCCACGGGTAAGTTCATCAATGGTTTTATTATGCTGGCAAGTCTCTCCCATCTGGCTCCCACCGGACCATCTTGGCACTTGCACCTACCCCAAGCCACTTGATGCAACCCGTTGTACTGAATTTTCCATTCAGTCGTTCTTGTCCATCTTGTGTCATTCTTGAGTCCAACTACTTCACACTACATCATTGATCATTCTGGACCTCAGCTCTCCTAACCTAGTCCCGACCATTCTCGCCGTTGACCGTAGTTGACTACAAGCGTCTCTGCATAACAATAAACCAAGAAATCGATTTCGAGCACACATTCTTTGCAACTTGACCTGTGTTAGCCAAAACATGCATCACGCAATGTCTATGCACTGAATCACATGACTTTGGCTAATTCTCAAAGTTCAGCACAACCCTCTACGTATGAACTCTCTCTAGTTGGTCAGACCGTCGGTCCTAGGCCAGTCTCAACGCCGACCTCGGTCGACCGCGACCTCGAGAATGAGGGCCGATCGGGCGCCAACCAATGGTGGTTAGGCGCTTCGAATCAAAAACACCCATCTTGACTTTTCGGCAAAACTTTATCTAATTTCGCGTCCAGCTTCTATGTTCAATAGCATTTGGTGCAAACTCACTCCCACACAAGTGTTTGATGTGCAGTCCTCAAAAGCTCACACGGTAGGTCAGCCCCGGCCGGTCAGGCTGCCCTGCAGGGCTGGTTAGACAGCTAGCACCATGACGGCAAATCCGATAATTTACTAAACAACGAGTTCGCTCCCAAACTCCTCGACACAGATGCCAATTATTCAACACTAATATTATGATCATACCATATTGTCTCCACAATTTTATTATTCCTTAATTTGGACATGTTTAGAGACTTACAGACACGGTGTATGCTGAGAAATTGAGAATACAGAGTGATAGACTGGTAGTGTATGCATGGCTTGCAATTATTCTTACATTCTAGCTTTAGAACATATCAAACACTCTGTACCACCAAATTTTCAATCCGTCGCAACTGGATGGAGATTTCAGCTACGTTTCAACAACATCAACCTCCGAAATATCAACGCTGGAGATACCTTCGGGGCAGAGGAGCACCTGCACTGTCACCTTCTTGTGCTGCGGTATCTGACTAATCTTAAGCCGGTCTTCGTCGTTCAATTCCCAATCAAAGATTTCAATGTTCTCCTTAAGCCTCTCCTTCTTCAAGCTCTTGACTACCATGCTTGCACCTTGCTCGTAGATCCACCTCAGTGAGATCTGGAGGAAAATGGGAGTCAGCTAACAGCTACCATCACGGGATATTAGAAGAAGAATTAGGCAGAGTGACAGTTCTGAATTCACAATGATGCCACTTTTTGTTTGAACATATACAGGACAGTTTTGCTGTGCCTTTGTGCTTCTATGCTCTCTCTAAAACTAATTGCGTAAATTTGAGCATATCGGGCGCTCTGCCAAACTTCACAAACCTCACCAAGACATCAACAAAAATACGCTGATTCAATACATATGCGAGAGCCTTTGAAGATCTTGAACCTATGATTGGAAATCAAGTAAAATGCTAAACGTAGATTAATATGCATTAAGACAATATAGTTAATACCTGAGCCACCGACTTTCCCCTAGACTTCGCAATCTCTTGCAAAACCTCGGACTGTAGTACTGTATTAAATTTAGATTTACTTTCGCCTCCCAGGGGAGAATAAGCAGTCACATGAATTCCCTTGTCTTTGCAGAATTCAATTAGTTTTTTCTGCTGCCAAACTGGGTTCATTTCAACCTGCAAAGGTTACCTCATGAATCAATACTAGTGCTGTAACATCCCAAATGCTACAAAATACTTTAGGGTATTCCAGATACAAGGTTTTACAAACGAGCTCTCATAAATCGGCTTCAATCTCTATGTAGCAAAATATATTGTTTTTATTTTATACAAAGTAATACATCTTGCTTGGTTCCCGTAAAAGAAAAGGACACCAAAAACTTGAAATCAAAGAGTAGATAATAGAAGGTAGCTGCCTTCATTGTTTATCCAGTTGATCAACACAAACCTGATTTACCGCTGGGGGGATTTTTGCAATGGCAAGTAGCTCCTGAAGCTTCTTTGTCGTGAAATTGCTAACACCAATCATTTTGGCGAGGCCAAGACGATGACATTCCTCCATTGCCTGCCATACGCCTCTCAGGTCCAGTGGCATGATGTCCTCCCTTTTCATTGGGAAATGGGGTTTGCTGGGTTTTATGGTCATTGGCCAATGAACCAGGTACAAATCAACATATTCCATTTGAAGGTTCCTACAGATGACAAGATGAGAGAATCTTGGTTACCACCAACATGACCAAATGCTGTATTTTTAGTACTATCGTTTGGTAGTTTTACATATAAGATATCGGCTACGTGAATAGTGAAATCAACATTGTTTCCCATCAGTAAGCTCTGAAATTCCAAAAAGCATAAGTTCTGCAAAAATGAGAAAAGTATGCAGTGTGTTCTGCAGATCTAATTTTAGATCTTGCGTACCATGACACCACACTACCACAGCGTGTTTTCACCACAAAAAAAGTAAGGTAGGCAAAAAAGAAAAAAAAATGTACCAGAAAAAGTACCATGTGGCAATGTTGGGTGCGAGTGCGAAGAATTGAATCAAACGTTACGTTTCAAAAAAAAAAAAAAGAACAAAATTGAATCAAATGTTGGGATTGCAATTTTAGTCCAGGACTTTCAGCTACTGCAGAATTGGTTAAAATACATGAATTTATTGTTTAATTTCAAATTATGTTTTAGTTATGAACTAAAATATGAAGGTTCAAGTATATAATGATATTTGGTATTGACTTTACAATTGTGAATATAAATATTATTTTTTGAAGAACTTTTAATTGCAATGATAAATCTTGATTTCAAACAGCATTTGATTTTGCAATTTTTATAAACTTATCACTGGGATTTAATACAGAGCTGATTTCAACTTCTAGCTGTGAACTGTTGTCAGCTTTCAAATTCCACATTCCACGTCAACTTAAATGTTGATGTTAATATAAAATTATAGCATTGGTAAGTTGAAAGCCTGCAACACAGTTAACAATTGGATAGACATCGCATGTCAATTCATAGTCAAGTCTTCAAGAACAATCAATATTTCATCGAAATCAGAACCGGCTCAAAGAACCGAACATTTTACCACAGAATTCTTTCTAAATTCTCCCTGAGTGAACTAACTGCAAAGTTCAAGAGAAGCAAGAAAAGCAAAGTTCGAGAACTAACTGCAAGCTCTCCCTGAGTGACGGGAGCACGAGCTCCGGGTGGCACTGCGTGCACCACACCTTGGTCGTCACGAACACCTGCTCGCGGGACGCTATGACCCCGCGCCGCGTCGCCTCGGCCACGGCCTCCCCGACGGCCTGCTCGGAGCAGTACACCGAGGCAGTGTCGAGGTGGTGGTAGCCGAGCTCCAGGGCGGCGAGCACGGCGCCCCTGACTTCCTCCACCACGAACGGGAACGACGCCGTGCCGAGCCCCACCGCCGGCACCGGCCTCCCGCCGGAGCCCTCAAGGAACTCTGGGATTTTGGCGGAGCGGTCGCTGCTCCCTGGTGATGCCATGGCCGGCCGGCTATCTGCGTGTTGTCGGTGTTTGTTTGGCTTTGTATAGGGACGAGAGTTGAATGCTTAAATGGTCAGAAAATTGGACACGGGCTCTTTTGAACCGAGGTTACCTCGCTTAGCTTCCTAACTTATATTATATTTTTTTAATTTTTAATTTATAAGGCTGTATCACTTAGTTTACTGAATTTGCATTTTACTTTTTCAGCCATCTAAACTTACGAGGTTATATCATTCAGCTCTCTAAACTTATATTTTACTTTCTTCGTCACTTGAATTTGCAAGGTTGTAACACTTAGCTCCCTAAATTTATTGTAACACTCCTGTTTTCGAACGGTGGATAGTGTTTACGATCTGGTTTTTGATTTTCATCCGTATTTTCAATTTGGATTTTTATCCCAAAAACTCCTAGCTTACTCTAAACTCAGGTTTGTGTTTCAAACCTTCTCTCATTTTTCAAATTCAAATTTCAAATCGAATTCACTGTTTCCAAATCTTGGACCCATTCTTTTCTTCTTAGGCCGGTTTTTCTCCCGACCCACTACCTATTTTTCCCTAGCCTGGCCGAATTTCTTCCCCCGACCCTTTTCCCGGCTCCCTTCCCCCGGCCTTCGGCCCAGCCGGCCCATTCACCCCCCTTTCATTTCTCCCCCTCAGCCTAGCGCCTGCCCCTCTTTCTTCCTCCCTCCTCTCCCCGACCAGCCACCCCCACGCCCTCTCTCTCTCTCCTGTGAGCGGCGCCAACGCCAGCACCGTCCTCCCCAGTACCCCCTTGCTCCCGCTTCCTCCGCTGACGGCCACGACTTCGGCGCCCCCTCCTCGCCTAGTCCCCTCACCGCCTGTCCTCGTCGTCCTCGCGCACCGCCTCATCTGTCGAAGCGATGCCGCGCCACAGACTCGTCCGTCGCCGTCACCGCGTCAACAAGCCCCCAGAGTCGTCACCGCCCCACGCCGCGCCCACCCCCTGCCCGGTCCTCCCTGCACGCAGGCGCCCACACAGACGTCGCCTCGGGACCTCGCGTCTTCCGAGCTCCCTCCAATGGCTCTCTCCCTCCTCGTTGCCTATAAGAGTCCTCGTGCCCCCGTGCCTCCCCCTTGCTCTCTCCAAGCTTCCCTCTACCTTCCCCCTCCCCAAGCTGCTCTCTCTCCCTCTTTGTGCCACCAAGAGCCGAAGCTCTTGGCGCTTCTTCTCCCTCCCGGTACTATCTCCCTCTCGCCTCCCGGTACTACCGCTCCCTCCCGGAACTGCCGTCGAATCAACGCCGGTACTACCACCCTTTCCGCTCTCCGGTACTACCGCCCTCTCGCCTCCCGGTACCACCGCTCCCTCCCGGAACTACCGTCGGTTCAACGCCGGTACTACCGCACCACCTCTCCGGTCTACCACCTTCGCCACTTCGGTACGACCGCCCGCCCGCCTCTCCGGTACTACCGCCCCCGCCTCCCGATACTACCGCCCGTACCCCCTCTGGACCAAGCACTGTGCCAAGGGCCACGTGTCAGCTCCTCATTTTTCCGCTTTTCTAATTTAGTTTTCAATTAAAATTCAATTGGAAAGCTTCAAAAATATCGCCTCTTGAAGAAATAGCTATAAACTTTATGACCTCGGGAGAATCTATGAATAAGCCAACAGCCAATGTCGATATTTACTTTGCGAAGAAAATTGTCACAATCATCGATCTTGATCCAGAGCCTGCATCGCTCGCTGAATGTAAGAAAAAATCAGATTGAGAAGATTAGAAGAAGGCAATAGAAGCTATAATATTCTCTCTGAATAAAAGAGATGTGTTTAGGCCTGTAAGCCACACACTTCCCCATGTGCACCCCGTAGGGCATAAGTGGGTATTTGTTCGAAAGAGAAATGAAAGAAGCAAGGCTCGTTGCATAAGGTTTCACTCAACAACCAGGAGTTGATTATGAAGAAACTTATTCCACGGTCATGGACGGAATTATCTTTAGATATTTATCTCAATGGCAGTGAACTTGAAGTTAGAAGTGAAATTGATGGATGGGGTAACAGCATACCTTTATAGAAATTTGGATTCAGACATTTATATGAAGATACCTGAATGTATCCCTGTCCTGAACCAAGATAGAGCAAATAGAAATCTATACAGTGTGCAACTCATAAAGTCATTGTATGGACTGAAGCAATCAGACGGAATGTGGTATAATCGCTTAAAGCGACTTTCTATGCAAGAAAGGCTATACGAACAATGAGAATTATCCTGTGTATTTATACGACGATCCCAAGATGGAATTTGGATAATCACAGTGTATGAAGATGATATGAATATGATTGGAACCCTGGAAAGTATTAAGAAAGCAAGCTCTTACCTGTAGTTGGAATTCGAAATGAAAGATTTAGGTCAAACCAAATACTGTCTAGGCTTGAAGCTTGAGCATACTCTGGAAGGGATTCTAGTACATCAGCCAACCTACACTCAGAAAGTGTTGGAAAGGTTCGGCTTTGAAAAGGCATATCCTTCAAAAGTGCCGATGGTTGGGAGATCCTTGCAGCAAGACAAGGACCCGTACAGACCTAAAGAAGAGGGGAAGGAAGTCCTGGGACCAGAATTCCCTGTACCTGAGTGTAGTAGGAGCACTCATGTATTTAGCAAATTGTACTAGATCAGGAATTGCATTTGCCGTAAACTTATTAGCAATGTATAGTACAGAACCTACCAAAGGCATTGGCAGGAAATAATGGGCATCTTCCGCTACCTCCAAGAAAGCAAAGAACTTGATCTGTTCTACAGAAATAACCAAGACATGTCTATGAATGGCTATACAGATGTTGGGTTCCTGTCGGACCCGCATACAACCAAATCGCAAACAGGCTATATATTTCTATGTGGTGAAACTGCAGTTCCATAAAAATCGTCTAAGCAAAGTCTTGTATCGACTTTGACGAACCACTCGCAAATCATAGCACCGTACAAGGCCTTACAAGAATGTGCTTGGCTTTGGCGGAAGATTCACCACATCCAACAGTCATGTGGATTGAATACCGCGCAAACCCCCATAATTATCTATGAAGATAATGCAGCTTGTCTTGCACAAGTGCAAATGGGTTATATGAAGAGTCCCCTTACAAAGTATATCAACTCTAAGTTCTTCTGTTGTAAAAGATGGACGAAATTAAGGTACTGCATACTAAGTCATGTGAGAATCTTGCAGATTCATTCACTAAGTCACTTCCAGCATCTAGCTTTGAAAGATGCATATGTGGAATTGGAATGATAAGACTTAGAGAAGTGCAGAATTCAAGCGGAGAATCTTCACGAACTCATTATTGAATCTTGATCACGAAGATCGAGTACCCAAAGAATAAATCCCAGAGATTAAATGAAATTGGGTAGATTGTACTCTTTTTCCCTTACGAGTTTTCCTCAAGTTTCTCGGCTAAGGTTTTTGATGAGGCAATTCGTGCAACACAGCAAAACACATGATATGTACTCTTTCTCTAAATTTTTCCTAACTGGTTTTTGTAAAGTTTTGACGAGACATGAACATGTCGGATGAGTGTCCAAGGAGGAGTGTTAAGAAACCGGGCGCAGGGCTCTCCTAGAGTCTTGACCCAATTAGACTCCTCATCCCCTGGTGCCTATAAATAGAGGAGGACCCCCTCATTGTAACGCATGTCTTTTGAGAAGTAATAAAGCAGACCCTAAAGTCCCCTCATATCTATGTGTTCAATTCATTATTCTGTTCTTATGTTCTTGCATTGTTTTACGATTCTGAATTTATCTACGAGGTAATCGCTCGAACTAGACTAGCCAGCGACAGTTCCTCAACAAATGCCACGTTGATCGCTTCACACCCCCTCGATTGGATCACAACCAATATACGGAAACAGTAAACTTTCAGACAATATCACAACGAACAGATCGGTCGGGCGAGAAACCCGGCCGAGTCCGGTGCCGAAAGGCGTGTACCCGGCCCGACGTACGAGCGGATGGCGTGGACGCAACGTTCGTTTCGCTCCCCAAGAACAATGGCGCCCCCACCACGTCGCGCGCATGCCCCTCTGCCCCCTCTTATTAAACAAACTGCTGCCCTGCTGCGTCTTGTGAACCCACTGCATGCCCTTGTCGTCTCAGACAAACTGATCGTCGGTAACCGCTAACCAGCCGAAACAAATGGCGGTGTCCACAGCGCAGACGAACTCCGGCGAGTCCCTGCACTCATCCACCTTCGCGTCACGCTACGTGCGCACCTCGCTCCCGAGGTACAGATTAACGATGGCGCACTGCTCCCTAAACTCTTAATTTGAGCTATGCAGAGAGAGATTGATTGGTCCGGCTGTGGGTGTGGGTGTCGCTACTGTGTGTACGCACGTAGGTTCAAGATGCCGGAGCAGTCGATCCCCAAGGACGCGGCGTACCAGATCATCAACGACGAGCTGATGCTGGACGGGAACCCGCGGCTGAACCTGGCGTCGTTCGTCACCACGTGGATGGAGCCCGAGTGCGACAAGCTCATCCAGGCCTCCGTCAACAAGAACTACGTCGACATGGACGAGTACCCCGTCACCACCGAGCTCCAGGTACGACGAATCGATCTCGTCATGACTCATGATTCGTGACGATCATGTATTGCTCTGCAACTGCTTGACATGATCCATTTGTACACCGGCGTGGAACAGAATCGGTGCGTCAACATGATCGCGCATCTATTCAACGCGCCGATCGGGGACGACGAGACGGCGGTCGGTGTGGGGACCGTCGGCTCCTCGGAGGCCATTATGCTGGCCGGGCTGGCGTTCAAGAGGAAGTGGCAGAACAAGAGGAAAGCCGAGGGCAAGCCCCACGACAAGCCCAACATCGTCACCGGTGCAAATGTTCAGGTACACAAATCAAAACTTAAGTACAGCATTTTTCAGTAGTCACACGATCATCACCCGATCAGTCACGAGTCGTGGCCACCTAGCATTTGAGATGATTTCTCGCATGCGTACGTAGGTGTGCTGGGAGAAATTCGCCAGGTACTTCGAGGTGGAGCTGAAGGAGGTGAAGCTGACGGAAGGGTACTACGTGATGGACCCCGAGAAGGCCGTGGAGATGGTCGACGAGAACACCATCTGCGTCGCCGCCATCCTCGGCTCCACCCTCACCGGCGAATTCGAGGACGTCAAGATGCTCAACGATCTGCTCACGGCCAAGAACGCCGAGACAGGGTACGTGCACAACAAGCGAGCATACGATCTGAGGCGTGTCCAAATTGGGACCGGCACGCGTAACAGTGCAGATTTGGTTGATTACTCGGTCATTGGTTTCGTCAGGTGGGACACGCCGATCCACGTGGACGCGGCGAGCGGCGGGTTCATCGCGCCGTTCATCTACCCGGAGCTGGAGTGGGACTTCCGGCTGCCTCTGGTGAAGAGCATCAACGTCAGCGGGCATAAGTACGGCCTCGTCTACGCCGGCGTCGGGTGGGTGATTTGGAGGAGCAAGGAGGACCTGCCCGAGGAGCTCATTTTCCACATCAACTACCTCGGCGCAGACCAGCCAACCTTCACGCTCAACTTCTCCAAAGGTACATGTCGCCGGCATATGTGCTACGGGTCTCGCGCTCGCCTGTGTTGCTTGATACACGTGATAGATTGGTTAGTTTCATTGAGTAACTAAGTTTATTCATCTGCTCTGTTGGACAGGTTCGAGCCAGATAATTGCGCAGTATTATCAGCTCATCCGTCTCGGCTTCGAGGTAATTACAAGTTTGAATGTGTGATGCTGATCCTAATTTCTACTGTTCTACTTGGTTTTTTATGCCCCTAGTGTTGCAGCAATCTTGCAAATCACTGATGAACATCTGCGCATACTGCTCTGACTGACATCCCCTGCTGTGTGCAATTTTCTTGTTTTTTCAAGGAACACAGACACTCGTGCTGTTTGTATCTGCAAGCAAAGAAACACGAGTAGTCCATGCAATTCATGCATTTCAGGTGGATGTATAGTTTGTTGGGATTCAGCGGGTTACTTGATCATGCCATCCGGATGTTCTTGGCTAGCTAACACTTCATGCCCCTTTCTTTTTATTTTAAACTTTAGCTAACACTTCCTGTAAATTCGCCAATATGTCTCGCAAAAACAGTTGCCTTATACTCCTATGCACTCAGACTTGCACAAACTAACGGTTTAATTTGAGCTCCATCCACAAATTAGATCGCGATCTCTAAGAGCTAATAAGCCATCAAAACATTTGCTGCACCATGAGATCAGTGGGTTGTGCTGATCAGATTTGTACTGATCAGTCTGCAATTTGGTGTCGCTGGCGCGCATGTAGGGCTACAAGGACATCATGCAGAACTGCCGCGACAACGCGACGGTGCTCCGTGAGGGCATCGAGAAGATGGGCTACTTCGATGTGGTGTCCAAGGACGTGGGCGTGCCGCTGGTGGCCTTCTCCCTCAGGGACTCGTCCCGGTACACGGTGTTCGAGGTGGTCGAGAGCCTGCGCCGCTTCGGCTGGATCGTGCCCGCCTACACCATGCCGGCCGACGCCGAGCACGTGGCCGTCATGCGCGTGGTCATCCGCGAGGACTTCAGCCGCAGCCTGGCCGAGCGGCTCATCGCCGACCTCAACAAGGTGATGGGGGACATGGACGCGCACGCCACCAAGAAGGCGGCCATCGCCGCCGAGCCGGTGAAGAAGACGGCCCGGGAGATCGAGAAGGAGGTGGCCACCTACTGGCGGAGGCTCGTCGCCAGGAAGAAGAGCAGCCTCGTCTGCTGATTCCCGTACAATGTGCGCTAGCGTGCAGGAATAATTCTTGGTCCGACCGAGTTCCTTCTTGTTCTTCGTTTGAGCTCCTCATTTGCCTGGTTAATTTTGTGTGTTCAATCGTGCCAACGATCTGCTGTCGCTGACAAGGTCATGTATAGACACGTGTCAAGTTGACGTACAACTATAATAGTTTAAATGAGCTGCTAGCCAACACTACACCGTTGGAAATGCATTTCCAACGGTATATCAATTTTATGCAGTTTGATGAAATTTCAGTTGCCTAAAAGTTCTATATTTCGAGTTTGAAGTTTCAACTAGATTTTAACGTGTTTTATATTTCTAGAAGTTTTCAGAAGATTCCAATAAAGTTTCAAGCCCAAATTTCAATAAATAGATTTTGGAACTCAAGTTTTAACAAGTTTAAGACAAAAGAGTTTCAAGAAGTTTCAGCAAGCTTCATGACGTTTCAAGAAATCTCGTGAAAAATATTTTAAAAGTTTCAGATTTTAGTGGGTTTCGCGTATTTTTAGAAGTTTCTAGAAGATTCAAAGAAAGTTTCAACAAATTTCACACTTTGGAATTTAAGTTTCAAACAAAAGAGTTTCAATAAGTTTCAAACAAAAAGAGTTTCAAGAAGTTTCAACAAGTTTCGTATTTTGGAACTCAAGTTTCAATAAGTTTAAGACAAAAGGTTTCAAGAAATTTTAACAAGTTTCTGATTTTAAAACTCAAGTTTCAACAAATTTCACACAAAAAAAATCAAGTTTCAACATGTTTTGAGAAATTTCAAAAGGTTTCATAAAAAATCAAACAAGAGCCAAAAAACCCAACGTGCTCAGCTGCCGCCGCGTAATCGCTTGTCGCCATAGCTCCGCGCTAGCCGAGACATCGCGGTCGTTGGCCTTCCCATCTACCACTAAGCTCGCTGGCCACAAGAATTAAATCCGAGCATACATCGGCGGCCTCACTGGCCACGAGCACCATAGCCGCTTGCCTACTCCACGCCCGGCGTCAGTAACCCTACTCGGGCGAGGCCATGTGTCGAACCCTAGGCATTTAATACCCGAAGATCTTGCGTGTCTACCATACTAGCCTCATAATCACTGACTAGTACACACATCCATACATTCATACATACAGAATAACAACATATGGTACAAAACTTAAGCGATTACATTCTTTCCAACACAGGGGCCGACTGGCCAAATAAAATCTTAAGTATTAGAAGTAGCAAATGTAACAGTGGAAGCAAATTATATAATAAGTCCAAAATTCCAGTGGCATGCCCATCTGATCCCTCAGGCAACCGACAAGAAATAAGTCTTAGAAAGACCCGTCATCGAACCCACTGGTTCCGGGTGCAAAGAAGGCGTCGTCCAGCGTAGGATCATCCTCTATCTCTGAATGATAATTTAAGCAAGATTGAGTACATTGCGTACTCAACAAGACTTGTAGCGTATCGCAAAGTTTATATATATGCATAGCTGACAAGGGATAGGGCTCTATGCTACCAGTTGTTTCAGCATTAAGCAAATTTTGTTTGCAATATCAATACGTAGTATTTTGCAATGAAAATTTAAAGAGAAGTTAAATAAATAAAGGACAACAAGTAAGTAATTAAATTAAATATAGAACAATAATTCCAACATAAACAAAATCCAAATATTTTTGCATATTCAGGTACATCAAGATTTTATATGAATTTATAAAAATACTAATCTCATTTGGAGTTTGTATGCAAAAGTTATTAACGTTTTAATTTGCTTCCGTTTGAAAATTCTAGAACTTAGAAAGGTGCTAACGTCGAAAGCGTATTCTCTTAGGTTTACGTTTTTTAACAGTGAAAGTGTATTTTCCTCTGAGTTCTACTGCGGTTTACGCTTTGCAATAAAGAAAGTGTATTCTCCTCTATACCGAAAGTTGCTTTTCAAATTTCTCTTATTCTTATTAACTTACATGTGGAGTCTACTGGCTAGTGACTCATATTTTTGTTTTATTGATTTTATTTATAAATCAGAGGCGGTCCCACATATCATAGACTCGTTATTTATAAACTAATGATTAAACCTATTTATGCTTTTAATTACCTGGCGATTGGGACCCACATGTCAGTGTCTCGAGTTTTAAAACATGTTTTAAAACCGAGAATAGTGCTTGGTCCCACATGACAACGACTTATTTACTAAACATGTTTAAAATTATATTTTTATTACCTTTTTAGGCAGTCCCACATGTCATTGACTTAGTACTTTTAACTACTGTCATTAAGCGCAAATCAGCGTTTAAACACGTGGGTCCCACCGGTAGAGAGAGAGGGAGGAAGGGAGAAGCTGGGCACGCGCATGGCCGAGAGGGGGAGAAGCTTGCTGGTGGTGAGGCACGTGCAGAAAAGCTCATGGGAGCCTGGGAATTGGTAGAGAGAGTCTATGCGTTGCTAGGGGAGGCAGAAGTGGCCGGAGAAGTGGACGAAATCGGCGGCGCAATGGATATGAGTGGTGGAGCCTCAGGGGTTCATTATGCATTTCGCGTAGGAGGTTTCCCTGGGCTAAAGGAGGGTCGCACTGGAATCAGTGAGTCCAGGGTGGTCGACCTCACGAATAAACCCAGTCTTGAGGAGCTTGTCAATCTCGGACTAGATTGCCTTCTTCCGATCAAGTGCGAAGCATCTTAGCTTCTGCTTGACCGGTTTATTATCTGGCTGGAGAGCCAGCCTGTGCTCGATCACCTCCCTAGGGACTCCGGGCATGTCAAACGCCTGTCAGGCGAATACGTCTATGTTTGTTCGGAGGAAGGAGACGAGCAACTCTTCATATTTAAGGTCGGGTCCTTCTCCGACCAGTACCTTTTGGGACGATGCATTAGCATTTTCTGACCCAGAAAGCATTTTGACGCTTTTCGGAGAAACGCCTTTGTCGAGTGGTACCTCCTTGGTATCGTCTGAAGGTTTTGGGGTCATCTTGGGTCTTGAGTGCTTGACCTGCACGGAAGGCGGATTAGTTTATCTGGTCGGAAGCTCGTCAACCATTTCTAGGGATTTCTGATTACATGCATAAGCCATTTTTCTATCTCCTCGAACCGTGATGAATCTTTTTGGTCCTGACATCTTCAAACTCTGATAGCCGTAATACGTAGCTATCAAGAGTTTAGCCAATGTCAGACAACCAAAGATCCCATTGTATGCGGTTTCAAAATCCACCACATCAAACATGATTTTTTTTGTTCGGAAGTTGTCCGGTCTTCCGAACGTGACTGGTAGGGACAGTTGTCCTATCGGTTTAGTAGCAGAACTTGAAATTATGCCATGAAAAGCATACTTCACAGGTTTTATTTTCGACCTGAGAAATTACATTTCTTCCTATGCTTCTGTAAACAAAATATTTAAAGAATTACCTCCATCTATTAAGACTCGGTTAACTTTGCAGTTATTAATAGTAGGCTCAACAACAATAGGGAACCTACCTGGTCGAGTCGACGGGATAGGACAGTCTTCTTAGCTAAAGGAGATAACTGTTTCCGACCACCTGGATGGCTTGATGGCGATCGGAGACTCGTCAAGGTTTAATTCTCGTTCCACGGCCTTCAGATGATATCTTGACTCGTACGAGGAGGATCCGCCGAAGATCATATCCACTGTGTGTTGAGGCTCCTGGTACTCCATTTCTTCATCGCTATCTTTATCCTTCTTGGAACTTGGATCTCCGAGTTCTATTATGGAGGGGAAGGGACCTTTATCTGAGTAGTAATCCTCTATTTTCTTTTGCCAGGCTCGACAGGTACGTAAATCATGCCCTGCTGCCTGGTGAAGTGGACACCACTTTTTGTTCATTTTTGTTGGACCGAAAATGCGACTAGAGGGGGGTGAATAGGAGCACGCTCACTTTTTCACAAATAATTGATTCAATAATATTTTACTCCAGTAGCTATGGAAGCTATGAAGATTAATATATCAGTACAGCAGAAGACTAGTATTGAATCCAATTTAACTCCCTAAGCAATACGACAAAAATCAACACAAGCTTAAGAACTCAGTCCTGGTGGCCTGACCGCTGGGTCAATGGCGGTGTGACCGCTGACCCCTAGCGGTCTGACCGGTGACCCTGGCGGGCTGACCGCCGTCCTGAAGAACAGATCAAACAGCCCGACAAACGAAGTTGCAAATAGATGTAACTTTTGATCTACAACTCCAAACTCGATGAAAATTTGAACACACCTTCTCTATGATGTCAGGAACCTATTCCAATCGAAGATTGTGAGAATTCTTGGAAGAATTATGATCATTTTTTTGTTTGAGAGGAGGAAGGTCCAAAACCGAGTCAAAACGAAAACTAGATCCAAAATCTTGCTCGTGGGTGATTGATGATCAAGATGATTCTAGATGTGTTCCCACATATCACAACAAGCTAGATCACGTGAAGAATTCAAGCAAAAACTGGCGGATCAAAGAAAAACTCAAAATCATCAAATAGAGAGAAGGAAGGCAAAGAGACAAAATATAATCAAACTTTCCTTGGATTGATTTGATACGATTTTGGTTTACAGCCACTCCATCAATGGAAGACAAAGCTCATCAATGAGCATGAAATCAAATCAAAACTCTCTAGAACCCTAGCCTCCACAAAACCTCTCCCTAAGCAAATTCGGGTTTCAAAAGAATAAAGAGACGGAGAGGAGGTGCGACCACCTCCCTCCTCTATTTATAGCGGACGAGAGGTAAATTCCATACATACTCCTCTTGTCAATAAATTACCAAGTGGTCGGAAGTTACCATCTCTTTTGAGAAGGACGATCGCCCGATCACTATGAGTCGATCAGTCGATTTCGATTGTGGTGAACCCACCATCAACAATGTCGGGTCAATCGAGTGTTAGTTGATGGTGGTAGTTCTTTAAACATATTATTTACTAAAGCCCCGGACGAGATGCAAGTACCGGGACAAAGGTAAGGCGAGACGATATTCCTTTCATGGAATCGCATCGGTCTTCACCAAACCCATTGGCCAAGTTTCTCTTCCTTTAACATTTGGCTCACCAAGTAATTTCGTGACGAGAAAGTCTCCTTTGATGTGGTCGATTTCGACACAAGATATAACGCCATACTCGGACGACCAACTTTGGCAAAATTCTTAATGGCTACTCATTATGGGTATCAATGTCTTAAGATGCCAGTCCCAAAGGAGTGATCACAATTCAATGTGACAAAAGATGGCGATAGTCATGATCGTCGATCCTCGAGATGGTTGGTCAAATACCAACTCGAGATGAAAGTCACCGACTAGCAAGTCGAAGCCTCAAAGTCGCACCAAAGCCGAACGACTGTCAAAGAGGTTCCTCCGACGCAGAGAAACCCTCAAGACTGCTCGCATTGGGGAGACTTCCGATCCCAAATAGGAAGACGCCTCATTACCTTCCTCCGAGCTAACGCAGATGTCTTGGCGTGGCAAGCATCCGACATGCCCGAGTCCCTGTGGAGGTGATCGAGCACGTGCTAGCTTTACTACCGATAAAGTACCCAGAAACAAAAATTACGGAGATTTGCCTCGATCGACGAGATGCTATTAAATCGAATTGATAAGCTACTTAAGGCGTGCTTTATAAGAGAAGTCAATCACCCGAGTGGTTGGCTAACCTCAGAATGGTCAAAAAGTCAAACGGCAAATGGCGTAATGTGCGAGACTTTATCGATCTTAATAAAGCTTGTCCAAAAGATGATTTCCCTTTACCTCGTATTGATCACCGTTGATTCTATGCGGGTTGTGAAATATTAAGTTTTTAGATGCATATTCGATATCACCGATCAATATGTGTCTAAACGATGAAGAGAAGACCGCATTCATTACTCCATTTGGTACCTTTTGTTATATCAAAATGCCATTTGGTCTAAAGAATGCGGTGCTTCTTTTCAACGCTTAATGCAATCGACTTTTCATCTCAATTAGGCCGAATTTGGAAGCCTATGTTGATGACCTAGTCGTAAAAAGCATTAAGAGACTTAATCATATCATCGACCTACAAGAAACATTCGACAACCTCGTAAAGCACCATTTAAAACTTAATCCAGAGAAGTGTGTGTTTGGAATTTCTTCAGAAAATTGCTTGGATTCCTAGTATCCGAACGAGGAATCAAGCAAATCTGAAAAAATAAAGGCCATCCTCCGATGCGACCTCCAAACACAAAAAGGAAGTCCGTAAACTCACTTTGGGTGCATGGCGGCTTTAAGTCGCTTCATCGCACGACTAGGAGAAAAGGACTACCTTTCTTTAAACTTCTCGGGAGACATGAAGGTTTTGAGTGGTCGAACGAGGCAAACATTGCCTTTGAGGATGTCAAGAGGTATCTTCGAGTGCTCCTGCTCGTTTCTCCAAAGCCGTAAGAGACGCCTTAATTTACCTAGCCGCCACGCCACAGCGAAAGCGCAGATCGGGTCGAGAACGTGAAAACGCATAACGACCGGTTTACTACGCCGCCAAGTTTTACACGGCCTAAGGAGCGTTACCTCGTGTTCAAAACTTCTATATGCCCTCCTCATGTCTTCGAGGAAATCTGCGCATTATTTTCAGCGCACAAAATAGTCAGGCTGCCCGAGTTTCCTTTGGGAGCAATCCTCCATAATAAGGAAACAATGGACGCATGGCAAAATGGTCGGTCGAACTTGGGAGTTCGACCTCCATTTCGTGTCCCGAACGGCCATAAAATCCCTGATCTTGGCGCACTTTGTCGCCGAATGGACAAATCTCGAACTCGCTCGGATCCCAAAGACGATTCCCACGACCGCTGGATGATGTACTTTGACGGGTCACTTACTTTAAGTGGCTCTGGGTCGGGTGGTCCCGTATCTCCTACCGAGAAACCTTAAAGTATGCCATACAATTAAACTTTCGTGCCACTAACAATGTGGCGTATCACGAAGGTTTGCTAGTCGGCATACGAGTGCATGAAAGCACTCTCGATTCGTCGACTACTCGTGAGAGGAGACTCTCAACTAGTCGTGAATCAAATTGGGAAAGAGTACCAATGCTCTAACTCAACAATGGCTCGGTACTTATCAAGCACGTAAGCTAGAAAAACATTTTTAGGTTTCGAGGTACAATTTATCCTCGAAGGATAATTTCTCATGCACCAACTTGCTCGGATGGCTTCTTCCCGATCCATAATACCAAAAGGAGTTTTCTTGGAGCAACTCCAAAAACCGCTCTCTCGGTCGAAGAACCGAGACACCTCCTCTTGAGATGGCCTCATTAGATTACGAGGATACCGGATGACTCCCATCTACAAGTATCTTTGCAAGGGTTCCAGACCAAGATGATCTTGAGGCGGATCGATTATCCCAAAAGCCAAAATGTATACTTTGGTTGAAGGAGTCCTCTATAAACGAGGAACCCAAGGGATACTCATGCGATGCATTCCGCAAAACGAAGGAATAACACTCCTTCACGATATACACAAGGGCATCTGTGGGACGATGCCTCCTATGTAACATTGGTTGGTAAAGCCTTTCGACAAGGTTTTTATCGCCTACACTCTGCACGATGCTATGGAGGTGGTTAAAAGTGTGTCCAGTACAATTCCATGGTAGACAGATACACCAACCACTCAAGCATTACAAACAATACCTCTTTCTTGGCCTTTTTTGCACTGGGGCTTGATATCCTAGGACCGCTTCCCAAAGCTCCGGAGGTTTCAATTCCTTTTGTGGCTATTGACACGCTCACAAATGGATCAAGTGAACTCAGAATCGATAACAACTAAGCAAAGAAAAGGTTCATGATGAGAAGCGAATTAGTCGATTTGGAGTTCCGAGTCTGATAATTACGCATAATGGTAAACACTCGCAAGTGCAAAATTTCGTGAATTTTGCGACGAGTTGGGTACCAAGTTATGCTATGCTTCGCTGCACATCCCCAAAGCAATGGGGCTCGAACGCAAACGCCAAATAATGCGAGGAATTAAAACTCGAGTCTTCGACCACTTGTTAAGCGCCGGGGCTTGGGTACAAGAATTACCCTCCATATTATGGGCGGTTCAGATGCGACCACCAATGAGCAACAGGAGAAACACCATTTTTTCTAGTTTTGAGCCGGCCATGCTTCCTCCGAGCTAAAATTGCGGTCGACACGAGTTGAAACCTTCAACAACTCGGATCAGAACAACTTCGAGCAGATGACATTAACCTACTCAAGAGAGGAGAAACCTAGCCTTAATCCGCTCGCGCCTACCAACAAGCCCCGCAGAGATACTATAATCGTAAGGTCCAACCTCGCACCTTTTGTCAGAGGTGACTTGGTATTGAGGCTCGCCAATCCAAGTCTAATCGAATAAACTTTCCCTAAATGGGAAGGTCCTTACACAAAGGGTCGAAGTAACTCGCCGTGGTCAGACGACTAGCAATGGAAGATGGACAGTTCTCTCAAACTCTTGGAACATCGACCGCCACGCAAATTCTATGTGTGACCGGTTTCTGCAATAAAAGTCCGTGTTCTTTCTACCTCTTTTGCCTTATTTTCGAGTAGTGCTTTTTAATCTTTCGACTATGATATGAAAGCACCAGCTTTTTTTTACACCGCCAAAAGCGAAACGCTATCCGACGAAACTTCTCCTCTCCGCATGTGGTTCGCCCACTAGAAGGAATTTCAAGCATTGACTCGTTACTCATTTTGCCGCCAAGACAAAGAGCCCGGTTCTATCCAATGAAATGTTCTCAAAGCCAACTCTCTCAATCTTAGTCTATTTTTTCATCAATTCAAAAATATTCTAAGTAGAGTACACTTTCTTACATTTGTTCGACCACCTTTGATGTACTCGATTTGTTTTAACTGGTCGAAGGAAGAAACACACCTAGTCAAGTCTTTCCTCCTCGCATGTGGTCCTCGCCCACTAGAAGGAAACTTCCTAGCGCCGCTCGCCTCCTACTTTTGCTATCGAAAAGACTTATCAAGTCCACCAAAAAGGACGAACGAATTACTAAAGTCCTCTAAGACGTCTGCTTAACTCAAGTTGTCGTTTTGGTTCGATTAAACTAGTCGGAAATGAAAACATCACCTAGTCGAAGCCTTTCCTTTCTCGCACGTGGTCCCGCCCACTAGAAGGAACTTCCTAGTGTCGAGTCGCTTTTACTCTTTCGACCAAAGGCTTGACAACCGTAATAAAAGCTATAAGTTAAATAAACCTCTCTTTGTTTTCGTAAAACCTGTTAAACACTATTTATTTAGATTGTCTAAACAATCTAAACAAATAGTCGGGGCTAGGATAAAGTTATTAATTTGACTTCAATTCTTAGTCTTTCATTCGCCTTTCATTCGCTTATTATCTTTTGAGTTACTAACTACTCGACAAGATGATTTTCGTGAAATAAGGCGGATCATATATTACTCATCAACAAAAATTGTCCGACTTACAAAGTAGTTACAAGATTACTCAAGGGGAGAGCCTAGTGCATTTCCTCCGCCACCTTTTGCCAATCGATCAGATTTCCACAATCGCACGACTTGCCTCGATTCGTGACAATCAAGTCGGCTTCGATTGGTTTAACATTACATGGGATCTTGAGCTTTAAGTTTCGCCAAAGCGTAACTTACACAGCAGCCTTCGATCGCCTCCCTTATTGATTCAAATTTTGATTAGCCTTCAGAGTGGTCACCATTTCTTGCAATTTTCCGACTTGTTCTCCAATAGTACTTGTGTGAGCACTATAGTATCTTCTCGAGGAGTTTTTCCCTCGAATGTAGCTCACTAGCACATTGTTCAGAGAGTGATGTTGCCTTGAAGACTAGTCTTCATCGACTCCATCTCTGTTGGGTACAAGTCGAAGCCTCGCAAGCTTTTGTTCTCACCACTTGTTCAAAAGAATAATACCGGCCAAACAAAAATACTTCTAGAGGAACATAACACAAAGATATTTGTAGATCAAGGTCTTTGCTTGGATTTCACCTCAAGGATTCTCAATTGGGCAAGCAATTTCGAACAAGGAATTGACATTAAAAAGGGAAAACACTCAAAAGGACAACATGTAAAGAGTTACTTACCGTTACTTGAGTTCTCGTAACCTCAAGTTCTTGATCCTTATTCTTGCTAATGCGGAAAACTCTGAATGACCAAAGATTTGTCTCCAACTTCATCCGAGTTTCTTCATCTCATTTTCTTTATCTCAAGAAGAAATGAGAGTTAGGTAAAGGTTAAAACTCAAAACAGTCTTAAGTTCAAGACTTCATCGCTTATTTTTTCCTCGCAATTTCTTAGATGCGAGACAACCTCTCAAGTCTATCCGAGAGGGTTAATACTTCATTCCTTAGCCTCCTCGACTCCTCTTTTTCATAGTCGAGCTTAATCGCTAAGGTCTTTGAATCACCGCTTAACCTACAAAGGACAGAGACGGAGATAAAAATCACCAATGGTTGTGAGTACTTCTACAACCACCGACCTAGTCGTAAGTTTTTCTCGCGACTACGAATGGTTGTAAGTCTTTCTATGACCACTATCCGGTCGTAAGTAGTCGTAAGTTTTTTCTACGACTAATCCTTTGTCATGAATTTCTTCCATGACTATTCTCGTAAGACATTATACGAGTATTTAAGTTGAAAACAACTATGGATGATAAGTGACTTACCACCTCTCCGCTCTGTGCGAGTAGCTCTTTCTCCTGTCTTAGTTCTAAAAGTTGTCGATGATACTCACCGACAACAAGAATTTGCTCCGAGCTTCGCAAAAAGAGAACAATGAGAAGTGAAGGAAAGCCACATATATAAGTATTTCAAGATACTTACATTCATAGTCGTTCTAGCAAAAATTGAATATACAAGGTCCGGTGTCGCAGCTTATCTATCCTCGCGACTTTGTCCCACCACACCTTCTCGAGGCGCGCTGTCAAAAGTATTATCCGTATTGGGAATATCTTTGGGATGGGGACTCGGTCACGAGATTTGTGCGTAAGACCCTACGACGGAGGCAGCCCAAAGAAGTCACCACGTGGTTGAAATTTTCTCCTTCCGGTCTCGTGATTTCTCTTGGGTAGGGAAGGAACGCCCCACGATTTCCTTCCCAGAGCGGTGCGCAGTCGGTCACCACCTTGACCAGAGGCTTCCACACCGCCTCGTTGTTTCTACGACTTCGAGAGTCGAGCGGCCACCTCAACAAGAATAACCGCTACCTCAAGAGTCGAGTTACGACTTCAACAGATGTGGAGACACTGAGAGTCTCGACTTCATCGGCCACTGGGCCAAGGGTGATGCTTCGACCACCTCCGCTGCTACCTCTCCAAGAGTGAAGGGATAGCAATGGACTTCTCAACAGAAGCATTCCTGGGTCAAGGAGTCTGATCAAATAAAGAAAAGCAAATCAAAGTTGTGAAAAGAAAAAGGTAAATGTCCTTCTTACACTTCAAGACATTTCACATACCGCACTCGGTCTTAACCAGAATTTTGGAGCAATCCTCCCAACGGAGGACCTCTTCTTCTCCACGACCACGCCCGTCGAGGTTCAACATTTGGCTCGGCCACGACCACGCCTAGTCAGAGTTTGAACAGAACCGAGCTCGTTTCTCGATCTTCCGGATGGACGAGAGGTGTCTCGACCATTCCGTATAAAGATCGCCTCGATTGGTGTGTTGTGCCGATGCAAAGATCGCCCTTCATAAAAGACATAAAATCCTTCCAGTTCTCCCTTTCCAGTTGTTTAATAAAACTAGGAGTGGCACCAATCGCGAAAGATTCCGTGTCATAATAGAAGGGTACCTTAGCCTTGCGAGGTTTGCGCTGAGAGGTTCAACCGCTTCAACCTCCTCGGCCGACTACCGCGCCTCGGCCAGATATAACTACACCGCCGCAGTCTTGTAGAGGTTTGGTCGAAAGACCGTAACTCGAACTTGCTCCCCCTTGCTCTGCAGATTTTACAAGTCGACGCCTCTTCGAGGGAGGAGCCGAGTCTTTGTCTTTCGACAACCCAGCGCCAATAGTCATCAGAACGACTTCTTTGTCGTCCTGGCGATTTTCCATGCCTACTTTCTGTAAAGCAAAACAGAAAAAGAAGAATCACTAATTAGTCGTAAGTTTTTTCTACGACTAGTACCAAGTCGTAAGTTTTTCTACGACTTTTATTGATCGTAAGATATTCTACGATCACCATTAGTCGTAAGTATCTTCTACGACTATAAAGTCCTAAAGAAAGAATCAGACTTTTGATTACCTTTAGGCGCCTATCCTTTCATCTCATGACAAAGCCGCAATGATTTGAGGAACCGCCTGAGTGGCGGGGACTTTCACGATGAGTCTCGACTGAGTCAACCTCACTGTGAAAGATCCGTAAAGATAAAAATATTAGACAAGGTTGGGAAAAACCAAACAGAGAACTAAGTCGACAATTGCTTACCCTCCTCGTAGTCTCTGGTGGGGTCTCCTCTCCCCGAGTACCTCCACATAGGAGATGCTCGTTTCTTCAGAGGACTGATTCGGCGTGTGATGAAATCCTTCACCACATGCCATCCGGTCAGCCCTTCTTCCTTCAAGTCCTTAATGGCTTGGATATAAGGGCTAATCCGGCTGATATCTTCAGGGGTTGAATCCCATGAAGATTTCTTTTCAGCAGCCTTCCCCATTTAAAGAAAGGTCGTCTTCAGAGGTGACCTTCCAAAGAGAACCACCTCTTCCTCCAGCCCGGCCACGAAGACCGGGTAAAGCTCTGAATGTACTCCTTCGACTTCGAGTCGTGGAGCTTCAGACCACAGCTTCCGGCGATTCCGGTTTGTCGAGCCATCCCATAATAATATTGGAACATTTCGAGATCCAGGAATCCCTGTGCACGCCGCACATGATACACGAACACACTCAACATGGTAATGGAATTGGGACCTAAGTTCACCGCCCACCCCAAAGTGTTCGAGTACTACCGTAAGAAAGGGGTGGGGTGTAATCAAGGTCGCACTCACAATACGCTTGAAGACGGGATTTGCCCATTTTCCCCGATGGCCAATGTCGCCCGACAGCCGAATCCACTTCACCGAGCCTTCTCGATCTTCCCAGATCGACCAAGATCTTGATCTTAGCCGCATCCATCTCCGATTCCTCCCATTCGTAAACTCTCTTGGCCATTTCGCCGTAAAGCAAGAAGTTTTTTTGATTGGGTTGGCGGCGAGAAGATGAAACCTAGTCGAAGACGGAGAAAGCAAGAGCTCAAGAACAATGGAGTGATTTGGGGAAAAGTAAAATCCAAGTCTACCTCCCGTAAGTTTTTATAATCAAGACGATCTCCGCCGCTTCGAAACCGTCCCGCTATAGGTCTATGATAGATGGTTGTACCGCCGAACCGCTTCATCTGACAAGTCCGAGAGAGCCGCTGCAATTCCCTGATGGTCCGCTCGAGAAAAATTAGGTGCGATCGTCACCCCAAGCAAAATTACATTCTTGACCAAGTATTTCGGTCAAGGAAGTATCAATCGGAAAGGCTTTTTCTCCGATTCTCGCTACGACCACCGACGGTCGTAGGGTTTTTACGACTTTTAAGTTGTAAACAATCTTCACGATTATGATCACTTTGAACCGCCTCATCAACAGATCCAGAGATCGCTTGCAATTCCCTGCACGGTCCTGCTCGAGAAAGTTATGTTTGTTTTATCATCTCCAAGTAAAATTACTCTCCTGACCAAGTCTTTCTGGTCAAAGGAAGTATCAATCGGAAGGGTTTTTCTCCAATCGCCCTACTACGACTACTACACAGTTGTAGGGGTTCTTATGACTTTTTGATAGTTGTAAGTAACCTTCTTGACCAAACAAATTCCTGGTCAAAGTAGCATTCAAATATCGAAGAGTTCTTCCTTCGACTATTGTTCTACGACATTTTCATGGTCGTAAGACCATTTACGAAACCTTCACCAAGTAAGTTACTTTCACTTGAAGTCTGGGGGGCTAGATGACGAGGATCTAATAATCCTCATTTTATCTTTTATCTGTAATTTTATTATGGGTAAATATGATGTCACATAGTCCCAGTAGTACCCCTTATTTCTATAAGGAGAGGCCTAACCTTTGATTGTAAGTTCTTCTACAATCACCCCCATAGTCGTAAGTTCTTCTACGACTACATCATGGTCGTAAGTCCTTCTACGACCATTACATAGTCGTAAGTTATTCTACGACTGCTACCTGATCGTAAGTCCTTCTACGACCAGGAAAACTACGACCACCTTATAATCAAACCTACAGACGGTAGGTCCAATTGATTAAGGAACTGAACGGTCTACACGCACTATTATTCCGCGTATTAATGGTGTGTAAATACCCCATTATCTCTCGAAGATAATTGCGACGGCGTGAAGAAGTCAAGGCGCCGTAATTACTACCATCATGCGCCTGCATTACATTAATTAGGCGATCTTCCGTAGGACTAAACGGCTACTTCTTCACGACTATATAAGGGCATCAATCGAGAGATAGGGGAGGCGAACAAGAGCCACCAAGTAGGAACACAAGTGCTATTCTCTGTAATAGTCTTAGTCTTTACTTGATCATCAAGAATACCATACACACAGATTAGGGTTATTATTCTCTCGGAGAAGGCCTGAACCTGTCTAAACATCCCGTGTCAATCCACTCTGCGTGATCTTATCTCTAGGAGACCCCCCGAATCAAACAATCTTTACGTAAGATCGGTTCTAATACACCGACATAAATAAATAACAACTCGCAACCCTCCTCGCCTGTGAGGAACATCTTGTTTTCAGTCATAGACATAACATTCAACTCAAATATAAACCAACAAACCACTTCTCATATTTTCCAACGAAACTATTTTTTATCAAGACTATACCCAATGTGACTGCACTGAGCACACTCATGATCATGAGCACGGCTAGTTAAATAGATTTACACCCTGCAGAAGTGTACAACTTTACCTACAACGCACGAATTCTCTAGTTTATTTGACATCTGTCGATACCACTGCTCACTACCTTTGGTAAACAGTCTAGAGGTACACGCCGAAGCCTTTACATCACCTAGTCCTAACCTTACACTAGCCCGGCGAATGATCGCCCTCACTTCACCCCGGTACACCCTCGTCTCATTGAGGCATTCACCGTTGTGTCGACAAGCTTTGTGCTCAACACCGTGGTGAAGGGAGCCCCTTCGAACATGCCTACACCGGTCATGCTCGTACTATTACGGCCTACCAGTGCGCATGGATAGTTTTCAACGACTTAATTGGTTAATATCATGATATACCAGAACATGTGGCTTACCTCCATCTATTAAGACTCGGTTAACTTTGCAGTTATTAATAGTAGGCTCAACAACAATAGGGAACCTACCTGGTCGAGTCGACGGGATAGGACAGTCTTCTTAGCTAAAGGAGATAACTGTTTCCGACCACCTGGAGGGCTTGATGGCGATCGGAGACTCGGCAAGGTTTAATTCTCGTTCCACGGCCTTCAGATGACATCTTGACTCGTACGAGGAGGATCCGCCGAAGATCATATCCACTGTGTGTTGAGGCTCCTGGTACTCCATTTCTTCATCGCTATCTTTATCCTTCTTGGAACTTGGTTCTCCGAGTTCTGTTATGGAGGGGAAGGGACCTTTATCTGAGTAGTAATCCTCTATTTTCTTTTGCCAGGCTCGACAGGTACGCAGATCATGCCCTGCTGCCTGGTGAAGTGGACACCACTTTTTGATCGTTTTTGTTGGACCGAAAAGGCGACTAGAGGGGGTGAATAGGAGCACGCTCACTTTTTCACAAATATTTGATTCAATAAGATTTTACTCCAGTAGCTATGGAAGCTATGAAGATAAATATATCAGTACAGCGGAAGACTAGTATTGAATCCAATTTAACCCCTAAACAATACGACAAAAATCAACACAAGCTTAAGAACTCAGTGCTGGGCGGTCTGACCGCTGGGTCAATGGCGGTGTGACCGCTGACCCCTAGTGGTCTGACCGGTGGCCCTGGCGGGCTGACCGTCGGCCTGAAGAACAGATCAAACAGCCCGACAAACGAAGTTGCAAATAGATGTAACTTTTGATCTACAACTCCAAACTCGATGAAACTTTGAACACAACTTCTCTATGATGTCAGGAACCTATTCCAATCGAAGATTGTGAGAATTCTTGGAAGAATTATGATCATTTTCCATTTGAGAGGAGGAAGGTCCAAAACTGAGTCAAAACAAAAACTAGATCCAAAATCTTGCTCGTGGGTGATTGATGATCAAGATGATCCTAGATATGTTCCCACATATCACAGCAAGCTAGATCACGTGAAGAATTCAAGCAAAAACTCGCGGATCAAAGAAAGACTCAAAATCATCAAATAGAGAGAAGGAAGGCAAAGAGACAAAACATGATCAAATTTTCCTTGGATTGATTTGATACGATTTTGGTTTACAACCACTCCATCAATGGAAGACAAAGCTCAATCAATGAGCACGAAATCAAATCAAAACTCTCTAGAACTCTAGCCTCCACAAAACCTCTCCCTAAGTAAATTAGGGTTTCAAAAGAATAAAAGAGACGGAGAGGAGGTGCAGCCACCTCCCTCCTCTATTTATAATGGAGGCTTAAACCTTCTAGAAGTTTGACTCAATTGGGCTCCCGTTAAGGCCCAAAACAAATGGGTCACACATACACACATTTTAATACGCCGTCTTTATCGCCTCTTGACCTAAACAGCTTCATCTTGCGACATCTTGCACCACAGGTTGGCTAATAGGTCACCCTTGTCCATCTTGCACCACGCTTGAGTTCATTGACCTCACCCGAGCATCGTCTATCGTTCTTGACCTCAGCTCTCCAAGCCTAGTCCCGATCATCCTTGCCATTGACCGTCGTTGACCACCAAGCAACCTGCATAACAATAGACAAGCAAACCGAATCCGGGAATAAGTTCTTTACAACTTGACCCATGTTAGTCAAAACATGCATCATGCAACACATATGCACTGAAACTCATGACTTTGCCCTAACAACCAAACATCGCCGCCACGAAGAACGACGACATAAGTGAAAACCGGTCAAACCGCCCCCATGGCGGTCTGACCGCCAGTTGGGACTTAGCCGATTTCAGCCCCTAAAATTCTAAAACCTACTAGAATTTTCAAACGAATAGAACTGTTGACTGGAGACTCTAAAAATTATGAGACCAAGTTCAATACAATCACCTCTTTTGCCTACAACCTCTATTTTTGGCCCAGTTCAAAACAACACTTATCGAATTGGCGGTCGACCACCTCTGTGGCGGCCGGACCGCTTCTTAGGCGGTCTCGACCGCCCGCTTGGCGGTTAGACCACCCGAGACCGACAAAGATGCTAACTTTGCCGAAAACACGTGAAACGATAAACCTTTAACGCCATTGCCAATTGTCACGTCATCCTAAGATCAGGAGTATATCCCATGATATCCATAGTTTTGTACTCATCGGTCTAAACCTTTGCCTTGTTTCGATCAAAAAAGTCTTTTTTGCCCTAGGTAATTTTTTTTGGAATCGCAAGGACTTCCTTGTTATCGGGCTTATGACTCTTCTTACTCTTGAGAGACTTTTTTTTCTTTTTTTCTCTTGTTTCTCCAAGCCAGGTTGAGTGATTTTGTCTTTTTGATGAATAGCTTCGCACCATTCAACCGCTTCGCTAGCGGCTGCATATTTATCAGCCATGTCGAAAAGTTAGGCAGTCGTTCGTGGAAGATTCATTGCAATATCTTTTGTAAACCTTCAATTCCTCAACCCTGCTTTAAAAGCCTGGATAATAGAAGACTCTGTGACCTCTGGAATAGATTTTTGAACCTGACTAAACCTCTGGATATATTGTCGAAGAGCTTCATTGGTCTTTTGCCTGATCTGATAGAGATTGACTTCTTTTTCGAGGCGGTCGTACGTCCCATGGAAGTTGGTGATCAACATATCACAGAGCTGCTCCCAAGTGTAGATAGATCTAAATGACAGGTTGAGTATCCATGACCAGGCAGATCCCTCAAGGACCGTTGGCAAGTATTTTGCCATTACGTTGTCATTACCACCAGCAGCTTTAATGGCGGTAGTATAGATCTAAAGAAATTCTAATGGGTTCTGAGTCCCATTGAACTTCTCTATACTAGTTGGACAAAACCTGTCCAGCCAACGAACAGCTTGGAGCCCGGCTGAGAAGGATCGATAACCTGTAAAGGAGTCATGGCGCCTTCTCTGAGAAGGGGTCGAATTGTAGTCGGTTGGGAACCGGTTCCTTAGGTTAACCTACCTAGTATCTTATTCTCCAATCTGGTCGTGGATGTTAGAATAACACCTCTGATCACCAGCCTGGTTCAAATGGTGTCGAAGATCAACGGAACTGAGTGGTCGTTCCTCTTGACGTGGAGGAGGAGTGGCTGCTTAGAAGAGTCGTCTTCCCTCGTGGTTCACTGGTCAGAATCTACAAAGGGGGTCTTTGTATCGATCGGTCCTCCGTCCAACCATGTTGTCCTCTGCTAAGGGAGGAGCATTGGGAAGAAGTCATTGTGTGACATTGCGAGTTTCTTTGCTCCTGGTACATTTACTACGCTGCATAGTCTGTTGGAGAATCTCCGACACCTATCCCGCGAGTTGAATAACCTGGAGTCTCTACTAGAGTAGGATATGAGTTATTCAAGATATCACAAACCCATTGCAAGTTTTGTAGTGTTACCAAGGTATTGAAGGATTGCTGCTAGCGGTGGGCGTTCGATGAGCCGAATGTCCTTCCGACCATCCGTCTTGTCCTGTCCGACCTATCACGTGTTGTGAGGTAGGAACAGGCGGATTAACTGGTCGACGTCCATTAGTTCATTTGCCTCCGACAAGTGGTGTTTGAGCACCTGTACCATCTCCATCAGTATGTGATGGCGGGTTAAGCCATGGAGGACTGTGCATGTCATCTTGACCGGTATCTCTGATCGCGTTAACCTTGTTGCTCCAATAGCGATCAAAAATTGATTTTTGGGCCGGGCTGGGCTGGGCTCGGGCATGTCCGTTTGAGGCTGGGCTTTTCAAGCCCAACCCACTCGATATTTCTAAGTATAAGTTTTCTTATCAAACAACACAGATGCAACAAATAGGGTCATGGACTCATAGGCCCTAAGTCTAACCCTTCTGGATTAACTACAGAGTAAGAGGGTTGAGTGGCATTTGTCTTAAAAACAAATTCATGAAGAATTGATTTGCAGAACATGCAACCAAAGTTTATAAGTCTTAAGTTATCATCTTACGAGAATACAATATGATATAAATAAAGTAGAATAAGTATACATGCAAGTCTTTGCCCAAAAAGAAGCAATAGAGGAGAACTAGTGGCTCACATGTCATAAGAGTTATCAAGGGTCATGCGGGTAACGGGGATGGGGAGTAGGGGAATGGTCCAGTCTCTGCTTCACCCGATGGGGAATTGCATTTGCATATTGGTATCCCTATGGGAGAAGAAATAACTCCAACCCTGACCCTTAATGGGTGGATTCCTTGTCGTCGGGGAACTAGGAATGGGACCCATTGCCATCCCTAATAGACTCTTCCCTCCCTCGAGGTCTTTCCATCCTTGGCTCTCTCCATCTGAACTGATGGATCTTGTGCTAAACCTAGTGGGTTCCAAAGCCCACCAAAACAAGGCGGTTGCACCTGCGGTGAGGTCTGCACCCACTAGTAATAGACAAGGGGATGATCTATTAGTAGTGCTAGCCCTAGGTGCTAGGGCTATTCGCATGACTCATGAGCAAGAACTACGTAGGAAGAAAGGAAAGCAACCAAACGAAGAAGGAGAAGGCTCTCTCGGCAAGTGGCCCATCATGCCGATGCATCGTGGCGGCCTTCTCCCATGTTTCTTGCTCCCCTAGAAACCTTCAAGCATATATCCATGAACTACGATCCGTTGTCTCCTTAGTTGCACCATAGATTACAGAAGCAACCACTTATTAGGTAGATGTTTTGCTTGGTTAATTATAGCATCCAAGAAATGGGTAGGTAGGTTGGTGTAGGTACCTAAGCAAGGTTTATAAGAGAGTACTCATATATGTTGGTAACGTCATCTCTTTGGATGGTGATGAGTCATATGTTTTCTTTTGAGAAATACTAAGGAACACTACAACGTTCTAATTCAAAACGATGGGATAGTGCACGACCGTTTGATCACCTGGCCTTCGCACGTATCATAGAAACATCACACCACTCTCTCTCTATCTTTGTGCGCTGACCTTCTCCTCTGATCCTCTTCTCCCCAAAATATTCCCATGGTGTCCCCCGCAACCACTGCCTCCGCCTCCTCCGTGTCCCCGTCCACCCCCAACCAACGGTCGCTCCTCGCCGGCACCACACGCCCTGGCGTGCCGCTGCCGGCTGCCCCATCCACCATGCCCCTGTTCTCCGCGTCGCCACCCACCCGACTCCTCCACCGCCAGATCCGGCCATCTCCCTCTTCATCAGCGATGGATCCGACCATCCTCCAAGACTCCTCCGCTGTCGGATCCAATCGTCACCCTCGTCAATGGTGGTGATTCAACCACTCCCAACCTCGCTGCCTCCTGATCTGTCCCTCCCTGACTCCTTCGTCGTGGATATCCAGCAGTCTCCCTCATCATCGACGATGGATCATGCCATCTACCTTGTCACCGGTCATGGTGGATCCAGCGACGTCGATGAGGCTCAGAGAGGATAGATCTGGGCATTGTGTGACAACCTCGTGGCTGGCCGGCGGAGATGCAGTTTCATTAAGTTTCATCACAAATCTCATGAAGTTTCATAAAATTTCATCTTTTTTTGTCTAGGACAAATTTTCAATATTGACATCAAGTTTCATATAGTTTTATTAAGTTCCATAAAGTTTCATATAGTTTTATTAAGTTTCATAAAGTTTCATCCCAAATCTTATAGATTTTCATCTTATTTATATAAGACACGTTTTTAGCAGTGACGTCGTGTTTCATCAAGTGTCATTTAGTTTAATCACAAGTATTATGAAGTTTCATAAAGTTTTATATTTTTGTCTATGACAACTTTTCAAGAGTGACATTGTGTTTCATCAAGTTTCATGATGTTTTAATTCCAAATAATGGGATAAAACTAATTCATATGTGTTTCATGAAGTTTCATCTTTTTTTTGTATAAGATAAGTTTTTAGTAGTGACATCATGTTTCATCTAGTTTCATTTAGTTTCATCACAAGTTTTACGAAGTTTCATAAAGTTTTATCTTTTTGTCTAGGATAACTTTTCGACCGTGGCATTTTGTTTTATCAAGTTTTATAAAATTTTATCCCAAATAACTGGATGAAACTAATTCATATGTGTTTCATGAAGTTTCATCTTTTTTGTGTATAAGATAAGTATTCAGTAGTGTCATTGTGTTTCATCAAATTTCACCACAAGTCTTATAAAGTTTCATCTTTTTGTCAAGGACAACTTGACATCATTCATTCGTAAACACAGTAGACGACGACGACGCCAAAGCGAGAGAGCTACGCTCTAATCAGTGTCACACAATTACAAGATGTGAATCCTACGGTGATATGCTATCCCGTTGGAAATGGAACTCGACGCTATAGTGCGGTGTAGCCGCACTCTTTTCTTTTGCAGGGGACGTGTATCCCGAAGGAAACACACAGGGAACACTCCAGATAGGTCATAGGACACCGGTAGTGGAGGAGTGTGATGTAATGGATAATTATTTATGGTCCGACTGGTCGTACTCGTCCTTGCAGAGGCTACAGATGGAGGTGCGTCCCGTGCGGCGCAGCGTTCAACTGATCAGGATCAGGCTGGAGGGGGGAGGGAGCCCTCACGACGGAAGGAGGGCTAGCACGAAGAAGATGAAACTTCCTGAGGACAGGATTGCCATTTTGGAGGCGAGTTTCAAGGAGAACCCGACTATTAGCCCAGTTTGTGTCCATAGCTCTAATCTTGCAAATTAATTTGTCTTTTCTACATGCATATGCAACAAAACCGGTCCAGGTTCATTCCCTATGGGAACTAGATAATAATTCCTGGTTGTTATGGTCGCGTATAAATACTCCATTCATTTCTAAATACTCATCACTTTTGATCGAATCACGCAAACCAAGGAAGTTGTGGTTTGAGTAAAATTGGACTAAAATACAGTCTTTTAATACCACAAGCACGAAAATTGAGGTATAAAGCGGAGGATGATGGGTAGAGTTCATACAAGTACATGAGAAATTTTACCTCGGGATTAGCAAAGTGTGAAGCATTCGGAGAAGAATTGTTTGTCAAGAGTGTCAATTATATTATTCAAAAACGGAGGTAGCACTTGTTCTCCAACTTTGGCGAGCACCCCCCGACCCCTCCTGTTGCCTCAAAAAAATGAAAGCTTAGTGTTTTAACTGAAAAAGAGAAAATTTTAACATAAGAAATTAAACTTTTAACTTGATATTTCAAATTTTCAACTCAAGATTTGAAAACATTCACATAAAGGATATACTTTCCAACAACAAGGGTGGCGGTCCGCGCTTCTAGGTTGATGTCAATGCCTGGCTTGGTGTGAGGTAGGGGTGAAGAAAAAATATAACAAGGGATCAATTAATAACGTATTTGCATTGAACGCTACTATGCATGCCCATGTTCACTTACAGGAAAAATCAATCGATTCTCAACAAACAGTAGCTAGTTGGACTCATGATTTCCTAAAATGTAATAAGCCGTTTGTGTATCCAACAACAATTAATGTATAGATCACATATATATATTTGGCTACATATACAGGTTAAACTAGCGCTAGGATGTCCGATGGGAAACTTTCCATCGTACGCACCTACAAACAGCGTAACAACTGAAAACAATGTTTGCAACATTTCCCAGGAACATTTGCAGCAAGCGTGGAACAAACATTCAGAATACATTTAAAATTTCGCATACAACTTTGTATGCTTCAAAGACTACTAAAAATTACCAAAAGCATTAGACCTTGTTCAAAACAAGTGATACAACACCACAACATCTTGAACCTGCAGATGCAACACAATCAATGATGTAACACAATCAATAAATATTTGCAACAAAACTGAAAGAACTACATAAAGTTTTATGGATGCAACAAATAGACATCCCCACTGCAACAAAAAAACTTTGTGCAACAAATCAAAAGGGCAATTGCAACAAATACCCTTCGCAACAAAAATTGAGAAGACACTTGCAACAAAATCATACACTTTATGCAATAGTTAAGACAAAGCATTGAAACAATCCAAAGAAAAATCTTCAACAAGCTAGTTGGGAGGAGAAGGGCATGCAGCGGCGGCTTAGCTCCAAGGAGGCAACATCGGCAGCTGGCCCAGTGTCGTGTCTTTGCCTCACAATGCCCCCTGCACATCCGCCTCCCCACCTCGCCATGGCACTCGACATGTCCAGGGGTACAAGTGCTTGGTGTGCGGTAAGGTGTACGGGTCCTACCAAGTGCAGGGCGGGCACAAGACAAGCCACCGGAAGCCGCCGACGCCGCCTCCTGTGGTGGCAGCCGACGACAAGGCATCTGACGGCAGCGGTGGCGGGGAAGGGAAGGTGCACCGATGCTCCCTCTACCTCCGCACATTCCCGTCGGGGTAGGCGCTGGGTGGATCACCGGTCCGACGGGTCGAGAGAGAGAGAGAGAGCAACAACAGGGGAAGGTGGCCACTAGTGTGGGAGAGCAATGGATGGTTGGGGCGCTGGGCGATGTGGATAAGCGCTAGAATAAAATAGATAAGTTCGGTGTGTAGTGATTGTAGTCTGCTTTGAAGCGTTTGTTTTTTTTTCCTTTGCTTTGTACGTATGTGTTCTATCATTATTCTTAATATATAGACCACTTATAAGTGTAATAATGTTAACTTGTAATTTAATGATTCCAAGTACTGGAATTATTAAATTTCCATGAAACTATGTCAACCGTAACGTTGAATGGTAGTATGTATTATGTTTCTAGTGAACTAAACTGGAAAAGTGAATACATAAAATACAAATCCCAGTTTGCCAAATGAAGGCTACAGTTTGCACATGAGCATATCACGTAACGTACACTTTACTACAAATTAATGATATAATTACCATTTTTTATGAATGGCATCAATCCTATATCAACATATTGGTGTGACACACTAAATGAATACATACAACATAAATTTATAATCCATAAATTTATAAATAAAAAATAAATAGATGACAAGTCGGAATTTAATTAATTTATTTATTGTATATGCACAGAAGAAGCAGAAGGATTAACTAAGAAGCTAAAAATTAAGTCGCGCCAAGTTGAGGTCTGATTCCGGAACAAACGGGCGAGGTAATTAACTATATACTATATATAAATTTTCTAGCATTTTTATAAAATATCTACTCTTCAAATATATATACATGATTTATCCAAGTTCTACATGTATGATTTCCTATTATCTTACCAAATCCAACTCACTGTCTCAGGTTAAAGCTGAAACAGGCTCAGTTGGAACATGAGCGTCCACAAAAACTGTCGATGCTCTTAAACAGGAGAATCAAATGTTAGAATTGGACTTATTTGTGTAAAGGTCTATTTATTCCTAAAATTCTAAAGTATGTATGGTTTAGTCTCATATTGCTTAGCCAAATGGTGAAAGAGTAATTCATAAAGTGAAGTCCTTACCACCCCTTGATACATGTGATACATGCAATGAGGCGACATGAGGATGACTATAGCTAAAGTCACACACACACGCGCGTGCGTTTATTCGAGTGGCAATTGCGTGACTTGCGATTGTGAACGTGTCGTGAACCTAGTCCACCTTTCTTTTGCTGATCGTGCATTCCTATCTCTCTCTCTGGTCGTAATACACTGGTCGAAGGCATATACCAGAGTTGAAACAATGTGATCGAAATCATATGACTAGTGAAAGTTATTCCTTAGACCACCCTTGGACCTCTTAGGGAGTTGGAACACTGTAGTCCCCTTAGACCTCTTCGGGAGATCCTCTTGGACCTCCCTTGGAGAGTTATTCGGATCACTCCAAGATCTCGAAGCTACAAACCAGTGTGGTCGGAACAATATAGTCAAAATAAAGTGATCAAAATACAGTGGTCAAAATGAAGTGGTCAAAACATAGTAGTCAAAATAAAGTGGTCCAAATAATGTGATTGAAGCTATAGACCAGTGGTCGGAGCTGTAGACCAGTGTATAATCAAGGATCAATGAACACTACTTAAATGATCATTAATTAGTTTGAATTAGCAGTTACCAGTATTTTAATGTGTGCTTTATTGAGCAGTTACTAGATAGTAATTGACTCGACCCTTCAGAATATCTTGAGACGTCCAGTTATGCGATTTGATTAATCACTTCGATTTCTTCCTTCTTCCATTCTGTTCTACTGGCGGGAGAGTTGTGTTGTTTTGAACTAAGCCGTCCTTTCTCCTTGGCGTGCACTAGGAATGAGGGTAAACAGGTATCTCTGAACTATTGTCGCAGAGTTCACCTACACGGGTGGCAATATGTTTTCAGGGCAGCGTATCTGCACGACCACCCACTGCACTGTATCATCTACGATCTACACTGCTTCGAGTCTGCGCTACTACATGTTCTTTATCAAGCACGACTGTAAGTTGGTTGTACGTTCATTATATCTTGTTATAAACCTGTTATTGAGTATGTTTAGAAGTGCTATAGTTGTCTGCTGTTAGTATAGTTTTATGCGTCTGTAGTTTTAAGTGATCTTTGCCTCGTAATAAAATCTAGAATCAAAATATTCTCGACTTTTCCAACAAAAACCGTCGTGCATGACCCAAGAGCCCGCTAGTGCTTGATGTATAAAGCCTACATAAGTGGCAAACATAAGCCCACCACTATAGTACAAAAACCGCCGCGCATTACACAAGAGCGCCGGCGTACACCTTGACGCCCCACGCAAGTGCTTGGTGTATAAAGCGTTGACTTCCCCACACAAGTATTCGGTGTATAAAACCCACACAGTTGGCGTACATAAGCTCACCAGAATCGGCCTCGCATGGCCGAAGATATACAGGAACGGTAGCTAAACAAGATTGAACCAGCATTAGACATTTAGACTTCCTACAGGGGACACAAAAGCTTAACGTACCCTTCCAGCCAGCAGCCATCCTCAGCCGAGGGCAAATACTTTGGGTTTTGCCGCGGCCTAGCTGATTCCTCGCGGAGCTTAGGTTGAGGGGCCGTAGCCGCGAGCGCGCGCGCTTGGAGTACGTGGACTCAGCCGAGCGTTCGGCACGGCCCAGAAACCGCAAACCTCTAGCCGTGCGGCCTGGGCCAGCAGCACACGCAGACACGTGGTAGGGCGAGGGGCGTGCAGCGGGGAACGGGCGAACGGCACCGCGCGCGGTCGGCCGAGGCGAGGGGAAGCTATTTCAAGGCCGCGGCCCGCAAAATGCTTTGCAGGCGCTCCTCTCTGGGCTTGTGGGTTGATCACGAAAGGCGCATACTGGCTTGCTGGGCGTGAACCACGGATTTTATGTACCAAGTTAGCGTTCGATCAGATCCACTCACTATTATTTGATCTAACAACCGAGAGGGCCGGACTCTGGTTCCTCAACGATCAGACATTCTGGATCGCACAACAAAACCGCCTGCGTCTGCATTTCGTGCTAATCGGCGGCTAGGGGTAGAAATGTAAATTCACGGTAACTAGGGTTTCCATCCCCCCACCGGCAGGCAGCAGCCCGCCACTACTATATAAGAATACCTGACACCTCACAACCAAGCCGCCGTCTCCCCCGTCTGCCGCCGGTTAATCGACCTTCTTCTCCGCTCGTCTTAGAAACCATCGTGATTTCCTCTTGTGGTTTTCTCCCTCCCTCTTCTTCTTCGTTTTTCCGGGGCTCGTGCCTGGGTTGTGTTGTGCATTAGACGATGATGATTCACTCAATTATACCATCAAACTCTGAATCAATCATACCCTGTGTTGATTGCTCAAACCTTTCGTGAGTCTAATGCGACCTTTTTTTCCAATCGTTTTGAGATCGCTCTCTTTTATGTTACTCTTGTTTTTCATCCTTCTGTTTTTTGTTTTTCGAGGCAATAAATTAGAGTCTCTGATGCGCTTCTTTTCAATAGCGTCTTCAGCGCTGTACGTTGCCGAGAGGAAATCTTTGGGCTAAGATTCTGGCACTCGCCATTCTCTGATATGGCTTGCTGCATTCAACTTGTCCGTACAGTTCTTCGATCTCTTCTTGTGCGTGTTGTTCGTAGATATTTTTTTTTAATTTTTCGCGGTTCTGTTTCGATTGATTTGCGACATTAATAATATGGCCAGTTTATTATTGTTTTTCCTTATATTACTAGCACACGATGTTATTAATGTCTGTAGATTTTTTATTTGTGCTTGATTACGCCAGCTCGTAAGTCTGCATCGTTCCAATCGTCATCATCTACGTCATTTCACGTTTTTTAGTCTAAATATCCTGTTTCTGTTTTTTTTCCTTTTAAAAAAACTGAATATCAGAAAAACGGTGAAAAAATATGCTTGAATATGACACTAAACATGAGCCCCCAACGAGCCAGACGGAAAATATAGGATTGGGCCACACGAGATGTCAAGATGCCACATGCTAGGAGTGGGTGGAATCTCAAGGCATTTTGTCATTGCTTAGACTGGGCCCGCCCATCCCCTGGTCCTGACCGTTTTGGTAATCCGAGATTGAACAACGCCATCCTTAACAGTTAACGTGGCAAGGAGCCAAGGAACACTTCACACAACAAGAATCCTCTACAGAAGTACAGATATCATGGGAACTAAATATTCCATTGATTCTTTATCTATAGGAATCCCTTCTCTATACCAAGTTATTTACATTCTACAATCCCAACTCTTAACAACAACAACAAAAAAACTCAAATCTTCTCCTGTTTAGGCCCAAATTAATAGCAATTTGGCCTAGGATGGAAGAAATCACGGCAGATTCATTTACTCTGCTGAAACCTCTCCCTGCCCAAGTATAACGAGCGTGAAAAATTCGCGCAAATCGCTTCGCTGTTTGAGGATTATATGGTGACGCTGTTCGGGACGCCTCGGCAGGTGATGCCCGGCCCGGACGACGGCGCCATGAGCTCGTACGGCAGCACGCCGGCGCCGCACCGGTTGCGCCGGGCGGGGTCGGCGTTGCGCCGCTCTATCTCCTCCTCTGCGCGGCGCACTTCGGCCGCGAACTCGCGCGCGGCAGCCAGCGCCGCTGGGTCCGCCGTCCACTCCTCGTCGGGGCGCTCCCCGAGGTACTGCTCGTCCGCCGAGTGCGTCGACAGCGTGTCTATGACCGTCATGAACGTCGTCGTCTGCGTCAGGCTGGGCAGCGCTGACAGGAAGAACCTGTGCGGGTCCGCGACCAGGTGCGCGTACTCCGGGTCGCCCTCGACCGGCACCAGCCGGCGCATGAGCGGCGGTCGGTTCGGGATGTACCCGCCGAGCGGGTACTGTCCGAAGTTGAGCGCCGCGTGCTGCGCCGAGCAGAGCCACACCAGCGTCGTGAGCAGGGACGCGAGGTCCCCGGGCGTCACGATGCGCGGCCACCACGGCGCGTCGCACTTATCCTGGTGGCCGGTCTTGACGGCCTCAGTGTACCAGGACTGCAGCTCGTAGTCAGCCTGCACGGCCTCGTCGGTCGGGTAGTAGGCCGCCACGTAGGAGTCGCACCACCGCGAGATGGCCGACCAGAGGAGCAGCCCGTCGGTGGCGTACGGGTAGTCTTCGATGAGCAGCCGGAGCCCGTGCAGCTGGCTCGGGTCCTCCACGGCCATACCTCTGTGCGACAACCAAACACCAAATGAATTAAGCGCCATTGCAAGTAGCAAGAGGTAAGAGCAGAGACATTTGAGGTGGTGAAGTTAAAGCGTGTGTACCTTCTGATGAGGTCGGCGGGGAGGCCCTCCTGGTCGAGCCGCCAGAGCTCCCGGTACGCGAAGGCGCTCATCTCCATGCAGTAGCGGCCGGGGGTGAACCCCGACTCGATGACGCCGTCGCCGTTGATGAGGATCTGCCGCGCCAGCGCGTTGATCTTGAACGTGTACCGCATGTGCGGCTTGAGCAGCTTGAAGATAGGGTGCATCGCGCTCATCTGACGGTGCGCCGCGATGATGAACGGCTCCATGCACGCGTGCGTCCTCAGCCTGTATTGGAACCGTCAATCAAACCGCTCAGTTCTTCTGCATCAGCTGCTGATGGAATTCAAATGGACACACACAGCGTCGTGCTCAAACGTCAAAGGCATACCAATGGTTGATGAGCTGGTGGACACCGGCGTCGTTGGAGCAGACGTGGGCCTTGGCGAGCTGCCACAGCCAGTTGCTGGTGGCGTCGGTGGGGGGCGTGAACACCAGCTTCGCGCGCTTGCAGTCGTCGGTCATCGGCGGCAGTCTCAGCTCGATCGCAATCGGCTTCAGCGTCCCAGCGGCCGTCAGGAAGAAGAGCGTGCGCGTGCCGTAGGCCTTGCGGCCGTCCTGCGCATTGATCCTGTCCAGGAACGGGAGGAAGATGTCATGGTAGTCCAGCATGTACATCTTGTTCTCCTTCAGCGCTTGCTGCACCGACATGCCGTTGAGGTGCCCGATGATGTGCTCCTCCGTGATAGCTGACTCCGGCGGGCCGTAGACGGCCGGGTCGAGCTTGCTCACCGGCGGGAACACCTGGAAACACGAAGAGTAAAACAGTGGCGATCGATCTTTCAGCTCTATTGTACATAGACAGCAACAGTTGAGAGGAGGAGGGGGGCGGGGGTGCTCTGTTTTGAAAGTTTCAGAGTTGCGGTGTTTGGCGCGAGAGCGACGGCTTACCTGAAGACGCTCGATGTTGACGGGGTTGATGCCCGCCAGCGCCTGCCGCGCGAACTCGTCGTCACGCAGCCAAGCAAACTTGTCCTCTGCCACACGCCGAGAAAAAAAAAATAACGAAACGACAGCATCAGTACAACAATGCCGTGGTGATCTGTATATCCGTATCGTATCCTATCGTATCTCCATGAATGATGTTATGATGGGGAGGCTTGGCTTAGGCTTACTCTTGATGATGTCGGGGGTGTCGTAGCGGAGGAGGCCCTCGCTATTCTCCTGGATCTTGAGGACGAAGGGGATCTTCTGGAACAGCTGGTCCTGCAGCGCCTGCTTGAGGCGGAGGCCCTCCTTGAAGAGGTTGTCGACGTCGTGGAAGGCGTTGAAGTCGCGGATGTCCGGCGACACGGAGCTGACCAGCAGCGGCATGAAGTTGTGGAGCAGCGCCTTGAGCGCGCCCTCCGACAGCATCTTGTTCTTGCCCTCCTCAAACTCCTCGTCCCGCGACACGTAGATGGGCTCGGGGTACTCCACCCTGCTCTCCGCGCCCTCGTCTGCACAATAACATCGCAAACGGCCGTGCCGCGCGTGTCAGCGTCAACGTCAGTGGCGATCGGGTGGTTTGGATACGAAAGAAACGCGTCGGAGCCACGGTTCCCTCCCGCCATGTCGGGAGGCCACTGTTACTATCGGAGAATTTATTGGACGGATAGATGGTGGTAAGAAGAGAGCGAGAGCGAGAGCGAGGCTAACTTGCCTGTGACGGTGCTGGTCCGGCCCGTCCGCATCCGCCGCGGGTACGGCAGCTGCTCGCCGCCGAGGACGGGGCGGGCGAACCCGACGCCCTTATCCGGGTTGCCGAGGTCGTTGTACACGTCGTAGTCGTACACCCGGTCGCTGGTCTTCCGGTCGCCGGTGCGGTCGCCGCGCAGGTCCTTGAGCTCCCGGCGCCGGAGCTCCCTCAGCCCCGGTGGCGTCTCCAACGGCAGGTATGGCTTGTTGGTGAAGAAGATGCGGGGGTTGGGGTTGACGCGGGTGGACTGGACCCACGAGTTGCAGGTGAAGTGCGCGGGCCCCGACGGGAAGCCCTCGACGACGATGCTCTCGATGAAGAACTCGCGCTGGTGCCGGTTGAGCACGGCGACGGCGCCCGGCTCGCCGAAGGCTGCGTCGACGGTGAACTCCGCCGTGTACACCACCCGCTCCGCCTTGACATCCTTCTTCTCGAACCAGCCCACCAGCCCCGACCTCTTGCTCTTCTTGGGGCCCCCCTTTCCTATCAACCAACACAGCAAACAAAGATTCACTCAGCTTAAATGCATGCTTCGAATAGTTCGTCTTGATTTCGATGCCTCATGCGACACGAGAGGAAAAAGCAATCAAATCAAGAAACAGCAGGGTTGCGGTGCTCCACTTGATGGCCCATTTGGACAAGATGACTGGAAAACAAACACCCCAGGTCAAGAGACACCAGCTGGACTATTCTCGTTCCAGCTTCTCTGACGATGCAGCGAATGGAAAGCGAGGAGAGAAGAGAAAAGGAAGAGAAAAAGGAGAAGCAAATTGCGCGAGTACAATTCAAAGATGCAACGCATGAGAGGCTTGGAATTCCAAGGGAGAGGGACATGCGCATCGCGAAGCTTCGCGGCGGCGACGACGGGAATGGTAGGGAGCTTACTTGGGTCGGTCTCCGTGCTGATGAGCTCGAGCTGGACGCTCCGGCCGACCCTGTCGGCGTAGGCGTCCACCTGTTCGGCGACCCGCTCCTTGACGTCCTCCTTCCGCTTCCGCCGCACGGTCACCACGGCCCTCGCGGCCACGCTCTGCGGGTGCGCATCCGGCCGCCCCGCCCTCTCCGCCGGCGCCGGCGTCACCACGACCAGCTCGGCTAGGGCGCCCACCGGCGCCGTCGACCTCACGGGCCTCCCCGCCAGGCTCGCGAAACTGAGCCCGCGTCCCCTCTCTCGGCCGCCGCGCAGCGCCGCGGGGCTGGCAGATCCCGGCAAGAACGATCTCCCCAACAGCTCCATCGACGGCGCCATGGAAGTAGAACCTTCCCCTCGATCGTGCCAAATAAGGTTAATCGTACCCCAAAAAAAAACTTCGGTCAAAGCAGCTCGCTCTCACGGCCGAGGGGGAAAGGAAAGGATTGTTTTCTCTGTTTTCTTGGACCAGTCTCTGATTTCTTTCTGCTGCCTTTCTCGTAGTGGGAGTGGGAGTGGGAGCATTATATATATAGACGCGCAGGCTGCTCAGGCTCAGCGCGCGCGGTAACAAGAGCGAAACAACCAGCGCGCGGGCGATGTGGAATTGTGGATTCCCGCTCCTTGACACACGTGTTCCATACATCCTACGCACTCGCGTCGCGCGTTGGGGAAGCGAATAGAACAGTGGAGCCCTGCGTGGTCGAGGCTTCGACGCAGGTGAGGTCAAGCGCGAGGGCGAGTCACCGTGCGCGAAGTGCGTGGTTGGTGATTCCGACAACATTGCCCCGGTACAGACCGTTTTCCACCGTCTCATCGAATATCGAAGGTCTAAGTCAATCGCTATTGTTATGATCAAGTTATCGATCTTACAAAATAAAGTAAGAATAATCGTTGAGAATTCTTGAAGAGAATAGAGTTGATCTTTATTACAATAAATTGTTTTTTACCAAGATGCTTTTGGCAAGATGACAAACTGGTCCTAATTACACCGAGTATATCGCTTGGAGAAAATGAGTTGTCTATAGTGATATTAATCACTTGACCTCTCCTTCATCTTTTTTGTTGTGCTTTGGTTGTTTTCTTGTAATGTTGTTCGTCGTCTACCCTTGAATACTAGCGAAGAGACGTCAGGAAGGCAGTTGTTGTCAGTTGAAAAACATTTGATCACCGATTTATGTTAGTGTGAGACAAATATGGGCAAAAATTATGTAGTAGTTATTGTTAGTGACTTAGAACTGAAAAGCAACGTGTGGTTTGGAGTAGATAAGACGTGTATCTTATTCATCACACATAGAAGGAATATACATAGAATCGGGTTCAAGTGTCAGTTCAAGGATTCTTTGAGCAGTTATCTGGTCGGAAAAAAGGTATAGTGCTTCTCCAACAAGGGTACTCGTAAAGCAATCTCTGGGGTTCTTACGACCGCAGAGGTCTTTAACCATAGGGGCTACGACTATTAGGGCAACGTGGTATTTAATTAAATGTTAAAGCAGTATTTAAGAATGTAATCCTCGTCAGCTACAACACCTTGCTACAGTGTTTTTTTGCCTCGGTAAGAGCATTACAGTATGGATCGCCTCCTCACAAAAAATTGTTCGCAGTTTCGCACAATGTGCCTCTACACTAATACAGTAGATCCAGATCCAATAAAACCAAAGAACAGACTAACACTGCACGGGCCATCGGGGTAGTTAGTTGCATGGACCCACCACCTTTTTTGGCTCGACAGGGAGAGCCGAGTCGGGCTTGATGAACTGATTAGAGGTGCCTTGATGGGTCGTGCTGCTCGAGCTGGCCTGAAGCACGGGATTGTTGGCCCAGCATGGGCCTGACATGTTCCAACACTGTGCATAGACCGAGCCGGCATGACCCGCTCAACGGGGCGTGTCTTGTTTGGGTCCACACCCTGCCAACCGGGTTGGCTCGGCACGGCACGCATGACACGGCCGGCGGCCGGTGCGAAGGAGGCCAGGCACGGAGGAGATTGGCATTGAGGAGGTGGGGCGCGGCTGGTGTGACGGTTGGGCTTATTGTGCTCGGGAACGATGGTCGGGCGGCCACCCTACCGAGAGGCCGCATGTGTTATGCTTGGGTGGCACTTGACTTACCAGGCGGTATGGTTTGACCTTATTAGTTAGCCAGACCGACCGTGTTGAGCTTAATCGGGCACATGTCGTGCTGTGATGGGTGGCCTATTTGGACCCACGAGTTGTATTTTACTTCTCTCCAATTATTGCTTAATACTGACTGTTGCGACATTAAAATGTATAAACATGTGTCCGTCGCTGATCGTTACCGAGGACCTACCACTTTCTCTAAGGTGGCACCGGGCCAATTCCCTAGGTTGCATTATCTCTACTTTAAGCATTTGCTCCTCTGTTTATGTATGTTCGTACTTCTATTTGTACGAACGCATGCATATATGCATGCATTTGCATAATGTTATACATGCTTGATGTATTATTCTCTCATGTAAATCACTCCTCTTCTTCAACGTCGGCCAACTCAACGCTAGGACTTCCTCACTAACCGCAACGATCTCCCATCGTCGTTGATATCGACTTGTCTGCTTTAGTCGTTATCTAAAGATATGGCGAATCTTCTTGCGCATCGCCGTTAACATCGTGCCTCTCACGAGTGATGGCACACTCCTACCTACCCGATGCCCCCACAAACTCGTCTTCAATGCAAAGCTTCATCTCCTCTCTGCTAAGGCTTCTCCATCGTCGAGTTTCTTTGGCCACTAACTTCTTCAACAACACCGACGCTAACAACTTGTCATCGCAGCCCTTGGCTCCTTCGACTCTAGACTTTCTCCTTAACAGCTCTGGCGAGCATTACAACGGTGTCCTCATCGAATGGCTAAGGTGAGCAACACGACATTGTTCGCATCTTCGCCGCCATCGCCTTGGCTCTTCGTTTCCACGTGGGTCAATAACTTTTTGTAGGACAGATCGATGCTATTGCACTCTTTCATGGTCTTCTCTAACAACATCCGTGCTATCCTTGTAACTTTTGTTTCAATTCAAAATTTTAGGTATTTTTATTAGAGTTTGTATAAAATTAAATTGCTAATTTAATTTAATGTATTCTTAATTTTAATTATTTAGGAATATTACTTTGGAATTCGTATGGAAATTAAATTGCATTTTTTTATTTTGAAATTCATTTTTTTTCTTGAAAGTCGTATACAAATCCAATTGTTGTTTTTTTATGTTTATTCTGAATTATAGTTATTTAGAGATTTCATCTTGGAATTTGTATCAAAATAAAATTGCTAATTTTATTGTATTTTTTATTTCGAATTTTTGTTTTTTTTGTTGGATTTCGTATACAAATCTAATTGTGAATTTTTGTTTTATGTTTATTACAAATCAAATTGTAATTATTTAAGGATTTCATTTTGGAATTCATATGGAAATCAAATTGCTAATTTTATTACATTTTCTATTTTGAAATCTTGTTTTATTACACTTGACCTTGACAGTTTTCTTTTAATCTAGACCGTTATAATATGGATCCCCACGATCAATGGTGTAGATGTTTCTCCTTTTTTCTCCGATTAATGTGAGAATTTCTATCCCTTTAGAGAGAACATGTTGATTTCTTTTGCATTTTCTCTAACACCATTTGTGCTATCATTATTATAACTTTTATTTTATTCAAAATTTTAGTTATTTTTACTAGAGTTCGTATACAAATAAAATTGCTAGTTTTATTTATTTTTATTCTGAATTTTAGTTATTTATGTATTTTACTTTGGAAATTGTATGAAAATCGAATTGCAAATTTTATTTTATTTTTTATTGTAATTTGTATAAAAATTCAATTGCTAATTTTTCTTTAATTTTTGTTACGAATTATAGTTATTTAGATATTTTATTTTTGAATTTGTATCAAAATCAAATTACTAATTTATTGTATTTTTTCTTCCTAATTTCATGTATTTTTTTTGTTGGATTTCGTATACAAATCTAATTGCCTATTTTTAACATTTTATTCCGGATTATAGTTATTTAGCGATTTTATTTTTGCATTCATATTAAAATTAAATTGCTAATTTTATTTTACTTTTATTCTGAATTTCAATTTTATTGTACTTGACTTGGACTCTTTCTTATAATCTAAACTGTTATAATCTAAACCCACCACAATTAGTATGATAATTTTTAGCCTGTGAGAGTGAGCCTAATGGCTTATTTGGAATTTGCTTTAATAAGGTGATAATAGATATTGGTGTCCCTTTGGAATTGGAATTGACAGGATAGCAGATTTCAAGCAGGTTTTAGATCCCAAAGCTTCAAGCTTTAAGCAAGTATGAAACAAGTTTTAGCAAAATCTCAGCACATTTTACAGCTTTCCCGATGAAAAGGAAATGAAAACCTGGATTCATCGTGCAGAAATTGGGGAGCAACGGAGCTACAAGCCAGGTTGGAGCTCACCGGCGGCGATGAAGACGGGGAGGTGGAGTCCATTTGCTGTTGGACAGAAGAAAACCAAGAGAGTGATTTATTTTTTTACATTATGTTTCGCACTTTTTTTCCCTAATTATACAACGTGGTGGGCAAAGTGGTAGGGCTCCGTGCCTCCACCTCTAAACAGGTGCCAGTGGTGAACACATATGCTCCTTGCAGGAGCTCCCAAGCTGCAAGGTTTCTTTGGTTTTATGGGACCGAGAAGCCGTGGGTCTTCTTGGCTATGCCTCTGGACACCTTTTCCTTCCATCCAATTAGGGTCGTAGATTAGCTTTCATCTGTATGGGTGTTTGGGATGGCTTCGATTTTAACTTTTCGATTAAAAAAGTTGGAAGCCATCTCAAACTTAAGGGAGGAAGGAGTTGGAGGGAGAAGACGGTAAGGAAAGAGCGTAGAGCCGAAAGGTATTTCAAAATCAACATTTATTTTTGCAGCTGCACTGGTTGCATATCCAGTAGTAGTATGATGCAAAGCCATAAATCATTTGCATTGAGAATCTACCACTCGTAAGAAAGTTGCTCACTAGCCGAACCTGTTTGCTAAAAAAGCAATTGGCTCAACTGGCGTACATTTTATTTTTATGGGAAGAGCAAAAGAAAACGATACGCACATGTCACTTTTGCTTTTCCATATTGTGCATTTCATAGTTATATTGATGCATAGAGCACTCCACTGACAGAGAGTTTACATAAAGCTCAGCAAATGTAGTGCCTAATCTTCCTAACTCGGGATGTTAGTAGTAAAGTAGTGGGTGGTTGCAAACCAAACTCCCAATGTGCTTTTAAATCTATACTTCTCACTTTTCGGGAGGGCGGTAGAGGCTGGAGCACATAAAAAAATAAATAAAATGGTTTTCTTTTGTCCAAGTTAGATACATAGAGCACTCAACTGTCAGAGTTTACATCGAGTGTGTTTTTTCGTCTCCCTAAGAATGAATGTGACAACGTTAACGCAATCTATCTATAGAATCCAATAGCTAAATTGCACGACAATTTTGTTGTTTTTGAACAAAAAATGGTTGGCACAGCGTGCACTGCACTCCACCTGGTCTAGCTAGAATAGCTTTTGGTATGCAACAATGAACTCAAAAGGAGTAACGAACACAAACCAGCCGAACAGATTAAACACATGGACGTCATCCCCTCTTAACATACTAACACCTTCCATGTTAGAGACTTCTCAGTTTCTTAGCCACTATTCCACTACCAGAAGGAGTTCCACCGTTCCTTTTCATTTTCTAAAGTACGAGAACATTTGATCTTCGGGTCAGGCAACTAAAATTTTCTTAAATTTCAGTCACTTTTTCAAGCCCTTGGATCTAGATCCAACATCCACATCATCCTCCAGTTATCATATAAAATCCACCCTACCCTAAACCCTAGCCCACCACCTCCCTCCCTCCAGTCGGTGGCGAGGCCCGCCCGACAAGCTCCTCCACTACCACTACCACTGCCCGATGCGACTCGGCGACGAGGGCGTCACCCACGTCCTTCCCATCTACCCTAGCCCCACCACCCTACTTCCTCGTCTTCAGCGGCGGATCTACCACCACCCCCCGCTGCCTTTCCTCCCCGAGCTCGTCCTCGACCCGCCCACCGCTGCCGCTGCCCACCTGTAATTTTTAGTTTTCTTTATTTCTATATTTGTAGAGGTTCACCTATATATATTTAGTTTATTTTTGTCGAGGTTAGAATTTTTTTTGTCTTTGTGGTTTATATAGATTAATATACAATTCTTCACTTTCTACAATATATTAGTAGCATAGTTTAGCACTTAAATAATTTTGAATTTGCACTCTCCTTTCGCCCTCATGAGATTTGGCTCAAGCTCCGCCACTGGCTTTAAGATGTACATGTCTGATTCTGATTTTGATCCAACAGCTCGAAAAATGTCCTAAACTAAGCATAAATGTATATTAGTGATCAAAGTTATAAAAGTTTAACCACATGCATATTCTAAAACAACTTGTTCCAAGCAGAAGAGGGAGTAGTACTTTTTTTATTAGCACGTGCAGTTAAATCGACAACACGAGAGTGTGATAATTAATTAATGACAGACGGAAGGATAGCTTTTGGTTAACTGGCACTCGTGTCAATTGGTTTGTATTATCATGATAACCGCCCAAGCAGAAGGAACAAATTAATCGACGTCTCATCCAATCGATCTAGGCATCTAGCTACACAGCCTACGCTAAAAAAAAAGTCTACCACGCCAGAAAGGAAAAGAGCAGATCTAGGCATCTAGCTAAGGAGCTCAGATAGTATCTAAGTTGAATTAATCATCTTGCTAGGCCGAACTAATGCGAAAAAGGCTTGTAAATGCGTGATGCATGTGTGGGGGGTTATGCCACGACGTACATCCATACATGGAGACGGTGCCGTATCTGTATCCCCAATGGTCACATTAACCGATCCAGGAACCTGAAATGTTGCTATCCACAACGATCGACGACGACTATGATCTCCGGAGCTGTCGACAAGATTGTAATGCACGTTGGGCAACCATTTCTTGGTGTGACGATAGATTTATGAGTGTACAATTTCACTTATTACTGGGTTTCAAAATACCGGTACTTAAATTATGAAACTTTTTGTAAAGGCTCGTGACACAAAAAAAAATTATTATTATTTTGGACAAAGAAATGTCAAGTACACTGTCACAAAAAAATATAATTTTTTGAACTCATTTTCCTATTTAGAAATTTCTACAACCTTAGTCTTTTCTGAAGGAGGTATTTCCGCTTCCGTGTGGGCCGGACGGGGTATTTTCGCTCCTAGAGTTAGGACGAAGGGTATACGCACCCCTAAGGGCCGGACAAGACCATATGTTGCCTGCATAGCAAATCCAACCCCTATGGGTTAGGACGAGGGAAATACCGCGCCTCAGGGGTTAGGATGGGGCCACGTGTCATCTGCACATTACATCCGGTTCTTTGGGTATGAAAAAATATATCACTTTTATCTTTAATGGCGAGAGGGTTAGTTTTGCTATTGACCACGCCAACCATACCATTTTAGAGGAAGAAAAAACTCCTGGATAGACACATGTGCTCCGGCAAAACTAGCGAGAGCAGGGGCATAACGGTCAAGTAGTAAATATTTTTGCTGAGCCTAGCTAGTAATCCCCTTTATTTAGGCCATTATCGCGACCCCACGCGATGCAAATGCATGTGTCTTTTGTGCTTATCGCACGAGAAAAATAAACTACGAGTTTGGAGGCCGGGGTGCGTGTTGACCTGCGCTTTTCTAGCTAGCCCCTCGCTTCCAGCGCAGCATCGCGTCGTCGAGTCAGATCGACGACTGGGACGGCAGGCCGCAGCCGCGGGGGTCGTGAAAACCGTGTACCAGCTGACCGGCTGCGCCCGTCGCCGTCGATCGCCTCCGTGCCGCCATGATACGGCTGGTTCCCGCAGGATTGCAAATCTGCAGCCAGGAAATACGGATGGTTCCGCCATGTGGGACCCATTTGACAGAATTTAACAAGCAGGTGCTCCAGAAGAGAGGGGGGGCAAAGGGGGGAGAAAAGAATGGAAGTCGTATCACACATCTCGGGACCTCCAGTTTAATTATGCGGCTGTTTCTTTCTGTCGATGCACTAAGAGAAGGGTTAACTGTGTTGTTGGCAGCCTATGTCTTCTACCTCTGTAATCCTCTGCAGTCGCCGCTGGCTGACGCCATAATTAAACAGCGTTTTGGTACTACTACTTCTACTATACACCTCATTGCTGTTCCTACATCTTTATCTCATGGAGTATATCTTACTCTGTGGGCATATGGAGCCAGAAGTACAGGCATGGTCTCAAGTCATCTGATCTTTTTTTGAAACAAGCTCAAGTCATCTAATCATGTTTGACATGTTTCTCTCAGATTCCGTAACCCTGAAAACGCTTAAACAATTCAAAAGTCATGTATTCTTATGAGGTCAAAGGCTAGCTGTCGCACTTTTTCCCCATTGATAAATGTTACTACAATACGTATCCTCATGGCCCATGTAGATAGTCCAAGTCTTGTACATGCATGTGTTGAGCTTTCTTCTACCCTCTTCTGACACATAATTTTTTTTAAAAAAAATTATAAAAATAAATAATTGGCCTAAGAAATAAAAAAATAAGTTCATGTCAAACTGGTGATAGGTACTCTGTCCTCCACCTATCACCGGTTCAACTTCCTGTCGTCAGAACAGTAACCTATCGCCAGTTCAATTGTCTGTCGCCAGTTGAACTGATGACATAAATCCAACTATAAAACCCCCAAAATTTCACTACAAACCTCATTTTAATTCTAGAAAAAAAACAGAAAGAGAGGTGGAGAGAGAGAGAATAAAGGTAGTGAAGCTCTGCAGTTCGTCGCGGAGGAGAGGTAGATGGAGCATTGGATCTAATCGGCCATCTTGTAGGTACAGTTTTTAGGAACACTTGTCGTAGTGGTGTATCTTCACTCATCCGTTCGATTTCGCTGTTGTCAGCGATATGCGAGCTGGCGGAGGAGACGATAATGACATCTCGTTCTCTTGCATGGCGTGGATACATTCGTCCATGTCGAGATGGGAGTAGTCATCCAAATCGAATCAGTTCTCCTCGTCCCAAGTTCCTGCCATAATCGTATATACGATTACGAAGGATGGGCAAGGATTTGCTTGGGCGAAGAACTTCTTTAGGAAATTTGCATCTTCTACCCCACGGACGGCGCCAGCTATCGACGATCAAATTGCCGATCTTATGAATATATAAAAATAGAGAAAAATAGTGTGTATCTCCTGGAATGGAATGAGGTCACTCTTTATTGCTATGAACTGGCTATTACAGGGAATGCCTGTCTTCAAACAAAAGGCTAATCCTAGTTACACTGGAATGCAATGCTTGCTATGGTGTTGTAATCAAATCGACTGCTAATCTTCTCAATTGCCTTCAATTGCATCTCCTCTCCATCTTCCGCGGTCCTCCTTAAGTAGTTAATGAAGTGGTGGCAGTTATCCTTTGGAGATACGCCTGTTGGGAAGTAACGCGTTTTGTCGGAGAGAGGTGTTAGTTGACAGGGTATCAACTGATGTGCGGTTATATGTCAGTGAGACATTCAGCCGTAGTCTAGTGTCTTAGAATTATGTAACGTCGCGTGGTATGGAATATACATCACGTGTTCCATTCATCACACGGTAAGGATATATCTAGATTCTGATCCAGATGATACCAGTTCATAGCCTTACGAGCAGTTAACTGGTCGGAGACTAGGTACAGGACCTTGTCTGACCAGGGTATTCATTATGTAACCTCTGAAATCCTTACGACCAGTGAGGTCGTTAGCCTTAGGGGTTACGACCACGAAGACATATAGTTTCTCTTTATGTATTAAAGTAATACATAGAGGTTTTAATCCTCGTCACGCACCACTAGGCATCCCGTGCGACCACTGGATCACCGATGTGTGGCACACCAGACGGTGGCTATGCACCCCGCCCAGGCGGATTGCGCAAGTTGCCTGCCTTGTCTCCTGAGCTTGGTCCATGATGGACCAACCACGGCCTGATGCGAGAAGATGAAAATGGGCTAGCACTCATGGCGTGGCCCGCAGCTAGCATATATTGTATGGGTTGGTCTAGGTGGATACTTAACAAAAGGGGGCATGGAGGGCCAAAGCTTTCAACAAAAAACATGGGTTCGACATGCACATCGCAAGCCCTTGCTCGTGGGAGGCTACTGTTGTGGGAGTGGGCCCCGCCATCCACCTTTTTGGCCTTGTAAGCGCAAGCCAAGGGGAACCCCATCTAACAATCGTTGATCATGCCCCACCGCCATCCACAGCCACAGGATCCAGACCGCATCCACAGTCAGGTCTGTCACACCTGCCTTGTGATAACATGCAAAGGGCGGCACATGGACGCCGGTAGGGGCAAAATAAAGGCACCCATGCCCTTGTACTGTAACACTTCAGCAGGGCATTATTGTAACCTGCTAACCCCTTACCCCATAGGCACTACAAATAGAGTTCCCTGAAGCCAATTAGGGGGTTGACATATTTGTATCCATTATGCACCTATATAGTAAGCTAACTTTTACTCGTCCCCGTACTAGTTAGGCTCTAGACAGAAGCCACTGGCTTCACTGTTTGGCTCCGTAGCCACAACAATTTGTTTGGTGCATATATGTATGTATATACGACTCTTGTGCTTTGACCCACCGTCCCCAGCTAGCTTTGCTTTGAACCAGAAAGTCTTACATGTACGAGAACCCAGGTCCATCATTTCAATTTCAAGTTCCAGGTTCCAACCCAGGCATGCCCATGATGTACGCATGTGTCGTGCGTGTACTATATGTTTTTGTATACACGACTCTTGTCCCTAGCAAGTTGTAGGTCTGATGTGACCCACAAGTCTAAGACAAGTACGTCCATCTTTTCAATTTCAAGTTCCAACCCACGCGTACGCACAGCATAACACAGCATGTAACCATTGACTACTGATCGATGCAAGGATCAAAGGTTTATACAAAGAGAGAAAACAAATACATCAACGGCAGCTAGCAAAAGTCTAGGCAGACACGCGTACGTAACAACCTCCTTCAAGAGAGACTAGCTTGCGAATGCGCCCTAATCCAATGACCAGATCCTCAACTTGCCTCCACAAGTCCGTATCATGCTAGCTTTCTCCATGTCACGCGCACACATGTCACCGTGCGATTTGTGACTCGCTACATGCGTGCGTGCTCTGAGTTTTGCCTAACTAGAGGGAAGAAAAAGGCTTGCTTTCTAGGTGGTGGTGAGCATGAGCAGCAGAGAATAAGAAAAGATAATTGCCAAGACCAGATTCAGTCATCGTACTCGCAGATCCAATGGATCGATTGATCATTTGATTTTGGGTCATCATTTGATTTGGGTCAGCATGTGCAATACAAGTATTTAGAGAGGTGCTTAGCAGAAAAAAGCTGATTTTTCTTGCCACGTAGAACAGATAAGGAGTTTATTTTGTATCATCGATGCTTGATTAGGCATCGATACTTAAGAGATACTTATGTATATAATTATATAATTAATAGATAATATAATCATCTAAACACCCACAAAAGATATGCTTGCATAGGAGAAAATAACTTTTACATAGGTGTTTGATGACGTGGTTATATTCTCTTTCTTTAAGCACTCATATTTAAGTATCTCGTATTGCACGTACCCTTAGAGCAGAAGGAATCCACGTCCCCAGAGCCCCCCTCCCTCTCCTCGATTTTGCGAAAAGGTCCATGCTTTTTTCGAGATTACATTGAGGTCCTGGCCGAATCGGCGGGCTATGATTTTTGTGTCCACCATGTTTTATAAAACCCCTCGTTGTTTTACGCAATTTGTGTTGAGATCATGCACACTTGTGACCGTTTGATGTCGAAGGTGTTGATTCGGTCGTCCATCTGCATGTGCTGAATCCCATGTCTTAGCCCATTCCATTCCCCTCATAGAGGGCTCCACCCACCGCCTCCCTCTGATCGTGTCCTCTCCCGTACCGCGCACCTCCTCCCCTTCGTCCGTGCTCTCCCCCGCCACCGCCCCAGGCTCGCTCATCTCCTGCTTTCTTCCTCCCTCTCCCACACCGCCACTCTGCTAGACGGTCGTACTCGCGTCCTCCCCATCTCCTCCACTAGTGCCTCACTCCCTCTTGCCTTCTGCGCCGTTGTCGTCGCCCCGGGAGCCATGCACCCTAGATCGCCATATGTCAGGTCGTAGACGCTAGCTTGGTCGGTTTACAGACGCTGCCCCCCTCCCTCCCAACCACCTCCCTGGGGTGAGGCGGTGCCCTCCAAGGTATTCGCGGCGGCCAAGCCCTACGTTAGAGGCGGTGGTGGCCCAATGCACCCTAGGGGAGAGGAGGCGGCGCGGATCCGCATGAACCTTACCCACGCCATTGGCATCCAGGACCCTAGGTAGCCTCCTCCTCTGACCCTAGCTGCATCTCCCAAATATTCCTCCACGGCTCCACCTCCGTGTGTGGTGCATCCATATTGCGGAGCTTGGCTCCACTTCGTCTCCACTTTGCTCAGTGACTCGCACTTGCTTGCACTGTTCTCTTGCCTCCTCCTAGCTTATTTCTATTGCAGATTTCTCAAGATTTTGTATTTGATGAAGTGTTCTGCTCCTGCTTTGATATATCTATCTTAGTACTTCACTGCGAGTGTTCTTTTGTGTGCTTCACGTTGAGAGGAAATTAAGGGGGCCAAAAACGATTTGTATGTAATGGACCAACAAAATCGTTTTTCCTAACTTGTAGGATTTTTTTAGAAGGAGCGGCAGTTACGAGGTATCTAATATATATGCAATATTCTGCCCTGTTGGAAGTGACACCATGCCTATAAGCTTTTATATTGATAGTTGTCTGTCAGTCACTATACTTGCACATGCCTCTGCTATTGTATTGCAATATAATTTGCACATGCCTCACGTTGAGGTCCATGGTTATGGTGCTCTCCGGGTTGCCGGTTCATCATGCTTACATCCTCTCTTCAATTTTAGTTCCTGCAATGACGCTGCTTGTTTTGTTCAGGTGTCATTTTGTCACTAATCGTATTACTTAGTACAGTTAAGTCAGAAATTTGTACGGGTGTATAATACGTTCAAAAACCACTTAGTATAATTAAGTCAGAAGTTTGTACGGGTGTATAATACGTTCAAAAATCCAACAGATCATCCCCTTTTGTTGTAGTCCAAGCTTCTTCTCTTCTTTTTTTCTCCCCAAAGAAGCAATTCCTAAGGCTCTTCGGTTTGGCCTACCATATAGAATGAGCTGCAGTTTTTTTAGTGCTAAGATAAGTTCATTCTACGGCGGCGTTGTTGGGCTGTGTTCTCGTATTAAGATTCCACATAGGTATATATCTATTTTTTTGATACTGCTGATGTTGTTAACTTGTGCCAGTTCTTGGTTGTCGCTTGAGTGAAGCCATGCACAAATTATCAACAATCCCCTTGTCGACAGTTCTGTGGTGGATGCAATCAGCAAGAGGATTCAAGTCATTGTAGTGAATACTACAAGAAGACTGCACTACAAGAAGGCTGCAGGTCAATCTTCTGCCTTTTGCCTTTGTGTTTTCAGCTGTCGTTGAGTATATTGGTATTGAATTAATTTATGAACTCGGCTCTTTTAAAAAACATCTTCCATTGGCCCATTATCTTTGAGGGGTATAAATAGCATGGTATTGATGTGTCTTATCTGTTGCGTCTCCAGGAAAAACAGATACTACAGTAACTTTCTTGAGGTCTCTACTACTATGCCATCACCAATTGTAACACATTGGCCTAACACTGAGTTCGGAATGCTACTAAACTACACTAACTACTAATTTAAACAATATATTACAACAATTTTCAGCAAGCATATAAATACTAAAACCCATCCACGGATCACAATAAAAACATTAAACGCGACACAACAAGCTTAATGATCAACACACTAGATGGAAATACTGAGTAATCAACCAATAAATATTAAACAGTCCAAAACAAGTCTAATGAATAAATAAATCAAGTCCCAAGCCAATCATTCAAATTTTATCAAGTCTAATTAATTCTAAGATAAATATCATCACTCTAGACTGAAAGATTCCATGGCAATATGAATTGAGTGATTGTGGTGATTCCAAGTGATCCATGTGAGCTATCCCTTCTCATATGAGATGTCGTCAACGTCCACCTATAGTAATAATAAAGTAAGAGTGAGTCCACAACTCAACAAGAATATGATAAAACAATGAACAATAATTTAATAATCATCATCAATAACATCCACTTGTTTATCTTCATGCTCATACTCAAATATCATATTATCCACTTTCCATTTAATACAATACAACTCTATGTTATATGTTCACATGCTCATTTCATCGTTTATACTAGTATAGCATGAGTGAACACCTACGACAATGTTTACTATTTCATTAAGCCCGTCCTTAAAAGGACCAGGGACCTCTCCACTCCCGTGGAGTCTCTACCAACGAGGTATATATGTGATCACCGTGATCACCACGATACACATAATGCAATAATTAAATTTACATTAAATATTCCATTATCAATATTCCATGCCTTTATCATCAATAACGATACCATAATCATTCTCAAGAAGATATAATTTAAAAATGTATGGTATAAATACCATCATAGTAATGAATAATAAAGAAAACAACAACCAAACCATTGATTACCGTTCTACCATGCACTTGCCTCTTATCCTCTCTGAAACCGGGTGGCGAGATGGTGGCAAAGTGCTTGAGGCAACACTCCATGTACGAACAATTAAAATACACTAAAAAATATACCACCATAGTACCAAAACATCAAACTAATCACCATCGAACCTACACGCAAAAATAATGCATTTAACTAACTTTATTGGGCGCACTACCCGCTGTTCTAGTAGTAAAATGACTCTAACTCTCTCCTATGGACCCCAAAAATAGAGAAATATATATTTTATGGAAACCCCACAAAATTATCTACAACTTTCTAGTTAAGAAAAACCTCTGTATTCGTCGTTTAGTTCCCTGTTTCCAACCCCGAAGATCAAACCTAAATCTACCAGAACAATCTACTTCACATTTTCATATATGTTTTATATAACTTGAAAAGTAATAAACAATGGTAGTTATGGAATATAATAAGAATTATCTGGTTCGGCTAATTGTTTTAGTCACATGACATGATAGTTCGGCTAATTGTCTTAGTCATCCTCGCTACTACTACGGTACACTGCGACACAAACATCTGGACTATGTAAGTATACATACCTTTAGGAGATAGAAATAACATGGCGTGTAGGATGGGGGACTACTACGGAATGGCTTGACCTATTGCGTGGACCAGGGTCATTTGCCCTTCCTGGCAATCTCGGCATTGTACTCCCGCCGACCGCCTTGGCCTTGGCCCGCCATTTTCCCCTTTCTCTCGCGCTCCCTATGCCTGCATGCCTCGAGATGAGCTTGCGTCTCCCGCCGGATACGCTCGATGTGCTCTTCGTTACAACGCTCCTCCTCCCTCTTCTCGCGGTCCCTCTTTGCAACCCACTTCTCGCAGTCAAGACACCACTGGTCGCATGGGTAGATCTCGTGGTCGATCCACTTGCGGTAGCCGCATAGAGGATCTAGAGACTACGGGTAGACGGGAGAGGTTGTTAGTGCGTACGTTGAAAGAGAAATTGTAGGGTAACATACTATAACCGGTCCTTACCGGCTGTCGATAACGGCCCGAGTCCCAACGGCGGTCGGGATAGTTCCAAGAGTAGTTCACGCAACCCCAGTAACACATGCCCAGGCTGAGCCGCTCCTTGGACTTGAAGAACTTTAATGTGTCCCTGCACCAACAGATGGACGACGTCTCCCTCTCGGGCGGGTGTTGCGGCAAATGCTCAGTTGGAATATTTAGGTAGGGGTTGTTGCTACGGGAGATTCATTGTCAGGAGGTGCCCTCCTGGCACGCTCCGTTTGTTCGTCCCGGCGGCAGCACCCCTTGCGAGTCCGCGGATCTTGTCCATTTGGTTCTCTACCTGAGCAAGATTATGTTGAAGTCTTGATGCAAGAGAACTCGTCGTGGAAGGGGTAATACTTATATGCCGAGCCGGCCCTATGTACATGGCTGAATTGCAATCCGGTTGAAGGAAATTTGAATCCGCGAGGCAGCAGTCCTGAGGAGGAATCGTGTGGTAGCGTTGTGTCACGTCTCTGTGGGAAGCATACTCGTTGGGTCACATTGTTGCGTAAAGCTGCCTCGTCGAGTCATGTTGTCCTGACATGTGGTCTTGTCACTCTTAAAAGGTCACGAGGCGGAGTGTGGTCTTGTCACTCTGAAAAGGTCACGTGGCGGAGTTGTTGGGATACAGGTAGGCTACACTAACTGATAATTAAAAATTCTACCACGTAAACCAGGATGCCACTGAAAGCAAGAGATCACAGATCGCTACCACCAGACGCGCAATGCAGCGGAAGAAGAGTTGGAGCATCCTACTCCAACGAAGAGCGCGTCGATGTAGTGATCGTAGTCAATCGTCTGACGTGATCAATCTTCCTCGTAGTCGATCGTCCTCATAGTCGTCGCCAATCGTCTCCTCTAGCAATCGATAGCTTTCCTTGCAAAAGTCACGGATCGTCATCGAGCGTAACAACAACTGTAGTAGCGCCACTACGGTATCCACACGTCTAGGGCAGGAACGTCGTACGCCGGTGTGCTAGCACCAAGTCGCACGGGTGTAAGATCGAGGAGGTGAATAGGCGGTTTTAAAATTCTTTTGACTAAAACCGAGTTTATGCGCGGAAGAGTAAATCAAATCGGTTTTACACAATTAAGGCCTAAATCCACTAGTATCACTAAGTGCATCAACAATATAAGACTATGTCAATGATAGCAAATACACAAAGACATGTAAGCAATTTAATTCTAAAAATGTAAATTACACAAAGTAAATCACTAGAGAACAAACCACAATAACATAATGATATTTTACCGTGGTGTTCAGGGACTTGTTGGTCTCTCCTAACCCACATTGAGGTCAGCCCAACCACGTTAGACCAGCTCCACAAATTAAACCAACACCTCTGAGGCAAGTCCAACCACTTGGACCGCCTTCAACACGAACCAATACCTCGATCCACTCGGGGTTGCTCTTCCTCCACTCCAGAGATAGCGAGCATCAAATCACTCACAACTGTCGGGGTCTTCTCACAACCTTCTTTGAGAAGATCACCGACACAACTCCTCCAAACCATCTAGGTGTCGGCAAACACTAAGAGTAACAGTCAAAGACGCTCACTTGAACGAATCAAGTGTCTAAACTCAATGGATACACAATCCACTACCTAATGCAACACATGCAATAGGATTTACTTCTCAGAGCTCACTAAGTGCAACACAAACACAAAAGAATCTAGAGGACTTACTCTTTGCTCAAGGGAATGAATATGACACCATCAACCTTGCCCACAACCGGCTACAAGGGGTATAGCCGTTGGAGGAAAGATTCCAGAAATTTCAGCACGAGCAGTAGTACCACCGTTGGAGGAAAGGTGTATAGCAGCCAAAATTAATGCCTCTGAACTAGTCGTTGGAAATGCGACACAGTACTACCGCTGATGTATATTCAGTAGTTCTGATTACCGGTAGTTCCGTTCACATAGGGCGGTACTACCGCTTCCCTTAAAAGTCCAAAACTGGCCTTCTCTGGAGATAACGTACAACCAACTAAATTTTGGAACTTCCTATGTGCGGTAGTTCTGCTCAGGATATGCGGTCGTACCGCGATGCTGTAGTTTTGCCAAAAGAACCTCGGTACTACCGCCTTCCAGGAGAGCAAACATGCTCCAAAAGGTCTCTCTGGAAAACACGTACCTCCAACTAAGGTTCGGTCCAATCGAGTTGCGGTAGTATCGCACCACCTTTCCAGTCATACCGCTTTACGGTAGTACCACACAACCTTCCTGGGCATACCGCTTTGCGGTAGTGCCGCCAAGAGAACGTCGATACTACCAATTTTTCTGAGAAAAGCATAGTTGGCTTTCGCTTCAACACAATTTGCAAAACACATTTGCCAATTGATGCGCGATGCAAACAAGAGTTAAGGACAAGATTCTCAACAAGTTGCAAAACACATGTGCCGACTTTTAGAATCAGCGCCACAAGGAATATGGTACATGGACTTAAACCATTTGCAAAACACATTCGCAAACTAAAGTCACATGCTACAAGGATTATGCATGAGCCGCGACCATTTGCAAAACACATTCGTAAATATCGACAACATGCCAACGAGAGCTAGAGCAAGCAAGACGAGCTATCAACACAAAGCTAACTCAAGCTACTAGTCAAGACCACTCTCAATAGTACGACAACCTATACTAGCAATCCGGTCTCTCAACCAAACACTGAGACTAGTAAAAGACTGAAAACACATCCTTAGCCCTAACTAGTCATACATTTGACTTGCACATCCTCTTGAAGCTTGATGACGCATATCTTCACTTCAAGTCCGGGTTCTTGACTTGAATATCATCAACACACGATGTTCTTCTTCACATTGGGATCTTGTCTTGATGCACATCAACACATGATGATATTCTTCATCTCGAATCTTGACTTGAATATCATCAATACATGATGATCTTCCTCACATGCTCTCCATCAACACATGATGGGTCTTCTCTTGACTTGATGATCAACTCATAATCATCTTCTCTTCGAGATCTTGATATGCATCAACACATGAGTCATGGGCCTTCTTCTTGCCACAAGAGTCACTCTCGTCGTCCTCCGTCTCCGAGTCCATATCGCTCATGTTTACATTCTCTAGAGCGTCAAGGACCCGGCTAACAAACTTGTGATAGTTTGTCTTCTTGGGTTTATCATCCCTCGCTTGAGAATGTCTTTGTGACTCCTTCTCCTCCTTGCCCTTCAGCTTGGGGCACCTAGAGCGAATGTGGTTTGGCTCACCACATTCAAAGCAAATGATAGGGCCACCTCTCCTCCTGTTCCTAACCTTGTTGTATGCTCTCGTGAATTTGGTGGATAGGAGGGCTAAATCATCTTCAGCTAGTTTCTCAAGTTGCTCATCGCTCAAGGAATGTAAAGCTGATAAAGAAAAACCCGACGAGCTAGCATCCAAAGAATCATAAGAACTACCCTTAGATTGGTCGATCACTAAAGACATCGACTCTGTCTTGGGGAGACGCGAGATAAAATCAATCTCATGCGTCTTCAACCTCTAGTATAGCTTATCCATGGTAAGCTCACTCATGATAGTGTTGTCATTGATGGAAGTGATCTTCATTCCCCAGACCTTCACATCAAGAGCACCCAAAAGCTGGCGTGCATTTTCTAACTCAGTGAAGACGAGGTCAACAGCGCGGAGATTATGAAGAATCTTAGAAAATCTTCCCCACGGCTCATCTAAACACTCACCAGGTCTTTGCTCGATCTTGGAGTAAATTTTCTTGAGCTGGTTCTGTCTCACTTCCTTGATCGCAGTGGAGCCCTCGTGATAATCACAGAGAGTCCGCCAGATCTCATGAGCAGACCATAAATGAGCGACACGCTCAAACTCCGATCGACTAAGGCCTTGGATCAAAAAATTCTGAGCCCTACTGTTTGCCTCCACATCTAGAGTGATCACATCGTCATCGGCTGGCACGACATAAGGATTTTTTACCTTAAGCCAAATTGCATGCCCTTGAGCCTCGATGTAGGCCTGCATTCAGGCCTTCCGGTAACCAAAATCAATTCCACCAAAAATATGTGGTTTGGTTGAATACTTGTCAGTCGTCATGGCTCCAAAGACCGGTTGAGATCTATGAGAAGAGCTAACCGGGTTCTGATACCACTTGTAAGACCGTAAAGGCGACTAGAGGGGGTGAATAGGTGCTTTCTCGATTTTTCATCTTAATCAAATTCAACACGCACTTTTCTCCTTTAGCTATGAAAGCTAAGAAGATAAGTAAATGCACATAGGAAGCCTTGTGTTGAATCTGATTACCCTCTTAACCACAAGACTCAATAATGATGAGTTGATCTCACTGGGTGGTCGGACCAGTGTAGTGTTGGCGGTCTGACTGCTTGGCGGTCGGACCGGCGCTCAAATGGCGGTCTGACTATCGGGCGGTCGGACCGGCAGTGTAAAATCGGTCACACCGATTTATTTGAGAGGCAGCGCACAAACTCCAAATCCAAAACGAAAATTGGTCCAACTTTTGATTCAACCAATGAAACTTAACCAAATTTGGAGCACACCTCCCTAAGGATATCTGAGACCTATTTCTAGCGACGATCGTCCAGATCCACTTCAAATAATCGATCTCTTTAGGTTTTACCAAAGAAGTGTTTAAAACCTAGAAATATGAAAATCTTGATCCAAAACTTGCTTGTGGGGGATTGATGATCTAGATGATTCTAGGAGTATTCCCACACATCATAGCAATGTAAAATCGGTCAAGAGACCAAGCATAAACACACGGATCAAGGAAGCACCAAAATCATCAAAAGAGAGAAGAAAGGAAATGAGACTTCATCCTTGAACAAACATCAATAAATTGATTGATTCAAGATGTTGCTTACAAAGCACACACAAATTTCTCTCTAAACCTCTCCTCTCCAAACCCTAACCCTAACTAGGGTTTTTGCAAATGAATGCCTAAGTGCTTGGGTGTGTTTTTTTCATCTCCCCCTTCTATTTATAGGAGAGGCTATGGTTTCTCTCATAGGCTCCCATTAAGGCCCAATACAAATGGGACCCACACACACACACTAATCTGTTGAAGCAATTGTCTGCTTCACCACGTGTAGGTTGATCAGCGACTCTCATCATGTCGGCAAGTCTCTCCCATCCGAATCCCATCGGAACCTCCAAGGCACTTGCGTCGACCCCCGCGCCGCTTGATCCAACCAGCTGCAACGAACTGCCTGTTCGATCCATCTTGTCCATTCTGCACCATGCTAGAGTCACACGACCTCACCCGGCATCCATAATCATTCTGGACCTCAGCTCTCCAAGCGTAGTCTCGATCCTCCTCGCCGTTGACGTTGTTGACCTGCAAGCCACCTGCACAGCAATAGACAAAGAAACCGTCTCCGGGAACAAGTTCTTCACAACTTGACCCACATTAGCTCAACAATGCAATATGCAACAATAAAGCATTGAAACTCATACAATAAACAACATCAAAACACAATAATACCAAAATGGCCGAAGTCCAAGTGGAAGCCAGTCTGACCGCCCTACCAAGTACGTCGGACCGATTTCCCAGCGGTCGGACCGATTCCATAACGGCGGTCTGACCGCCCCAAAAGACTTAGCCAAATTTCAACTCGAAAATCCGCAACCTTTCTGGAATTTTTAAACTGATAGAACTTTTGACTGGGAGCTCCAAAAATTATGTGACCACATCCAGGAGACTCCCCTCTCATGCCTACACGACCTATTTTTGGCCTAGCCCCAAACTCCACTTTGAACTGTGGCCGGTCGGACCGGCAAGCATCGCCGGTCGGACTACCACACGGCTGGTCTGACCGGCGGCTTGGCCGGTCTGACCGCCAATGACCTGACAGCACTGAAGTTTTTCGAAAATGCAAGATTCGTCAAACCAACAATGCCATTGCCAATTGACTCATCACTCTGAGATCATGCACATATCCCCACAATATCCACAATCGTCCTCTCAGTCGATCGTCCTCGTAGTCGATCGTCCAGCGTAGTCATCGCCGATCGTCTCCTCCAGCAACCGATCGCTTTTCTTGCAAAGTCGCGGATCGTCCTCGAGCACAACAACAACCGCAGTAGCACCTCTATGGTATCCACACATCCAAGACAGGAACGTCGTACGCTGGTGTGCTAGTACCAAGTCGCACAGGAAGGCTCTCTCAAAAAAATGGCGGCTAGGGTTTGGTGGAGCAATCATGTATTCTCATCTCCACTTCCCTCTCCCTAACAGCTTCAAGCATCTCCTTATACAGTGCCCGTGATGGATCCTATCCGAACATGTTTGACGAATCGTATATGTACTGGTTTGTGCCAACCCGTTAAGTGGGTGACCCTATAGGTTCATGTGTAGTTCGGTTGTGACTCGAAAACCTTTTTCGACCACGAGTCGTTAGTGGTACCTAGCAGGACATAACGATTCTCTAATACACACAAATTATATCGAACGAACCTTAATCCAATATGATCTACGACCAGGGGAGCACAGAGCTTAGAGTAGAGATGGCGCAGTCGTAGGGAATAGACTTGGGGCCACTGGAGAAAGCATGATGAGTGTCCCCGGCAAGGATCGACAACCATTGCACATGTGTAGGTGTTGATGTTGCAACAGTCAGTATTAAACAATAATTGGAGAGAAGTAGAAGATAGCTATGTGGTATAGCATTGTATTGGAAGGGGTAGCAACTGAGTGAGATCGATCAAGATTGGGCTTGTTGTTGGAGGTTGAAGCAGAAAAACTGTGGCGACGAGAAGAGATAGAAGATACATGGTTCGTCTAGGGCAGTCGACGTGTGAGGAAAGATAAGTCACCCATGGTGCAATGGTGTATATGCATGAGGTACATATGCATGCATACATTTTAGAAAAGAGTAACTAATGGAGGAAGAATAGGAGAATGCAACTAGATGATCTATGCATGATGGAGAGTGGTTACATTTCTAAGAATCCCAACAACTTATTATCCTCAATTATTTTCTTTCATCAAAACTCATACATCAATTACGTTTCTCAAGTTGTATTTTCCTTCAAACTTCTATTGGTGTTTCCAATATTTATGATATCTTAAAAAACTAAATAGCCTACAAGATACGTAAATATATTCTCAAACATCTAAGTTATACCATTTGATACTATAAACTTTAAAACAAATCTAGCTGTGTAAATACGCGGATCGCCTTGCTAGTTGTTTATTAATTGATCGATGTTCCAAATTTGGCTCAAACCTCAAGACTAGCTCTAGCTCCAGTGCAGAGTTCTCTTCACCATATCATACGAAAGATTAGGCAAAAATGCGAGACACTAGATTGGTAGATGACACAAAGAGCTTTGAGCCAAATGGCCAATGCATTAAGATAGGAGAAACGAAATATATCGGCAGCTCACTCCCCTAGCACAAACAAAGCTAGATAATACACCACTGGGCTGAGATACTCCACCCTAAACGAGTACGAAGAGCTAGAGAAGAGCAAAAACAGATTTGCCAGAAATGTCGTGCTAGAAGCCTAGAAGCACATATGCTAGTATGCTACACCAATCCGCAATAAGGTGAGCTTCTTAATTTACCCGTCTAAATAGCTTCCATATCCAAGGTTGCCAGGATCACAACATGGATCGTGAGATCATACGTTCCAACGATCCCACGGAGCTAAAATGACACGTACCGGTATATGCATCGGATTTTCATAGAATCATGATCCTGAAGGTATGATCGCATAGAATAGGGTAGGATCGTGCTCAGGATCGGGTAGGATCATTATCCTAACAACAAACTATATCAACATATAAAATTAGGGCAATTCATTATATGACATTGAATAACTTCAAATCTTTGTAATATATCACTGGTGTCTCACTAATATGTAGGCCATAGATATTCAGTACTATATTGTGTATTTTCTTTCATTTTACTAATTATTAATTTAGGTTACAATAATTTGATATGTTTTGTTCTTGCAGTTTGCACGTCGTTCTAAGGTTACAAAAAATATTACCATTACACATTGGATTTTAAATTATGAGTTTACTAAAAATAATTAAAAAGGATTTAAAAAACAATCTTAATTGCATGTAAATTGAATAAGTGTACCCAAATTTATGAAACTAAATTCAAAAGTTCAAAAATTCTACTATAATCTTGCATGTCTAAAAACATAATTCAATTTTTATATTAAATATATACACTTTTATAAATCTGGTAGAATTATTCTACCTCCCATCCTATCAGACAAAAACTGTCATACCTTGGATCGCGATCCTGTGAATCTTGTCCATATCTAGCCAGCAGCCAGCCAGAGTTTGCACAAGTTGAGCGGTACACGTTTTTGTTGCTTTCCATTACAGGTTCCTTCAGTCCTGCTGCTCGGAGAGCACTCCATCATTACTGCGATGTGCGGGGCTGCAGACCTGGAAGAGTGGAATCTTTTCGACTGTGTACTTTTCCTGTGGGATATGCCTGCCCATCTGGGTATCCTGCATCAGTATGTCAAGTCTAGAGTTTGGATTGGATGTCAGTGACCTTCTGTCATTTCATTACCCTATCCTTCCCGTTTATTTCGATGGCATTGTGGTCCTTTGCCCGTTATCACCATCCAAAGCCGTGTTATTTTAGTTCATCAATCGTCTACAGTATGGTATGATATCTAAGAGGCTTTGTCTTTCAACATTATATCCAAGTGACTGTATTAGTGAGTTCTGCTTGCGGCGTAGACCAACACAAAATTGGATGGAATGAGTGGCGCACAGAATTGCCAACTAGTACGTTTCTCCCTTTCTTCTTTCCTTAACAAAAGGCACTAGCGGCACTAGAAGAATTTTGCATTCTCATGGTGAACACGAGAAGAACAAATGCAGGAGGCAAAGCGAACAGTGGTGTGCAGTGCCTGAACTTTAAGAGCTCGCCAACTATCTCTGTTAGGCTGCGATCTCGTTTTGAACTTATTGTAACTAGATGGTAAGCACTCTAAGTTGCGCCGGTCGAGTGGATTGGGGGACCTTGCACTATTTTGGAAATTGCAGGGAGCTTTTGGCAAAAAAAAAATATGTTATTTCGAATGTAGATGTTATTCCAACAACTGATGTGTACGCTACAGGTAGATGTTGCTAGCAAGTTTTTTACCATCAGTTGTTGGATGCGAGCATATAGGTAAAATCAAATGTAACTTGGTAGATCTGCTTCTCATGTGTGAACCTACCTGATTCATCAGTGTTGAAGTCATTTCTGAACATCCTGTCATTTCTGAACATTTTGAAAAATATGGCCTGGGCAAGTGATGTTACATTTTGCAAGTCGTACAGCTATGCATATTGTCTGGCGTGGCAGGGGGGAGAATCACAGAATCGAGAGGAGCATATCTTATATACATCGCAATTAATCGGCACCGTCATGCATTCATAGCTCCGGCGTTGTTTTCTTGAGGTGTTGACAAACATGAAAAGGTTTTGGCAAAACTTTTCCTGCCCAGCAGTGTAATGTATAGGTAAGCGACATCGATCGCTCGGCTATTCCTAAACAGTTAACCCGTGTTGGTTATCAGTCAGCAATGCGGTCGCATGAGAGGTTTGGTAGCGGTTGAGGGCCAAAATAATTCATTGCCATGTAAAGTCAGCCATTGCGCCGTGCATGGTTTCACAGTTTCACTGGGACTTCGATGCGATCTCCATGAATTGCAAGGAACAGAGCAAGAATCGAGACTCGAGATACGTAGGATCGATCGACTTTGTCCTGACAGATCCAATACACCGGAAGCCTGCATGTGCTGCTGGTTTTGGCTGCTTCCACCAGACGGACGACATTTCAAGACTTTCAATTTGATAAATCCAAACTATTCCACCAGGCATAATGGTCTATTTACTTCGGAGAGTAATCGATCCCGGAAAAACCATGATTTCTTCTCATACGACATGACACTCGGGACGACTGAGTTTTACCGGTAGCAAATTGGAGTAGCTTGCGTGGCCATACATGACGTTAGTACTAGTAGTAGAGAATTTAAGTCCGGTTGACTAAGCAGGCCTCCCCTACTAGCTAGTGCTAGCTCGACCGATGGCTAGGCTAGGAGTGGACGGGGACGTGCCGCTCCACGAGTTGTGTTTATTTAGTTTACTTTTGAAATAAAATGGCAAATCTAGTTATCTGTAAACAAAATGATAAAAATAATACTTTTATTATACAAAAAAAAATTACATACCGTGATCTCAGACTGTGACAGCGTACCATTCATTTAAAAATCGTATCATTTTAGCCCAAGACTTACCTATCCACACGCACCAGACGCTGGCAGTGGCTAGAGTAAAGCAAGACGCATCGCACCGCGCGCGCGCGCTCGCTCGCACGACGCGAATTCTCCAACTCGCCGCGCACACGCCGGCCGCTTTCGGGCGTGTCGCCCTCGGCACGTACGCATCGGCGGCGTTCCCGTCGCACGACCGCGTCAGGGAAGCGGCGGCAGCTAGAGACGGGTGCGGACGCTCTGATCACGTCGCGGCGTATGTACGCGCGGGGACCGGACCGTACCGCCGGGGCGACCGATCGACTCGACTCGATCGGCCGGTGGTTGCATGAATAAAGGGCTACGTGTGTGAGATGCGTGGAGCAGCGGGGGCCGCAGGACGACCAAGCTTTTACGTGGGCCAGGAATAGAGAAACTGATCGATCATCTGTACGTCCTGGACTTGAAGAACGAAAAGACAAGAGGAGCATTGCACCGTGCACCGCTCACGGTCGATCGTTGGATTGGGTGCACTTGCAGGTGATCCGGGATGTTCATTTCTCGTGATACGACTGTGCGTTGAGTATCCTGCTTGTTATACTCCCAACTCAGCCAGAGGAAAAGTACAGGTAGTTTCTTAGGATTTGATATCTTTATTTAGGCTTTATGGCATGTTTTGTTACCTGGTTCACTTTCCATCAACATAAACATCGGACCAGTAGCACGCGGTTTTGGATGTTAAGCCACGATGTCACCTCTCTTTACCTTCGGCTCATGTGGAATTCGCACATGAAAAAAAAGAAGAAAACTATGCGGCCAAAAATTACATGTCTATTTACATCATGTCAAACCATCCTGTTAAAGATGGCAGTAACAGCTCTAATGTAGCTGACGAGGATTAAAACGTCTATTTATTATTTAGTATACAGAGACTAAACGCCTTCATAGTTGTAAACCCTAAAGCTAACGACCTCACTGGTCGTAAAAATTTCAGAGGTTACATAGTGCCCAATCTGGTCGAACATAGTTCTAAACCAAGTCTCCGACCAGTCAAATGCTCACAAAGCTTTGAACTGATGCGGATCTACGACCAGACATATGCTTTACCGTGTGACGAATGGAACATATGCTATATATTCAATACCACGCGACGTTACTATACTGAAGTACGGTTACATGACTCATGGACATATAACCGCACGACAGTTGAGACATTATCAACAGATACCTCTTTTCGACCAGACGTGTTGCTTCCCGAACAGGCGTCTCCTCCAGAGACAACTGCCAACCTTCATCAACTATATAAGGAAGAATGCGGACTGAAGATGGAGAGGCCGAAACAATGAAGATCATTTGGGAGACACCCTCAAGAGCCTTGTACTCCCGAATTAGTATTTAGTCTAAGTTTTATACACCCTTTATAATAGCCAGTTCAAAGCAATAAAGAGTAGTCTCACTACTTTTTAGAAGATATACGTTATTTTTCTCTTTTCATTTTTATATCATAAAATCGGCGATTTAATCGTCGATAGTAGTACAGTGTGAAGAAGCACTTCAGCTGATTGGTTGATCAGGAAAGTCGATGCAAGACTGTACTAGTATTTCAATGGCGTAGGACACTGACCTAGTCCATCGTTTCGTTGCTCATGAAGTCACGGATGACACAAACAACGCAGGCACTCGTGTACTACTTAACTGCTACGAGAAGGCCTAAACCAATCAATAAGCAGCCTGCCTAAACCGTCCAGCAACAAAGCTTTGCCTTGTCGGACTAAAGGTAGAACGTTTTCTCAAGTTTGTACGAACCGCAGGGAATAAATAACAAAGCAATTTGGACCCTGAAGTACTAGTGGAAGTGGTAGTACTTGCTACTACTTGCTCAAAGTAGCTACTGGCGGAGCTTTAGCTAGGCGATTCCAAATTGAAAATGGGTGATTGTGTATTGATATTTTATTGAATATATTCTTATTTAAGTCATAAATTAACTCTTTACACAAGAGATTAATACGTAATGCATTGAATTGACCCTTCTTAATCTTTAGTCAAGCTCCCCCGAGTAGCAAAAAGGAATAACCCGGCTATCATATCAGCCAAGGTGTTGCGTTTTCGAAGACTAGAAGAACTGCGAGGTGCAAATGAATTCTGAAGAAACGCACACACAAAATGTGCACTCCATGTATGACGTAGCACGAGCAACCACCACCGAAGGGACTGGCCGCTGGTTGCCTCGCAGCGGCCACCGTCCATCCGTGCATGCTCCCGGTTTCTGAACGGAGAGGTGGTCGGAGCGTGACCTGACGGAGAAACGAGAGGCCGCGAAAGGGACGCCGCCCCGCGCGTCGTGCCGGAGGCTTCCTAATGCGTGCGTGACTCGTGCAGCGCACCGGACGTACGTACGGACGGACGGCTCCGGCCGCTTGTTGTGTTCAAACGTTCCCATTTGGGGCTTTTCGGGTTCTCCTAAATCTGGTCAGAAGAACTCTTTTTCGCTTTTGATGCAGAATCAGGTTTGATGTGCACCTGACGACTACTTTGACGATTTCATCTGGACACCAGTGTTTTCGTCAGGTCAGGAAATTCTATCAGGCAGGCATGCATGCGTCTCTAGAAGATGTGACCAGGTTTGAATGGAGAAAACCCTGTGGCGCGTGGTCAAGATTTTGTGTGTTTCCAGACTCCAGTGGTAAATTGGTGAAGGCGGGTTGATGAGTAGCCAAGTGGAGGAGAGTACATCATGCCCTTTTGAAGTGTAGGGAGAGTTGATACGTCGCATCTGAAAGACGTAGACACCGACCAAGATATGAGATCAAGTCCCTATAAAACCACCACAGAACCCAGAGTAATGATACAATCTGGTAGGGTAAAAATTAAATAATGCGGCATACCGATCATATTACCAATACTGTCAGGAGAAGTTCATGCTGACACACGTTGCAACAGTTTCGTCAACCTTAATGCCTCATGAGTGTAGTCAAACAAATACACGACGCCGACAGGCTGGAAAGGCTTCGATAGTGTGTACGTGCCGGGTCTTAATGCCTCATGAGTGTAGTCAAACAAATACACGACATCACCAATAGACTAGGAACAGAGGCAGTATCAGTTTGAAACCGCGACAGTAACACCCGGAACTTCAGTCAGCTCGGGCAATCCACGTCTGAGGTACAAGAGATTCCGATCATCGAGTATGAACGGGTGAAACGGTCACAATTTCACAATTTCACGGTTGACGATGAGGATGTCAATACCAAACGTAGGCCGTAGTAGGTTTGACCAATAATAATAGTCAACGAGGCTTGAGAAATCTGACCTCAGTGCAGATGCTGTTAAAAGTGATTCAGCACGCAAGACGACGTGGGTAAGAGAGAATACAGGAAGGTTCTCAAGGTGGACCGACGGGTAGGAAGGCTCCCGGATTTTTCGAGAGCTGTCTGATCATGTGCGACCGATGGCTGAGATCATTGATAGAAATCCCGGTCGGTTACCGGCTACCAGTCGGGATCCAAAATTTGATCGGTTTTTTTGGTTTCGTAAATTTAAATTTTGAATTTTGAATTTCGATTGATTTTAATCAAATTCAAGTGAATTTCGTCTGAATTTTTTTTTCAAGAAATCCGGTTACCGGCCGATTTCTTTTCCCAACCAGCAACCGGGATTTCCCTCGGAATGATTTTTGGATCCCTGGCTGAGATCACCGAAAGACATTCGTAAAGGAAACTCTATAATAAGACCCCCATCAGTTTGATCCTCCCTCCTCTCCAATCGGATTGTTCAGATAGCCTTGTTGCCCATTCCACCGTACATGGATGTGTATTTGCCTCTATGACAACACAGGCACACATACAGCGTGTTACACAGCAGAAATATCGGTTTGCATTCAGAGGACTTCCCAGGTTATCAGGTGCATCGTGGTCCATGGTAAGCAAGTCGCGAGCATATAAGACAACCGGCGAAAATGCTTTTGGACACTGGTTTAAACACGCAGAACATGCAATGCATTAGTCTTGAGTCCAACATCACAACAGCTTTGCTAAAAGAAAGTTAGATATGTACATCCCCAGACGTGTAAAGCAAAGATAATAACTGGAGAAAGAGATCAGATGTTGTATGCTACAGTGGGCCAAATCCTTTATAGAGCCCTTTAAGCAGCTTTCATTACAAAGTAACGGGAACACCGGAAATGAGGAAATTTGGGTACTGTCCTAGTGTCCTTCCAATCGACGCTTGGGATGATCTGCATGGACTTCAACATGATGAGGCTCAAAGATGATTTTTACCTTTCAAATAGAAGTCCAGCGATGAGAACTTCACGCCCAGAAAGCTGATGACAACTGAGTAACAAAACAGGAATTCGGTAACGTAAACTGCAAAAACAACATAAGCTCAACAATCTAGTGATGCTTGTACCCACCCTATATTTGGTTTTAAACTTTGAAAACTATTGCATGCAGAAGCACATACAGATATACAGGTATCGGGAGGCTTTAAGCGTGATGGAAGTTTCAAAATCTATGAGTTCAAACAGTATTGTTGCAAGTTGCTCCCTAGGCCTCTACAAGTGAAACAAAATTAAGAACGCTGAAGTAATGAGGAGGAACACTTTTGTCTCTTGCAGATAATAAATGTTTGAAGTTTGAACAATCCTCTAAAGAAAATGTTTGAATGCCTCGAGACAGCAATCCAAGTACAATGGCCCTCATTACCATTTTGACACTGCAATAAAAGCCAAAGTAAAACCTAGTAAACCAGCATAGTTCAAACTTCAAACCCACAATGTAGCTTTAATGTACTATATTAGAAGGATTTTTCCATGTCAATAATTTGATGCTTGCTTCATTGTTAGCAATTTTGGCCTTGAGTAGAATTTGCAACTGGAATGCCACGGCATGAAAGACCAATCACATTATTCTGATACTATCGACTATCAGTTAGGCACGGCACAAAGTGATCCCATCACACATCAAATATCCAACATTCCAACATGGCCAATTGATGCAAGTTTGGTACCACCTTGACAATTAACTTCATAAACAGCTGAGCAACTTACAAAATGGATTGTTAAATAGTTATGTCGAAATTTAAGCCAGCAAGTTACTTACCACAAGCGGGAGAATTTGTAGAACCTGAACTAACAAACCATCACAAGCAACACGAATCAGATTGATGCCTCAACAACTGAGATTGCCTTAACTCAGTAGCCACTTTTCCAATTGTTATGGAACCATACATGCATAGAGAAGCAATAGCTATTTACAATTAGGATACAAATGAAAATAAAACCTACAATCAAAGCTTAGACACAGCAATACAGCATGCTATCTGACAGCTGAGGTTGCCTAAAAAATGGATGCTAAAAAAACCACGCATAATGAAACAATGGTGCCTAGAACAGAAAGCAAGGACAATGGAATTATGCATAAGAAAAACACATGATTACAGGGTATGTTAAGGAAACTGAGTATCATGATTAGATTCTCAGCAATTTTTGAAAACCAGGTTGTATACCTGGAAATCTGCCCAACAGAACAGAAACTCACGTATAAAAAAAGCAAGATAAATGCAGATACCATCAGATCTACATCAAAAAGCTTCAGAGCTGAAAGTTGCAGAAAACATGCATTGAGATCATTATCTAGACTAACAGAATTGAGGAGTACCAGAGGTAGCACCGAAGGTGGCAAACCAATGAATGAAACACAAAGATTAGGTAAATAAAAGATACGGATGAAGTCATGAAGGTGAAGAGTGATGGGGGGACCTAGGAGGGTTCAATCATCCGTATCGTGAGGAACCGCAGAGAGATGAGAAAGAGGTGGTCATAATCCCTCAGATTGTGACTGTTCCAGGCTTCCGGTGACTGAGTTCATGTGGGGGAGCTCTCTGCACAATGCACGAATTATGTACATCATGGTGATTATCTTGCTTAGCAAAGCAAGCATTTTGAAACAATAATAGACAGCTAACATAGCCTAACGCGGTTAGACTAACTCTTTCCCATGTCAGCAAACCAATCCATCTAGGATCTAACGTATAAACTAATTTGAGACCATGGATGCATTTTTTTTAGTGGAACCATGGATGCAATTAGTAGAGAAAATTAGCTCATAGAACAGGTCACACTAATAAAATGAGAATTATATCAATTAAGTGGCATGACCTAATTCAACAATATACAACATGAGATGACATTATCCTAGACCAAACTCTGTATCACTGAGGGGATTATCTTCAAAATGGTGTAAAAGGTTCAAATTTGTAATCCAGATAAGCATTCCCGTCTATTTTGGGTAACTTTGAACTCATGATAGATAATGATTCTTCACGAATTTACTTCTGTAAAAATAAAAGTAAGAAAATCACATTTAACCATTGACTTCACATTAAGGCCCAACAGTTTCCCATTAAAAAAAATTAGAGCAATGATTCCTTTACTACTCCCAGAGACCTAATATGTATGTGTATAAACTAGGTCACTCAGCAAAACAGATCACGTGTTTCTAAACCAAACTACTTTAGCAAAACTCTTAACATGGTATCTAGCATCAAGCGCACAACACTCCAGCTACTCGATCCCATGTTACATGTTTCAATATCAGCTTTAGTCCAAGCCTCCTAGGACAATTATCCACCAAAAGAAAACAAAGAAATATAATCCAAAACTAGCATTTCAATACTAGACATATCCATGCATATGTTTATGCTAAAGTATGCTATTCTGTGGTTAGAAGGTAAACATCATGGCATATTTACATTCCAACATGCTGACATTCTGTAACTATCCATAAAAAATTGCAACTATAAGCAGCCAAAAGTGCGGGACATTGGAGTACATTGTTACATAAAGAACTAAAGAAGATGGGGAACTATGCTCTAAGCTACAATATAGCTGAAGCAAAGAGAACTTACATATCAACAAAACTGAATGAACGCTTTAACCTACTCCATCACTATGACACAGTAAAGTTAAAGCATAAACTACCCCTTGACTTCATCAAGACTCACAGGTGTGAATATTTTGATCCAATAACAAAGCTTCATTCTTGATCAAGCTGTCAACGAGAACATCTCTAGAGCACAACTTGCTTAGCAATTCTCTTGCCTCCTTCAAATAGCCCTCATATGCCAAACCTTCGATGAGTATAATGTAAGTCAAGTCATCAGGCATGCAACCACTAGACACCATGTAAGCCAAAATATCAATAGCATATTCTATTTTGCCATTTCTGCAAAGCCCTAAAAGTATTGTATTGTAAAGCACAGTTTGGGGTGATATGCCCATATCTTGCAGTTTATGAACCATCTGAACTGCCTCCTCAATTTTATCTTCATCCAGACACTCAGCTAATAACTGATAAAAATTATTTGGGCTGAATCCTTTGCTGGCCATTTCATTTAACAACTCAAAGGCTTATTCCATTTCGCCAGCCTTCGCAAACCCATTTATCATTGCACTGTAAGTAATTGAATTAGGAGTGCAGCCTTTCTCAGGCATTTGCTTAAATACTTCAATGGCCTGCATCGTCCATCCTTTTTGACACAAGAAACAAATTAGTGTATTGAATGTCACATTATCTGGGAGGCAATCATTTTGGGTCATCTTAGCCATTAGCCCTCAGCATCCTCCCATCGCTCAACACTACACAAACCCTTCAGTAGAGTGTTACAGGTAACAATATCAGGTTTACAACCATAGGACTGCATGTTGCTTAGTAACTCCAAGGCATCATCCACACATCCTTGCTCGCAGAGGCCATTGACGATGGTATTGTATGTGACAATATTTGCCGTGCATCCATGCTTTGACATTTTCTCTAGAAGCCGAATCGCCTGCTGGAGAAATCCTTTTCGACACAAGGAATTGACAATCACATTGAAGCTAGCTTCACTCGGGGGACAATTCTCACGGACCATCTCGGCTATAAGCTCCTCGGCATCCTCCCACCGCTCGGCGCTACACAAACCCTTCAAGACAGTGTTGTAGTTGACATAGTTCGGCTTGCACCCGTAAGAAGGCAAGCAGTTCAAGAACTCGCGGGAGTCGTCCACATCGCCTTCCCTGCACATACCATCGATGATGACATTGTACGTCACGTTATTCGGCGCGCACCCCTCGGCGCGCATCAGGTCGATCAGATCCATGGCCTGCCGGTACCCCCTACCCTTGCACGCCGCCTCGAGGAGGATGTTGTAGGTCACGACGTCGGGGGCGCAACCCCGGCAGAGCATATCGTCGAGCACCGCGAGCGCGTCCCTGACCCGGCCGCGCTCGCAGAGCGCGTGGATGAGCGGGTTGTAGGCGTACGCGGTGGGCGGCACGGGCATGCCTTCCACGACGCGGCGCGCGTCATCGAGCCGCCCCGCGCGGCAGTACCCGTCGGCCAGGACGCTGTATGTGACGGCGGTGGCCACGGGACCGCACGCCTCGACGACGCGCGCGGCGTCGGCGGGGCGGCCGCGGCGGCAGAGGTCGCGGACGAGCCTGTTAGCAAGAGGCACGTCAGGCGGGCGGGGGGAGGACTCCACGAGGCGCAGCGCAGCGTGGAGATCGCCGCGGTGGACGAGGGCGCTCAGGCGGCGGTCCGCACCGTGCAGACGCCGCGGTGGCGGAGGAGGGTTGGGCTTGGGCTTCGGGAGGCTAGGGGGGTTGGGCTTGGAGCTGCGGAGGCGCGGGGGGTGGTGGCTCGGGGATTGGCGCGAGTGGCGGGGATGGTGGCCGGAGGAGGAAGGGGAGGGGAGGAGAGTGCAAAGGGTGGGAGGCGATGGTGACCAAGGCATCGTGTTTGGGTTCGGGAAGCGATGGGCGAATGGGCGTGCCGCGTGGGCGCGTCGTTTGGTCCGCTCCAAGCCAGAAGCTGGTGCTGCCAGTGCCCACTGAGCGAAGTCGCGTAGAATAGCCGCGCACAAGCACTGGCCACGGGGAGTACAGTTTTTTTTTTTAAAAAAAGAATAGTGCACGGACGCCATTAAATCATTGAAAGAAGAAATAACAGGATACAGAAAATAAAGACTTGTTGGCTGTAGTTTTTCTGGAAAACAAAAATTGCTTTTGGCTGGGCTACGGGACTTGAAGAGGTTTCACGTTTGATTGTCTGGTTTTTAGATAGGTTGACTGCAGCTTCTCATATAGGAATATCTAAAATACCCTAGAGATTAATAATGATTTGTTTGATGTCATTTAACGGTAATTAACGATATTTAACAACAACTAACGTACTTGACTACAATTAACACAATTGATTGCAATTAACGACGACTACCGCAATTGACTACAATTAACGACGACTACCGCAATTAACATAATTGATCGTATTTAACGACAATTAACACAATACATCGAGATTAACGACAATTAACACAATAAATTGCAAATAATAACAATTATTACATGAATAAATACAATAAAAAATTTATTTCATAAATAATCACAATAAACAATTATTACAATAAAAATATCTTAACCCATTCACTAGCTACATAGGAAAGGAGGAAGCGATAAGAATTGAAACGAGCAACTACTGACATGAATGCAATGTTATGGTCTACTAGGAGCTAACCCGTGTCAATCGGCGCGGTAACATCTTAATTTTCTGAGCTTTAAAAATCTTTTGAATAGTTAGTAGTTGGAAAATTCAACCTTGAGATTTTATTCGAACTTTAATAAAGCTTAACATGAACTTTTAGTATCAAAACAATTTAATATGATTAATGCTATCAACAATTGCCAAAACTATTTTATTTGGGTTCTATGTACTTGGATATATTTTTCAGATTTTTTTCGAGTTCATTTGCTATTTTCTAATTGCTATTTGTATTTTCTGTATTTTTTTAATAAAAAATCTATTTAAAATCTCGTAACAGTAAATAGGCCAAAACCCAAACCCTATTCCCTTTCCGGCCCATCCCTGTGTGGCCCTCTTCTCTCTACCCACGCGCGAATCCCACTGGACCCACCGGTCAGTCGCAGCTACGTCGTTTGCTATGCAACCTCGCCCGAGCTGCAGTTGTTGACGAGTGGGCCCCACCCCCCAAACACTCTTTATCGTCCCCGCCTCGTGCGTGTTCCGGACTCTGCCGCCACGTCGAACGCAGACTCCTTCCTGGCCCCGTCAATACAGCCTATTTAAGACTTCGACGTGCGCGTCATGAGCTTCGCCCCATACCCCGCCGCCTTTTCTCTGAAGCCGCAAACACTAGAGCATTGCCTCTTCACCAGAATAAGAGCTTTTGCCCTAGCGCCGCCGAGAGCTTCTTCGCCGTCGGTGAGCTCCAGCCGTCGTCAAGTACACCCTCGAGTTCGCCGCATCACAGACTACCTAATGTGCATACTCATCTTCCTCGAGGACCCTAGTTCGTCATCACTGCTCAAGCCGAGCCACTCCACCACCAAACTGGTCGCCGCCGCCGCTCTGATCGTCGCCGATGAGATTGGATCGCGTCACGAGACTCCTCGAGTCGCGCTCGCCTAGATGCGCACTTCCGCCATCGCTGGAACTGTGTTCCCGAGCCTCGCCGTCGTTTTGTCGACATGGCAGTCTGAGTTAGCCGCCACATCAGCCATGTGCACACATGTCTGCCACGTTAGCGCCCACGTGTCCCTCAGATCTAAACCCCAGATCCAAATCTTGTGAACTCAATCCACAATACACCAAGTCACTGCCATGTGGGGTCCACCAGCCAAATCACTGTTCTGTAAACCCGTGAACCCATAGACCCATGAGCCTTTATGTGGACCAAGTCTATAGACCCTGGGCCCACCTATCATTCTCTAAAGATTTTTTCGGATTTAATTTAATTCAAAAATTCCTGTGCTGATGACATAATCCGATTTTTCAATAGAAAAATAATTCAATAATTCCAGAAATTCCAATTTAGGGTTTTCTTTAGATTTAAAACTTGCAAAAGTCATATCTTCTTCATCCGAACTTCGATTGAGCCCATCCAAATTCCTAAATTCATATAAATTCGATATATATTTTTCTAAGATCATATAAATTCGAGCTATATTTTTCTAAGATTTTTATTTATTTTTTGGAGTTTGTTTTCCTCTTTGTTTTTATTTATTTTGTTTATTTACTTTGTTTGCGAGTAGATGTTGATATTTCGGGGAATTTCGAGGAAGAATGCGTTCACCAAGACCAGGACCAGTATCAAGATCTATTCCAAAGCAAGTTATACCTTTGATCATGTTGAACTCAGTTTTCAAAACTACTTTGATTCAAAGTGCTGCATTATACTTTAAGTATTTATTTCAATACTTTTGGGTGTAGTTATTAATCCTAATTGTTTATATCCACCTTGCTTATTGTAATATCATGATATTTTATCACCCTATTTTGGTTAATTATTAGTTGATATTATCATAGCACCAACGTGGGCTCATTAGACGAATAATATTGCTTAGCCATACAACGAATCATTAGTGTCATCTGAGTTGCAAATATAAACTTGACTAAGTAACTATGAAACTTTGTGTAAAATTGTGTGCTATGTGTTATTACTTTGTGATAGCATGTGTTGCACTTAATCAACAGGATGGGAAATGATTTGGACTGAGGTAAGTGGTGGATACTAAGCGACATGGTGGAGCTTTATGAATGGGAACGATAATCTTTGTGGCATAGTTGGTCAATTAAGGATTTAACTATGTTCGCCATTGAACTAAGTCTTACTGTACGACCACATGCCTAGTATGGGACGGGCGTAACTTAGTAAGTCATGGATTCTCGACATTGACTACTCAGGTTGTAGGTTAGGAGCTCAGTAATGGGCGGAGGTATGAACTACCAGGTAGATAACATTTATGAGCGGTTTGTCGTCTTCAGGTCCAACGGTGTGTATCGTACCAAAGCACTGTATATGGGTTGGACGACGGTAAAGCACATCAGGAGTGTCAATTGTTGAGATAAAATTTTCAAAAGGTTTTGTTATAATTAGTGCTTGCAACACTGGTTATATCGTGCGGGTAAAGTGTACAACCTCTGTAGAGTTTTAAACAATCTATTCGAATAGCCACGTCCGTGGTCATAGACATGCTCGGGGATTTCGCACGAGGGTTAGATTTTATAAAATATTTGGGATGAGAGCTGTATGATCTAAGTCATATGGCTATATGAAATAATTTGAATAGGATTTGTGTCTTTGTGAAAAACATTTGTTAAATTATTATTATCTATTTGTTTTAAGTTATGTTTTCAATCTACTATTTGTATTTAATTGCAAATGTTGTTTTATGCAAAATAACCACAGAAGTTATTCCTTTGGAATAAGCCATCATCTATAAATCGTATTCTATGGTATAACTTGCGAGTACAGCTTGTGTACTCATGCTTGCTATAATCAAACAACATAAGTGGAAAAGTTTGCATCTGCCTTCGAGGAGGGTTCTACAAAGGAGCTGATCATTAGGTCTTGATCCAAGTCGATTGTCTGTGGTAAATCGATGAGTTTCGCTTGAAGTTTGTTTTGTTCCGCTGCTTATTTAATTGTTGCCAGCCCTACGATACTTAATAAGTGTAAACTCAACCATAAGGTCAAAACCCTTATTTGTTATTCAAATTAATCGTTTATGTCATTATTCGTCTTGTGTGGATTGATATTCATCTATATTGACATTGTGTGCATAACATGATGCTAGACTAGTGCATAATACACAGAAGGGTCATAATTGTATTTTTCGGTCCCGACAAGCGCAGAAGTTTGCAACGAGTTTTTTTAGGCTCGTGTAGTGGTCTGCAAAAGTTTTTTAAAGTGAATAGATGAAGAGAATTTGTTTTTACTATGGATTATATACGTCTAGAGTTCCTAAAAGAAATTAGTACACGTTATTTTTGCTCTGTTCATATAGCATGCTGGCATATTTTCTAGCATGTGATAAAGGTGATATGGAATGCAAGTTACTGAGTATCGACGACATGGAAACGATATGCAAAACTCTGGATCACTAGCTAACAGAGATGTAATTAGAGCAGTGTTGGGTGAAGGAAAATATGTTGTAAAAGGATGAACGGTATGTATATATTGGAGTAGACATAAAAGTGGAAGGAATATCTTAAGCAGTTAACATAGTAAATCTGTTTAGGTTATGATATAAAGTGCAAGGATTAAGACGTTGATCGGAAGGAGGAAAATTAGTCGATGGTGAGGTATCATACAGGGTGAAAATCGTGAACTAAGATGAGGAATGGTAGTAGAAAGAGAGGAACTATTTCAAGGAATTACGAAAGTGAATTAAAGGAGTTTACTAAGGTATTTATGTAAATAGATGGCATTTTTAAGTAGAACAGTATGAATCATGGAAAGTATGGGTAGTTTTGCGAATGTTGTTGCTTTGGGGATTTAATGTAAAACATCTATGCATACCTCTCCGTCCATGGTGTGATTCTTAGATGTGTGATCAGTGAATAAGGTTCTGTGAACAGAGTGTAATAGAGGAATGTTCTCTGGGCTGCATTGAACAATTTATAGCAACAATGGCAGGGAGAACAAAAGAGTGTCGTTAAAAACATTCCATCCACAGCGATAGATATAAGATGGTAGATCAAATAGTAAATACCTTGAGGAAGCACTTGATGCAGTTTTATTTTTATCAGTGGAGATTGGTGTAGTCTATGGATGATCATCACAGTAGCTGTTATGGTGTCGGAGAGTAAATTATTTATGATACAGAAAGTATATAAATGGTGAGAAACATATTAGGTGTTAGCAGCACAAAGCAGTGAAAATCAGGTATTGATGGTAAAGTATGGGAGAGTAGATAAGTAGTATTAGATGATGGAGCGGTGTTGGATGGCTGTGTTTGCAAAAAAATAGAAAAACATATATCGGAATGATAGCAGTGCTAATAGCTATTGCACAAATAGTGAAAGCAAGAACAAAGATGTAGCAAGGCTGAAACAAATCTGCACGGCATCCCGGTGAAAGGTCGACAATTGAGCACTGGCGGCAGCAGCAAAGCAAGCAACAATTTAAATAAGACGATTAGAATGGATACATGTTAAATGCAATTGACAAAAAATAGCGAATGACAACCTTAATCGGTAGCCTGAATGAAACGAGCGACAAAAAAGTAGTGAACGACAACCTAGATCGACAACCTGGATCGGCAGCCTAAATGAAACGCGCGACGAAAAAGTAGTGAACGACAACATGGATCGGCAGGCTGGATGAAACGCGCTCATGTAAGAACCAAAAGCGAGTCTACACAAAGTTCAGACAAAGCGTGGCGCTATGCGTGAGACAAAGGACCCGAGGGAAAAAACGGCAAGAAGTGTGGGCGAAACTAAAAGTGCGAAGAACAACATGCAAGACTAACACAAGCCATGAAACAAAGGGGAATCCACGAACGGAACGCGCGAATGCAAGATTTAGGAAAAACCCATCACAAGAAGGTGAGCTGCCATAGACGGAAAAAAATGCAGTGACAAAACGGCGAACGCAATCAAGCTTCAACCATAATCCATCGCAAGAAGGTGATATGAGACTTGGGAAAAAGGACTGAAGCGATGAAACGTCGAACACAAGCAAGCTTCAACCAAAATCCATCGCACGAAGGTGATCTGACACTAGGAAAAGGACTGCAACGACGAACGCAAGCTCTAGCAAAGATCCATCGCAAGAAGTTGATTCAGAAAAATCCTCGCAACTGCTCTAATGTGGTGGGGGAAAACCTAAAACGACGAACGAGGAACGCAAGAAGGTGGACGCAACAAAGAAAAAACACAAAGTTGAGCTCGGTGGAAGCAGAAAAGCACAACAAGCGTAACAGCGAGCAAATAGTGGTGAACTAAGATGGTCAAAGCTCTTTAATGGGCAACGTGATTCATGCTAAGGATCTGGACAAACAGCCGAGCTACAGACACAAGCCAATGGGTAACAAAAGCACTGAAGACACAAGCATTAAATTCAGACGGAGACCATGCAGGGCTGGAGCAAGCACGGGTAAGGAAATTGGTGGGCTTCAAACCTAGATTGAGTGGCGGGCCTCAAACATAGACTTAGTCCACGCAATGAAAGACAACGAAAGCAATGCTCTAGCAGCAGCAGGCGTGGGCGGGAAATCAGGCAACACTATCGCAAAGCAGGCACGCGACGAAGCTATAGCGAAGAAACAATGGAACCCGCAGAACAAGCGGGCCAACAGCAGCGAAACAAAAGGGCAGCATTCGTCGTAAGGGCAGAGAGACTGAGTGCAAACAGGCGCGTGCAATAGCGGGGATGGATACGACGTCGACCGAGTAAGGCATCCGATTCGGAAGGTCGCGAGCGGAGACGATGGCGAAAACCGACGACCACACCATCGAGCGGGCAGCGCTAGGACAGAGGTACGAAGACCCAAGAAGAGACGATCGGACGGCCAGCGCCAGGATGGAGACACGAGCGGGCGTGATCGGACGACCGCCATTTTCCTGCCGACGTAGACACTGTCGGGAGCGGTGCTTTCCACCGGCTATTAACTTTAGTAATATCCTACTACCGTATTGATGGTGGAATGGTGAGTAGTCTTTTTCCCCAAATTCGCATACCTACAACAAACACACAACAATAATTGCATGAGATTGAGAATCAACCATAAGGCTCAAGTACAAAATATGAACTACTTCATAATTAGGTGTTAGATCACAAGTAGTATTATAATCATCCCTGACACAACAATAGACTGGAATCGAAGGAAAAAATAAAGCAAGTGACTTACAAACACAGCACCAACACACATAGGGGTGTCACTTGCATTTTGGTTGCCAAAGAGAAAATAGGGCAAGGAGGATTCGAAGAAAGGACCAAATGCATGCCAAGCCCTCGTCCTACCACTGGAGCAACTAAGGTGGTGTGTTTTTGTGGATATCATGGGGATATGCTCCAGATCTTATGATGATGTGACAATTGGCAATGGCGTTAACGGTTTGTCGTTTCACGAGTTTTTGACAAAGTTCAGCTTTACGATGGGCGGTCCGACCGGCCATAGCATGGCGGTCCGACCGGTCCCAAATCGGTCGGACCGGCCATGTGCGGCGGTCGGACCGGTCGTGAGCAAAAATGGTCAGAACAGGCTGGGCCAAAAATAGAGGGTGTAGGCAAGTGAGGGGATCCCAATGCACTTGGTCTCATGATTTTTGAAATCTCCAGTAAAAAGTTATTCGAGATATAAAATTCCGAAGAGGGTCTGGATTTGACGGCCAAAATTTGGCTAAGTCCCATTGGTCGGCCCGACCTACCAGAGTCGGGCGGTCGACCCGTAGTGGGCGGTCGACCGCCCCGAGGGTGGTCTGACCGGTTTTCACTTGGTTCGTCGGCCTTCGTGGCGGCGTTGTTCGTTGGTTAGGTCAAAGTCATGAGTTTCAGTGCATATGTGTTGCATGATGCATGTTTTGACTAACGTGGGTCAAGTTGTGAAGAACTTGTTCCCAGATTCGATTTGCTTGTCTATTATTTTGCAGGTTGCTTGGTGGTCAACGACGGTCAACGGCGAGGATGATCGGGACTAGGCTTGGAGAGCTCAGGTCCAGAACGATCGACGATGCCGGGTGAGGTCAATGAACTCAAGTATGATGCAGAATGGACAAGGATGACCGAACGGACAGTTCGGTGCGACTAGTTTGATCAAGCGGCGCGGGAGTCGGTGCAAGTGCCATGGTGGTTTTGGTGGGAGCCGGATGGGAGAGACTTGCCGACATGGAGAGAGCCGTTGATCAACCTACACGTATGAGCAGCGAAGTGCTTCACGAGATGGACTCGGTCTTCTGAGAAGGACCGAGAAGGGGTATTTTGGTAATCTTACCAATTACCACCTTGGTGACCTTTTGCCAATCCGCGGCGCAAGACGACGCAAAGAGAAGCGGTTTAGGTCAAGAGGTGTTGAGAACGGTGCTTTAAAATGCGTGCGTGTGTGACCCGTTTGTGTTGGGCCTTAACGGGAGCCCATTTAAGTTAAACTTCTAGAAGGTCTAAGTCTCCACTATAAATAAAGGAGGGAGGTGGCTGCACCCCCTCCAACCCTTTCATTATTGTTGAAACCCTAGTTTGGCTTAGGGAGAGGATTAGTGGAGGTTAGGGTTCTAGAGAGTTTTGATTTGATTTCGTGCTCTTGGATTGAGCTTTGTCCTCCATTGATGGAGTGGCTGTAAACCCAAACCCTATCAAATCAATCTAAGGAAAGTTTACTCAAAGATGTGTCTCTTTGCCTTTCTTCTCTCTATTTGGTGATTTTGAGTCTTTTTTGATTCGTATATTTTTGATTTATTTCTTTACATGATCTAGCTTGCTGTGACATGTGGGAACACATCTAGGGTCATCTTGATCATCAATCACCCACGAGCAAATTTTTTGATCTAGTTTTCGTTTTGACTCGGTTTTGAACCATCCACCTCTCAAACTGAAAAAGGTCGTAACTTTTCCAAGGATCTTCACGATCTTCGATTGGAATAGGTTCCTAACATCCTAGAGAAGGTGTGTACCAAGTTTTATCAAGTTTGGAGTTGTAGATCAAAAGTTACATCTATTTGCAACTTCGTTTCGGTCGATTTCATCGTTCATCAGTCGAGGTCGACCGCCATTAACATAGAGGTCAGACCTTTCATGGACCGGTCAGACCGCTATTAACATAGAGGTCAGACCGCCCTTCACTTGGAAATCAAGTTTTGGTTGATTTTGGTTGTTTTGCTTCGGGGTTTAGATTGGATTCAATACTAGTCTTCCACAGATTGGTATATTGATCTTCATAGCTTCCATAGCTATTGGAGTGAAATTTGTATTGGATCTGATCTTGGTTGAAAAAGTGAGCGTGCTCCTATTCACCCCCCCTCTAGTCGCCTTTTTGGTCCAACAGTTTTCTTGCACTAGTTTAATGCTCATGTTTTTGCTACAGATTAAAAAAATCATAACCCAGCCTACCGGGTTGTCAACCATCATCGTGCTGAGTGATGCGATTTGGGCTGTCGATGCCCCGCTCGTCGATCTAACAGACGCCGAAGAGGGTGGGGAGGACGGACGACACCAACTTTAATTTTTAAATAGTAGAGATGGTTCATGTTTTTATACATTAAATAAAACTATAAAATTCAAATTTGAACTTTTTTTGCCAGTTCGTTGGGTAACTGCGGGTTGCCAAGAATTCCGGTTATCGGTGGTAACATGAGTGGTAGTCACTTGGGAGGAGGTTGATTCACTTAGTTCCAATGAACTTTAAATGATATAAACTTAACAAGGAATAATAATTAAGTTCAAAGAAAAAACAATCACACGCTAACTTAACAAAATAAGATACGAAAATACAATAATTAAACATCTTTTGGTGATAAATTACTCTTTTCATTGTTGTCCCTGTTCAGCTCGAGTCCTTTTCCGGAACCGATAAGTTCATCTTACACCATTGTTGTTGTTGCTGCTCTGTGTATCACCCAAGAAGTACCAGCCGATCGTGCTATGGAGATGGCCTGGTATGCCTGGAAAGCAAGGTGTGGACCTCCCATGTTTCATGTTGAACACCATGCCCTGATCCCTACCCTGCCCGCCGATCCAGTAGACGCAGTTGCCTCTCAGCCCCGGCATGTCATCCACATGTACCGATAGTGCATTGTTTTTCCTAGCAAACACCGAGTAGCCCAAGAGGTCTTCTTGATAATTGAACAACCTAGATCCTTGGCACCTGTGAATGTTGAAACAAGGTAACTTATATTCTAAGCTAGGATTTGAAGAGGTCTTCTACAAGGATTCATATATGTGATTAGGATTTTTCTTTTTTAGGGGAATTAGAGGGCACTATATAGATAAAGCCACAAGGAGTGATCATGGAGAACACAAGTCACAAACCAATTCATCTAAAGCATGAGGCACACAGGAGGATTAGACATTAGGTTATGTTTTAACACTAGATTCATGTATAGAGTAAGGATCCTAGTGAGCTAAAAGGTTCGAGAGGGTTGTGAGAGAGCAACAATCCCTTATACTCTTTTGAAGTTGTGCTTAGGGAATTTACGGTCGATTTCGTTAAACCTTTCACTCGTCGTGGTTGTTTTGGTGTCATTATTATGATTCTCTCTACATAATTTATCTAGTTCGTTCTTGGTACCGAGTACGCTCATGTCATATCTCACAACTCTAATCCGATCTAGAGGTTGCGCATAAGAAGGGGTATCCGAGTATAACATATGGTATCAAAACCAAGACTACATTAGTCTGCTTTGTGAGGTCAACAAAGCGTCAGGTGATACAAACGTCAAATCTTTCTCACTCATCGTGATTGTTTTAGCGTTATTATTTCGATTCTCTCTACATGATTCATATACTTCGTTCTTAGTACCGTGCACGATCGTGTCGTATCTTGCAACTCTGATATGATCTGGGAGTTGTTGCGCATAAGGGTATTAAAGTATAATAAGTGGTGTCAGAGCCAATAATAGATTAGTCTGATTTGTGAGAAGATCAACCAAGCATCAGGTGATACAAAATCAAGATCAATATCAATGATATAAAGTAAGTGGAGAAATTTAACATCAGAGGAAATTTCAGTGTGTGACAATACATGGTGAAAGATGTTCTTGTCCAACCAGGGTTAATTGATGCTTTTGAAAGGGCAAATCAGAAAAGACGTGTCATGACCCATTGTCGCGAGTCAGATTTGCTCCTTGGTTTCGATTTAAAAACAACATTCATTCATTTGAAACAAGTCTTTGATATTAGAGATTCAGAAGGATGTCAAAACAAGGCCATAGGGATCATCAAAGTAATAAGCTCCTAAGTAGTCCGAATGTTAAGCCCAAAAATTAGCCCAGATGGCTTCAGTTTACAAGTAGAGACTCTGACATAAAAGAAAGAAGGCAGAGAAATCCACTGGACAATATTCGAATGAAGCTATGGCGTTGCAGAAGGAAAATAGTGTGCTCCAAAACTTGTGAAACCGTCTCAGTTTCTCATGGATCTTTCAGCGACCAGGTCTTTCTCTTCATTTTACATTCACTAGCTCCACATCAAACACAAGAGTTGAGTTCTGCGGTATCGAACCCACTCTTTGGTTTCCATAGCTAGAGGAAAGGAGGAAGCAATCAGAATTGAAACGAGCAGTTGCTGACACGAAAGCAATGTTATGATCTATCCTTACCCCATTGATGGTGGAATGGTGAGTCTTCTTTTATCCCCAACGCGCATGCCTACAACAAACACACGAGAAGAATTGTATGGGAATCAACCATTAGACTTCAGTACAGAATATGCACTAGTCCACAATTACGTGTTAGATCACAAGAAGCAATGTCATTACCATTAATGCCGATATCCCAGCCTTTAATAACCTGACCAACACCTGCAGCCAAAGTAACATAAGAATCACCCAACACTAATAGCGAGGATGCTAGAGGGTGAAACAACAGCAGGAGGGGGTAAGGTTACCCAGTCTAAACTCAAACTGCCTTCCATCAGCAGTATAGTCAAAAACAGTGCCATTCTTTAATTTGCCAATGTATTTAACAGAAACCTAGAGAATGACACAATTATCAGTAAGAGTTCGTAACATATATATAATCTGAGAACAGAAAGTCTCTTAAGTGGTCAAATTGATTATAACCGTGCCAAGTCATGCAGGTAGTGGTCACATTAAGCAATTGAAACTTGATAATGTCAATGTCAATATTATTTGAAGTGGCTTTGAGAGATTGCATTACTAAATGGAAGCTTGAAGGGGAATCTTCCCTTCATACCCCTTCAGAAATGTTTACCTTTTTCCCATTGGAAGCTTTTTGACCATCTGGTTTGCCCATCACTACCTCCTGAATTATCAAACCATTGCCAAAAGTTCGTGTTTGGAGTGGCTGCTTCTTGCTCTTTGACTCCATAAGATCTGTTGATGCCTGGTTTTCACTTGCTTTCTTCTCCTGTATCTTCTTTTTCTTCTTTTTCTTAGCCTCCTGTGCAGTAACTTCCTCAGCATCATTGTCACTGGGAAAGGGCATAAAGCAATTTTGTCAAAAAATACAGAGCCATGCGAATAGCACTCAATATAGGAAGCAAATACGATATATGGCATCTTAACAGTTAGTATACTAACATATGGTTTCCTTATCAACTTGCTGATCAGTATCAGTTTCAGAAGCACTTTTGTTTGTGTTTTTCTTTTTCTTCTGTTTTGCATCAACAGGATCACCTGGGGGATCCTGTGGTTTGCTCTCCTTTTCTTCACTGTCCACAGCAGTCCTTTTGGCGTTGGCCTTCTTTTTCTTTGACACCCCATCATTTTCAGCCTTTACCTCCCTAAAACCGCAGGCAAAATCAAAAAAATTACATGTAACTATGCCCTAATTAAACAAATTAGCTGGGGCAAAACAATGAACTAGCATGTACCCTGAAGAGTCACGATGATCACTAATGACACCGCTTTTCCTTTTCCTGTCTTCATTACTGGTCTCATTGTTTAGCTTCCTATTTTTCTTGGAACTACCCTCAGCACTTTTCTTTGATTCAGGAAATGATACAGGAAAGCCATCTTCATCTTCACTTTCCAAGGATTCAGCAGGTGGAGTCCTCACAACATGCTGAAGTTGATAATTATCACCATTTTCACTGCTTCGTTTCTTGTTTGATCCCTTCTGTACTTCACTGCCAGCAGGCTTGTCATCCTCTTGAATTTCCTCAATAATAACTATAAAATTTGTCACAGGGAAGGAAAACTAGTGAAATGATGATGGCTGAGACCTGAGGCAATCAATATCTCATATCATGTAATCTCAACGCCAATGAAAAACTATTTTATAAAACTAAGTGAAACAAACAGTAACAAAACATGATTTCTTTTGTTTCATGGGGAAAATAAGGACATAGTTTGACATGCTAATTCTACATAAGCATGAACATTACTTCACAGTGCAGCATGTAGATTCTATGCATATACAATTGGCATGTCATCTAATTCTATACATCAGTAACAGAATATGCAAATAACTGCTATCCTGTTATGCACAGCAGGCATCACAGCTCCCGAAATAATGTAAAATTGTAAATGCCCACAAAAGTAGAAATCAATTATTATGACAAACACCAGCTTATCATACTATCCATAGGCATGCATGTCTCCAATTGAAATAGCTCATGATACAAGCAGGGATTATCACATCATTAATATATGAACCTATGTGCTAACTTTAACCTGATATTACATTGCATCATCATCAATTATCCACTGGTTATATGCACTCACGATGCCTGTCACTACCATTTCATACTAATAGCATCTGTACAATAGTTCTCCCTTTGCCCATTTCCAAAATAAAATGCAACATCATCGTAAGTTAGGAACCAGTTAAAGTGTGAAATAGAGCAAAAAATTATATCTAGAGAGAAACATATCTTATGGTGGAAACAATAATCAGGAAGACAGGAAAAACGTAGATAACATAACATAACATTCAACCATATTTCCAGGAGCCACACTCCCATGGATCATATCTCAGGGCAATGGAACAGCAACATGTGAAAGCATTACCTGAACTTTTGCCTCTACGCTGATTGTACATCATCTCTGCATCATCAGTCTCTGAATCATAGTCTGAATCGTCATCTTCGCTGTCTGGATGTCCCATAGCCTCACAGTCAGTAACATGCTGACATGGCTTGCACAAGCCTATAAAATTCATGAGCATTACCTGTACTCATCTCCTGAGCTGATACAGGGATGATCACCATGTTATCATCATCATCAGTATCCAAGAAATCATCATCATCCGAGCCTCGCAGAGAATCACTACCAGTATCACTGTCACACATGTCCTCATACACATCACTGACAAAATACTTAAGGAAAAAACGATATCCCAAAACAACAATTCTCAACATCGAAAAGGCATCCCACAGACATCAACTACAATCAAAGAAAAGCAAGCAAAACTAATGCAGCAAAGGATACCAAACATAGTATCCAACGAGGTGGACGCTCCTCGGCCCGAGCACCGAGAACGTGACAAACTTCTCCTCGAACTCGAGCTCCAGATGGCACGTCTCTGACTGCCCGGGACCAGAGCGCACAGGAACACGGGATCCTTGTTCTTAACGCTACACTGCACCAGTACCACGCCCTTCTCCCCCTTACCAACCTCACACCCCAAGGTCGCCTGCGTTGCCCATCCAACAAAACCCCACATCGTCACACAGCATTGCAGACTCACACAACTAGAAACCCCAACAATTCCATCTCCTGCCATTAACGCGGGACGCATCGAGATGGGAAGGGCGAGGGATCGCGATGGAGCGTACCTGGGTAAGGCGCAGGCGGCCGCGGCGCGGACTGTGGGTGTGGGTGTAGGGCTTCCCGGGCTTCACCTCCACGCCTGCGAGCGGAGCACGCGGGGCAAACGATTAGTACCGTACAGGGTAACGAAAAGCACAAAAGAAACATCAACGGCGGCGTCCATGGCGATCGAATCGATTGTTTACCCCAAAACGACATGGCTGCGGCTCGAGCTCGACGGATGTGTCGCGAGGCGCCTCGGTGGGGAGGGGACGGGCTTCAAATGGGTGGGGTTTTGGAAGCTTCTAAAGAGTGGCAGAAGAGGGTAGAGGGCTAGGAAGAGGAGGGCGTCGCGTCGCGGCGAAAAACCCTAACAACGGGGTTTTAGGGGAAACGATGGCGTGCCATCTTTCATTTCATACGCGTTTACTATTTGTATTTATTTTTGATAAAGTTGATTATTTACCCTGGATCGGTTATTTTAATTAACATTTTATCCTTTCCCTAATTTCTAATTCTATTCCCATTTTAGCCTATGTGAAATAACTGTTATGTTCCTTAACCCACCATATGAGCCAAGGGGATAAGAGTCACTTCACATGGCTAAAATGCGAAAAGTAATTATAATTCCCCCGTTTTAGCGGAGCAACGAAGGGAAAAGGCATCGGAGGTGTGGTTTTGTGGGCACATCCTCTAACTTGTGCGGTTTCTTTTCGTTTTCCTATGGTTTGGATTTGGGCCTCCTAAAAGCACTGGAGATTGTAGGCGCAATTGCAAACGAGAGGCAATGAATTTGGGCTAGGCCCATCATATAATGGGAAAATTACGTTAGTAGCACTCCATTTACACGATTTTAGACAAATAACATCGAATTCACACTCGACTATCGAATGACACCATGAACGCACGGAATTCGTAAAAATAACACTCTTGAGGGTAAAATGACCCTTTAGCCTTGTATTGTCATGGAGCCATTTGTTTTCCTTCCCAGCATTATCGCATCACGATGCAGTTTGTTGACGAGCCGCCGCACGACGCGTGACCATTAGAGGTGGTCAGATGGGCCTTGTTGGCTCGAGGCACGACACTGTTGGCTCGACCGAAGCATGGCATGGCCCACACTGTTCATGGGTCGGGCCGGCACAGCACGAAAGCCCATGGCGTGCTTAGGCTGCACCCCTGGCACGTTGGGTTGGTCCGGCACGACACGAACAGTATCGGGTCATGCCAAGCACGGCACGAAGCCAACATAGCATGTTTGGGCCGTGTGGAGAGAGGCCGATGGAGGGAGGAGGAAGGTAATCGGTGGCCAGGGAGGGAGGTGGAAGCTACCCGGCGGCGAGGGAGGGAGGAGGAGAGCGGGGCGAGGCGAGGCGGGGTGGCACCGGCGCGGAGGAAGGAGAAGGTGCAGCGAAGGGGCACACAGGCGCGGCGACGAGGAGGAGAGGAGGGGAAGGGGAGGACAAGGCACCGCCATGGCCGTGCAGAGGGGACGAGCAGCGGCGGCAAGCAAAGCGGGAGGAGGCGGAGGCGAGAGCGGCGGCGACGGGCGAGGCAATAAGGAGGAGAGAAGGAGGAGGAGAGGAAGAGGAGGGTGGCGCGGGGCGGCGCCGACGCGGAGGAGGAGGCAGCGAGGGTGTGGCAAGCGGCAAGCGGGTGCAGTAGGGCGCACAGGTGTGGCGGCTTGGGGCTCGGGGTAGGGACGGGGAGCCAGGGGAGGGAGATAAGGGTGGGAGAGGTTGGTGGGCCATGCTTGGCACGACACGGTCCGGTTGAAATTTTGCTCGTTGGGACTTTTTCGTGCAGTGTGCCGTGCCCGGAACGGTATGACCCGTTTAGCCCTAACGTTCAGATTTTTTTGAAAATCTAACCATTTTTTACCATTTTGAGCTTTGAAAATAGCAAATAATAATAATAATAATAAACCTGAATTTTTTCTATAAATAGCCACCATATCCCTCTCATTCAGCACCCATCCATTCCTCAATCTCTCCTTCAAATTATGTTGTGCAAATTCCAATTTGTTGTGAGATAGTTTGGCAAAATTGAAAAAAAAAATATGCCAAATTTTGGAAAATTCAATTTCCAGCAGCAAGTCAGCAAATGAGGTACAATAATTTTTTTTGCATAATTTGATTTTTATTATTTTATTATGATAAGTGAAAGTAATAATAGTGTTAGTTTCGATTTTGTAATTTTCGTTATGAAAAATTACGATAGCTTTGCTCTTAGTAGTTATGGACTTTCACCGGAGAAAGTTGCATCCATAGAGATTACGGCTGCCTCAAACCAACTGCAGTTGTTAGTGGAAGGGTAAAGCGGAGTTCCAACATCAGGCTCCACGACAGTAGCTTCGTCGGCGACCACCGGAGCAAAGAGGTTGAGGTCGTCTACATCGGAGTATGGGAGAATTTCGATAGGACAACCAAGCCATACGCACAGATAAATGAGGTACCATATGCTATTTACAAAATTTATCGCAATAAATTCTCTACAAGATTTACAGGTGGAACATACCACTTGCTTAAAGTTACTACAAGATGTAAGGTCAAGCAAGGATTGGTGATGAGCAGACACTGCTGCAGTACAACCTCAATGGTATAGTACGTAGTTGGGACTATGATCCTGAGGTAGCCCGTCAATCCTCTGTCATTTAATTGCTTCTGAGGATTTACCGTTAGGCTTTGGGGGGTCTACTACTTTTCAAACTTACATTAGGATTGCGCATAATCCTAGATTTTATATCGTTTCTAAACATACTACAACTAGGGATCTAGTAAAATACTACAATGAATGTTGTAATAAAATAAAGGAACTATTTAATATGTTCACACTTTTTATGGCCCTTACCTCGGACATATGAAGTGATCGGGTTAGGGAGGATTATCTTAGTGTAGTTGCTCATTATGTTAATGATGACTCGGTAATGGAGAAAAGAATTATATGTTTCAAATTAATTGATGTAGCACATACGGGTGAGAATATTGCAGACTGAATTATCAAAGTCGTGGAAGACTTTGGTTTTATAGGCAAAATATTCTCAAATACTTTAGACAATGTCACTTCAAACTCTAGGGTCATATTATTAACCTTATAGTCAAATGTGGTATGAAGAAGTTGAATTCGTATATTAAAGCTTTTCGTGATGCGATACCTTACTTGAATAATTCTAATGTATGAATAGCGACATATAAGAACTTCTGCAGAGGCGATGGGTGTACGTCCAAGAAAATTCGGTTTGGACATGCTGGTAAGATGGAACTCTACTTATCTGATGCTTAAGAGTCTTTTACCATATAACAATATTTTTCTATTTTTATTCAAACGTGCTATCAAAGTACTGATGGTAGTATACTATTGACTAAGCAACATTGGTTCGTTGTTGATAAGATACTTCAGTTTTTAGAAGAAAAAATTATGAGGCCGTTGTTGCTTTGTGCGTTGTTTATTATCCAACATCTCCGATTATTATGCATAGTATTTTCCAGATTGCTAGCTATTTAAAAAACTATGAAAATGACACGCTTTTAGGAGAGGCTGCTTTTGCTATGAAAACTAAACACCTTAAATATTGAAAAAAACCCCTTCCGATATGCATTTGCATTTATTTTCGATGCTAGAGCTAAAATTAACGGATTTGCTAATGTTCTTGATCTTCTTAATGATGTTACAGGGCTAGACTATTCTAACTATTTTGTAGATATTCGTTCTTGATTACACGAGGTTTTTCAAAGGTACGAAAATATGTTCCAGCGAGTCCGCTTGCAACGGCCTCCAGTAGCACTCACCTCAAGTAACAAGAAAAATATGTGGGGCAAGATCAGGGGTGCTGTAAGATCGAGGTGGCCGACTAGAGGGGGGTGAATAGGCGGTTTTAAAAAAACTATCGCGCTAAACCAATATATAAATGCGGAAGCTAATATCGAATTGGTTTTGCACAATTAAAACCTAAAACAACTAGGCTCAACTAAGTGCACCGACAATATGAACACAATACAATATGAGCAATCATACAAGATATATAAGCAATTAAAGCAAGAATGTAAATAGCTCAAAGTAAAGCACAAGTAAAAACAAGATGACACGATTATGTTTTACCGTGGTGTTCGGAGACTTGCCGGTCTCCCCTAATCCACGTTGAGGTAAGCCCAACCCGCGTTGGACCGGCTCCTCAAATGAGCACACACCTCCGAGGTAAGTCCAACACTTGGACCGGTTCCAAACCGAACCAACACCTCGCTCAACTGTGGTTGCTCTTCCTCCACTCCGAGATGGCGAGCACCAAACCACTCACAACCGCTCGGCCTTCTCACAAGCTTCTTGAGAAGGTCACCGAGCACGACGCTCCACGCCGCCTAGGTGTCGGCAAACACCAAGATAAACAAGTCTCAACGATCACTTGAACTAATCAAGTGTCAACGCCAAGTGGATACTCAATCCACTACCTAAGGCAACACATGCACTTAGGGTTTACTCTCAACACTCACTAAGTGCAACACATGCACAAAAGAGATGAGAGGCTTGCTCTTAGCTCAATAGAATGAATATGGGCACCAGCAACCTCTCCCAACCGCCAAGGTGGCTATATATAGCCCACACACAAAAACTAGCCGTTGGAGGCAAAGTTGCGAAAAATCGTGGAAATCGGAAGTTCCGCCAACTAATATGCGGAACTACCGCTTTCTACTGTTCATGGGTCAGACGGTGCATAACGGCTCAAAACTAGCCGTTAAAACTTTTGGTGCGGAAGTTCCGAAGACAAATATCGGAACTTCCGATAATATCGAAGTTCCGCAAGACAAAAATCGGAACTTCCGCAGCCCAATTTCAGCATGCATAATACTCGTAAAATGTCATAACTTTTGACTCGATGTCGGAATTGAGTGATCTCGGACTCTATGGAAAGCTTATTCAGAGGGCTACACAACCCACCTATTTGATTGACCTCAAACACATTTGATCAAATCAAAAGCACAACTCCAAAGAGCCACTATCATGATCTAAGTCCAAATAAATAGCAATAAGCAATCTTAGACCATGCCAAGGAAAATGCATGAATCCCAACGATTTACAAAACACATTTGCAAACTTAGATCATGCCACAAGGTGTAGGTACATGGACTTCAACCATTTGCAAAACACATTCGCAAAAGTATAGTCACATGCTACAAGGATTAATCAGATAAGCCTCAACTATTTGCAAAACACATTCGCAAATAATAGCATCATGCCATGTAGAGCTAGAGCAAGTAAGATTGAGCTATCAACACATGATGAGACTCAAGCTACTAGACAAGACCCTCTTAATAGTACGGCAACCTATACTAGCAATCCGGTCTTCCAACCAAACACCAAGACCGGTAAAAGACTAGGAACACATCCTTAGCCCTAGCTAGTCATACCTTTGCCATGAGCATCTTCTTGAAGCTTGATGACGCACATCTTCACTTCAAGTCCGGTCATCGTCTTGACATGCATCAACCCATGATGCATCCTTTACTTGACCTCCATCAACACATGATGGGTCTTCTCTTGACTTGACGATCAACTCATGATCATCTCCTTCTTCGAGATCTTGTTATGCATCAACACACGATACATCCTCTTCTTGAACCTTGACTTGATGACGATCAACTCATGATGTCATCCAAAGTCTTCACACCCTAGAACATAGCCTATTCATCCAACTCATGAAAATGTTAGTCCCACAACGATTAACAATAATTATCAAGATATACATGCAACAAATGCTTCTAAACAAACTATTGTAGAAAGGTGCGGTACTACCGCCAACTATCATGCGGTAGTTCCGATTATCGGAAGTTCCGCTCATTTCATTGCGAACTACCGCACTTGCGAAAATGGCTAAGTCCCTAAAAGGGTACTCTCGAAAAATCCACCATCGGAAATCGGATCGTCGATAATCGAACTTCCGCGACGATAACGCCTAACTTCCGATTGTGCACAGAGAGAAAGATTTTGCTTTTAAAACCAAACCAAAAGACAATGCATGATCCTAAGATGATCTTTTACCATCTTTGCATTTCCTTTTCATGTCTTCATTCGCACTCAGGACTAAGCCTTGAACACATCTTAGCACACACATTAGTCCCACAACACAATTGCAAATAATTGAATATAAAGCAATATGAGTATATATGAACTACACAAGTTTTATATACTCAAAGGATTTGTTTCAAAGTAATGATCCTTAATATGTGAGGAGAATGGAATATGGATCAATACTTATGAAACCACAAAATATAGAGTGAACTCCCCCTAAATGTGTGCATACACAAATGTGTAATAAGAACATATGCACATATTCAAGTTTAACTTATGGTTGAGTTCAACCTATATTTTGGATTCGAGGAATGCAACAATATATAAGATTAAGATGTCGATTGCATACCTCATTGAATTTCACCTTTATATCCAAATGAGACTACACAAGATATTACTAGATAAAAGAGTTAGTCTCATATTTGGATTTGTCATTAATCACCAAAACAATCCATTAACTCATAATGGCGGGTCTAGATCTTTCAGGTGCAGGCTCTTCCTCCAAGTCCAGGTCTTCTTCTTCTACGTCGGAACCTTCTCAACAAAGTCCAAGACCAACTTCTCACCCAAGGAGTGGGGAACTACCCGCTTATCTGGACAGTGATACGGTGGATTTCAACTTATAAAACTTTTAAATTTTGCACTGGTGGCATGACCATAAGTTAGCATATCCTATGCTATCCATACTTGCACGTGATGTGTTAAATGATCCTGTCTTAACGGTTTTCTCCAAGTTTGCTTTTAGTCTTTCTGAAAGAATATTGGAGGAGAGAAGAACGCGTCTCACAAGTGAGATAGTGGAGACACTTCTAACTGTGAATGACTAGGAACAAGCTAATTCATGGACACAACACTTTGTGAAAAATCAAAAGTTATTGGAGGTGTTCGAAAATATGTACCTAGACAACGACGTGTACAACATGGATGTATGTAGTGCTATAGGTTGTACTCTTTTTTCTTTGCTAAGGTTTTCTCATGTTGAGTTTTTACTTGGTAAATATTTTAATGAGACAACCCTTTGAATATTAATAAAGCTCTTTATTATATTTTTCAATATGCTTGTGTCATTTTTTACAATTTTTATATCTATTTCTGAAGTCTATGCATCTTTTTGTTTTTTGGGAATTTTTTCCCATTTTTTTATTTTAGTCCTAACGAGCTAAGTGAGCTGCAACACCAACCTAAATTCAACCACCTCTGCCAAATCTGTTTCTACACCACACTCATGTTGGCATGCTAATGCCCGCATGCCAATTCGGCAGAGGGTCATCAGAGCCGCCGCCGGTGGACACCCATGCACTCAGATCTCGCTGTCATCAGTGACATGGCATCCTAGGCTGACTCTACTCCAATCACCACTATTGGTAAGATTTCATCGCCTTACATATGCTTCCCAACCACCTAATTTTGTCGAGCGACTGCCACAATACAGCCACCACCATAGCTTTCTTCCTCAGCTCCGGTCCGCTGCTATTAGGTCGTCACCAACCACCAACTCCGCCAATAAACTACCACTAGCAACTTCTTCTTCCCCAAAACACCAAACACGCCATGCGCATGCCTCCTTCATTGAATCGTTGTTCTGTGGCAGTGAGCAAGCATGATCCATGCCACCGTGGTGCCGCAACACATGGGAGATCTCGAGCAGTGACGCCATCTTCGACGTGAAGGATACACGATGTGGCCTCCAAAAATGTCTTCATCGCTGCACCACAATCGCGTCACGGCCACCCTGTTGGCCTCACTGGAGTTAGGTAGGAAGGGGCATTTGTGTTTTTTTGGAAACTATGTGATGGAATATTCCTAGTAAGTGTTATTTTCTAGATTTTCGTGTGTTTGCGGTTTCATTTGACATTCGAGTGCAAATTCGATGTTGTCTAAAATCGTGCTAATGGAGTGCTATTGACCTAATATCCCCTTGTATAATAGGATCAAATCCTAGAGATTACATTACACAATCATCTATCCAAAGAAAAAAAAGAGCGATAGACACCAACGTTACATGAATTCAAAGTAAAAACGTATTATCTATGGTAAACATATATATTTACGAAGAATATACATGTGTGTCGATTTACTGTTGTACAAAAGATTAAAAGGTGACACTTATATAGCCACTACATCAAATAAAAGCCCCACACACGTGTTGCTAACCACTGGCGCCCACCCTTGGCCTCGTTCCTCACCCACCTGTTAATGCAAACCCCACTACTCCAGGCACTAAAACTTTGCAATTGCTACCCCTGAAACCCGAAATCTAAATATATCACCAACTACTGCCACCATACAAGCTTGGGAGAGAGATGCACGAGACCCAAAGCCAAATTGAGTGGGCATAAATGAATGTTGCAAATGCGGGTGAAAAACAACCAAAGGACATCCAAGAGTCCAACGATGGGTCGTTGTTACTCGGTGGTGAATGTTGATGGAGATCGATGTAAGTGAAACTAGTTTAATTAAGATGTCTCTGGAATAAGAGTGTAATTGGTTGCCTGCATAACCCAAGGCTAGGCCTACGGGATGCAGGAGTTGCCATCGCACTTATGCCCTCTTCTTCTTGACTTTCACACATACTAGAGTAACACTATTCCATGCACAGATGCATTTCCCGTTATGGAATCTCCAATGCTTAAGACACACTAGCGTAATTGTGGTTTTCTCTACAATGTTTGAAGCTTTTGCTTTGGCCTTAAGATGATACCCACTACCAATTAAAATAATATGACAGATAAGTACCCTTTCTGCTTCACGTTCCCATTTATCTCTCTCCCTCGTGTATGTTGGAATTTTCCTTGTCTTCGCTTCATTCCAAAGAGAGGTTCGACTTCGTCCAGAAAAGAATTGCTCCGCTCAGCTTCACCGGGGGACCCGCTGTCTGTCCACGATGTGAATTGCCTAAAAGCGACTTTGCCCTTCAAGCAGCACATGTCTCTCCTTCTGCTTGTGTTGTCCCCACGTGAAGCTTCGACCAGCGCCCCTGGTCTTCGGTTGTTCACGTGACGATGCAAGCAAAGTGCTTATCGTCTTTTAGGCTTTCTGCTACGCCTCGCCTCGCCTCAGTACAACAACCCTCTACCTCGGTGCTTTAATTCACGCGTTCCTGCCGGAGATAAAAGACGCCAAGACAACGTGAACAAACATACCACACTTGATTTCTTTCAGGAGCAGTGCTCCTCTTTTTTGTGTTATGTATTTCTTCTCACAACTCAAGTATTTTTCTTGACAATCTTTACATGGTTAATAGCCTTATAAAGGCTGAGATTAAAGACTCGCATACGGACTAGCCCGTATGACTCGGATACGACGAACATAAAACAAAACAGAAACTAATAAAATATTAAGAAATGAGATTAACTATACCAATCACCCCTTAATATTGTTTCTTCACCTTGATCACACTGATCTTCTCTCCCATCTGAACTTCCAAGTCTTCCTATTTTACCTACACTCCGTGCGCCATTCCTTCATGTACTATTACCGCCCTACCGTCTGCTCTTATTCCATCCTGAGTCATGCACAAACCAATGTTTGTCACACTCGCACCTGGACTGAACTCGTCCTTCCTTGCACACCCGCCTGGTGCGCCGAGACGCCGCTTGGTGCATGTGTGTGGATTGCATGCATGTCTCTCTCCCTGACAATATCATGTAGCTCACAAGTCATTGCACCGCCATGGGGCCCTCTGCTTTGACTTGTCGAGCCGCTGTCTCCTGCGGCGTACCATCTGCATGTGCGTGGGGCGGCTTCGAAGGAACACGCCACCTAAGCCGCCGACTGTTGCGCCTGCATACCTATGAGGTCCACCACCCCACTGCGTGGGTGCCTTGCCCTCCATGCGTGTGAGACTCACTGCCCCCTACAGTACCCAGCGCGCCTTGATGCATGTCGTCTGGACCTCCCGAGGTTCCACTTGATTCGCCTCCTGCATCAACTGCGTGCCACCCCTCGGTCCCTCCATGTCCTTGGCTTTGGCCAATACTCAAGTTCCACTCTGGCTTCTCGAGACTGTTCTTCACACAAATTGACTTACAAGTTTTCAAGAAAAAATTGTACAACCGGTTTGAGAATTTTTCCATCTTCTTCAACAAATCTTTGTTCTCATCATAAACACGCAAGAACTCATCCCACAGCTCTACTCTGCACCCTCGTTCCGCCATCTGTCCGAGACTGAGTATGTTGTTACACAAACCCGGTATAAAATAAATTTTAGATAGCAACTTTTGATCGCCGTTCTTGCATTGTAGCAACATCGTTCCTTTGCCTTTTATATGCACCTTGGAGCCATCGCCAAACTTGACTTTCCCCAAAATATTCTCGTCGAGCTTATAAAACATGGAGCGATCTCCCGTCATATGATTGCTTACTCCATTGTCCAAGTACCACAGATCAGAGTGATCGTGATTGCCTCCCTCTGTGCGTAGTTTAGGAACCGCGTTCTCCTAGTTCAATTTCACCATGACCGACGCCTTTTTGTCACATAAGGAAAAAAGCAAAGTAGGCTCGTCGTCGTTTTCACAGGCTCGGATGAGGCTTACCTCCTTATTTTTCTTCTTGTTTTGGCAATCCGGAGCGTAATGCCCATATTTGTCATAGTTAAAGCACTTGATGTGGCTTTGGCACTCCGACACATAGTGACTAAATTTGTCACATTCAAAACACTTGACATGTGACTTATCACGTGATCTATCACCACCGACTTGCCCAGCCTTGTCTCCACGTCCACCTCTGTTGCCTCGCCAACGCCCGCAATTGGAGCTCTTACCAATCTTCTTCTCTTTTTAGCTAGAGATTCTCATTGCTCACGGGTAAGCATGAGATGCTCGTCAATTCTCTCGGTTCTCTCGGTAAGCCTCCCTTTTGTGCTTTCCTCAAATGCCCTGAGCCATCCAATTGCTTCTTATATGGACATTATGGACACATCACCCTACTGCTCGATTGTTTCGACAATAGGAAGTAAACGATCAGGAACATCACCAAAATAGCTTTTCAACCACTGTATTGTATTTTACTTCAGTACCGAGAGAGCGAATTTCTCCAACTACTATGGAGAGCTTCTGAGAGAGTACACTGATAGTCTCGGAGTCTTCCATGATCATACGATTAAATTGCCTTTTTAGTACCTGCACCCTTGCTTTCTTGACGCGATCTTCACCCACATGAATCACCTTGGTTGCATCCCATGCGGCCTTGGCCGTTTCCTTCTCTGCAATGACCATCATCACCGCGTCCAGCATAGCTTGGGAGATTGCTGCTAAAGCACCCGGTCTCTTTCTTCCACAACCAATGCATCGCTTTCTACTGCAGCCCATGCACCAAGGGATAGTAGGGTGATTTTTATTTTTACCGCCCACAGGTCGTAATTTTTCTCTGTCGGCATTGGGTACTGAATCAGAACTCCACGCATTAGTGATCTCCCTGTCGTCGATGTTTCGACGAGTGTCACCATCAATAGTGGTGCCTCCTTCTTTGAAAAATTTCTCTAGACATTGCTTCCAATGACCCTCACTCTGATACCAATTGTTGAAATTTTTCTTGTCTTTGCTTTGTTCCAGAGAGAGGTTCGGCTTTGTCTAGAAAAGAATTGCTCTGCTCGGCTTCACTGCAAGACCCGCTGTCTGTCCACGACGTGAATTGCCTGAAAGCAACTTTGCCCTTCAAGCAGCGCACGTCTCTCCTCCTGCTTGTGTTGTCCTCACGTGAAGCTTCTACCAGCGCCCCTGGTCTTCAGTTGTTCATGTGACGATGCGAGCACATCGTTTATGGTCTTTTCGGCTTTCCACTACACCTCGCCTCGGTACAACAGCCCTCTGCCTCGGTGCTTTCTTCACGTGTTCCTGCCAGAGATAAAAGACACCGAGACAACGCGAACAAACAACGCGAGACCACACTTGATTTGTTTCGGAAGTAGTGCTCCTCTTTTCGTGTGTTGTATTTCTTTTCACAACTCTAACTCTTTTTCTTGACAATCTTTACATGGTTAACAGCCTTATAAAGGCCGAGATTAAAGACTCACATATGGACTCGCCCGTATGACTCGGATACAACAAACAGAAAACAAAACAGAAACTAATAAAATATCAAGAAACGATATTAACTATAACAGTGTATTCCTTTCTCATGAAAAAAAATAGATAAGCATGATGCTTCTCCATAGCACCTCCCTTCTGTCTCCATTCTTGACCGTCGCCCCTTCCTCTCCACGCCGCGCTGCACCTCCCTCTCCAGCACCGCGTGTGCTTCGTTGTCCCTCTTCAGTGGTATCCTAGCAGTCGGAACTGGAGGTGATGACCGTCGAGGACCTCCATACTGCCGAATTCGGTGACGGCAACAACATAAGTGAAATGGTGACAGAGAGAGATACATTTTTTTACTACTTAAGTTTACTCCTTAAGACCCGTCAATAAGATTAAGGCTGACTTGAAGCTACGACCACCTCTAAAATTTTGCTCCAATGCTTAGGATCGGCTAAAAGATTGCTACATAACTTTTTTCACACCTCACTGTCATCTGTACCTGATGTACCCTTGTTAGGTCATGTACAATGAACTTACATCAGCCGTCTATAGTATCTACCACGTAGGATTTAAACCGGCGTGAATGAAAAAAAAAAAAAGAAATATATTGTCTATAATCTTGTAATCGAGTATATTATCAGAACCAAGGAGGAAATATCTTAGGTCTATGAAAATATTAAAAGATTGTGTCACCTATAAAGATAAATGAAAGTATAAACTATTATATGAGCTATTTACAATACTATTACATGTAACATAAAAAATTATTATAAACGGGAACATATTTAGTGCTAATGGTTAATTTAGTGCTAATGTGCTAATATCAATCTTGACCGTTGGATCTGAATTGAACAAACAAGATTAATGCGGTCTCTCATCTCTTAACCATTTAATTACTTTGCATGCTTCCACCTTCAATGCACCTCCATTAATGCGTTTTCATTAAACACCATACATACTCTCATCTTCAACGGTCAAGATTCAGATCCAACGATTAAAATTGATATTAACATCTTAGCACTAAATTATCTATTAATATTAGATACGTTGTCATTATAAGCAGCAACTATGTTTATCGTTTTACGCACCTTATCGCTGTCTGGAGCCCGAACCCCGGCCACGGCGAGGCCCAGCCGCGTCCCGTCGCATACACCCGGTACCACCTGCTTACCAAACTCCCAAAAACAAAGCGAGAGACGCAACCACGCGTCCAGCTTTCACTCGCCTCGCACCAGCTCAGCTCAGCTCAGCTATCCTCCTCCCTCCCACCGCCGCATCCCTAATCCCACCAGATTTGCCTCGCCTCGCCTCCGCCTTTATGCCGCCTCCCCTCCCATAGTCCCATGGCGCCAAGCCCTCGCCCCTTCCCACGGCCACCCCCCCGAGCCGCAACCTTGACCCTCCTCCTTCCCCTCCTCCTCCTCTCCTCCTCCGCCGCCGCCGACCCCTCTCCTCCGCCGTCGGCCCCCGCCCCACTAGGCGCGTCGCCGAGGCAGGTCGCGTCCGCCTCCGACCCCTCCCCCCCGCCGCCGTCGCCGCGCCACCCCCGCCACCACCGGCACCGGCGGCATCGCCCGCCCCCGCCCCCGCCGCCGAGGCGGCGGCTCAACTTCGGCGAGAGGCTCGGGATCGCCTTCGCGGGCGTTGCCGTGGCAATGCAGGTTGTCCTCGGCGCCTTCCTGGCGCTGCGCGCGTGGCAGCTGCGGCGGCTGGACGTGGCCGAGGTGTCCTCCTCCACGCCCCTCACCTGACCGGAAGGATTTGGCCGCCTTCCTGCCCGTCGCGTTGAGTTCGTCTCGTCAGGTCTGTGGTTTAATTGTTCGTGATCTGATGTGTGTTGTAAAGGAAGGTGCTGATGTAGCTCTACTTCTTCTCCATTCCATTTTAGACGCCGTTCTTTTCGTCTGTGCTCTCAGGGATCGAGCACGCGAGCGCTTTGCTGTACCGTGTACAATCTGCTTCTGCCCTGTGCAGGCTCTAGTAGAGAGGCTATGTGATATGAGAGCTATATTACTATGTGATCCAGATTGCTAAATGGTGATATGTTCATTCATGTGGGGGTGGGATTACAATTGCTTACTACTGCTTAGATGAGCATGAATGTACAAAGTGATATCGATTATTGCAGTGCCGCGATCTTATCACTATGTCCTGCTAGTATAGCTAAGTGACCAGCAAGCCGATTGTACTTTCTGTCCTATGTTTACTTTGTATTTGCATATGCACAATCACTCGATCATGATGAAATTTTCAGAGGTATCAACTATCTTCTTTTTTTAAAGGACAATCAACTATCTAGCAAACATAGAAAACTAACTAGTTCCAGTTGTTATGGATGATATAGAGATACTGCTATTAACACTCAACGACCGAGAGATAAAGTAGATGAAAGTCTCACGTCGCTTTTTTGAACCAAAAGGCCTAGTGTCTTATGCACTGAATTCCTCGACATGAGGTTTTGTGGAAGTAGCACTTTTGGCTTGTGGTATCTTTGCATTTCAACATGAGATCATATTCTTCCATTTTCATCCAGAAATGGCTGCAAGAAGGATTTTTTTTAACTTCCATTTTACAACAAGTGAAAATGTCCTAGTGGCACTGACATTATCAAAGGATGTATAGAACAATGATATCTCTATGCACTTTAATTCTATTCCTGAACCAATCCTAAGGATCCCCCCCTGTCAAATGCTGCGAGGGAACGATTAATTGGTGTCAAATAATGGATCATTTCCTATGGTAGAACCATCTTCCAAGTTTTGTACATTGATATGTCAATTCTTACAAAGGCGAAAACAGCAAAATGTTATGGGTAGAAGTATATTGATTTATTTATTGCATGAATTTGTATGTATGTCTGCTATCCCCTGCTTGGTAACGTGTTAAATCCATTTTCATCGGTGCTATTTTCTCCATTACTCACCAGCTGTTCTTATCCTAAGCTGTCTACTTCCTCGGTTACCTTCTGGCAGACATTGCATGTAACTGTGATGCATAAAAGGCTAGTCAATCCAAATTATGCGTCAACAGATAATAAAAACATCTCTTGCTTGTTGTCTTAGAGAGAAAAAAAGGAGCATAGAAATTAGGGTCAAATGAACTTTGAATTTGAAATGGTACAAGAATAATTAATTGTGCATGTGAGAGCCAGATAGTCAGTGGTTAAATACAAAGATCTACGGTGACTAGCGGTAGGATACTGTCTCTACCTTACAGTTTAAAATGAACTATCTAGATCTAGCGTTATAATGCGTAAATATATACTGTTTGTACAGTATTTTATTTTAATATACTATATAGTACTATTTACATAGGCTCAGAACATGCAGAGAACCAACCCGGTCTGTAGTTACATATGTTCTGATTTGCATCTTGACAACTCAACAACTCCGATATTATTTTAGTGCTCAGATCCAAACCCTGAAGGACTTGACAGTGGAAATGTGTGCCGACCTTGAAGGAGCAGCTGTCTGCTAAAAGCCAACATGCGGAATGTTCTTAACTTGATATTTGAATTCTGACAAGTTTATGTATCTTTCTAGAGATGTGAATTTTGATCCCTCGAGTTTAAATAAGTATGTGCGTAGCCTGCCTAATAAACCAATTTATTAAGCTTATAGCTTATAAACTCAATGAAGTGATGAACAGCTTACCACAGATGACGTTTGACTTGTAATAATCAACGTTGACTCGCGATCCCATAAGACATCCCTCGTAGCTTCAGCTTCACAACAAACTTAAATCAGATCTAAAAGTAAGATGGTTAGCTACTAAATCCTCTTCCCTATACTCCTTTATAACCCAATCTGTTTGGAGGCAAGCCGTATTTTTTGTACAGCTATGAGATTGTTCCTCTTTTACATAATTGTGACCTTCCATTCATGTTCATTCTACGTGGTAAGGCCCATTTATTCACTCCTAAAATTCCAAAGCATGCGTAGTTTAGTCCTATATTGCCTACCCAAGTAGTGGAAGAACAATTTATAAAGTAGAGTTAATGCCACCCTTTGAAACATGCGATATGAGGTGACATATAAGGATTATAGCAAAAGTCACCCACACTCACGTACTCTCTCTCTCTCTCTCTCTCTCTCTCTCTACCCTAGTTGAATTACATTGGTCAGAGCTGAAGACCAGTGTGAGCCGAATACAGTGGTCGAAGCTATATACCAGTGTGGTTGGAATGCAGTGGTCGAAATACACTGGTCGAAGCTGCAGATCAGTGTGGTCAAAAAACACTATTCGGAGCCATAGACCAGGTGTAGTCAAGAGCTGACAAACACTGCATAATTACTATTAATTGAGTTTGAATTAGCAGTTACTAGTGGTTTAATACGTGCTTTATAAGGCAATTACTATAGAGTAATTGTCTCAACCTTAAAAGGTTCTGGAGACGTCCAAACCAAAGAACAATCAAGAATTTCTCCCATCCTTCTACTTCCTCTTTGTTCAACTATGTTGGTGTGTTGTGCTGTCGAACCAATCAATCTCTTCTCCTTTCTCCTCAACATGCATTGGGAAGGAGGGTGAGCTGGTATCTCCAAACCATTGTCGCGGAGTTCACCTGCACAGGGCAACAATAAGGTTTCTGGGTAGCGTATTTGCGCAACCACTCAATCCACTGCTTCATCTACGTTCTGCATTGCATAAGTCTGTGTTGCTTCTTTTTCTTCATCAATCCCTACTGTTAGTTTTGTTTGAGCAATCATACTATTCTGTTATAATCCTATTATTGTGTACATTTAGAAATACAATGTGTTGCCTGATGTTAGCATTGTTTTATGCCTTTATGCATCTCTAGTTTTATGTTATCTTTGCCTCATAATAAAATCCCTAGTACTTAAAAATCGGGGTTGGTGGTCATTCGTCCTCCCCACCCTCTCGACGTCTGTTGGATCAATGATCAAGACACTTGATGCGGACATCCTTAGCTACGTTGTTTCATATAATGTTTTCAAGTCATTAAATACCTCAGAACAACATGAGCTTACTAAGAGAGTTAAAAAACAAGAGAAGCTTATCCAACAGGTGAATCTGTTCACTGAATTTACTTGTAAATTAGTTGAGAATTTCATACTACCTAAAACTAGTGTTTTGCTTGTGCTCAGATTGGAAGATTCAATAATGAACGGAGATGAAGGATATGAGGTTGTTCTTGAAGAAAGGCCATCACAATGGAGGAGAAGCTCGTGGGAGATAAGCAAGGGAAGAGAAGCCCAAGAATCCAAGTCAAATTCGAAACTTCCACAAGCCCAACCAAATTCAAACTCGGAATCAACTCAGAATTCAATTTGGATTCGGAATCAGCAGGACAGTCCGGAGTAAAAAGGTCATAACTTTCTCATACGAAGTCCGATTTGGGTGTTTTTGGGCTTGTTGGAAAGCTAACTTCAAGCCCGATCCAACGGATCCTCCCTCACTCTGAAATTCGTCCTGTATCAAAAGATATGATCGAATCAATGTGACAGTTGTAAAATCAGAGTTTCCTTTTTTGTTTTGGAATGTGTCGGAATTGGAGTAGGACTCTAAATCCGAATTAGAATAGGAGTAGGGCCTCTTGGCTAGCCATGAGGAGAAGGGGCACTATATATAGAGGGGTAGACCCCCATTGTAACCTCAGACCACGTTTAATATATTTTCAAAGCTTTTGCTTGATTCTCCTGTTGTGCTTATAGCCAAAATAGAGGGAATTGGACGTTGAGAACAAGTGGTCATTCTTGCTTTTCCGCTGGGAATTGAGGGTTCGACGATCTTTGCTTGTGGTCAGCGAGGATCCAATCAAGTGCGTGTTTGGGCGAATTTTCCATAGAGTTGCAAGTCCGTGCATTGGCACGGGGGATCAGCTGGTAGTTCGTCAGGATACACAAGTTATCGAGAGTTTCTACGTCGAGAAGATCGGGCACCCCGCATCAGGTGGTATCAGAGCTCTGTTGACTCGGTAGGATCTTTATCCAGTTATCTTTTTTTTCCCATACACGAAAAAGCCACAAAAAAAAATTCAGCTGTAGTATTTAATTTGTTATTCTAGTGAGTTTTGTTAAGTTTTTGTCCATTAGAATCAAGTTTAGTTTGCTGATCTTGAATTTTTTTGTGTTGCTTTTTATTTGAGCCTAGTTTGATTTTTTTTAGTCGTGTCTATAAAAAAACAAAAAGAAGTGAGACATCAAGTTATCCTTTGTGAACCTTTCAATCCTTTGCGAATACTTAGAACCTATTTAAGACTAGCTAAATCGTTGCTTAGGGCTGCATATTAACATTTGTGTTCTTGCAATTGTTCAAAGATCAAAAGGTGGAAATAATTTTTGCTCATTTTTGGTAGAACAAGAATTTTGGCAATAGTTCAAAAAAAAGGAAGGAAAAAGAGAAGAGAAAAAAAAGAAAGAAGAGAAAAAGAAAAGAGAAAAGAGAAAAGGAAAAGAAAGCGCATAGCCGAACCATAAACTTGAGCGAAAATCCCCACTCATTCTTGATTCAGTTGTTAGAATATCAATATTTTGTGCAATCTTGTGCCCTAGTTTCATTATTTGCAACTAGCTAGCGTCTTTCTATAACTTGTGCAATACGAGCTATTTTGTTCTTCACTTATATCTTACATAGCTCATTTCTTGATTGTACTAAGTTTCAATATCTTTGCGTGTGAGTTGCTTTGATTTTCACTTATATCTTTGTGATCGGCAACTAGGCATTGAATTCTAGTTTGGATATTTACTTAGCCTTACAATACCTAGAATTTTCAAATTAAGTAGGTATCCATACCAAGCTCCACAAAACACCCGTTGTTGTGTTTTGACTTGCTCTCGAAATTCGCTCACACATCACCTTCTGGTTCCTGCTGCCCTGAAGTGTAAGTATTGTTGATCTTAATTCACTTCGGAAAGGTAAGAATGTAATTCGGTAAGACAAGTGAGTTTGAGAGATACACATACACCTACATACATATTCTTTGCTTTGCTGCTAACAATGGCGGATCGCGAGTATACTTATCTTCCCTTCTATGGCAGTAATGATCCAGAGGAGTATCTTGAGTGGGTACAAAACATGGAGTTCGAGCTTGAATCCCATAAGTTCGAATCAGAAGCCAAGGAAGTGAGAGTGGCCACTTTATTTTTTACGGACTATGCCTCTAGTTGGTGGCAACAACTAAGTGAAAAACGATTCATTACATCTTGGGTCGATTTAAAAAGGGTCATGAGAAGAGAATTTGTTCCATCCTATTATGAGCGGGAACTACTACGCCACGTGGAGAGCATTACACAAGGATGCAAAGTTGTCCAAGATTACTACATTGAGTTGAATCATGCAATGCGCCGTGCCAATATCACTAGTGCATATCAAGAAAAGACATACTTCAAAGCAGGCTTGAATTATCAGATCGTTGCTGCACTTCAAGATGAATATTTTCGTAGTCTGCAAGATCTTGTGAAATATGCTATGAAGGAAGAAAAGAGACTTAAACACATTCAAGCACATCAATTAAATCTGCGCCGGCTCTTTAGTTCTAATTCATCCACTGGTGTGTCACTTGAGAAGAAGATCGAGCATGAGAATTTTTCTTCGACCGAGGTGATGAGTAGTGTTGCCCCGTCACAACCCACAACACGTGAGGAGGTCGTGGTTAGTGGTAGTTGTGCCCTTGCTGGCCCACGGTCTTACAAGGATGAGATGTATCAAAACCCTTGTGAGAATGAGAGTCACATAGCCAAATTGAGTGAGAGTGATAAAAAGAGTGAGCTGTGTGAGTCCACCATATGCGAGGTTGAGAGCATCCCAATTGAGAGTGTGAGAGATACACCAAAAGAAAAGGGAGAGATAGATGATACGACAAGTAAGATTATTTTTAAACCTAACAACTTACCCTCTATTTATAGTGTTGTATCACACATTATGCAAGTGGACCAAGCAAATAAGGAGTTGGACATTCAAGAGCCCTCACCATTGGAAGAGAAAGATGAAGATATAACCATGGTTGGAGAGGGAACACATGATACCCCGTGGTTACATGATGACATTACAATACCCGCGGCACCTACAACAACTGAGGAGGACGATCAAGGTAACACTATTGGTACTAAATCGATAGATCATCAAGACAAGGTGCGTAAAACTGAGAACTCCATTATTCCTTTGATGATTCCAAGTTCTAAATTTGATATGTTTAATTTGCATAATATGGAATTGATTACTCATACAGAAGTTCTTACTAGAATATCCCTTAATGATTCTTTGTGCCATATCATATTCGATAAACCAAAAGAGGTAGTTAGTGTTATTAAGAAGGTTCTTGAAATTTCACATTTAAGATCACTAGTAAATAGCTACATACATACATATAAATTCAATTTGATCGGAGATTTTGGTGTAGACAACAACATGTTTCAAGTTTATCGAATATGCATTACCTGTGATAATCTTGTTGATTTAAAATTACATGTTTTGCGCAAACCATCTATTGAGCAATGTCACAGTCTCTTTAAGATGGGTTTAAATACAAGTGTCTATTGTTTAGAACGCAACATAATGCCTACTTGTTTATCTCTTAAATGTATAACTAATCAGAATAGCGCAGTTGAAGTATGGAATGGTATCAATTGGTTTTCACCCACTTTAGTTGACTTTGATGTTGGGAAGGTTAAATTTTATCATATGAGTCAGTTGGGCAATTTGAAATATGATTTTGAGCTATTGATTGTGCAAAACAACAAGAAGAACACAATAATTGATTCATACATATACCATGCATATACGTTATTTTCTTCGTCTAGCACATTTTCATGCTATCAAAAGTCGAGGACGGCTTTTTTTGAAGAAAGGGAGGATGATGCGGACATCCTTAGCTACGTTGTTTCATATAATGTTTTCAATTCATTAAATACCTCAGAACAACATGAGCTTACTAAGAGAGTTGAAAAACAAGAGAAGCTTATCCAACAGGTGAATCTGTTCACTGAATTTACTTTTAAATTAGTTGAGAATTTCATACTACCTAAAACTAGTGTTTTGCTTGTGCTCAGATTGGAAGATTCAATAATGAACGGAGGTGAAGGATATGAGGTTGTTCTTGAAGAAAGGCCATCACAATGGAGGAGATGCTCGTGGGAGACAAGCAAGGGAAGAGAAGCCCAAGAATCCAAGTCAAATTCGAAACTTCCATAAGCCCAACCAAATTCAAACTCGGAATCAACTCAGAATTCAATTCGGATTCGGAATCAACCTCAAATTCGGATTCGGAATCAGCAGGACAGTCCGGAGTAAAAAGGTCATAACTTTCTCATACGAAGTCCGATTTGGGTGTTTTTGGGCTTGTTGGAAAGCTAACTTCAAGCCCGATCTAACGGATCCTCCCTCACTCCGAAATTCATCATGTATCAAAAGATATGATTGAATCAATATGACGGTTGTAAAATCAGAGTTTCCTTTTTTGTTTTGGAATGTGTCGGAATTGGAGTAGGACTCCAAATCCGAATTAGAATAGGAGTAGGGCCTCTTGTCCAGCCATGAGGAGGATAAGAGGCACTATATATAGAGGGGTAGACCCCCATTGTAACCTCAGACCACGTTTAATATATTTTCAAAGCTTTTGCTTGATTCTCCTGTTGTGCTTATAGCCAAAACAGAGGGAATTGGGCGTTGAGAACAAGGGGTCGTTCTTGCTTTTCCGCTGGAAATTGAGGGTTCGACGATCTTCGCTCGTGGTCAGCGAGGATCCAATCAAGTGTGTGTTTGGACGAATTTTTCATAGAGTTGTAAGTCCGTGCATTGGCACAGGGGATCAGCTGGTGGTTCGTCAGGATACACAAGTTATCGAGAGGTTCTACGTCGAGAAGATCGGGCACCCCGCATCAACACTGATGGCCCGGATCGTGTCATGCTGATAGCAGCAACCCTAGTTTCTCCTATGCCCACAGCCGCCTTCCACTCACGCGCCCCACCCATGCCGCCCACCTTCCACTCTCCTCTCCGTCCCCGCCTCCGCCCTCGCTCTTCTCCTCGCCTCCGCCCCCTCTCCTCCTCTCATCTCAAGTTGCCGCGCCCTGGATTCACGTCACCACTCCCTCTCACACCCGATGCCAGATCCCGCGGCACCAAACTGGCATGCCCTCGCCAATTTGCTTTCCTCCCTCGCCTTGGCCCCGGTTGCTATCTACACTCGCGTCCACCTGCTCCTCTCCTTCAGCGGCGGCTCCCACGACATCTCCATGCCACGGTGATGGCACCCTTAGCATCACAGTGACAACAACCATTGTAAGCTTCTCAACTCCAACCGCAAGCACCAACTGAAAGGTCATCTCGTTCCCATGCTTCATCAACTCCCTTGGCAACCGCCCAACTTGACTAGAGCAAATGTGCGACGGTTCCAATCAACGAACGAATGTGCGATGAGGAGGAGAGATGGCGTCGAGGACAGTGTCCAAGGACATCATCACGCTGTGGGGCTCCGCCGTCATCGTCAGTGAGTTCTTTGGTACATACGTGCCGCCCACTCCACCTCCCTAATCGCTCATCCGATAGGTGTTTGATGGAATGCTTCTGCGCGATAGGTGTTTGATGTTATGCTTCGGTCGTAGGTTACGTGGCGAATAGGTGTGCGGGCCGGGAACAACGATGGAGTCGAGTGGTAATATCCTTTGAAATGGATTGGTGAAAAGTAACTAGTTTTGATTTATTTGTGTTTTTTGTGTGTTTGGTCATTGTGGTTGTAGCTAGGGCTGGAAACGAGCCAGGCTCGGCTCGGCTCGGCTCGGCTCGTTGTGGCTCGGTTTGAACTCCGGCTCGGCTCGGCTCGTTTGAAAAACGAGCTCGAATCACGGCTCGGCTCGGCTCGAAAAAAAGCTCGAGTGGCTCAAAAGCTCGCTCAAGCCGATTTCTCAAGCCCAAAAAACAATGACATAATGTGATTATGTGTGCTATTCATCATAAATTCATAATCCATTCATCATAAACAAAGACATTCATCATAAACAAAGACAGAAACATAACAGTCCATAATCCATACAAGCATTCATCATAGTTTCATAATCCAGTGAAAACTCTCTGCAAATTCAAACCACTCATTGTCAGTAAAAGCACACTGCACCATTGTTTTAAACATGCTAATTTCCTTGTACGCTTTTGTTATGGTCTCTTTGGACAATAATACTTTTTTGAATGCACAATGAGAACTGCAATGCCGCTAATCCATTTCTCACATGCCAATGCCCAAGCTCATGCATGCTCATAAATCAAGCTTCTGGTCTTATCGATAATGAACAAGACTCCTTAAATGTGTGTAACAACTGGAAAAACTCACCACAAGAACTATATAATCTTACGAACATGGATCATTGTCCTTATATCCGAATCCAGTTGAGGAGTCGATACATAGGAGCACATAACTAGTGGTTCTGAATCATCAAAACATATATCCCAATAGAGAGTTGCATTAGTTCACTCAATAGATCCCAAAACTGTCATGTCCGCATTCAAATTGGAAAGTACTAAAGAATAGAGCAAGAACCAAGATGCAACTACGGATGCATCAAGCCATTAACAACGCACTCAGACCACCTTTTTGATAATAAGAAGCTTGCAGAGGCACACACATAATCCTTGTGCAATCTTCTTCGCTACATCGCCATCATAGGCCAAGAGACAAAAATAGCGGTACATTCTAGTCTTCAAAAGACTCACCGAGGACGATGGTTTGGCGTCGAGGCGGTTGGGCACGGAGTGGAGGCGGAGTCGAGGCGACGGCAGATCCACGCCCACCGTTAGTGCCGAGGCCCCAATGCCCTAACGTCGGCCGATTCCTTCCTAGCGCACGAGACCAAGCTCGTTGATGCCGCTCCCATCCATGCACGTCGGGCTCGGGCGTTGTCGGTGTGTCTCGGTGAGGACGAGGCCGTCGCGGATGGGGCACAAAGCGGGTGGAGAGGAGAGTGAGCAGGCGGGCGGCGTCGGTGTGGCGCAGCGCCGTCGGGAGTGGATCTGGATCGAGATGAGCCGAGGTCGGGAAGAACTCGGAGCCCGGAGGGGATCGGGTGGGAGTCGGCTGCCACTGCCGCCGAGCCGGGACGGAGAGGGAGAATCGGGGATCTAGGAGAGGAGAGTGAACGGCGGCGGGCGGCGCGGGTGGCCGCGACGCCGCCTGGAGCTTGGAGGCCGCCGAGTTGGGAACTTGGGGCGGGAGAGGGGAGAGTGGGAGACGGGGGAGATCTGCGCTGCTGCACTGGGAGAGTGGGAGAGTGGGAGACGGGTGTGCACTGGGAGTGGGAGTCGCCGAGTTCGTCCGTGACTCACTGTAATTGGACCGTGAGGGAGAGTGGGAGAGTGGGACGGGTGTGCACTGGGCCGAGCCTTCCGGCCGACGAGCTCGGCTCGGCTCAGATTTTTCCGAGCCAAAACAAGGCTCTCGGCTCGAAAACGAGCTCGAGCCGAGCCGGCTCGGCCACATTTGAGCTCGAGCCGGCTCGCGAGCTCCGAGCTTTTTTGCCACCCCTAGTTGTAGCATCATGTACAACCACCTGGTGTACCCGAAGGAGAGCTTTGCCAAGGTGAAGAAGTACGGGCTCACCATGTTGCTCATGCAGGACAATGGGGTCAAGGCTTTCATCGCCGGCATCACCTCCCAACTCTCAGCTTCGTTCCCATCGAGATCTCCCTCTCCTCCTCAGTTCCTGCACCGGTTGCAGATTGCAATTAGCTTACCATGCTACTTACGCATTAATTTGATGTGTGGCTAGAAACTGCAGAGCGTCTCGAGGCTGGGAAGCTCTAGAGGATCATTCTTGTGATTATGAGCAAGGCCACCTCAGAGGTGCTGGAGTGTTGGAACTTCAACATCGATACCGACCCCAAGGTCGTCGAGAAAGGGTATGCCACTCTCGTTCGTCCGTAGAATTGCGTCTCTACAAGTACATACCATTTTTACAAGGAAAATATCCTCACCGAATGCGAAAATCCTGCCTCTAGGTTTCATTTTAGATTAGTAATAGTGATGGAGGTAAAATCAGACGATCAGATGGTGCATTGCATATAAATAGGAAATTAGATTATTATATAGTTCCTTGCATACAGATATAGGAGAAAATAGGTGTTCAATGTGTTTCCACACACACATCACCTATATTCCTCTGTTTACCCATGTATCGAATTGCAAACATCTTCTTTTCACGAATGTCTATGTTGTGCTTATAGGTGAAAAGAATCGAGAAGTGCTCCTGTTATCCAAGGTATGGCATAGGGGTGGATACCTATTTGGGTGTTTCCTTATCTTTTATTTGTGCTTCAACACAAGAATTCCTATTGTCTCATTTGACATATAAGCTAATTGACTTTACTGCTCTACAGATTTATTGGTCTAAGAATCTTTTTATTATTTCTTCTAACCGAAGTGTAATATTATTGCTAAATGCTTTACTTTTGTACTATTCAATGTCTAATCGGAACTGCCAATGACCAAAACTAACCATTGAACAGTTCTTATCATATTTGTTTGGTTTATTTGAAAGAATTGCTTCTGACTATAACCTACCATATTAACTGAATTTTTAGTGCCTGTAATCACTAGGACCTACCAGACAATGTAATTTTTAGTGCCTATAATCACTAGGATGTAATGAGTATATTGAATATATATCCCAATAGAGAGTTGCATTAGTTCACTCAATAGATCCCAAAACTGTCATGTCGCATTCAAATTGGAAAGTACTAAAGAATAGAGCAAGAACCAGATGCAACTACGGATGCATCAAGCCATTAACAACGCACAGACCACCTTTTTGATAATAAGAAGCTTGCGAGGCACACACATAATCCTTGTGCAATCTTCTTCGCTACATCGCCATCATAGGCCAAGAGACAAAAATAGCGTACATTCTAGTCTTCAAAAGACTCACCGAGGACGATGGTTTGGCGTCGAGGCGTTGGGCCGGAGTGGATGAGCGAGGCGACGGCGATCCACGCCCACGCGTTGAGTCGAGGCCCCAATGCCTAACGTCGGCGATTCCTTCCTAGCGCACGAGACTCAAGCTCGTTGATGCCGTTCCCATCCATGCACGTCGGGCTCGGGCGTTGTCGGTTGTTCGTGAGGACGAGGCCGTCGGATGGCACAAGGGTGGAGAGGAGAGTGAGCAGGCGGCGGCGCTGGCAGTGCTGCGCGCCGGGAGTGGATCTGGGATCGGAGATGAGCCAGAGGTGAAGAACTCGGAGCCTGGAGGGATCGGGTTGTAGCATCATGTACAACCACTGGTGTGCAATACAGAAGAGCTTTGCCAAGGTGAAGAAATGCAGGCTCACCATGTTGCTCATGCGGGACAATGGGGTCAAGGCTTTCATCATGAAGCATCACCTCCCAACTCTCAACCGTTCCCATCGAGATCTCCTCTCTCCTCGGTTCTGGGTTGCAGTTGCAATTGCTTACCATACTACTTACACATTAATTTGATGTGTGGCTAGAAAGCTAGAGGCGTCTGAGGTTTGGAAGCTCTAGAGGATCATTCTTGTGATTATGAGCAAGGCCACCTCGGGAGTCTTTGGAGTGTTGGAACTTCAACATCGATCACAGACCCAAAGGTCGTCGAGAAAGGGTATGCCACTCTCGTTCGTCAGTAAGTGCGTCTCTACAAGTACATACCATTTTTACAAGGAAAATATCTCCTCACCGAATCTGAAAATCCTGCCTCTAGGTTTCATTTTAGATTAGTAATAGTGATGGAGGTAAAATCGACGATCAGATGGTGCATTGCATATAAATAGGAAATTAGATTATTATATAGTTCCTTGCATACAGATATAGGAGAAAATAGGTGTTCAATGTGTTTCCACACACACATCACCTATATTCCTCTGTTTACCCATGTATCGAATTGCAAACATCTTCTTTTCACGAATTTCTATGTTGTGCTTATAGGTGAAAAGAATCGAGAAGTGCTCCTGTTATCCAAGGTATGGCATAGGGGTGGATACCTATTTGGGTGTTTCCTTATCTTTTATTTGTGCTTCAACACAAGAATTCCTATTGTCTCATTTGACATATAAGCTAATTGACTTTACTGCTCTACAGATTTTTTGGTCTAAGAATCTTTTTAGTATTTCTTCTAACCGAAGTGTAATATTATTGCTAAATGCTTCACTTTTGTACCATTCAATGTCTAATCGGAACTGCCAATGACCAAAACTAACCATTGAACAATTCTTATCATATTTGTTTGGTTTATTTGAAAGAATTGCTTCTGACTATAACCTACCATATTAACAGAATTTTTAGTGCCTGTAATCACTAGGACCTACCAGATTAACAGAATTTTTAGTGCCTATAATCACTAGGACAGAATGAGTATATTGAATTACGAGTTTGTGACTGAAAAGTTGCTGCTGCTTTTTGTTATTCCTCAATAGCGCATAGTGGATATTTGTGCATGCATGATTACTCTTTAGGTAATGTTAAGCTTTTGTTGGTTCTTTCCAAATGAATGCTCAATAGTAGACAATGCATTGGAACATAAGGATGTCCCGATTCTTTTGAAAAATGATGGATTGCATAGAACCACTTTATGTTGCAAAAAAGAAGATATGAGCAACTACGCTCGTTACATCAACAGTGTGTTCTTCCACTTTATTGCTATGTTTTTTTTTCCTTATCAACTCTAAAGAATTCATACCAGATATTTTGCTTAGCTAGAACTACTCAAAAGTGAATATGTAAATTGTTAGTGAGAGGACAGAGGGTAGATAGGTTCGGAATGGTAGGAATTTATGTTAGGGATTCTGTTATGGGAAAACTCAACTTTCTCTTCTTTTTTTGGAAAATTCAACTTTCTCTTCTTCTTCTTTTTGTTACTGCGAATGATATCTTAACTGAAATATTTTCTGTTGCAACAGAGCAACGACATGCTATATAAGCTACTTGACGATAACCGAATTGCACCATTGCTTATTCAACACTAGAGGTGAGAACACAACATATATGCTTCAATACCTTTGCTGCATTACTTATGAATCATGATTGGTACTGTTTTGCTTTCTGAAATTTCAGTTCATAGAATAATTGACAATCTGTCTATTAGTCACAAGAAATCCAAATATTACCTGAATTGTTTTTTAGAGTTTCTATCAACTGAATAAATATGAATGAAAAGTCATTTTGTCAACCGACACAACACATAAAATTTACCTGAATTGTTTTTAGTTTGTGAGTCTCAAAATTTGAAATATTGTTCATGTCTGATACATGGATTTCTTGCAGGATAGTTGATACTCCAATGTACTTTATCTTGGATGGGAGGATGACCTTCAAGTTGTAACTATGACATGAGTTTCCTTGTCTTCATCATTTTTTTAGATAATGGTCACGTGCAGATGACAACCATGCACTGTTTGAAGGTTAGTCAAAATTGCTTTGCTTGAAATGTAATGTTTTTTTTTCCTTTTAGCCTCTACAAATGCCGCTCATCAGATATTGAGCGGTACATCTCTGGTGATCGTAGTATTTCTTGATGTTAGTTGCCTAGGTTCTGGAATCACTAGAGCTTGATACCTTAATTTTGTTTTTTGACACTTCATTTTGAGGAGCATTAACTAAACTTTGATATTCTATTAGTTCCATACATCTTTGTGTAACAGTTTAGTACGTTTTAATTGAAATGGAAGTAGTAGTTTGAGATAAATTAAAATATTCATTTATGACTTTGTTCTCACACTGACCACCTCTCTACGAGTATTTGTTGTTTCGTAGCAACACACGGGCACTTAGCTAGTCTGTAATTAAAATATTTCACATATTTCCAACACCTTCTAGTTAATACATCATGTGCTACTCCTCTCACAACATAATAATAAGGGGGTGTTTGGTTTGATGCCTAACCTTGTCACGTTTAACCCTAGCTGCTCCACAATTTATTAGGTAGTTGTTTGGTTTCACAACACAATTGTGGGTTGCCACACTTTCTTAATCCCATGACCCATGTGTTATAAAGTTATTTTTTGGATAACTGTGCCACACTTGTGGAACATATGTTGGCTACATTTTTTTGTGTGGCAAGCTACACTTTGTCTAAGGTTAGTTATGATAAAATTAGGCATGAACCAAGCATGCCCTAAATTTCTAACATCTCTTCTAAAACCACATACACAACCTGTTCAGAACATATAAATTTTGCATTAAGAAATAAACTACCCGTAGGAATCCTTCGTGTGCTCCAACATGCTCTTAACAGTTGATTTCTACCTTTCAATCATTCAATGACATCCGACCAGGGACACAAATTGTCTGCGGTAGAGGAGCTACTGCACTCCAACAGCCATCGGATGAGGAACGGGAGACAAAAGTTGTTTGTATATTGTAGCAAATCGGTACTGTGCCGAATTGGAGACTGTATCATACGATCAAGGCTGTTGATTTCCAATTGTACGGTACGGGATGGTGCAAACTGCATGGGTGTGTAGCTCTCTGCATTAACAGTTGGTAATGCAGAGGATCTGTTACCTCGAATCAGTTATTCCAGTGCTGACATGGCGCTGTGGTGACGCGCGCCTTCTCTCCCATTGGCCCCGTCACCATCCACGTGGCAAACCCGGTCCACCTACCCAACAAAACAAGAAGCAGTCCCCCGCACTCCACTGACAAGACGGCCCCAATGCAAACCGCGCCCACCCGTCATTGACTCATTCCGCATAAACCCACAAGCCCCGCTCCCCTCATCGCGCACTCCTCCCGTAGTTCCGTCCTCCGTATCGATTTCCAGTTTCTCACTCCTCGACGAGCACGCGAGCGGCGGCGATGGCGAGCGACGGCGCGGCGGCCACGCCGGCGAAGGCGACCCCGAAGAAGGCCAACCTCCTCGACCCCCACTCCATCAAGCACCTCCTCGACGAGACCATCTCCGACGTACTGCGATACACACTAAACCCTAACGCCCCCTCTCCGCTTCGAGATCTCTCTCCCTCTCTCGATCTCTTCCCCATTTGGTTCCTCTAGATTTGGCCACTGATGAGGCAGCTTCGTTGTGCGATCAGGTCGTGAAGAATAAGGGCTACGCCGAGGACACGCGGCTGGGCAACTGGAAGCTGGCGATCGGAGCGGCCGTGATTGCCGTCGCGCTCCTGGCGCAGTTCTACCCGAAGAAGTTCCCTCAGAACCGCGAGTTTCTCCTCGGTTGCATCGCGCTATATCCTTTCTTCTCAGATTTTCTACGTGTTCAGATGAATTGGTGTTAGATCTGATTTTTGGTTGGGAGTTGTCTGGAATTGTTATTTGTTGCTGTTGGCCCTTGACTTGATGGGTGGATACGTATGTGGTGTTGAATGTGGTGCTGCTGATCCTCAGCTACACCAAGGAGAAGGATGCCATCCTCTTCACCCACCCTCCCGCGGTGAGTTTTATATTTATCTCTTTTTGTTGCTATTGAATTCGAAGTGTAGATCTCATCAATTACTTTAGTCCCGATTGTAGTATATCTGACAAAAATCAAACTTTCTTGTGTCGGTTTATTGGGTTACATCAACTAGACATGGTTGGACACGATTAGGAAGTAGTTCTGACACTGACTTAAATGAAAGGTGTATAAATCGCATGTCTTGTATGTGGCCTATCTTGAAAATCTGACAGAAGAGGTTGCATTTTAATCAAATACTCATGTGGTGAAATTGTTTGCCAGTGTTGAAGTTGAACAATGTTTAAGAAATTTTTCCGTATTGCAATTTCTGGTGACCCACGTCATAGGTATCTTACTTGCAATTGCTCCGGAAGTTCTTGAGTTCTAAAGTTTCCTATTCTCGCTTTCTGAACATTTTGTTGCAAATGTAGTCGCTTTGTTTTAAAGATGTTATGCTTATTAGAACAAACTTGTTTTGTTTATTTTCCCTCCTTTCAGGGAGCAATTGTTCAACTCTCTATGTTATGTTGCGTCACAACTCAATACATGCCTCGAAAGTTTAAGTTATGCCATTCAATTCGCGTGATACACTATGTTGAGTAGTGGCAATATTGTTTATTTGTGCGATACACTATACTGAGTAGTCGCAATGTTGTGTGCTTGGTATATCATTTTTAACTAGGACGGAATCCGCCTCCACGTCACGAGCACTGTGGACCGTGTGTGGCCTGTTCGGCCGACAGAGCACCATGGATGCTTGGCAGCGGTCGGACCGGAGCGGAGGTGCTATCGCAGCTTTGTACCAGCAGCGAGGCCCGCCCGTGGTGTTTTTTGGACAGCGGTCATCGGGGTGTTTCTATCCTAACGAGGGCATGGGGACCCACTGCTACTGCGGTTGTTATGCGTGCGATTTGGGCTCATCGGGAGGCGATCGGCGTGGTGTTTCTCCCGACGGACCACGGCATAGTGGCATGTGGCGCGTGCCAAGACCAAAATCCACCTCCGTCCACCGTACATTCCTTCCGAACCACATGTGGCCTGTTTGGGTGCCCACGAACCTACTGACGCTTAGCGGTGATCGAATGGCGGAGGTGCCAACATAGATGAGTGGATCTTTACACTTGGTATGTCACGAGGATGATAAGCGCGCTACGTTGCGCCCATAGAGTGGATTGAGGACCTCGGCGCAATTCCAAAAATCATAGGGCCCTTTTGCAAAACAGAGCAGCACACAGGGGGTTTTTGCAAAAAAAAATCGTAGCGGAGGACCTGGCCGTGACTTCTGAAACAATAGGGGAAGGCGACCCGAAGAAGGCCAACCTCCTCGACCCCACTCCATCAAGCACCTCCTCGACGAGACCATCTCCGACGTACTGCGATACACACTAAACCCTAACGCCCCCTCTCCGCTTCGAGATCTCTCTCCTCTCTCGATCTCTTCCCCATTTGGTTCCTCTAGATTTGGCCACTGATGAGGCAGCTTCGTTGTGCGATCAGGTCGTGAAGAATAAGGGCTACGCCGAGGACACGCGGCTGGGCAACTGGAAGCTGGCGATCGGAGCGGCCGTGATTGCCGTCGCGCTCCTGGCGCAGTTCTACCCGAAGAAGTTCCTCAGAACCGCGAGTTTCTCCTCGGTTGCATCGCGCTATATCCTTTCTTCTCAGATTTTCTACGTGTTCAGATTAATTGGTGTTAGATCTGATTTTTGGTTGGGAGTTGTCTGGAATTGTTATTTGTTGCTGTTGGCCCTTGACTTGATGGGTGGATACGTATGTGGTGTTGAATGTGGTGCTGCTGATCCTCAGCTACACCAAGGAGAAGGATGCCATCCTCTTCACCCACCCTCCCGCGGTGAGTTTTATATTTATCTCTTTTGTTGCTATTGAATTCGAAGTGTAGATCTCATCAATTACTTTAGTCCCGATTGTAGTATATCTGACAAAATCAAACTTTCTTGTGTCGGTTTATTGGGTTACATCAACTAGACATGGTTGGACACGATTAGGAAGTAGTTCTGACACTGACTTAAATGAAAAGTGTATAAATCGCATGTCTTGTATGTGGCCTATCTTGAAAATCTGACAGAAGAGGTTGCATTTTAATCAAATACTCATGTGGTGAAATTGTTTGCCAGTGTTGAAGTTGAACAATGTTTAAGAAATTTTTCCGTATTGCAATTTCTGGTGACCCACGTCATAGGTATCTTACTTGCAATTGCTCCGGAAGTTCTTGAGTTCTAAAGTTTCCTATTCTCGCTTTCTGAACATTTTGTTGCAAATGTAGTCGCTTTGTTTTAAAGATGTTATGCTTATTAGAACAAACTTGTTTTGTTTATTTTCCCTCCTTTCAGGGAGCAATTGTTCAACTCTCTATGTTATGTTGCGTCACAACTCAATACATGCCTCGAAAGTTTAAGTTATGCCATTCAATTCGCCGTGATACACTATGTTGAGTAGTGGCAATATTGTTTATTTGTGCGATACACTATACTGAGTAGTCGCAATGTTGTGTGCTTGGTATATCATTTTTAACTAGGACCGGAATCCGCCTCCACACGTACGAGCACTGTGGACCGTGTGTGGCCTGTTCGGGCGCCGACAGAGCACCATGGATGCTTGGCAACGGTCGGACCGGAGCGGAGGTGCTATCGCAGCTTTGTACCCAACGACGAGGCCCGCCAATGGTGTTTTTTTGGACAGCGGTCATCGGGGTGTTTCTATCCTAACGAGGGCATGGGGACCCACTGGTACTGCTGCGGGGGGTTGTACGTGCGATTTGGGCTCATCAGGAGGCGATTCGCGTGGTGTTTCTCCCGACCCGGACCACTAGCATAGTGGCATGTGGCGCGTGCCAAGACCAAAATCCACCTCCACGTCCACACGTACATTCCTTTCGAACCACATGTGGCCTGTTTGGGTGCCCACGGAGCACTACTTGGCAGCAGTCGAATGGCGCGCGGAGGTGCCAACATAGATGAGGTTTAGGAGGTGCCAACATAGATGAGTGGATCTTTACACTTGGTATGTACGAGGATGATAAGCGCGCTACGTTGCGCCCATAGAGTGGATTGAGGGACCTCGACGCAATTCCAAAAATCATAGGGCCCTTTTTGCAAAAACAGAGCAGCACACCAGGGGGTTTTTTGCAAAAAAAAAATCGGCGCGGAGGACCTGGCCGTGACTTCTGAAACAATAGGGGGCTTTCTGCAAAAGAAACTGATGCGGAGGACCTCGACACGATTTTGGAAACACCGGGGGCTTTTTGCAAAAAACTTGACGCGAGGACCTGGACAAGATTCCGGAAACCTCAGGGGCCTTTTCGCAAAGATTCCGACTGAGCGGCCGGCGATTCCTTCGTCTATTAGAAAGAGTATATTGAATGCTCGAGCACTAGTGTCTATAGTGACAACTTACAATATTATACATTTGGTGAATGATAGAAGAAATGAAACCACTTTTGATACCTCTAAAACAGCAAGGTGTTTAGGTAAATGGTTTGACTATTCTGTTTGTAGATTCTGACCATAATGGCAAAGGTAGCTGGCTATTCACTTATTCAGTTACTTGTAGTCACTGAAGCATATACTTCGAGCAGCACTTGTAAGTTGTAGTATTGGCCCAAAAAATTCCTTTTTGTGAATGCCTCTCTTATTAAGATGGATGTGGTAGTCAATGCTTCGCTTACTGGACAGTGAGCACATCTTATATTGGACCATGCATAATGGTGATTTACAGATGTTCTTTGTGATTCATGTTCATGTTCAGTACATTTTTTGCCATAATGTTTATATCCTTACTAACTTGTGGTATTTTTTTGTTCCAGGGTTCTTTCAATAGCACTGGCCTGGTTATTTCTTCAAAGTTACCAAGATTCTCGGACGTGTACACTCTTACAATAGCCAGTGTAGATCCACAGTCTATATCTGCCAATAAGCCAGTTCATTTCACTAAGAGTGTTACAAAATGGTATGTATTTGTTAGTCCTCAATTCAGTGAGCTAATCTAAATAATCAATATGTATTTCTTCATTTCTTGTTTAAATCTGAAACATAGCAAAAGCACCTTCTTTTAGTTAACATTGCCATCCAGCGTGCAATCAACTAATGCTTCTATCATACTGTTAGGATTACTTGAAATGGTAGTTCGTGCATGGCTGCTCGCCTGCTGCAACATGCTTCGTGTATCTGAAACCCCTGTATGGTTCAATATTTCCTAGTCGTCAAATACTAGATACACAATGCAAATGATTAGTGCTTACCTTCCAGGTTTTTTTCATGACATGGAAAAAAACCTGCAAGCTTGAGTGTGTGCAAATAACTTATGGTTTGACCTGCCAGCACAAAGTTTGTCTTATCCTTGTAGCATTAACCCTTTTGTTTCTCCCTTGCTAACAGTATTCTTGGGCAGGTTTACCAAGGAAGGAGTTCTTGTGGAGGGCCTTTTCTGGAAGGACGTTGTGAGACTGATTGATGATTACAACAGCGAGCGCAAGAGCAAATGAATTGGTAGCTCGTGTCTCTGACTATAAGGAGACGTTAGCCGTCTAGGGAAATCCCTTTCGTGGAAGAAAGTTTAGACTAATCAAAATAGACAATTTCTGTTATACAGTACTGTTTGATTGTCGAATGAATTACCGTTCCTGACACACACCATTGCAGTTTTTTTTAGCATACAAGTCTATCAATGGTTGTTTAATCACTGTGGTCTGAGCTTTCAACTACATTCGTTCTGTTCTTGTCACTTCATCATTTCAACAGAAATCAAGTAGCCGCTGGGGTGCCTTACATATTGCCTAATTTCCTTTGTACTTATTGCTTCTACGCAAGCTGTAGGTATATTGGAATGGCAATGTGGCAGCACTCGGCAATCAGCATTGCCCAACTGCCCACACCAGCCGGGAGAATCCGATGCACAATACCAAGCACCAATCCAGACAAGGTTATCTGTTAATGTTTATCTCACTAAAGTCACAACTTGTTTTGGTAATTCGTTAACGTGAAAGCCTATGAACATGAAACAAGAGTCCAACGTCCATGTGCCGAACACAAGCAGCAGTAACATTATTCATTATGTTGTCCAAAATAAGATATGCCGCACAAGGGTTCGGACAAGCTTGAAAATACTCGGATGGTCCTAAAACAGTTTGCTAACTGCTGTACATCAGATACAAAGCCTCAAAAGTTGAAAATACATGGGATTCGGGTGAGATAATTGCAGTCGAAGAAACCCATTTTGGAGTTTGGACCATATCAGCATTGCCATCCTAGTATATACCTCCATCATAGGAGATCAATACCGATCTGACTGGGTTACAATGGCCTCAACCCGATCTATAGATGCTTGCAATCGCCCATAGTTCATGCTGAAGGCAGGTTCTCCTGTGCCAACGGCCCTGCGTGGAGCAAAGATGACAATAGTTAAAGAGTTGTAGTGTTTGTGAGTTCAAATTGTCCTCGGTTAGTAGGTAATCGATAAATACCAGGATCCTGCTTGCAACAATGTCTACTCAACTCACAAGTCGCATATATTTTCAGTAGTGTTGACTAAGACTTACCCATGAATCTCAGGAAGCACATATTCAGCTTTCCATCCAATCCTCAAATCAAACCCTGGGAACATGCTGAATTTTGATTTGTTTCTTATCTGAGAGACACCATCTCCCCCCAAGCAAGTAGAAAGCTTCCACTTCCATCCAGTTGCATTAAGCTGGAAATTGTGACCAATGCCAACCTGTATTACCGTTGTCGTTAGAAATTTTATGTATTATCAACGCCACAAAAGGAACTTCTCCAATCAAAGTGAACTTTCTAGAGGGGCATTTTATTTTAAAACCACTATAGCCTTCATGGCTTTGGATGTGTTGATCATGTGTGGTATGGCCAACTAACCTGATTTTTTCTACCTTAGCATGCTTATGGCATAAATTTGTCAGATTCAGATGGTAGTACATGTCTACATTTCTTTGCGAGGGTAATAATGGCCATTAGACTATCTGGCTAGGACAGATAATCAACACTCTGTTCCTGATGTATATGTGAAGAAAAGCATCACATTAATCTTTTGTGAACCATTTTTAAGGACCAATCTGCTGCTGAGATTGAAAACTGAAGCAAACAGTAACCATTTAACATCAAAGCATATTGTTATGACCCCAGAAACTATCACTTTAGCCACCCAGAATTTGGCATGTGATAGTGGTTAAGCATCATACACGGCGAGGTACTATAGCATACCGAAAAAAAAAATGTTCTTAATTACTCCATGTGCCCATGAAAATTTGTAAACCACAAAAAGAGAAGGGCATCTACTCCATTATTTAGATAGTTACGTATTTCACATAAACTAAGAAATGAACAGTCTTATTCTAGCTTCTTGTAATAAAAATGGATGCATGCAAAGGAGCACTTTCTGAATAATATTGTGATCAAAGTTGGCACATACACAAGATGCAGTTTCTATAGAAAATAAGAGTGCTTAATGGTGTAAAAAAATATTTGTCTCCAACATTCCACTGTCAGAATCACGGCAAGAAAATACATAAGGATAAGCTTTTTAGCACTCCAAAGTCCAAACATTGTGCCTGAACTGCCTCAACTCCTAATCTACGTATTTATAAATTCTACATTCCTCTATCAGAATCACATCATATGGATAAGCTTTTTAGTACTCCAATATCCGAACTGCCTGAACTCCTAATCTCCTAATTTCTAAATTCTACTTGCATCAATTCTGCACATTCAAGTAAAAGGATAATTGCGTGCACAGACTGACATCTTTTCCATGAAAAAAATGTGATCAACCATCGGAATGAATTGTAGCTGCAATGATCAATAAACATATATAGTTGCACCATTAAATGCCATATCGGCGTATTGCAAGGAAGATACCAATGGTAGTACAAACTAGCTTCCACTTGTCTCAAATAAAACTGTGCCAAATATGTAACCAGTTCTTGCTACCATAATAACGATGTGCAAACAGCAAGATTCAACAAGGAAAAGAACCTGTAGGTTGAGAAACTTTGTGACTGGTATCTTCTTGGAAAGCAGCTGTATGTCACCACTGATGGGCTTGTACTGGAACTTCCACTTTCGGTCGTAGTCCAGGGGCTTCAGAACTACTTTTGCCTCGAAATCGTTCACCTCAAGGTTATAGAACTGAAGGGGACATGACAACATTACAGTAAGACTTACACTTCATCACAATCGGTTTCAGACAACACATATGAGCAGCAAGAACCATCCTAACAACATAACCCTGTAACTCCAAATTGATCTGATTTTGAGCAGGTTGACATTGCCCCAGTGTACCACCAGGGGCAAAGAAATAAGGAAGAGTCCCATTATGTCCAATAAACAGCCATCGCTATTCGCTATAAATTAGAATTTGCACAATTAACAAGATTGATTCTTGTGAAAAACATCCAAGATAAGATTCGGTAAATGAACGAAGAGGTCAGCGAGACAATTCAATTCGTCTCAGCCTTTGAGGTTTAGGGTTTAAGGTTTAGGAGGGGGAAAGATGGGGGGAGAGATGGGAACGACCTCGAGGTTGAGGCCGACGCGGAGGCCCTGGAGCTCCTTGCGGAACTTGAAGTGCAGCTCGGCCGGCACCACGTTGATGTGGTACAGCTCGTCCAGCGTCGTCGGCCCCTCCCCGACGCCCCCGTCCGCCCCTCCGCCGCCGCCGCCGCCTACGCTCGAGCTCGAGGCCATCGGCGGCGAGGGAGGAGAAGAGTCTCGCTTTCCTTCTGAGGGTGGATTTGAGCGGCGGAGCAACGGCAGGGAGGAGGAAAGGAATGGCCGGCCCGCGCCACCCGGCCGTAATCTAGTAAGGAGTGGCACTTTTGCACATCGCCCCGCGAGTTTATATATACTTCATAGAAGGACAGATGCGTCTGTGCATAGTTCTTGACATTGCAAGTTCTAGGCCCGTTTGGAAGACGAATTTTTTCCTTCTTCTGATTTTTATGGGAATTAAATTATTTTCTGCAAATTTTATGGGTTCCAAATGAATGCAGCTTCCTAAAAAAAAGTTGTAATGTGAGCTAAAGTAATCACATGGATTGATTTCTTAAAAAAACATTTTTTTAAAGAAAAACAAAAGGTGATCATATGGATCATGATGGATGATCACCAGATCGTATGCATGCCCGTAATGCTGTGTATAATTACCATTCTTATTGCAGTTTCATGATAGGTTTACTGCGAATTGTTATATTTAACTTTGCTTTGAGGCATCTATGGTCGGTTGTATTTTATAGTAATCTGTAAAAGACACTACATAAGAATTTGACTCAAGGAGTGAATGACTGATAATGTGTAAACATTCTTTTTAGATGACGTGTAAACCTTTTGATCCAATATTAGTTCAATATAGAAGTAGTTGTTTGTCTAATACATTCTGATCTCACGGATTGTGTTTGTTTTGTTTTTTATTATCATAAAGAAGTCGGAAAAGAAACACGAACCCTACCCACCGCGTTCAAAACGGAGCTAAATTTTGAATCTAGCTTGTGTTAGTGCCAATGGTTGGTCTTCTTGTCATCTCCCTTCAGAGTAGTTTCAAAAGACGCTATCTAAGGATTCTACTCAAATGAGTGATAACGGGTAAATATTTTGATCCAATATTAGTTCAACGTAGAAGTAGTTACTTAGTCCAATACATTCTGATCTCACGAATCTGTGTTTGGTCCACACTATTTGCATGATAATCATAAAAAAAAGACAAAATAACATGAACTCTAAACAGCTTTATGTACAATTAATTAAAAAAACACAAGAAAAAGATCTTTAAAAAAACACAAGAAAAAGAGTAAAGTTTGAATCTAGCTCGTGCTAGTGCTAATCTCTCCCCTCATTGCGATTACTGCTATTAAATAGTGGTAGCTCTTAGGGCTTGTACAATGGTACATACAGCTGCTGTCTGTATCAGTTCTTTATGTCATTTATAGACAGTATTATAGACCACTCATACAATGAGTTGTCTTTTCAATCGTCTTTATAGATGACACAATCTTTTAATATTTTTATGGACTTAAAATATTTTCTCCTTGGTTCTATTGATATAGTCGACTATAAGATTATAGATAATATATTTATTTATTTATTATTATTATTATTATTATTATTCACATCAATTTAAATATTATATAACAGAGATTATAAAAGCTGATATAAACTTATTGTATATTATTACAATTATGTTAACCTCTTCCCATCGTTTCCACTTTCCATCCAGAAAACCCAAAAACTCCAAAAACCCTCCTCTTCTCGCTCCCACACGCTGCGCCAATATGCGGTCTATGCCGCCTCCTCCCCTCGTCCCATCGCGGTGAGTCCATGACCGCCTCAGCATCCTCCTCCTTTTCCCAAACCCTCCGCCGCCGTCGCCTTCTCCGATGCCTCCCCACCTTCGCACCCTCCTCCGACCCCGTCTGCCCCCTTGCCACCCCCTCCCCCGCCTCCTCCACTCCTCCAGCCCCAATGCCCGCCGGCCGCCGCAGCACCCGCACCCACCCTCGCCGCACGTCACCGAGCTCTGGATCGCCAAGGCGCTCGCAGCCGCGGCTTTCCTCCGGCCGCACCACCTCCCGGCTTTCCGCTGCCTCGCGCCGTCCCCGCTCGCAGCCGCCGCGGCGCTCCGCCTCGCGCCGTGCGCCTCCTCCGCACTCCACTTCTTCGCTGCCCTGCACTCCTCCCCGCTGTCCATTCCCCCGTCCGCGCACTCCTACCATCACGTCATCGGGTTGCTGTGCCACTCCCGCCGCCACGCCGACGCCCTCCAACTGTTCGATCAAATGACGGACCAGTACGGGTACCTTCCTGACGCGCGTTTTCTCTCGTTCCTGGCCAGTTCCTGCGGTAATGCCAACCTTCTTGATGCCGCCGCAGCATTGCTCTCAAAGGCAGCACAGTTTGGTTGCCGCGTTGAAGCACATGCATATAACAAGCTCATGATCTCGTTCATTGGCCGTGGCCGGGTGCAGGATGCTGTGGCATTGTTTGAGCGGTGGATCCAGGGGGGAGTATATTCTCCGGACGTGTGGAGCTTTAATGCTGTCATTAAGGGGGTGTGTCAGGTGGGGGATGTCCAAAAGGCGCTTGAGTTGGTCGAAAGGATGGATGAATTTGGGTGCTCACCGGATACTGTCACACACAACATTCTTGTGGATGGGTTATGCAGGGTGAAGGAGGTGAATCGGGGTCGTGAGGTATTGAGGAGGCTCCAGAGGGATGGTGTTTGCATGCCAAACGTAGTGACATACACCTCAGTGATCTCAGGTTATTCTAAAGCTGGCAGGATGGAGGATGCAATTGCAGTATACAATGACATGGTTGGATCTGGGACAACACCCAATGCGGTCACATACAATGTGCTTATCAATGGATATGGCAAGGTTGGAGATATGGGGTCTGCTGTGGCAGTGTATCAGCAAATGATGTTCCATCGCTGCCCTCCAGATGTTGTGACATTTAGTTCGTTGATTGATGGGTATTGTCGGTGTGGACAGCTCGATGATGCAATGAGGATTTGGAATGAGATGGCTCAGTATCATATTCAACCAAATGTGTACACCTTCTCTATCTTAATACACTCACTTTGTAAGCAGAACAGATCAGAGGAAGCGCTTGGTCTTTTGAAGGAATTGAACATGAGAGCAGACATTGCACCACGAGCATTCATATATAACCCTGTGATTGATGTATTGTGCAAGGGTGGAAAGGTGGACGAAGCAAACTTGATCCTAATGGAGATGGAAGGGAAAGGGTGTCGTCCTGACAAGTATACATATACTATTCTAATAATCGGGCACTGCATGAAGGGTAGAATATCAGAAGCCATCACTTTTTTCCATAAAATGGTGGAGACAGGTTGTTCCCCTGACAGTATTACAGTTAATTCTTTTATTAGTTGCCTTTTAAAGGCTGGGATGCCTAGTGAGGTGGATCAAATCATGCTTATTGCATCAGGGAGTTCTTCATCTAATCAGAAAGTTACTTCTCCCCTGAGCCAAAATCTAGATATTTCAGTAGCTGTATAGTTGAATGGTACAATAGAGATGTAAAGAAGAGCACCTTAAATGTTTCCGGTGCGTATTGCAGGGCATCTGGCACTTGTCAAGATAAGAAGAACATGCTCTGGTGAGTTGTTGCTGTTGTCATGGTTTTGAATCAGAGGCCTCTTGCTGTCTTGCATCATCTATACTAACTAGTGCATTTGTTCCTTTGAACTATTTCCATTTCCATCCAACCTCATAATTTTCGAATTATCATTCTAGTTCTTCAAAATGTGTTGGATTTAATAGATTTAGTAGTCTGTTTAATGCCCTCACTACATTTTAGTTCATCGCAGATATGAAAGCATGATTAGTGAAAGATATCGACTGGGTTTAATAGTCTGTCTGAGTGTTTACAAACTGTAAACAAGATTTGACACCTGTGCTAATCGGATTCTATCGAAATTAGAGACATAATTGGCAGGATTCCTGATTTTAACATGTCTAGTCATGGGAACTCTACTTCCGTTGTATTCAATTAAAACATAGTTGAAGATTGGAAGGAATTATGCTGATTTTTTTTAGATTAGTTGTTTTGCAGGACATTCAGTTAAAAGAAACTCAAATGTAAATATTGAGATCTTGGTTTCGCCAAGGCTATGGATTTATTGAGAAACTAATCCAAAGCAACTTCATGCTAAGAAAGAAAAAGGCAAGCTGTTTCGTGCTCCACATATTCAATGAGTTTCATAAAGAGAAGCAAGTGGCAGATCTGCAAATTTCATGGGGACTGCTGATGTGCTGCAGTGATGCTACAGAAATTGCTCACTGGACGCTTGACACACTCCTAAACACCTCATGTATGATTGGTCAGTTTCCTGTGTTTCAGAGCATAAGGTCCTCCAGTTACTTTGGCCCATGTGTCAAGAACCTGCTTCGTCTTGGAGGTGCTGTTAACTAAATGATGTTGAATTAGCAGTTGAAGACTCAACACTTGAATAATGGGATGGACGTAATTTACCCTCTAGCAGAGGTACTTCACTTGTATTGCATTGCACCTTTTTTGTGCATTGTTCACTCCAGTACAGAAGTTCTTTATAGGAAAGGATAGTTGATCAGTACAGAAGTTCTTTATAGGAAAGGATAGTTGATCATTTTGACAGCCATGCACATTGTTGTGCATTTTTCCCAATAGACATGTCTACACAAGTTTGAGCATACAGTTTTGGCAGTGCAATTTTTAAAAGTGTTGTGATGTTGCGATGCTTATTATCTTGTTTGTTAACCATGCTTGTTAGTATTTAGTAGCAACTTTCAAGTTTTCCCAGCAGGATCTGTGGCCTGTCCTGTCGAGGAACTTAGCAGCTTGGCTTAGAAGTCTCATAAACTGGGCTTATCAAAAAAGATAAGGAAGGTCTAAAGTTTCTTATGAAAATGTTGTGTTGGTTTATCTGCTAATCCTCTCCAATAACACCTTGTTCCAGAGAAACCCATGTTAAGTAGGTAACATCCTTCGTTATTTCAGTGATTAAATTGAAAATTTTCTCCCTTTTTTTTAATTGTTAACTATGCTAATAGCTTATCTTTTTCCTGCCATAAGAGATAGGTTTGGACAGTACTTTCTACTGTACAAAGTACACACAATATAACTACTTTGCTCATCATCCAAGAAGGATCACATTTAAGGTTGTGCAGTAACTTTCATAATAACACCAGATTAAGTGGCATGTTTGATTGTCAGTTAGGTAGATGCAATAGTCAATAGGTTCATTAAGCTGGACCAGGAATGCTCTGTGCGTCTGTGTACTTTGCCCTCCTTTTGCTTTGTTACACGTCTCTCTGGTTGTCAAAGAACTTATTCAGTGGCAGCACAAGTTAGCTCATATGATAAGCTCTTGGCACTGTTAGTCCGTTACATCATCAATTAACCTCTCGTTAACCTCTAAAGTGTCTTAATACTGGCTAAATCCAATATACAATGTAGCTGATACAATTGGATAGTGTCAGTGAACATGGATTGATCTCTGCTTCAAGGCTAAAGTAGATAGTTGGTTTACAATATCAGTGCTATTGAACATAAACCCACTGTAAACAAGCAAATTCCCTCATTCATGCTATCAGCATCTGGTGGATTCTCCATGGATGTTGTCAAGAACTGCCATCACCCCGATGATGAAAGCCTGGTCACAGCCTGACTGCACTGTCACGTGATAGAAATCCTTACTTCCTATCAGCTCTTTCCTCCCCATCTACAGCATGAAGGGTATATGTATTAAATCTCTATCTCTCCCTCAGGATGCACAAATGTTCGTGTGCATATGACAGAAAGATATGTATGTGTTTACTCAATTTAGTGATAACAAAAAAGAAAGAAATATAAATTTACACGAAAGCGTATGTAGATGGTTTTTTCTTGTAGGGGATTATGAAGGTATGTTTTTCTTGTAGGGGATTATGAAGGTATGGATGGTATACCTGCGCCACTATTTTGCCAGTGCAATCAATTATTGTACAATCTCTATCTGCAAAAGATCCACTGATCTCAAAGTCCCAATTTTTGCAGTTCCTCTTGGGCTCAATGTGAATCCTAATAGGTGCACTTTTTGCTATGCATGATTTTGGATCAGTTAGGCTAAATACCAACTTGTTTTTCCCTTGGTAATCCATTGAGTACCCATTCCATTTGTTCCGAGTGCTTAGAGCCTGGACAATTCCTCCCTGCAATGGAGAGTTTTAATATGGTGATTGCCAAAGAAATATAGGATGCGAGGATATGAGAGGGAAAGTGTTCGTGCTTGTCTTCTTGTCCATGACAATTATGTTTCTGCATCCTCTCAAGAAAAATACTTGAAGTTACTTGTGCCCTTCTTGTTTTATCTTTGCTTCTTTAAGAGCTAGCTTGAACCAGAACAGAAAGAAGTTCTGGCTTGTTCGCAAAATTTAAGAGCTAGCATGTGAACCAAAATTATGGAATAACATAAAGAAGTTCATAGGAATCAGAACAACTTCATAGAGCAAATACTTCTAGACCTAATTAATTAACTTTAATTCAGGCGAAGCACTCAAAACAACGGGAAATAGAGAAAAACAACCCTATTTCTAAGAGTTACTATTTTGCAGCTATCACCCATTACCTTTTTAGAAATGAATAGTATCAGTTCTCCGTCACCGTCTTTCACCATCAGCTCTCCCATAGATCCAAGTGTTCCACAACCATCCACAATGAAAACAACATTATGACTAAGGTCAGTAACAACAAAACCACCGCCATTCACGACAATGGGTCTCCTCCTGATCATCAGTGTTGTTGGAGCGCTTGAGCAAAAAATCTTGCTAACTACAGGCATGCTGTTGTCCATTTCACTTGGCTCACGAAATAAAGAGAGATAATTCTATTACTTGGTCTGAATTCCTGTTTCAGTGTGTCTATCTTGCCTCATGTTCTGTGGCCACTGGCCTGCAGGCGAGTACTTATATTGGGGGCAGAGGACAGTTGTTTTAAAAAAGGCAGTCATCCAAGCTAAGAAGCAAAGATGAGCATTGATTAGGTGTGGTGGTTCAAGAGTTTCTCTAATCTCTACAATGGAAAGTTGTAGCAAGCTATTTTTTCTTGCAAGTTGGATAAAAGCCCCACATAAAGCAATTCCTGAAAACCTGCTCTGGTTGAATAGACTTTGTCTAATTTTCTTAAAGCAGCATCTTTGGTGACAGTTCTCAGAAGTTTCTTCTTGCTCATTAGTTTGAAACAATCTCCATTTTATGTGTTTTTCTCTGTGAGTGCTTCTTATGTACACTCTAATGCAGATCATTTGAGGACACAACACTTCTTTTGTTTCTTTTCATCTCAAACTGCTACAAGTTACACTATCAGAATTTTGTAATATGTCAAATCTCGGGGGCATAACATTATTAGACGATCTTTGCTGAAAGCATATCTACTGACTATGCGAGTGAGGACCATGCAACGCAGCAGATGGGCAAAATAATGATTTGACTAGAAGGCAGAATATTTGTTACCGCTTCTTATTGCACATATGCTTTTGTCGGAACAAAGTTAGCCCTGTTTTATCCATGTACATGGAAAAATACTCCTGGCCTCTGGGCACATGCACCATGTGTTCTACTAGCGATCATAATCCCCAGTGACTAATAATTGTACTTTTATTTTTCTGCGCTGAACTTATATATAGCAATTGGTTGAATCTGATAGCATTATTTCGTGAATATATTTTGTTCAGCAATTAACAATCTGTCAGGAAATTTGGCAATATCTGAATTGGAGAAGCATTACGTATACAATGACAAGAAGTAGCCAACATATGGACAAGATATGTATTGGGCGTGGTCAGCAGAAAGAAAACGTTGGGGGTAAAGGTGGTGAATATAGTCCACAATAATTTTTTGCCAGGCAATTCTAAATTGGCAGAAGTATGGCTAATCAAGCTAGTAACCTATACAAGGAAACTGCCAAATGAAGCATAAGAAGGATGGTGTAACCGACAAGAAATTGGAAGGTTGGATCTTCGTTTAGTGTCATATGGGTGATGCCCATCTTGCATCTTCTAGTCTTGTGCACTTCAGGAGAGTTCATCTCATTCTAGTGTAAGTCCCTTGAGCGCAGCTGTTAGAAGTGCAATGTTTCTTAAATTTCCACTGAACTTAGTTTTATATTTTATTTTATTCTGCCGTTTTGTCAGTGCGTTCCATATGTTAAGAGAATTTTTTTCTTCTCTGTTCTGTTGTTTGCATTACGTCCTTTTGTTGTTGTTGTCAAAGTTTTTTTTCTTGCTTTGAAGGACAAGATCTCTTGGAGGCCCCTTTCATGTAATCAATCTTGCTGACTGGAGCTGTTGAATCGCATGAATCAGGATCCTTGACTTCTCCGGTAAAGTGCAAGAAAAGGTACACTGCACGTCCTATTCTTGATGCGAATCTCACTTGAGATGAAAAGGATTTACTGTATTATATTGCTGCTTCACTGGTAATTTCTGGTGTGGTGGCCTATGAAAGTTTTGTATAATCTAAAACTGCACATATGAAGCTAATTTTTCTCTTCTCTGACTTTTGATTGACAAAACCTATAGTAGATCAGGACTCAGGATTCAGGAATCTAGAAATATTTTTTCTTCATATATCCCAGTTCTTCAATGGTGAACCAGTCTTAGATAACGGGAATCAACAATCGTTGAATCTTTTCTTTTGTATCTCGAACAGCTATTGGTGGACCAGTTTTGAACTTTTAGTGTACTAAACTGCACGCATATTCTGACCCTGGTTAACATATTATGTTTGTGAATTGTGGAACAAGCATAAGATAAAGTTGCGTCCTTTTGTTGGAACTATGAACTTCTACAAAGCTTCAGTATAAAGTGCCTAACCTAAAGGTTCTCTTGCCTAACCCTATAGTTGTTTGTGGCCAGGAAAGTTGAACAGGGGATCATGGAACATTGTCAAATATTTCTGGCAAGTAAAGCCGTACTCAGTTAACAGCGGTGCGCTAACATATTAAGGGGTCCTAACAGGAATGATTGATGAACTCTACTACTGAGTGAGCCTTTGGGACTAAGCAACCACCTGCTAAAGGAAACTTGAGTGACTTCTCGCCCACATTATATCTCTGTAAATGGAGTTTATAGAGCTAGTCTGTAAATGGAGAACACATCTAAACTAGACTAGAAGCCGCATGAAACAATACATGACAGTTAAATAACTGCAATCATTGGATTAGAAGTTGCTACGGTAAAGAGAGATTCAAATGAGGTGTAAGTCTCTGATTCAAATTAGGTGTAATTAGTCTTGTTGGTGATATGTTCTAGAGGTAATTATAAAGATGATTATTTCATATCTATGTTTATGAATTATTGAATAAATGTTATTATACTCCTTAAATGAATCATCAGTTATATAGATCAATAAGTATGTGACTTGTTGGTAAAGCTTTTTAACTTATATTATGTCATTCTAAATGTATCTTTGATCGGAACACTAGTAACTTATCGATCAGCGCATGTATTGATTGATGACTTTGTTTCGTCGGTCATGCATATAGGGATATCGAATCAATAATGTGAACATATGTAAGAGAACATGAGGTTGGATACATTCACCTTGAGATACTATTGAGATTGTTATGATTCTATGTATCATTAGTTGGTCTCAAGCAATGATGATGTATAATTCTTAAATCTGATATCAACATGATTTTCTACATGTGTATAATAGTACACTTAGGGTTGCCAAACGATACTCATAATTGGGTAGTTATAAAGGTAGCTTTCGGGTATGCTATGAAACATACGGAGGAATGTAACTGGTCGAATATGGGATTTGTCCCTCCTAACATAACAGGAGAGATATCTCTGGACCCTTCGATGTGGTCGGATAAAGAAAGTGCATAGCTGTGCCACTGGTGGTCGAAGAGTTTGACCACATGAAGAAGTTATCCGACACTCGATCGAGAAAGTATTGAATAGTTCATGTATGACATAATCTCACTTGGAGTTCAATCAGATATCGTGAGGCAAAGGGGTATGCACGAGCAAGTTGTTCAGTTCGATCAGACACGGACTAGTCGTATGGAGATACGAGCTGGTCGTAGACTAGTCGAACATTATCATAGAGTGGTCGAAATCTGATCGTAAGGAGTTACAAACTGGTCGAGACTAAATATGAACTGGTCGTATAGAGATACAAGCTGGTCGAAAGTCATAACAACCTGGTCGTAGATCATATTGTATTAAGGTTCGTCCGATATAATTTGTGTCTATTTGAGGATCGTTATGTAATGTTAGGAACCGCTAATGACTCTTGGTCGGAAAAGGTTTCTGAGTCACAACCAATTACGTATGAACCTGCAGGGTCACATACTTAACAGGTTGGAACAAACGCGTTCGGATAAGATCTATCATGAGCTCTATACAAGGAGATGTTTGAGGCTATTGGGAGGTGGCGATATACATGAGTTGTTCCATCAAAACCTAACCGTCATCTTCTAGAGAGAACTTTGCAGTGCGAGTTGGTGATAGCACACTAACGTACGACGCTCCTTCCCTCGACGTGTGGATACCGTAGATGCGCTACTGCGGTTGATGTTGCGTTCGAGGATGATTCACAACTTCGCAAGGAAAGTGATTGATTGCTGGAGGAGACGATCGGCGACGAGGACGCTGGACGATCGATCGACTACGTTGGACGATCAAGCTACTCCAACTCATCTTCTGCTACACTGCGCGTCTAATGGTAACGATTTGTAATCTTCTATTTGCTTGGCTTTCTGGTTTACGTGGTAGATTTTTGAATTGCCGGCTAGCGTAATCTACCCGTATCCCTACAAGTCTCGGACAAAAAAAGGTGTAGTTCCATTGTTTTAGGTGTGCTTGGTCGGTGGAGATGAAGTTCGATAGGATGAGATGGTCTTTGCTATATTGTTTTATTGTTTTGAGTGAATGAGATGGTTCAACGTCTAGATAGAATATTATATAAATTTGTATTTTGCTATCTAAAATAGCATGATTCTATTCAAGCAACCAAACACACGCTATCTGAACCTTGGTGCGTCCTGGACTCCTGGTGTATTTGCCAAAGAAGAACCGTCAGGAACAGAGGAAGCTAGCTAGCTTCGCGAGGAACGCGACGACCACAAATCGCAAACCCGCAGCCTGCGCCGACACTGGAGTTCGTCGATGTGCCAGCGTCGATGAACAGAGGATGACGCTGGCCTGCATCGATGTGCCAGCGACAAGCGTGCCGGCACTGGAGTTCGTCGGGGTGCTCCTGGTGTCGCTCATGGCGATCCGCGGAAGGAAATTTCGGTGGATTGAATCGTGGCTCTGATACCATGAAACGATTTGTGAGAGAATAAGAGATGGCCGAACTCAACAATCAGCTGAGGACTGCGTTCATTATATATAGCCAAGGCAGTTACATGCAGGCCGATCAGAACAGCCACGTTCTCTGGGCGTGCGTGAACTTAGCGATCCGTAGGACGCGGTCGCCACCTCAACTAAGCTAACTACATGAAAATACGCATGCACACACTACACCGTTGCAACCCGTTACATTACGACTCTAATTTTAACACTGGCGACATCGACGCAGAGAGGAAGCTAGCTAGCTTCGCGACGAACGCGACGACCACAAATCGCAAATCCACAGCCCACGCCGACACAAAGGGAGGGGAGGGGGGGAGGGGGGCGGCGCTACCAAATAAAACAAGCCCATTTCCGCCCCTCCCCCGCCTCGCGTGCCGCTGGCGACATCGACGCACAAGAAAGTGGCCACGGTGACGCGGCGTGCAGGCCAGGTGACCAGGCGCCCTCGCTCGAGGACGCGCAAGTTTCCCGTCAGGATGAGCGTCGGTCAGCGACAGCGGTGCCGCATGTCGAATGGTACCCTGGGCCGGACGTCCGTGGGCAGCATTACGTGGTTGGTTGTCGTCGGGCTCCCTATTAACCCGCGCGGCCCGCCCGCCATCCATGCTCGCGCGGCCCTGGGCGAAGAGCATCAGCGTATGGACCGCGTGCAAGATTGAGAAAACCCCGTGACGCGCACGTCTGAAACCCGCGTGAAGCGGGCAGCCTCTGGGCTCCCGTGCGCGGCGCGGGCGCTACTGTATGTTCCCCCGCACGGAACGCATCCTTCCTTGAAACAACCAGTTACCTGGGCCGTGATTATGGGCAGCAGCGGAGCTTGACTAAACAACAAGAGGACGCCGTTTATAAAAAAGATAAAGCATTAATATAGGAAAATTAAGTTTTAAAATTTAAAAAATAATGGACTAGAGAAGGCAAAACTACTAATTTCTTAAGTCTAATATGCAAGTATAAACCACAAACTTGTTAGTAGAAATGTCTAAACGGAGAGGCTGCGGCCCATGTTGGCCTGCATGAAACTCCTCCCTGATTAGACGTTGCCCGCACTCGGTGCAAGTGGGGGTCGCCTGTGTAGCCAGGATTCAAAACACGTGGGGTTAAGTTTTACACACATCAATGGTTAAGTCACATGCATGTAAATATTCAAAACATAAATCACAATTTTATTCCAGTTCCTCTCTACGATATTTCATAGCTTGATAGTGATACGTAATAGGGTCAGTAGTAATCGTCTCAAATACATCACTTTCAACATAGGTAACCATACAATCGTATTAAAAAAAAAAATCATCATCTATTCTATTGTGCAGATTGGTCTTGATATATTTCATTGCAGAAAAAGCTCTCTCGATGGATGTCATGGTGACAGGTAAAACCAATATTAACTTCAACAACAGAAACACTAGAGGAAAACTAATATGCTTCTTTTTTTTTTGAACTAGTTTCGGGCAGAGATCAACAAACCCTTTCAAGTTAGAGAATCTTGAATCATCAAAATGTTCTCAACAAAATTATCAAGTTGGCAACTAAGTTCTTCAATCTTATTTTCGTTGTCAAAATCATCAGGATACAAACGAGCCATTTTCAATATTTTGTCTTGGTCAAAGTTAGAGAATGAATCAGCAGGATCCAAACAAGCCATATCAAGAAGCAAGGAGGTGTTTCTCTCACTAAAACGGTCATTAAGCTCCACACGTAATAAATCAATAACAGCATACAAGACACTCCGGTAGTAATCCTCATTTGATATGCCATCAAATTGAACTCTACGTTTAGATTTTGATTCTTATTTGGTGTCCATATTAGGAAGTTCTATATCATGTTTGGTGAAAAAGTTAAAAACCGCTTTAAACATACCTTCCTAACCTTCATTTCTCAGATCTTGCAACCTTCTTTTAGTTGTACCAAGATATGAAACAACATTCACAATGTCCTAATCCTTCTTTTTGCAAAGATACGTTTAATTCATTAGTAATACCAAGTATAAGCTTCACTAAGTGCAACATAAAAGCAAAATCAAATATCAGATTGATGTAGAGAGAAGGAGAGGGGAAATTGTACTTACTAACTTGGGCGAGGAAGTGCGAGCAAATGCCGACTCGCAGAAGGCCACACGCTGGCAGCCGGTCACCCACCGCCAGGAAGCAAGATCTCAATTGAATCGCAAGATTTGAGGGCAGAGCTATGCAAAGGAGATGCAATTGTTTTTGTTGTTCAGTGCTGTTGCTTTCTGTGGGCAAGAGGAAAGGGCCGAAAGGCTGCTTGCTGTGGTAGTATTGTATGTACAGGCTGATGGTGGGACCTAGTGGTGGGCATTGGGCGTGCGCGCACGCAAGACGCCTGCACTCCACCGTGCTTTGTCAGATCGCGCCGCGCTCGTTCGGCCGGCCACCTGTCGTGCCATCGACAGTCGTCGTTGTCGTCCAGGAAAACAAAGACACCAGTGCGCCATCTATGCCCGCTCCCCGTCGCCATAGTCTCCTCCTCCTGGACGTCGATGAAGAATTCCGTCCACCTTCGTCGTGTCGTGCGCTTGCGAAGAGAGTGAGAAGGACAACGACGAGGGGGTGGCTAGAGGGAGGGTGGAGGGTGGCGACACGTGGGGAGGGACAGGGAGGGCGGCGCACGTGGGGAGGGAGATGGAGAGGGAGGGAGGGGACGGCCAGCGGTGCGTGGGCAGGAAGAGCGACGATCGGTGGCACGTGGGGAGGGAGGGGGTTGGAGCTGGAGGGAGGCGAATCAGTGAATGTGATTAGAGATTGGGAATTGGGAATTTGGGAGCGGAGACTCGGGGGAAAGGGTTGGGAATGAGGGTGGGGGGGTCGGGAGGGATGTTGGGTCAGACCGGGTGGGAGAAGGGAGTGATTGGTTGGACCAGGCCGATGTGGGGGAGTGATTGAGTTAGGCCGATGGAGGGATTAGGCTATAATGGGAAGGTCGGATCTATTTCGTGCCGTGCTGGCCCAAGCACGGCCCAACTGACCATGTCGTGTCGTGTCGCCTAACGGACCGCATTCTTAGGCCCACCGTCCGTCGTTCGTGTCGTGCCGGTCCGACCTATTACGTGTCATGCCGTGCCGTGTCGATCGGGCTTCGAACCGACCCGAAAAAGCACGACCTAAGTCCTAACTCCAGCAGGAGCTATGGGGTTAAGCCTATATTGTATACACGGGGTTTCACTGGTTCAGCAAAAGCTATGGGGTCGCTCGTGCGTCCGCCACCCTCACCAGCTACTCCATAGCCGTACCACGTCGCAACGTGCTGGCCGAACGATCCAAATGGAAGCACTCGGGCGTGCTCCATGGCGCAGGGCTGGCTGCACGACTGAATGCTTCATCTTTATCCAAATGTCACTAACTCTGTTACACTGCCGTCCTGTCTCCTGACTCCTGACTCGTGAGCTTCCACCCATGGTAGTGGTAGCATTGCCAAAGCCACAAACCCTGCAGAGACGGCGTTGACAAATACTCTTGTACCACTGCGTTTGGCGCGGCATTGGAGTGACGCATGAATGTTTGTTCTGCCAGTTACTACTTACTACCACTCCTTGTTGGCATGAACCTTGAGTACATGAACAACTTCAACTTCTGAACTTCACATCATTACATGACAAAGAAAAATGATGTTTGCTTCACATCATTCGAAAAAAAGAAGAGAAGAAATGTTGCTCTAAAGTGAGTGAATGATACTGCCTATGAGCTTAGGTTTACAGCTGAAATTCGTTACAGCTGCAGAAATTTACCTTCTGCATAAACAAAGAAGCAAACAAGTACGTTCTGGTATAGAAATAGAGAAACTGAGATGTGGTCGTACAAAAGAAAAGAAAAGAAAAGGCGAGTCGTACACATGGTCCTCGTCGGGGATTCAATCTTTGTTGCAGTTTTTCTTTTTCTTTTCTTCTTTTATTTCACCAACCGTGAGCATGGCCTGGCCTGTCCTGTCCTGATAAACGTGTTTTAAGTACTCCTAATGGCATGGACGTGCAAGCATACGAAGCATCTGAGACAGAGAGAACTAAAAGTGTGCACAGCAATGCTCCAAGTCCAACCGTACCAGAATGCTTTTGCGAAAAGATGCTTTTATTTTGTAGTTTATTAGACTATCGTTCTAACTTCGAGCTTCACCCAAATTCTACACTACGTGCAGATACTTTGGATAATGTGTATTTTAGCTTACGTAAGTTTAAATTACACTCATGCCATTCATCAGAAAGTTTCAGTTACCACACTGGGAATTAACATTTCAGGTACAACAGATACAAGAAGGCAGAAGCCCAATTTTCCACCGACGAAGGAATGATAGTTCACCTCGGTTCTTCTGTCCAACAGTTACGAGTTATCTGTGATGAACATATAAGTATTTTTTAAATTACTTTAATTCAAAAATATACTAGATGAATCATGGACAATACTCTAGTCTTTTCATAAAGCAAGTAATTATGAACACCATAGTCATACGAATTTCCAGAAGAACAGAAAATAGTATTCTTATCTCATTGTTCAAGATAACAACAGATAATAAAGCTAAATACATGACAAGTGAGAGATTGATATACCCAGAACCAGTAGAAGGAACAGCAGCAGCAGAAGTCTTGGTGAGGTCGTCGTTCGCCATGGCGTAGTGGTAGTAGTCGTGCAAATGATGTAAAGGATCGGATGATGACGAAGCAGCGATCGGATGAAGACGGAGCAGCGAGCAGCCGTGCGAATGCTCCCCAAAAACCTTATTCGTCCTCGCTCGTGCAAGCCTTCAAGGACGGGGGTTACAGAGGCTTGCTCTCCCGGTTCGACCGTACACGCGCCTTGCGGGATGGAGATCGCCGGACACAACAGCAATAGTCTCTCGTGGGAGTGAATTGGAGAAGCCTCTGATACGAACAGTTCATTGTTCTTGTAATAGTCAAAACAAAAACGAAGAGGCAGAGACCAGAGGAAACGGTTGTCATCAACCAGTGCTAACCGCAACCATAACTCACTGGTAACGGAACCGTTTTTGCCAGCCGTTCGTTAATGCCATTACTTCGAGTCGGTGCGTTTCGATTTTCGAATAGATAAAGAAAAACGCACCCGCACTCGACGTGCATGCACGCACACGCACGACTCAACGAGGTGAGCAAGCGAGCGAGCGCGCGTGTTGACTTTCTCCAATTCCACAAGGAAGGCTACCACATTCCACCTTATAAAGTGGTGTAACCCCCTTTCAACTCTCCATGTGGGACTAATCAATTTTAGCACGAGCACATGAGCCGTTGAGATTCTCCAGGAATTAATTAGGATTAAAAACTAGGCCCAACCCGTATTAATTCCCACAATCTGAACTTCCTTTAGTGTGTCCTTATAATGAAACTGATAGTGGACCATCCAAGAAAAAGGACAGCAATGGTGGTTAGCCCGAGCGTCTTGGTTGCAGGAGCTTGTCAGAGGTAGGTGTTGGATACGAGTAGTCTACGCTAACACGCAATTAAAAATTATACCGTGTAAATCAAAAATCATACGAGTAAGAGATCATATATTGGTACCACTAAACACGTAGTGCAAAGAAAAAAAAGAGTTTGAGCAGCTTAGTCCAACGCCGCACGCGTCGATGTAGTGGTTGTAGTCGATCGTCTAACGTTCTTGGCCATCAATCATCGCCTCCAATAGCCTCTCACATTTCGTACGTACATCGCAGATCGTCCTCAATCAGTACAATAACGACCGCAACAAAGCCTCTATGGTATCCACACGTCCAACGGTGGAACGTTGTGCACTGGTGTACTAGCACTATCGCGCACGACCAGACCTTTGGAGAGGTGATGGCTCTGGTTTCTGTGGATAATGCAACCTATCCCAACAACCCCTACGCCTTCCTTATAAAGAGCGCATAACGGATTTTATCCTAACTAGCTTGTTCCAACCTATTAAGTGTATGATCTTGTAGATTCATACGTAATCGACCGTGACCGAGAAACTCCTTTTCGAACATTAGTCTATAGCGGTTCCTTGCAGAACATAGCGACTTCCGAATACACATAAAGATCAAATTGGACGAACCTTATGCAATATGATCTACGATCAGGTCCTCACCACTCATGACCAGTTCATCACACCTTACAACCAGTTCGCGACCAGTTTATGATCATGTACGACCAGCTCACGACCAGCCAATATCCCCATACAACCAATTCGTATCTGGTCGGACTAAGCGACATGCTTGCGTATTGTTCTTTCGCCTCACGATATTTGATCGAATTTCAGGTGAGATATATGTCATTCATAGACTGTTCGACATTTTTCTCGATCTAGTGATGGATAACTTTGTGTGGTCAACTCTTCAACCACTTGTTGCACGACCATGCACTTTCCTTATTTGAACACATCAAGAGGTAGGTAGATATCTCTCATGTTATGCTAGAAAGAGCATATCATATATCCGATCAGCCATATCTCCCGCATATTTTATCGTATATTCGAAAGCTATCTTTATAACTATTCAATTGCGGAGTAGCATTTAATAACCCTAAATGCATTGTTATAACCATACGTGATTTGTTCGTGAAACTCTTTATTTATTGTACGATTGTATGCCATTATTCTAAATGTTATTACCTTGCTCGGTTGAATTATCATGGCTTCGTCGGCCGTCGCTCAACTCTGTGCTCCTCCCGGCTCCCGCTGTCTCTCGCCTCCTCCCCCGCGGCCCCGCCCTTTGCATTTTCTTCGACCACCACGCCACCTTCTCCTTGTCCGATGATCCAGCGATACCTCTTCTCCAGCGACCTTCAACCCTCATAACGGCGACTACCTCTTGTTCGGCGACCGCAAGCGCCGCATCAGCCTCCTCTCCTTGACCGGATTGCTGTTGTCTCGCCGTCGAGTTCCTCCTCGCCCTGATCTACTGCTGCTGCTCTTTGATTCGGTCGTGAGCAGCACGGAGCTGCAAGAAACGATTGCGTCAGGGACGAAGCAAAAGATCGGTGGAGCGGCGCCGGGGATGGTCCGATTTCCTTCAACTCAGGGTAGGAGGCGGCGTCAGTGGCGGTGGCGCGACATGGTGGCCTGGCCTCATACAGGGGAGAGAGAGGGGATAGATAGCTCGTGCGTGAAAAAAATCCATTTCCAAGGAACAACCAAACACAAAATTTGAAATTACAATTGATCTGAATCAAATTCAAATTCTATTTAAATATGATTTAGAATCCAATTAAATAAATCAAGTTCAATTTACGGGAGCCAAACGAGGTGTCAATGAGATAACATGCAAAGCTTTTGCGTGTTTATCCATAGCTCTTTCCAAGAAAGAGCTGTCTGAGCTGTTTGATTCTAATATAATTTGATACTAACACTCTCCAAAAGGCATACATATGTGTTCATACTTTCATTTCAGCAGTGCAGCATTTGCCAACCAGCTAGTCCAAGCATTTTAATATATGTTGTTTTTTTAGATCTAATTTACCTTGTTTTTCCATGCCTTATTTTTCTCTCATTTCATTTCATTATTTTTATACGCGCCTACAGACCACCCATCCGTGTCCCCCTCCCTCTTTATATACACGCGAACACGAGAAGTCTGAGAACGATAGAGAAAACAAAACCACGAGGCAACGAGCTGATCGAGCCTGCACCAACCAAGAAAGCAAGGTGAGACTGCAAGGACAAGCAGGGATGGGGGAGGCGCCGTGCAACGTCGTGCCGCGCAGGGCCGCCGCGCCCTTCCGCCTGCCGCGCCACGGACGCCGCAAGGTCCTCGTCGTCCGGCTCGGGGGCGGCGCCGGCGCCGGCGCCGGCACAAGGACGAGCGGCCGCAGGCTGTGCCTCCGCCGGCTAAAGCTCCGGTGGCTCCGCCGCGTCATGTGGCGCCTCGCCGCGCTCTGTGTGACGGCACTGTCGGGGCCCCTGGGGGTGCCCAACGCCCCGCCGCCGTGGACGGGCGTGGAGCCGTACTTCGCCGCGCCCTTCGTGCCAGCCGTGCTTGTGAGGCGCGTGGGACAAGACTAGCTACAAGCTGCTGCCATATGAAGTTATGATCAAGAGGACAACACTAGCATATTTCCCACTACTGCTCAAAGGTTTCATTCAGTAGTGGAGCGGTAAATATGTAACGATTTAACCACACAACGCTGGCGATGTGTTGATGTCTGAACTCTGAAGATTCATGCGACGGCTGTTGATCACGGCCATTAATTACTTACAGGCGCTGCTCTTTCTCCGGGTTTCCTTTCCTTTCCTTTTTTGCCATGCCCCCCTACCCACCCAATGACCCAAAGCAAAAAGAAGTATGGAACAGTAGTGTGCTATTGCAACTCCAATCACGCGGACGCTATAAATTATTTTTAATTCGTTATGTAATAGTTTACTTGTGAATTGTGATCCGGCGTACTATTTTTACTACCAGTTGATTATATTGTTGATCTATCATTTGGTGTCCAATCTTCTCCGAGGATTTGCTTTGTCGCTGATGACAAAACCAACAGTAATCTTCCCAGGGGATTTTCTTCATGCTCCAGCAGTCCAGCCCTGTTTGTCTGAGTCGGATTGTACTACTACCCCTCATTATCCAAACAGGCCGGCCTGCCCAGTTGCCCAAAACTATACAAGAAGGCTACGAAAATTCCACAATTGAATTTTTTGTTTCCTACAGACAGATAATACTCGGGATCTCCAGTCTTCGTTTTATTCTCCTATTGAAAATAAGCATGCCCGGGATTTTCAGCTGAGTTGAAGAAGCACGAGCGGTAGTGCATGCAAGCTGCCGTCTTGTGCCCGTTTTTAAGTTTCCAGAGCGAGTTTCCTTCTGCTTTTTGTTGGTCGCTTACACTGTTCACTGTAATTGTCTGTTCAGTTTTCGTTTAGTTTCAGCAAACGCTCGGCTGCCGAGCGAGTCCTTTTTAGCCGGAGCTTTCATATAGCCTGTTTCCATTGTATCCTCTGTGATTTCAGTTCTTTCACCTAATAAAATGATGTGCAAAGCTTTTGCACATCCTTGGAAAAAAGAGCGAGTGACCGGTTAAGCAGTTGGTAAATATATGGTACGCGATCGCACGTGAAGCTGATCCGCCATTAACGCCGGGTTTCTGCACAGTCTGTGTGTGGTAGCCAGACAGAAGGAGCTGATGAACTTGGAATCCAATCCAGTACCCAATGGATGTTGCCGTCTTGAATGCCAAGATAAGGAGGTACCCCAACCCCCAGGCGTCCTGCCTGCCTTGCATCGCCATGTGCGCTGCTTGCTACGGCCTGATGTACTGCAATCAATACAGTATTCGCCAAACCTACCACGCAGGCAACCGGTGGATTCTGAAAGGAGATCGATCGATCGATCTACCAGTTCCTCTCGCGCTAAATTGCCTAACTCGTGATCTCTTCTGGCTCTTTCTTGATTGAATGGATGCTTTGTTTCGCTGTCTGTTCGTTTCGTTGCCCTGTCCTGCTCGCATCGTGTAAGTTGGACTTGTACTTCTGAACAATGGGTTGGTTTCGGCAAAGGATAGGCTCAATTTATGATATGTTAGGTACCAGTAGGGTGCGTGCATTATCTCCTCATTTATGTTTGGTAACATCTTGTAACATTCTCATTTTCTAAAAAAAAAAGCATTTGGATTTTTGACTTCAATTTGCAAAATCAAAATTTCAAATTTGATTCAATCTTACCAGGGCTTTGGGCCTGTCTTGTGATCTTCCCTAGCACGGCCCGCTCCTGCCCGGCCAGTGGCCAGCGCCGCCGGACCCCCTCCCCCTCCTCCCCGGCCGCCGCGCCTGCGGCCGACCCACACCCGGTCGATGGTGCCTTGCCACCACGCCCGCCTCTACTCGTCACTCCGTCGCGCGTGCTTGCCACCTCGCCACCTGACCCCTCTCTCGCTTCCCTCGGCTATAAAGCCGCTCCCGCCACCACCTTCTCACCTCCCCCTCGCTTTCTCCCCCATCGGCTATAAAGCCGCACCGCGCCTCCTCTTCTTCCCCTCCCACCTCGCTTCTCCTCCTCTTCTCGCCGGCCGAGTCACCGACGCCGCCTCTTCTTCGCACGCTTCCCGCCTCCGCGCTCTTGCCGAGCTCCTCGATGCTTCGCGCGCGCCGCCTCACCGAGCCATCATCGCCTCGCCTCTCGCTTCCTCCTCCTCCCGCCGCCTGAAGCTCCTCCGCCGTCTTCCGCGCGCTTGCCTTGCCTGCCGCCCGTGCGCCCCTCCTCTCCCTCTCCCTCTCTTTCTGAGCGTCGAAGAAGACGAGGCGACACGCGCCTTTTATCCACGCCCGCGGCTGACAGGTGGGCCCTACCGGCTACAGTGCCCGTGCGACTGACATGTGGGCCCCACCGGGCACTGTTCCGTGAACCCGTGCGCCGGTGTGTGTGGACTCGGTCCACGCACTGTGCGGTGGACCGAGTACTATTCACATACCACGTGTCATCACGAGGTTTTTGATTTTCTTTTCAATTAAAAATTCAATTGAAAAGCTTCAAAAAAATCATATCTACTTTGTTATAACTCCAAAAATTATGAAACTTGTTCCTCAATTTTTCTAAATTCAATATCTTGCTAATGGCAGTGGTCTTGTTCAATTTGGAGTTCATTTGTTATGTGTTTTGTATTTATTTGCTCTCTTTGTTGTTGTACCTTTTTCCAGTACTTTCATCCAATTAGGGTTCGAAGACGCAGGAGACCCCCCTTCGATCAAGCTCAAGAATACCAAGACCCTACTGCCTTTAACTAAGGTGAGTCAATACTTTGATCATTTTAAGCCTACATTTTATGCAAATTATATTTATTTAAAATTACAAAATTGCATTCTTGAATTCTGTAATCAAATGTATGTTAAAGCTTAAGGTAGTTAAACACCCATTTGATGATTAATTAAGTATTATCCATCCTTTGATAAACTGAATCCCTCATTCCATGTCACCCTAGTAAGTATGTGGTGAATACTAGTATAGGTTGTACTTAACCAACATGCTAGTCTTGCTTAAGTACGGGGACAATAAATATCCTGATCATCATCTTTTAATCATGAAAGTGGTTTTGGACAGTCATTGGGTGTAAATGACTGGCGTGTTGTGATAATTATCTTTTCCTCTCCAAAACCCTAAACAACTTACTAGTACCACATCTGGGGATGGAAAGAGTGGTGGGTGCCATCGTGTACGAGAATGGTTGGTAAATGGTATGAACCGTCCGGATAGATTAAGGACTTAATCTTATCGTGACCTCCCGTGTAAAACAAGTACAACCGTAAGTTTACAAAGTGCAACTTGGTCCGTAAGATTATTAAACCATGAATATCATCCCACAAGTCGGTGAGTGGAAGCGTGCAAGCGGCGGTTGTGTTCCAGCTTGAAAGGGACACCGAGGTAGGGTGAAGTTGTCAGCTGCACTAGTCGTTGTGGTCGGGGCTAGCCGCGCTAGTCGTTGTGGTGAATATCCACACAACTTATGGGCGTAGCCCATATGGGTGAGATGACGGAAGGGGCGAGGTAGTTCGAAAGGTTATTGTAACGATCGCTCAACTACATGATTAAGGAATCATGTGGGGTAACGAGTATGATTATCTCTTGTGGGTACAGTGTACAACCTCTGCAAAGTCTAGTGTTTAAACAGTCGTACCTACGGTCAAAGGTGGATATGAGAACTTAACTTGAGTTAGTTCTATTTCAAAAATATTTGTGGGTGGAATGACAACCAGGTCGGCTCATCTAGCCTAAGGTTGGATTGACAACCAGATCGGCTCATCTAGCTTGAGGTTGGATTTTTCCTGAGCCGTCGAGCTTAGTGGTATGGAGGAGCGGAGGTAGCTCGATCAAATGATGCATGTGTAGAGTTTTCGATGGAGGGAACCTCTACTATTATTTAATATTGCACTTCTCTCTTTAATAAAATGCAATTTGTTTAAAATGCTAAGTCATAGGAATTTGTAACTATGATAATTGAAAAATTATTGCTTTAGCAAATAAAAGAACCCGAGCCACTCTTGTTAAGCCATGCATGTATATTATTGCATCTTGTGTGTTGGCTCGCGAACACGAAAGTTATGTTCATTCTCGCTCTCCCCCAAACCCTCCAGATGATGGGGATCAAGGGGACTACGCATACTATGAAGACCCTAAAGTCAACGGACAAGGAAACGATGAAGTGTAGTCTAGTCTATAGTCTAGATCTCGCCTCAGTCTAAGTGGACTTGTTCGGTACTTGCGTACAACGAATATTGTCCAACCCCTTGGGTAATATCCGTCGTACACAGGTTACCCCAGTCGCTTGCCTGTGGAGAGATGAGCTCAACCCCCCTTTTGCTTCCACTGTAGTTACGTTGCTTTTATGTAATGTAATCAATTTGGCCTACCCGGCCCTTTTGTAAGACTTGACCGACGTGGTCTATGTTACTCTGAAGTTGTAATATATTGAATGGTTTAGTTTACGCCTTATATAAATTGATTCAGCAATGTGTCTGTGAGTGCTATCTACTGATCCAGAGAATAACACAGAATTTTCACAGAGGATTCGGGATTAGAAAATACGGGTCCGACAGAGCTGGTATGAGAGCATACGATTGTAGAATCCTTAGTTAGATTAGTCGTTACCTTAAGACTTGAGTCTTATTTTCAAAAAATTAAAGAAAAATATTGACAAAAATATAGAGTACTTATGGCTTCTACTCATCACTCTTAGTTCTGCACTTATCTCTACTTTCGTTAAGTTTTTACTCACTTTTCTCCCATTTCAAAAATTGTAGATGGCTACCCCATCCTCTGATGGCCCGTGGGAACATTGTTCCCATGGAGAGAACAACGGAGACTTCGCAGACATCCTTCGTCAGCTGATGCAGTATCTTGGCTACACCCGCCCTCCTATCTTCAGTGGCCGGATGGTGAGGATCATGAACAGCGAGTCCTGGACCATGGAGGTTTTCCTCTATGCTAGGGTTGGCGAGTTCAGCTCCCACACTTTCGAGGCCAAGGCACCTCGTCGCAGCTGCCTCAACGCCATTCAGGATGCAGCCCGAGTCGCCTCCACCCGCTTGTGCTGGATGCACGAGGATCTCCTGCTGAGATCACCGTTATGCTACGACCTGTATCTCCCCGACGGAGAGCGAGTCCCGGAGGTCTTCGACTCCAGGGACGATGATCCCCGCCTGACCCACCAGGTGCAGCTCACGTGGGCGATGACCGCCAGCATCCGCACCGCCATGGACGAGATCCGCACTAGAACATAGCTAAAGGTGTAAAGTTCGTGTTGAATTTGATTGAGACTTACGATCCTACAAGTGGTAGATGTTCTACTCTAAGATGGACCATGGGATGCTACGCCAAGGCACCTCGTCGTTTTCATTATCGCTTTGCATTCTTTAGCGATGAGCCTCAACGCCATTCAAGGTGAGGAATAGGAGGAGAAGTGGATGCGCCAAACCACATTCCTATGCCCCAAGTCGCCGGAGAGGATCCACCGCTTGTCTAGAGAATGTAAATATGGCGATGTGGATGCACGAGGATCTCACTAGCATGTGTTTCGCGACTCCTCCAACGAGATCACCGACAAGTAAAAATGATTAAGAAGCGAGGATATTATGATTGATAATTTGAACCTAGAAGTTGTTAGGCTCCCTCACCGGCAACTACGCCGCTCCGACACCTCCGCAAAGAACTTGACCAGAGTGATGAGGCCGCCTTGTCATAGCTCTTGCCACGTCATATAGGTTGAATTGAGTCTTGAACTTTTTTGAGATGAAAATGAGCTTTTAATTTCTTAAGTCAACAAATTCTTCTCATCACTCTTAGTTCTGCACTTATCTCTACTTTCGTTAAGTTTTTACTGACTTTTCTCCCATTTCAAAAATTGTAGATGGCTACCCCATCCTCTGATGGCCCGTGGGATCATTGTTCCCATGGAGAGAACAACGAGAGACTTCGCAGACATCCTTCGTCAGCTGATGCAGTACCTTGGCTACACCCGCCCTCCTATCTTCAGTGGCCGGATGGTGAGGATCATGAACCGCGAGTCTTGGACTATGGAGGTTTTCCTCTAGGCTAGGGTTGGCGAGTTCACCTCCCACACTTTCGAGGCCAAGGCACCCCGTCGCAGCTGCCTCAACGCCATTCAGGATGCAGCCCGAGTCGCCTCCACCCGCTTGTACTGGATGCACGAGGATCTCCTGCTGAGATCACCGTTATGCTAGGACCTGTATCTCCCCGACGGAGAGCGAGTCCCGGAGGTCTTCGACTCTAGGGACGACGATCCCCGCCTAACCCACCAGGTGCAGCTCGCGTGGGCGATGACCGCCAGCATCCGCACCGCCATGGACGAGATCTGGCAGCTCTGGATGCTCCTCACCGGCAGCTACGCCTGCTCCGACACCCTTGTGGATATCGTGAGGATATGTGCACGATCTCAGGATGATGAGTCAATTGGCAATGGCTTTGTTGGTTTGCAAAACCTCGCGTTTTCGGGTTTGCTCCAAGGCTGTCAGACCACAGGCGGTCTGACCGGTTGTGTGGGGCGGTCCGACCGCCCGTGGAGGGGTCCGACCGGCCGTGGTGGCCGGTCCGATCGGCCGTGGTGGCCGGTCCGACCGATATTTTGAAAAGTGGTTTTTGGAGCTAAGCCAAAAATAGGGTGTGTAGGCAAGTGAGGGGAGTCTCCTGGATGTGGTCATATCATTTTTGTAGCTCCAGTCAAAGTTCTATTCGGTTGAAATTTCGAAGGTTTGAATTTGAGCGCAAATTAGCTATATCCTTTCGGGCGGTCCGGCCGTCGCGTTGTGGGATCGGTCCGGCCGGCTGAAATCGGTCGATCGGCCTTGTGGGCGGTCGGACCGCCGATGACTGGAGGTAGCCAAGTTGGCATTGAGTTGATTTGAATGTGTTTATTGTATGAACTTCAATGCTTTATTGTAGCATATTGCATTGCGGAACTTACGTGGGTCAAGTTGTGAAGAACTTGTTCCCGAAGACGATTTGTTTGTCTATTGCTGTGCAGGTGGCTTGCAGGTCAACTACGTCAACGGTGAAGTGGATCGGGACTACGCTTGGAGAGGCGAGGTCGTAAGCGATCATGGATGCGGGTGGTCGTGTGACTCAAGCATGGTACGAATGGGCAAGATGGATCGAACGGGTAGTTCGGTACAGCTGGTTGAATCAGGCCGTGCGGAAGTCGGTGCGAGTCTCTGGGAGTTTCCGATGGGATTCGGACAGGAGAGACTTGACGACGTGATGAGAGCCGCTGATCAACCTACACGTGGTGAAGCAGGCGATTGCTTCAATAGTTATGTGTGTGTGGGTCCCATGTGTGTATGGGTCCCAAATGTGAAACACTAGTCCTCTCCTATAAATAGAAAGGGGGAGAGGAAAAACCCCCGAATGCACTCATTTGGCCTTCTTCATCCCTTTCTAGGGTTTGGAGGAGAGGAGAGGAGAAACTAGGGTTTGGAGATTGTGTGTGTGCTCCTTGTGTGAGCTCTTGTCCTCCTTGTTGGAGAGGCTTTGTAAGCATCTAGTGTGATCAATCAATCTTGTGATGCTTGCTTGAGAGATCATTTGTCTCCCTTTGTGTTCTTCTCTCTTTTGGATGAATTTGGTGCTTCCTTGATTCAAGTGGTTAAGCTTGGTCTCTTGACCTATTTTCTCTTGCTTTGATGTGTGGGAATACTCCTAGAATCTTCTAGACCATCAACCCCCACAAGCAAGTCTTGAATCAAAGATTTTCATATTTCTAGGGTTTGTGCACTTCTTTGGTAAAACCTTGAGAGATCGATTTTGAGAAGTGGATCTGAAGGATCGTCGCTAGAAATATGTCTCTAATATCCTTAGGGAGGTGTGCTCGAAATTTGGTCAAGTTTCATTGGTTGAATCAAAAGTTGGATCAAATTTCGTTTTGGACTTGGGCTTGGTTTTTCGGTTCTGGACTAAATCGGTCTGACCGGTTTTGTAACGGCGGTCCGACCGCCCGCTTTTCAAACCGCTCAATACTGCCGGGTCGAACCGATATCCAACGGTCCGACCGCTTAGATTAATGGCCGTCGGACCGCTCGTTGACGCCTCACCGCCGCCGCTGCGATCTAGTTTCTCCTCCACCAGCCATCACCTCCAGCGACAGGATGCTCGACCGACCACTACGACCCCGAGGAGCCTGCACCAGGATGACCGCGCACAAGAGCGTGCGACGCCCCACTCCGCATCCCTTCATCGACCTTGGCGAGCCCAGCCGTGGACGCAGCCTCAGACGTTCCCCTCCTGCCCCCGATCGCCCAGCATCGGCAACGACCATTCCCGTTCAAGCTCACGGCTTTGATCGAGCCGCTCTGTTCCGCTCCCGTAATCGCACCGCTTGTAGTGGGCGATTCCGATGGAGTAGTCAGGATAGTCTAGTTAGCCAGCAGTGCTTGCTTTAGCAGTCTTTTGGTTGCAAGCACTTTTTGTTCCTTCTTTTGTAGACGATGTGTTTGTATCGTGTGTCGTGACTTAGCTTAGCCTATATGCTATGTGTCAGGAGTCATATAACACCTAATCTCTTAATATAATGCAGTCATTCTAGACTTTGTATTGTACGTATTCGATCTTCTTGTTGGTTTAATGTTCTTCTGTGTGTGCCTTAGAGGGCTAGTAAACCCTCACATACTTCCTCTTGTTATAAGCCTCAGCTTTGCTTCAGATGCCGACGCCCCAGCCCGTGGAGCCTCTGCAACCGACCGAGGAAGAGGCCGTGGAAATGGCCGTGGTCGTGGCCAAGGACCAGATCTACCTCCCTCGCTGCTAGCAAACCCCTCAATGGCTCAAGTTATGTTCCAACAGACGCAGATTCTTCAAGCTCGCCGCGCTAGTCGTGATCGAACAATGGTGCGAAACTCCAAGCTGGCAGATTTCCTCCGGACAAGACCCCTTACTTTTGATGCCGCCAATGAGCCCCTAGAAGCGGAAGACTGGCTCAGAGACACTGAGAAGAAGCTCCGCCTTGCCTGCTGCTCAGATGAAGACAGAGTGGACTTTGCCACCCATCAGTTGAAAGGAGGCGCCGCTGCATGGTGGGAAAACTACCTCGCTGCTCGAGGTGGTGATGGCTCAATGACAGAAGAAGAAGAAGAAGAAGCAGCATCTGCAACTGGCAACCAACTAGACCCCACCGCAGAAGAAATGGCTGAAGCACCAATTTATGAAGCTACACCCGCTTGGCAGCCAATTCTCTGGTCTGAATTCAAGGCGCGATTCAGAACCAACTTTGTACCAGCCGGTACCATGAGGTTGAAGAAGACCGAGTTCAGGGCCCTCAAGCAGGGTCAAATATCAGTAAATGAGTATCTGACCAAGTTTAACCAGCTTGCCCGCTACGCCCCCAATGACGTAGCTGATGAAGAAGAGAAGATTGACCGATTCGTGGAAGGTATGCGTGAGGACATGCGAGTCCATCTTTTCCTCCATGACTACCAAGCTTCCATCACTTGGTCAACAAGGCCATAGTGCTGGAAAATAAGAGAAAGGCTGCTGAAGTCAATCGCAAGAGAAAGATGACATTTCAGAGGCCACAAGGCAGTTTTCCACAGAGATCAACTTTCCAGGGCAGCTCATCCTTCAGACCGCCTGCAACTTTGCTGCCAAGAGGTCCAACTCCAGCCCCACGTCCCCAAGGAAGTGGTTTCGTGCTCTTCTCCCCGCCGGGCAACCCACAACTGTAAGTCTAGCAGCCCACCTTCACTGTTTCCACTGTGGAGAGAAATGTCACTTTGCCAATAGGTGCGCTCTGCGTCAGAACCCTGCCGCGAAGTTCAATGCAGGAGCTGCCCTGACTCAAGGCCAAGCTTCCAACCAAAGCAAGAGTCATCAGACGTCTCAAGCCTCAAGGTCTACCCCGACACCAAGCCGCGACCGCGTGAATCATGTCACAGCCGAGGAGGCTCAGGATGCCTCAGGAGTGCTTATGGGTACATTCCCTGTTAATTCAGTACCCGCAAGGGTTTTGTTTGATTCTCGAGCTTCACACTCTTTTGTTTCAAGAAAGTTTGTTGAAAGGCTTAAGTTGCCAACCTATAAGTTAAAGAAACCCGTGGTACTTAGTTCACCCGGGGACCACTTTATGCTACCTCATTCAGTCCCAGAGTAGAGATTAATTTGGAAAATTTTGGATTCCTAGCAAACCTCCTTGTGCCAGAATCCCAAACTCTAGATATCATCCTAGGGATGGATTGGTTGGCTGAATACCAAGGATTAATAGATTGTGCCAACAGAGAAGTGGTGTCCACAAAGAATCCAGGAGCCCTAATAAAGGTTAGAGTGGATCGTTCCTCTCCCTTGGATCGAGCAATCCACCACCTTGAAGAGTTGTCCCTAGAGACAACGCCTGTAGTCCGAGCTTACCCCGATGTCTTCCCTAAAGAATTGCCAGGCATGCCACCAGACAGAGATGTTGAGTTTGTAATCAACTTGAAACTAGGGACAACCCCAATTGCCAAGAGACCATACAGAATGGCCAACGACGATCTTGAAGAGCTCAAGACGCAGATTGAATATCTACAAGGAAAATGTTTTATTCGACCTAGTTTCTCTCCCTGGGGTTCGCCAGTACTTTTTGTAAAGAAGAATGATGACACCGCAAGATTGTGTGTGGATTACAGAGCACTCAATGAGGTAACCATCAAGAACAAGTATATCTTGCCTCGCATTGATGACATGTTCGATCAGTTGTCAAGAGCAGCAGTTTTCTCCAAGATAGACCTAAGGTCAGGTTACAACCAACTCAAGATCAAGAATGAGGATATTCCTAAAACAGCTTTTACCACCCGGTATGGCCTGTATGAGTTCACAGTCATGCCGTTTGGCTTGACCAATGCATGAGCCTACTTCATGAACCTCATGAACAAAGTGTTTATGGAAATTTCTGGACAAGTTCGTCATCGTATTCATAGACGACATCTTGATCTATTCAAAGACCAATTAAGAGCATAATGAATATTTGCAATTGGTCCTATAAAAGCTTAAAGAGCACCAACTTTTTGCCAAGTATAGTAAATGTGAATTTTGGCTTCAAGAGATCAGTTTCTTCGGACATATTGTGACCACTGGAGGAATTGCAGTTGATCCGTCTAAAGTAGAGGCTGTAACGGAATGAAAGCAGCCTACCTCAGTAACAGAAGTGCGTAGTTTTCTCGATTTAGCTGGATACTACAGACACTTCATAGAAGAATTCTCCAAGCTTTCCAAACCAATGACCCATCTGCTTAAAAAGGAAAGGAAGTATAAATAGACCGAAGCTTGTGAAAAGAATTTCCAAGATTTGAAGAAGAGGTTAACCTCTGCACCAGTGTTAATCCTACCGGACATCCATCAGGACTTTAGAGTGTATTGTGATTCTTCACGTCAAGGTCTTGGTTGTGTACTCATGTAAGGGGGAAAAGTTGTAGCTTACGCATCCAGACAACTCCGCCCTCACGAAGATAACTACTAAACTCATGATTTGGAGTTAGCAGCAGTAGTGCATGCCTTAAAAATTTAGCGGCATTACTTGATTGGAAATCATTGTGATATCTACACGGACCACAAGAGTCTCAAGTACATTTTCACTAAAGCAGATCTCAACCTTCGTCAGAGAAGATGGTTAGAGCTAATAAAGGATTACAACTTGGATGTCCATTACCATCCTGGAAAGGCTAATGTAGTTGCTGATGCATTAAGCCGTAAGTCCTACTGCAGTAACATTATGGTACAAGAGCATCAACCTGAGCTCTACAAGGAATTTGAGGCACTCAACCTTTGTTTAATAGAACAAGCCACTATGGACGCTGTGGAAGCGCATCCAACTCTAGAAAAGCATATCAAGACCGCTCAAGAAGGACATCCCGAGTCCAGAAGTTCAAGCACATCATGGCCAAAGGGAAAGCTCAAGATGATCGAAGATCAGCAAGGAATTCTATGGCATGGAAAACGTCTCTTTGTTCCCCATCAGAAGGAACTCAAGGATTTGATTCTGAAAGAAGCTCATAGCTCAGCATATACCCTGCACCCAGGCAGCACCAAGATGTATCAAGACATGAAGATTATGTATTGGTGGCCGCGAATGAAAAGAGATATCGCCGAGTTTGTAGCTTGTTGTGATGTGTGCCAGTGAATCAAAGCCGAGCACCAGAGACCAGCAGGATTACTACAACCGCTACAAATCCCTCAATGGAAATGGAAAGAAATTGGAATGGATTTCATTACAGGTCTTCCTCGAACCAAGTCCAGTTGTGACTCAATATGGGTTATAGTGGATAGATTGACTAAAGTCGCCCACTTCATCCCAGTGAAGACAACTTACAAGGGAGACAAGTTAGCAGAGTTGTATATGGCTCGTATTGTATGCCTACATGGAGTACCCAAGAGGATAGTCTCGGATCGAGGTTCTCAATTCACCTCGTACTTTTGGGCTAGTTTGCATGATGCCCTTGGGACACACCTTGCCTTTAGCATAGCGTATCATCCTCAGACTGATGGTCAGACTAAAAGAACAAATCAGATTCTAGAAGACATGCTTTGAGCTTGTGCTTTGGAATTCACCGTAGATTGGGAGAAATGTCTACCTTATGTCGAGTTTGCATACAACAACAGTTTTCAGTCAAGTCTGAAAATATCCCCGTTTGAAGCGCTCTATGGAAGAAAATGCAGAACTCCTCTGCATTGGTCAGAATCAGGTGAAGGATATATATTTGGACCAGATACTCTCAAGCACGCAGAAGAGAAAGTTCGGTTAATCAGAGATTGCCTTCAAGCAGCTCAGTCCAGACAAAAGAGTTATGTCGACAACCGTCGAAGGGAATTAACCTTTGAAGTTGGAGATAATGTGTATCTCAAATTGTCACTGCTTCGTAGAACTCGAAGATTTAAGGTGAAAGGCAAGCTCGCAACAAGATACATAGGCTGTTCCCGATCACCGCCAAGCGTGGAGAAGTCGCCTATCATCTAGAGCTATCGGAAAGTCTGTCGGACGTTCACAGTGTATTTCACGTCTCCCAGCTCAAGAAATGTCTCAGAGTACCGGAAGAGCCGACTCCAGTTGAAGCCATCGCCCTTCAGAAGGGCCTGACCTATACAGAGCATCTGATCAAGATCCTCGACGCCGTCGAGAAGCAAACAAGGTGTGAGATCATCTGTCTTTGCAAAGTCCAGTGGAGCAATCACTCAGCAAGACAAGCCACCTACGAGCGCGAAGACCAGTTAAAGCTGGATTTCCCGTCCTTGTTCTCGGGGTAGCTCGAATCTCGGGGTCGAGATTCTATTTAAGGAGTGTAGGTTTGTAACATTCTCATTTTTAAAAAAGAAGCATTTGGATTTTTAACTTCAATTTGTAAAATCAAAATTTCAAATTTGATTCAATCTTACCTGGGCTTTGGGCCTCGTCTCGGCTGGGATCTTACTGACCCGACCCACTCGCCCGGCCGATCGCCAGACCCCGACCCCTTCCTCCCCGGCACACCGCGCGCGCTGGCCGACCAGCGCCTGCCGTGCGGTCGGCACCCGACGTCCCCATCTGCAGCCGCCTCTGCCTCGGCATTCGTCGCCTGGCCGCACGCCACCCGGACCCCCTTTCGCTTCCTCCCGCCGCCCAAATTGCCTCCTTCTCCACCACCCCTCGCTCCATCGCTTTCTTCCCTCGGCTATAAAGCCGCCGTGCCCCTCCTCTTCTCCCCCCCCCTCGCCTCCTCCTTCCTTCTCCGTCGAAGCCGAGTCACCGACGCCCCGTCTCTTCTTCGTCGCCTCGGTCGCCGACACCGTCGCCTCCATCCTCTTCCCGCGCCTCGGTCGCCGCCGCCTCGCTGAGCCATCTTCGCCTACGCCACCAGCTTCCTCCTCCTCCCGGCGCCACCCGAGCTCCCTCCGCCCTCTTCCCGTGCCGCCGCCTTGCCGCCGCCGCCGTGTGCCCCTCCTCTCCCTCTCCCTCCCCCTCTCTTTCTCTGCGCACGTCGAAGAAGACGAGGCGACACACGCCTTTTATCCATGCCCATGGCTGATAGGTTGGCCCCACCACTCTGGCGCCCGGTCGATCGACAAAGTGGACCCACCGCACTTGTTCAGTGAACCCATGCATTTGGTGCATGGACTCGGTCCACGCACTGTGAGGTGGACCGAGTACTATTCACATGCCATGTGTCAGCACGAGGTTTTTCTTATTTTCTTTTAAATTAAAAATTCAATTGAAAAGTTTCAAAAATCCATATCTCCTTCGTTATAACTCTAAAAATTATGAAACTTGTTCCTAAAATTGTCTAAATTCAAGATCTTGCTAATGACACTGGTCTTGTTCAATTTGGAGTTCATTTGTTATGGGTTTTGTATTTATTTGCTCACTTTGTTGTTGTGCCTTTTTCCGGTACTTTCGTCCGATTAGGGTTGGAAGACGCAGGAGACCTCCCCTTCGATCAAGCTCAAGAATACCAAGACCCTACTGCCTTTAACCAAGGCAAGTCAATACTTTGATCATTTTGAGCCTACATTTTATGCAAATTATATTAATTTAAAATAACAAAATTGTATGCTTTAATTCTGTAATCAAATGTATGTTAAAGCTTAAGGTAGTTAAACACCCATTTTTCCTGAGCCGTCGAGCTCAGTGGTATAGAGGAGCAGTGGTAGCTCCAATCAAATGATGCATGTGTAGAGTTTCCGATGGAGGGAACCTCTACTATTATTTAATATTGCACTTCTCTCTTTAATAAAATACAATTTGTTTAAAATGTTAAGTCATATGAATTTGTAACTATGATAATTGAAAAATGTTGCTTTAGCAATAAAAGAACTCGAGCCACCCTTGTTAAGCTATGCATGTATATTATTGCATTTTGTGTGTTGGCTCACGAGCACGGAAATTGTGCTCATTCTCGCTCTCCCCCAAACCCTCCAGATAATGGGGATCAAGGGGACTACGCATACTATGAAGACCCTGAAGTCGACGGACAAGGAAACGATGAAGCGTAGTCTAGTCTATAGTCTAAATCTCGCCTCAATCTAAGTGGACTCGTTCGGTATTTGCATACAACGGATATTGTCTAACCCCTTGTGTAATATTAGTTGTATACAGGTTACCACAGTCGATTGCTTGTGGAGAGATGCGCTCTACCCTCTTTGATTCCACTGTATTTACTTTGTTTTTATGTAATGTAATCAATTTGACCTACCCGGCCCTTTTGTAAAACTTAACCCAACGTAGTCTATGTTACTATGAAGTTGTAATATATTGAATGGTTTAATTTACAACTTGTATGAATTGATTCAGCAATGTGCCTGTGTGAGTGCTATCTACTGATTCATGGAATAACACATTATTTTCACAGAGAATTTGGGATTAGAAAATCCAGATCCGACACATCTTCATAGATCACTACAGAAACTACAATTACAGTTGACAGGAAAGAGGCAGCTGCACTGGGTGATAGACCAAGGAAGGAAATTGCCTGGGGAGGGCCTCACTCCCCCGGGCCGTTGGATTGGGGGTGGTGGGTGGGTGGGGGATGGGATGGGACGGGGAGTCCCATCCCATTTTTTTCCATAGACCAATGCCCATGGCTCGACTGATACAAAGGCGTTTTGAGGGAAAATCAGCGTGACCCTAGTAGCTTGGTCACCTTGTCGGATACATTGATGAGATCTTTGAGATGGATACAACGAAAAGAGGGGGGGACAGGGATACCGAGACAGCAGCAGCATACATAAACAGCTCATTTACATGTCCAGTAGCAGCAACAGACTGGAGATATTATTGCAAAACCCAGAAATGAAAGTTGAACGATCCTGCAGGGCACCGGCCAGCTCCGATCATGTGAACATCAAGTGCCATGCATTCCCGTTAATTTTGAAGCAGAAAAATGCGGGGTAAAATAAGTGATCTGACGAAAGTGAAACTGTAAGAACACAAGTACATTACTAGTGTAAACGAATCTGTTCGCTGAACTCCTCAGTCGAAAGCACTCAGGCTAAACAGAGCATGAGATGCAGTGCAATCAGGGGCTTCCATTTGCCCACAAATATAGCAGAAGCCGCCATTAAAAACCCGCAGCCACAATGGAAGCAGCCACTATCAAGAGGATCAATGGATGCTAATCAAAGTCTAGGAACTCCATCCTCTTCCTCATTGTGCCTTTCAGATCTCTTGCTTCCCTTTCTGCTTTCTCAGCCTGGGTGAAAAAAGAGGAAACATAGTATCAGTTGCACGGTAATAAGGAGTCAGGATCCTATGTCAAAGCATACCAGCAAGTCTACACTCTACATGTTCTTAGAAAAAAATGTAGGATCGGATCTTGAATGATTGTAGTGTCTTCTTTTGTAATTTACCAAAGAGAATCTAAGATGGTTTCAACCGACAGCTCAATACACAGTACTCATACGAGAAACCTCCTCGTTGTCGTGGTCGAAACTGCTATGCCAATCGATGCTATTGTCGACAATCAGTTGACCAACACAACACGTGATTGAAGAAGATGAAGTCGACCTGGTTGAGAGAGTTACGACCACCTAGTCGAAAGAGTTCGACTATCAGATTTCTTCCACACTTCGGCTCGGGAGATTCACGCACTGCAAGGAACAAAAGCAGATCGAAGACGATGGACGAGAACAAGTCGAAGACCACTCGGAACAGGAACTAGTCGAAGACTGATCAACACGAGAGCCGGTCGTAGACAGAAAAACAGATCGAAGACGATGAACTAAAACAAGTCGAACACAATGCCTAGAAGCACACTCCACCAACAATGACTGAACTTCTTTGGAATCAACCTGATCTATTATTTCTCAATTATGTTATGTGTCTACAAAGTGCTCTCACGGCACCCCTCAAACCCTAGTAAGAGAGCATCGAAAAGCCCTCTCTACTGAAAGACGTCGCCGCCAAAAACCCCAAAAAACCTCCCACAAGCGCATCTTACTCTTAACCTCTTCGGCCTTTATATGCTAGGGCCCTAAACCATGTCCTTATCAATATGGACACATAATCCTATCTATTCCGTGAAACAAGTGAACCGAAACCCCTCAAATCACGGTAATATCTCTAAACCTTCCAGTTACGAAACGCCTTCCATAACTCTTCACGCGTCGAAGCCTCTAGGACGGCACCTCCTGTAGCTTCGACCACGCATCATGCATTCACCTTTGATCTCCATGTGCCCCAGCGTGAGCACGACCACCTCGTGATATCCACGACCACCTGAACCTTGGATTTCTCCCTCCATGTTTAGGTCTTCCTCGTCATCGACCATGACCGTCTCCATGCTCAACCTGTACATACAAAGATCAAAGAACGTTTTCCTGGCACAAGTTCTCCAACTTGACCAATATCAGTTCACACACGCATATCACACTCTCATTTAACAATAAACACGAATCAGATCATCCACGACCTTAAATTCCAACTTTTAGAACACAAATCGAGATAACTCTGTAAAATCGGCCTTACCGCTGTGTAAACTCCGGTCGTACCGCTGGCCAACCAGATACGAGTACTCAAGGTACTTGAAGAAAACAACACTTGAAGCACTCAAAGCGTACGACTACTTACTATAAGCGTACGACCACTTAGCAGGAACCTACGACCACTGATCGCAAAGCCTACGACCACTTAGCACGAAGCTCATGACTACCGATCACGAAGCCTACGACTACCAACCACGAAGCCTACGACTACCTACCACGAAGCCTATGACTACCTATCACGAAGCCTACGACTACAGTCCATCAACCATCGACCAGTCACTGTAGCTTCGACCACAGACCAGTCACTGTAGCTTCGATTGTCGACCAATCATTGTAGCTTCGACCATCGATCGTGCACTGTAGCTTCCCGAGCTTCAACCATGCAACTCCGGCTGCCCTTCGTACTCGATACACACCTAGACTTACGACCAAGTACATTACTCGGAGCTCTACCACTCAGTACTCGGATCTACAGTACTCGGAAAACTAGCACTCATTACTCGGAGCTACAGTACACTAAACTGTATTACTTGATACTCGGAGCTACAATACTCTGAGTCTAGTCAAAAAGGATCATCGAGTATCACCGATTAGACCACTCGATACAAGGCATAATCTGACCACTCACACTGAAAATCCAACACCGAAACTTTCACAACCACAATTATCAATACAACCAAAATGTCAATTATTTATCATCACAAAATCTACGACCAGTCCACATGGTCCTTTACGACCAGTCCACCTGGTCTAACAAAAAGTCTACACCCTACAGTATACATCAGCACAGGAAACAAGCATACCAAGAGTCTACCATACCTCCTTTTTATACATATTTGTGTCATAAAACTAGTTGTTAGATAGCCAGGAAGAAAACATAGTTTCACACAGCTCTGTATATAAAATGCCATTTTTGCTCCATGTGATAGACAAAGTGCATTATAGAAGAAATAAATAATTCAAAACAATGCAGATGATCTCAAAAGGATATAAGTTCACAGTTGGGCTATCTTCTCATGTTTATTGTTCAAGTACACTGTTAGTCTAGATTACACTGACAGAGCACCTCAAGACAGTGAGCAAAGAGGGAAGGACCAAATGATGAGTGATGACCATGATTGCATCCATGGTTTGCATGTTATAGTTTTTCCTCGGCCTCAGGCCATGGTTGCATTAGTCATGGGAAGGAGAGAACTAAATTGTACACCAAAGGTGCAACAACTTGCATAGAACTTTAGCTGAAAATCAGAAGAAGAAAAACTAGAGCTTAAAAAATAATATCTAGTAGAAGTGTGTACCATTCTTATATCGGCCTCTGAAACACATGTCATGTGAGTAGGGAGTTCATCCTTCTCACGATCCTGCTCAATGCAATACCAGATCTAAAGCATGAATACGGGGAAATGGATTTGACCATGGTCATTTTTTAGTGCAACAGGGATCATTACCAATTCTCCAATCAATACAACATTCTCTCCCCGGATCACATATAGACCAAGAGGAACATCACAATATAGCTCTCCTACAATTACTCTTTCACAAGCACCCTGAAGAACAACATTTGCTGCAAAGTAAAACATTAAAAGAGGAGCTTTATGGCAGAAAAATATGAGCTGAAACAATGTTAAGAAAAGTGGATGAAAGTGGCATACCAAACTGATCAAATGAGCAGAGGGTTCCAAGCAGCTTTCGTCCATCTCGTAGTAGGACAATAAGTTTCTCTGGAATCAAGAAGATATGTAAACTGTTACTAAATAGCATCACCAAACAAACAGGGTGTGCTTCTGATGTGAAGCTAGTTATACAAGGCAACCAATACATGTCTCAGAACAATTAGGTGCAATTGTTCCTGTTTGTATAGGACGAAGCAAAAATTAGTAGTCACATGATTCACATCGTTACTCATATGCTGCATGTGTCATTGTTTTCAATTATTTGGTAAACAACAATAGTTCTAGCTCAAAGATGCTGTGTTAATCATGCACTCTCCTATCCTCCCACCATAATGATGTGAAATAACAAAATTAACCACATCTGTTTCTAATCTACCTATTTACACTAATTAATGATGAAGGATATGAGTACACTATTCTCACATGGCGTAGTAGTGGTAGTACCCATCAAGGAAAAAAAACGGCCGGTTACCGGTGGGGACCGGGAATCACAAAACCGGCTGGTTTTTTCCCGGTTTAGCATATTCAAATTTTAGTTTTTGAATTTCGGCTGGTTTTTAAGAAAATTCAAATTTCACTTTGCGAACTTCATCCGGATTTTTTCCGGGCCGGCCACCGGGATTTCGATCCCTGGTACCCATCATCAAACAAACTGATTAAAATTCCAATATCCTTTGGATATAGCATGAAAAGTACACCTGAGATTTACAAAGATGCCAAAAAAAGCAATAACTAGGTATATATTCAGTTGGTCACTTCAAAAACTTCACTGGTACAGTTTAGCTCCAGTGAAGATTTGCCCAAATATACAATTAACAATCTTGCATAGCTCTGTAGCTTGCCACTGCCTCTATAAGTTCCATTGCTCTTCTCAATGTATCAATGTATCAAGCAATCATAATGATTAAGAAGAATACTTAATATTAATAAATGCACAAGTGTGAAGTGTCATCGCCTTAGAAAATACATCAGAGATTCTACTGCCAAGCACAGGTCAAATAATTAAAATCACAATAAATCTGTAAAGATGTCAAAGTCATCAACTAATCAAAAGGAGCTCAGGTGGACAAGTCCACCTATGCTACTGGTAATACCAAAGGTGAAGCCCTTAGTGACCAAATGACCATCAAATGGAGGGCTCAAATAACAAATCTTATAACTCTAATTCAACAAAACTACAACTGACTAACAATCCAAAACATATACTTTACATTCAAGTTAATGAAAGTACATATAATCTATTAAAGCACAACTAGCAAGAAAAAGAATAATCTACATTCTGCAGTAAGTCAAGTTTGCACACAGAATCACTATGAATGACGGGGTGAACTTGACATATGGGGGTTCAGTTGAACCAACCGCCCCCCCTTTAAATTGGCATCTTATGTTCGTATCCCAATCAGAAAATTACTCAAATATGCACTATTTCATGATCTAGCCTACCCAACCAACTAAAATTTAATGCAATACAATAACTTGTATACAAGCACTCCATGCCCATCAACAACCCAAACATATATTTTTATTAGCAATTTAGCATGACGTTTGCACAAGGACCTTACATAACTACCAATATATCAGTGAAAACTACAAGCTATGGGGCCTTACTGCCTACCGTAACAGAATCCACAGGTACCGTTGCATGTGCTTCATGTAACCCGTCGGCGCTCTACCTTGATAATAGCTATAAGCAGCTCTATGCAAGATTTCTAACAATAATGCAAGGCATTCGGCCGCAAACATTCCATGCAAAATCTGAAGTCTAGCCAGCGTAACCTACCCAGAGCTTCCACCTTTCAATGCACCACATCAAATTTCAACACGTTTGCATCAATTGGTGCTAGTAAACAGATAAAAACACGATCTTTGCGCAAATTACTCACATGAGTGACATCCTAGCCTGCATGACCCATCAAAAGCGTCTCCTTTGAATACAATCGCAGATATTTCGAACGAAGTAACACAGAAAGTGCACCAATTTCTTGGACAGAACAACCGATAAAAATCAAATATCAGCGCAAAATAGAGCAAAATTACCGCACTGGCCAAGCAGTGCGGTCTACACAAACCGGAACCTACGCCAATCGGATCCAAGAACCCCACTAAAAATCAAATCTTGGCGCAACGATTCCTTAATACGAACCACCAGCAGTGTCGCGGAAACTTAAAAAGACAAAAAAGAATCTCACTGTCCAAGAAGCCGGCCAGGGAGGTGGAGAGGAAGATCTCGTCAGGTCCGGCCGAAGACATCGCGCGGAACGGCAGCTGGGATTGAAGCTCTATGGTTTGGTGGGGATTCCAGGGGATTGCTTCTAGGGTTTGTGTGGGAGAAGAATTGCGTGGATCGAAGCGGGGATAAGTAGAGAAAGGTTCGGTAATTGAACTATTGTAGTGAGGTTGACGCAGGGTCGCAGGGAGGAGAAAAGGAAGAGGTTGATTGATAATAGGCGTGACGAGGTCCTGACCAGTGGGGCCAAAGATTTGTGGGGACCACCATGACTAGTGAGTTGTATGGACGGACGTCCGTGGGCATTTTCTTACCGAAACCGAATTACCAAACCAAAGTAATCGGCAATGTCGGTTTTCAGTGTTTGGTTTTTTTTTTTCTCTATTCGGTATTCATTGTTCAGTTCGGTTTCCAACTCTCATAAACTAAATAAGCTCGATTAACCAACAAGTCATTTCCGTGCTCCTGCACACACCACTCAGGTTGACTCAAGTCACGGACCTGCAAGCCAACTCCCAACCTACTCAACCGGCTCCTAACCCTAATCCTCTTCCCCAACACACACACACACACACACACACACACACACACACACACACACACACACACTCAAGTTGCAGCCGTTGCCGCTCCCGCTTGCCAGGCTGTGGTCATCCAAGCTAGCGAGGAGCGAGGAAGCGAGCGGCGGGTGGCAAGGGGGAGAGACCAGAGGTCGACGGCGAGGGGGAGAGGTGAGTGGCGGGCGACGATAAGAAGGACAAGGCGGGCAACAAGGGGGAGAGGCCAAAGGTGGGCGACAAGGGGAAGAGGTGAGTGATAGGAGAAGTGAGCTCGACAATGCATCTCGTATGGGTAACCGAAGAGTAGCGGTTATCAGGTGTTGGTTGAGTTTTAGAATCATGGACTCCAAGAATTGCTGTGCTAGATCGGATGGCCTCAGACGGGCTTAAACATTTGGTAGGGGAACCCTCACCGTGCTCTGTACTCGCCTTGGCGCAATACTAACCCTAGTCGGATGAACTATTGCCCTTTATGGAATCTAGTTTCTCGCCTGGGCATAATGCTACAGGGGAGAAACATCCTTCATCAACCTTGTATGTAGTATGGTTTTTTGGGTCTGGTGAAAGATTTCTGGAAACAATATTGCCATCGGACGAAATGTACTCTGCTCGTACTCGTAAGAGGCATCCATATCAAGTTCTGCGTAGTTTGCCAAATCGAACCAGTTCTCCTCATTCCACTCTCTTGCTATGACAGTATCAGAGTTGAAAAATGAAGAAAATTTGTTGAAAAGGAAAAACTGGAATATCCCCACAGACGACACCAACTGTCGATGATTTGATATCGATCTCGCGAATGAATGTTGGGGATTTTCATTGAATTAGATATACACAGGAAAAAAAACAAAGAGATTTAGATAGATTCGAGTCTTCTCTTGGGAGAATAATAATCATACTCCTGTGTTTCTGTATTGACTATGCTTTACAATAGGGAAAAAATCACTAAAACTAGAACTTAATGACCCCTGTCTGTTGATTGTGTCTCCGATCGATTCACTTCTTATCACCCCCTTTGTCCACCAGCTTTTACTTCTTTTTATAGCGTGTGAAGGGGTGACAGTTGTTCTATACCAAGAGACGCATCAACGTTTGATAAAATATACACATTGATTATAGTTATTGTCAAAAAGACCACACCCCACGTCATCTTGTAGTTACGCTAGAGACAGAGGTTTAATATGTGCAATTATTTTAGAGAATAACAACACATATTAACTACTGTGTGTATTAAACACAACGCATAAGTGTTCCTAGTTGATTGGCCCCACATGTCTGAAGGCTTTGTAGACTATAGGGTGATCGTAGTAAGACTTACGACTAGGAGTACTTACGACTACATAGAATAGTCGTATAACTATTCACGACCACTTAGTTAAGTTTCTCTTATTAATGATAAGATGTATACTTACAAATAACATGAAGGTATTACTATTGCAGATAAACAACATAAATAATCGATGATTATTAGATCATCGTCCAAACGTCCTGTCAAGAGGGAAATATAGAAGGCGTGCGGGGAGCTTGTAGGAAGCGAGGAAAGGCCGACGAGATGGTAGTGACCCGAAAATAGAAAGAACGAGCCATTTTATCGTCGTCGCCGTTGCTATGACCACTGCCAACGATGCTCTGGTCATTCTTCTCCACTTTCAACCTATTTTCTAACACTATTTACTACCCTTCTCTCCATCATGTGCTTCGTCAACGCCTTTCGCATTGCCGTTCAACGTCGGTGAACATCAAAGAAGGTGGTCAAATACATGATAAGAAGATATGGTGTAAAATAAAAAGATTTTCTAATAATTATACAAAATGAAATCACGATATGATTACACCGTCCAATTAAATTTACTCATAAATCTTTCTCGTGTTGGTGTCTACCAACCAAAGCGTTTTCCCAACAATGGGTGGAAAGCGGAGACCGGTCTTCTTGCCTGCCGGCCGACGCGTCAGGCTGCAGGAAGCCCAAAACGCCCCCCACCGCCGGCTGTTTTCTCCGACCGGACCCGAGCCAACCTGACCTAATCCGCCACGCCGCAGGCCCATCTCCCTCCCGGCCTGGCCCAAGTCAACCCTCCCCCCGCCGAGCCCCAACCGGATCCCCTCAAACCACGACACCCCCACACCGCCGGCACCGCCGCACCACCGACCCCCAAACCAAATCGGATTCCTTCGGTTCCCCAATAAAATCCCCAATTCCGCCGGCCGGTGCCGTGCCTCAAGATCTGCGGCGATGGACGACGACGACGCGCCAGCCGACGCCTCCCCGTCGCCGTCGCCCTCGCCGGCCTCCTCCTCCCCGCTCCCGGTCGCCTCCGCGCTCCCGGTCGCCGACCCCGTCACCGTCGCCGCCGCGCCGCCCACCGGCCTCTTCACGGTCGCGCTCCCGATCCAGAAGCCCGCAGCCTCCCCTCACCCCGGCGGCGGGAGGGAGGACGCGTGGAGCGAGGGCGCGACGTCCGCGCTCATTGACGCCTGGGGGGAGCGCTTCGTCGCGCTCGGCCGCGGCAGTCTCCGACACCCCCAGTGGCAGGAGGTCGCCGACGCCGTCTCCTCCCGCGACGGGTACTCCAAGGCCCCCAAGTCCGACGTCCAGTGCAAGAACCGCGTCGACACGCTCAAGAAGAAGTACAAGATTGAGAGGGCCAAGCCGGCCTCGTCGTGGCAGTTCTTTGATCGCCTCGATGTGCTGCTCGCGCCCACCTACAACCACAAGCACGGCGGCAACCCTCTCGGCCGCAACCCGGTGCCCACGGCGCTGCGCGTGGGCTTCCCCCAGCGCAGCCGCACGCCGCTGATGCCCGCCGCGGCGGCGGTCAAGCGGAGGGCGCCGTCTCCGGAGCCTTCCGCGTCGTCCGGGTCGTCCGACGGGTTCCCGCCGGAGCCGGTGCTCCCGGCGGCGAACGGGAAGAGGCGGAGGACGGACCAGGGGCGCGGGGACAGCGCCGGCGCCAGCGACCGCGCGCAGGGCCTGCGGGAGCTAGCTCAGTCGATACGGCGCCTCGGCGAGGCGTACGAGCGCGTGGAAACTGCGAAGCTGGAGCAGGCCGCCGAGATGGAGCAGCGGCGCCTGGACTTCGCTCGCGAGCTGGAGTCGCAGCGCGTGCAGTTCTTCCTCAACACACAGATGGAGCTCTCGCAGGCCAAGAATCACGCCTCTCCCGCCTCTGCCGCTGCCGCTGCCGTCCCGGCCGGTGTCACCGCTGTCGGTGGCACATCTAGGAGAATGGCAACTGTTTGTGATTCTGGAACCACCAGCAATCACCACGGCCGGTTCCGCGTCAGCGACGTTGGCAGGCACCGCCACGCCCCGCGCCCGCATTATCAGTACCGTGAGAATAATGTCACCGCCGCTGCAGCTGCTAGCGACGTCGAGCAGAGCGACGATGAGGAGGAGAACGACGACGAAGAAGAAAGCCAGTAATGGCTCTCTGAATAACGCACCATGGGATCGGTGATTCAAGAATCTGTATCGGTATTGCCGTAGAATTGCATTGCATTGCAGCAACTTAGCTTATATCGAATGCAAGAAGAAATTGTTAGTAGGGAGTAGTGGCAATTAGTATTAGTAGATATTTATGATAGCTCCCTCCGTGTACCACGTGTTAGTCACTTTGCTGTTCGTTTCTCCACGTTACATGAACATCATCTGATGATGTGATCTCATTTGAGGGAAGAATGGTGGAATCGTTGCTGAATGTCGGGAGTTGCATCAATGCTTCTTTGGAAAGCAGTGTTGAGCAGTTTGTACTACATGTGAAATGTTCATTATAATTAATGGAAGTGATTCATGTTTAGAATGCCGTCAAGATTGTGGTGTGTTATGCTTTGCCTTTTGTAGAACCAGTGAGATCTTAAAGGCTGAGGTTACGAGTAAGAGTATGTGAGACTTGCTCTTTTCAGTTTCAGGTGGTGTTATGTTTCTGCCTTGATACTGGCTATGTGCGGAACCTGAATGGATGAGTGGACAAGGCAGAAAGGAACACACGTGTATGTAATAGTACAATCAATCATAAAAAGGAAGGTTCTTCCCCTGCAGGGCAGGAAAAGATCCAGAAGTTACCGAGGAATCTCACTGTTTCTTTCTGCAGACTGCAGGCAAGATATTTATGGGAAGAGATTCCCTGTCACTAACGGAATTGCAGATTTGACCATGTCACTAAGTGGAGTACTGGACAAAAAAATATATATCAAGAGTTCTTTGTGTACCGCAAAAACACAATATTATAGTAAAACCGTCGCGAGAGTCTAGTCCGATCGGAAATTTATAAGCGAATCTCACACAATAATACAAAAATAGTAGATTAAATGCAATAAATATATGAGACTTTTTCTTTCTCTTCTCCAAAGGTATGCATAACGATTGAGGGTCCCCTCCAATATATAGTCTACTGGTGGATGAGGAGTCTAATATGGACCAGGCCTGCAAGGCCTAGATCCAGGTTTCCTAACACTCCCTCTTGGGGACTCATCCGATATGTTCATGCCTCGTCAAAACTCCGTAAAAACTCAGTGGAAAATTTTTTTAGAGAAAGAGTACATGATACACGTTCTATTACGTTGCACGAATTGCCTCATTAAAAACCTTAGCCGAGAAACTCCAGGAAAACTCGTTAAGGGAAAAAGAGCACAATCCACCCAATTTCATTTAATCCCGGATTTATTCTTTGGGTACTCGTCAGTAATGAGTTCGTGAAGATTCTCCCCCTGAGTTCTACACTTCTCTAAGTCTCATCATTCTAATTTTACGTATGCATATTTCAAAGCTAGATGCTGGAAGTGATTTAGTGAATAAATCTGCAAGATTTTCACATAACTTAGTATGCAAGACTTTAATTTCATCCATCTTTTGCAATTCATGAGTATAGAAGAACTTGTGATTGATATGCTTTGTGAAATGACTCTTTACGTAACCCATTTGCACCTGTGCAACACAAGCTGCATTATCTTCATAGATAATGGTGGGAGTTTACGCAGTATTCAATCCACACGACTGCTGGATATGGTGGATCATCCGCCGAAGCCAAGCACATTCTCGTGAGGTTTCGTACAGTGCTATGATTTCTGAGTGGTTCATCGAAGTCGATACAAGACTTTGCTTAGACAATTTCCATGAAAATGCAATTCCATCACATAGGAAAACATAGTCTGTTTGTGACTTGGCTGTATGCGGGTTCGACAGGTACCCTGCATCTGCATAGCCAATCATGGTAGGTCTTGGTTATTTCTGTAGAACAGACCAATATCTTTGCTTCCTTGGAGGTATTGGAAGATGTTCTTTATTTCCTGCCAATACCTTTTGGTAGATTCTGCACTACACCTTGTTAATAGGTTTACGACAAATACAATATTCGGTCTAGTACAGTTTGCTAAATATATGAGTGCTCCGATTGCACTTAAGTACTGGAATTATGATTCCAAGACTTTCTCCCCTCTTCTATAGGTTTGTACGGGTCTTTGTCTTGCTGCAAAGATCTCCTGACAATCGGTACTTTTGAAGGGTATGCCTTTTGAAAGCCGAACCTTTCTAACACTTTTTGAGTGTAGGCTGACTGATGCACTAATATCCCTTCAGAGGCATGCTCAAGCTGCAAGCCTAGGTAATATTTAGGTTTACCCAAATCTTTCATTTCGAGCTCCGACTCTAGGTAAGAGCTTGCTTCCTTTATATCTTCTATGGTTCCGATGATATTCAGATCATCTACATATACTGAGATTATACAAAATCCATTTTGAAATCGTCGTATAATTACACAGGACAATCTTCATTGTTCTTGTAGCCTTTCTTGCATAGAAAGTCGCTCAAGCGATTATACTACATCCTATCTGATTGCTTAAGTCTGTACAGTGACTTTTTGAGTTTCGTACTGTACAAATTTCTATTTGCTCTGTCTTGGTTCATGACAGCGATACCTTCAGGTACCTTCATATAAATGTCTGAATCCAAGTTTCCATAAAGGTATACAATTACCACATCCATCAATTTCATTTCTAAATTCAAGTTCACTACCATTGAGATTAAATATCTAAAGGTAACACCACCCATGACCGGGGAACATGTTTTTTTCATAATCAACTCCTGGGCGTTGAGTGAAACCTTATGCAACTAGTCTTGTTTTATATCTTACAACTTCATTATTTTCATTTCTCTTTCAAACAAATGCCCACTTATGCCCTATGGGGTGTACATGGGGAGACGTACGACTTACAGGCCCAAACACCTCTCTTTTATTCAGAGATAATAATTCAGTTTCTATTGACTTCTTCTAATCTTCCCAATTTGATCTTTTCTTACATTCAGTAAGTGATGCAGGCTCTGGATCAAGAACAATGATTGTGATAATTTTCTTTGCAAAATATATGGACATTGGCTGTTGTCCTATTCATATAATCTCTTGTGGTCATATAGTTTCTATCTATTTTTTCATGGGGCGATTCTTCTAATGCTTCTACTTGCTCACTGCTGCTTCCAATTACGGGGGCAAGTCCCTTTAGTTTTTTCGGCTCCAATGTGTGCGCACACATCCATGCTGGTATCTCCCTCTGTGGGAATGTTCAAATCTGGTATGCCTTTTCCTTAAGTTTTCATACTGGTATCAGGTCTCAATTGGCTCCCTTTCTGGTTCTAGGGAACTTCGGTGACCGACTGTGTCAAGTCCTTCTTATCCTTTTTCACCAGACGTCTCCGGCTACTTGGGATTCGAGGGGCCAGAGTTTTCGTTCTTTTATTCTGAGACCTCTGGACAGGATTAAGGATACCTTTAATTTTCTTTGGTATTTCAACCCTCTCCGGTGCATTGCGTGCAGGCACATACGACTTGGTCACGCTCTTCAAATTACTAAAGTGGTCAGCTAGTTGATTCGCTAATGCTTGCAAATCAATTATCTTTTAGGCTTTCCTATTTTCTTCACTAGTGTGCGGGTCATATGCATGGATTCCCGTGGTTTACCACATTATTTCCCGATATTTTTCATCAAAGGGTTGATTTCCTCCCCCCTAATGACAAGAAATTACCCTCACCAAATATACTATCAGTGAATCGAGCAGTATGCAAATATCCTGTCATAGGATCCAAAAACTTGATTATGGATGCAGTCTCATAACCAACATATATCCTATACTTATGGAGAGGGTCCATTGAAGTTCGCTGTGGTGGTGGTATAGGTACATAAAACTTGCACCCAAATTTGCGAAAATGAGACATTTTTTGTGCTGACTCTTGCACTAGATGCATAGGTAAATGGATGTTATATGCCGATAGTCTAAAATTGATAAGAGTTGCTGCTTGCAGGACAACGTGCCCTAACATGTAGTTGGTAAATTACAATTATACAAAGCGGTCGGTTAATAAATTTAATCCGTTTTAATTAATGCCTCTGCTAGTCCATTTTGGGTATTGATATGCAGTACAAAATGCTCAATTTTAATTCCCATTGCCATGCAATAATTATCAAATACCTTGAAGTAAATTCTTTAGCGTTGTCCATTCTAATGGACTTCACATGATGACCAGGGAAATTATTCTTAATTTTAATTATCTGTGAGATTAGTTTTGCAAAAGTATGGTTTCTGTAGACAATAAACATACATGCGACTATTTTGAGGAAGCATCGATGAGAACCATAAAAATACCTAAATGACCCTGATAGGGGCTGAATAGGACCACAAATATCTCCTGGATACGGTGCAGGAATACAGAGATTTCATCCTTCAGTTTTAGAGTAGAAGATCTAGTAATTAATTTTCAGTGGCACATGTGGGGCACACAAAATCTTCTTGATTCGGGAAATTCTTTACATCGATATTATGTCCTTGTGAATTGTTAATTATATTTCTCATCATCCTAAGACCGGGTGAGTTAATCTATCATGCCAGAGACAGAAAAATTCAGAGTTTCTAAATATGGTTTTCAGGGCAGTATAGCCTGTAGGTGCCTTAATATTTGTGTAGTATAGCCCAGTTTCAAATGAAGAAGGTCGTTCTAATGTCATCTTTCCACTTTCTTCATGCTTTGTAATGAGTAGGTATTCCTTATCATACTCCTTTTTAGTCTCTACGTGGAAATCGTTAGCACAAATATCCTTGAAATTTAGAAGAGTTCTAGTCGATTCTGGGTACAACAAGGTTTCTTCAATGACCAAAGTTGTGCCCATCGGGAGTATAATTATGGCTCTTCCTCAGCCAATTATACAAGTATCATTGCTCACGATTGTCGTAAGACTACCAGCATTCTTGCTAATCAACTTAAAGAATTTTATCTCTCTTAAGATGGTATTTGTTGTGCCTATCAGCTAAACACACTTCCTCCATTGGGCGTCACACACGTTCTAATATAAAGTATTTTATTAATATGCAGCAGGGAGCAATCAACACATAAATAAAATACTTGAAATATCAGAACATAACTTGCTATTATAAATACGAGAAGAAAATATAAGCCTTGCATGACTTATGACAAGAATTTAATATTTTGCTCTCCTAGAGCTCATAACCATTATTCAAAGAAAATAATTCAATGTTCTATCATAACCACAAATTGCAAGTGATTATAAAAAGATCTAAGTGCAATGCGTGCACTAGATCGAATTAGTCAAGTACTTAGAAACTTCTGTCTGAATCTGCTTCATGGCGATATTCTCCTCTTGGGCAACTACGGCTACGGCCGCTGTGATGTCCAAAGAAGGGGTGATGGGGGCTGCTACTGGGCTATCCACATCCATGAGTGTAACTAATGGCTGTGGGTCCTTCATGCCTGCAATAGCGAGTTGTGCCTTATGCTATCTTTTGCCCTTCTTCTTAGACTATAAAGCATCAATAACGTGCCGCGGCTCATGGCAAATCCATGACCAATGCCCCACATACCACATTTGTAGCATCCTTGGTCCTGCTGGCTATAAGGTTTGTCATCACGCTTCCTTTGTCCGCCTCTTCTTAGCTTAAGCATTTGGATTGACCTTGCAATCCACGACCTTACAATTCTTGACCCTCTCCTTTGTGAGGGACTTCCTCACCTTGTAGCTGCTATGTAACATCCCAATTTTTTGATCTTTAAAAATCTTTTAAATAGTTAGTAGTTGAAAAATTCACAATTTGGATTTTATTTAAATTTTAATAATGTTTCACATGGACTTTCAGTATCAAAATAATTTAATATGATTAATAACAACATCAATATTGGTCAAAACTATCTTATTTGGGTTCTATGTGCTTGGATATATTTTCTAGAATTTTTCCAATTTTATTTGCTATTTTCTATTTGCCATTTGCATTTTATGTATTTTCAAGAAATAAAAATCTATTAATAATATCTGAAATGATCTTGAGCGAAACCCATTTCCTATTCCTTCCCGGCCCATCTTCCCGTGCTAGCCCGCTCGTGGCGCGCACGCCGCTTTGTCCCTCTGCCATGTGGGCCCCTCCTATTAGGTGGTCGTCGTCCCCCTTTCGTCGCCTTCCTCGCGCTGCGCTTCTGTAGGATCGGATACGATAATCAGAGGGAGGTGAATGATTGTAGTACCTTCTTTTGCAACTTACCGAAGAGGATCTGCGTTGGATTCAGTTGACAACCGAATGCAACGTACTCATACGAGAAGCCTCCTCGTTGTCGTCGTCGAAACTGCTCTGCCAGTCGAGTGACCACGACAACCTGATCTTGGAGGATTCGACCACCTAGTCGAAAGTGTTCGTCTAACAGATTTCTTCCGTCCTTAAGACTTCAGAACGTGAAGCACTTCTTGGAACGAGAACAAGTCGAAAACCACTCGGAACAAGAACTCGTCGAAGACAGATCAACAAAAGAGCTGGTCGAAGACAGAACAACAAGCAGTCGATGATGAAAGAGAACAAGTCGAACGCAATGTACATAAGTACACACTAGCAGAGATGATCAATCTTTTTTGGAATAGATCTGATATGTTATTACTCAAACATGTTCTATGGCTACAAAGTGCTCTTCTGGCACCCTTGAAACCCTAGCACGAAAACACCAAAAACCTCTCTCCCGAAAGCCACCGCCAGAAGTCTCCCAAAAGCCCCTAGTGTTACTCGTAATATCTTTGACCTTTATATGCTAGGGTCCTAAACCGTGTCCTTATCAACATGTACACATAATCCCATCTCTTCTGAAAATCAAGGGACCTGAAACCCCTCAAATCTCGGGTTTTTCAATATATCTAAACCTTCCAGTTATGAATGTCTTCCATAACTCTTCACACGTCAAAGTCTCCAGGATGGCACCTCCTGTAGCTTTAACCACGCATCATGCATTCACCTTTGATCTTCATATGCCCCAGTGTGAGCACGACCACCCCGTGACATCCACAACCACTTGAACCTTGGATTTCCCCTGTTAGTTCGGTCTTCCTCATCATCGACCGTGATCGTCTCCACGCTCAACCTGCACATGCAGAGATCAACTAACGTTTTCCTGGCACAAGTTCTCCAACTTGACCAATATCAGTTCACACTCTCATTTATCAATAAACACGAATCAGATCATCCACGACCTTAAATTCCAGCTTTCAGAAAAACAACTCGTCGTCGCTTTGTAAAACCGGTGTTACCGCTGTGTAAACTCCGGTCATACCGTTGTCCAGCCAGACTTGAGTACTCAAGGTTCGAAGAAAACAAGTATTGAAGTACTCAAAGCCCATGACTACTTACTATAAGCGTATGACCACCGATCAGGAACCTACGACCACTGCTCGTAAAGCCGATGACCACTTAAGAGAAGCCTATGACCACCGAGCTCGAAGCCCACGTCTACCGATCAGGAACCTGAAAGGATCGCGGGAAGCCTACGATAGCATAAAACAAAAATTTTACCGCGCAAACAAGAAACCTCCGCTAGTAATAGATCACGAGATTACCACTAGACGCACCGACTCGTAGCGGAAGTAGAGTCGATGTAGCGAGATGATGCGGTCGTAGTCGTACTCGCCGCGCGTCTTCTCCTCCGAGTGGTCGTACTCACCGCGCGTCTTCTCCTACGAGTAGTCGTACTCGCCGCGCGTCTGCTCCTCTGAGTAGATGTACTGAGTTGCGGATCATCCTAGTGCTGATGTTTCGCAACAACACCTCTAAGGTATCCATATGTACGGGGTAGGGACACAACGAGCTGGAGTGCTAGCACTAGCAACGTGGTTGAGGAAGGCGTGGCTATTAGGGTTTCGAAAAGTTATTCTAAAGATCGTCATCATACCCTTTGCCACCACCCTCTATTTATAGGCATCCATGATGGGTCTCGAACTTGAGGCCTATTATGAACTCAAGGCCTACAAGAATTTGGATCACCATCCAAATTAAATCCCAGCCCTTTAATTGTGCGACCCTATAGGTTCATGTGTAATCGGTTGTGAGTTGTGACTCAGAAACTCTTTTTCGACCACTAGTCGTCAGCGGTACTTAGCAGCACATTACGATTCCCAAACACATATAGAATATATCGGACGAACCTTAATGCAATATGATCTACAACCAGGTCAATATCATTAACGACCAGCTCGTATATCTATACAACCAGTTCATATTTGGTCTCGACCAATTCGTAACTCCTTACGACCAAGTTTCGACCACTTAGTGACCTTGTTCGACCAGCCTACGCCCAGCTTGTATCTCCATACGACTAGTCCGTATCTGATCGAACTAAAAGACTTTTTCGTGTATACTCCCTTTGCCTCACGATGTCTGGTTGAACTCTAGGTGAGACTATGTATCATCCATGGACTATTTAATACTTTCTCGATCAAGTATCGAATAACTTCATGTGGTCGACACTTCGACCACTAGTGGCATAGCCATGCACTTTCTTTATCTGACCACAACGAGGGGCCCAGAGATATCTCTCCTGTTATGTTAGGAGGGGCAAATCCCATATCCGACTAGTCACATCTCTCCGCATATTTCATAGCATACCCGAAAGCTACTTTTATAACTACCCAATTACGAGTAGCGTTTGGCAACCTCTAAGAGTGCTACTACATATGTAGGAAACCATATTGATCTCCGGTCTAAGGATTATACATCATCATTACTTGAGACCAACTAATGATATATAGAATCATAACAATGTCAACAGTGTCTCAAGGTGGGTCTTTTCCAACACCATCTTCTCTAACATGTGTCCATATTATTTGTTTGATATCTCCATATCAGTAACTTGTGAAACATAGTCATCAACCAATACATATGCTAGTATATTCATATGTGTTCTCATATGTTTCCGATCATGGAACGTTTAAGAATAATCATCACAGAAATATAGAGTTTCACAATCAAGTCACATACTTGATAATAAATATTATTGATATTATTCTATGAACAAGATAACATATTATTCAATGTTATGAACATGTTGAAATATAATCATCTTTATGATTGCCTCTACGACATATTTCCAATAGAACCTACGATCACTGATCGCAAAGCCTACGACCACTTACCAGAAGCCTACGACTACTGATCTTGAAGCCCACGACTACCGACCAGACATTGTAGCTTCAACCATCGACCAATCACAGTAGCTTTGACCATCGACTAGTCATTGTAGCTTCGAACATCGACCAATCACTGTAGCTTCGACCATCGACAATGCACTGTAGCTCGATCATTGACCAGTCACTGTAGCTTCAACCATCGACCATGCACTGTAGCTTCGACCATCGATCGTGTATTGTAGCTTCCTGGCTTTGTGATAGCATGTGTTGCACTTAACCAACAGGGTGGGAAAGGATTTGGACTCAAGTGAGTGGTGGATACTAAGTGATATGGTGGAGCTTTGTGAATGAGAATAATAATCTTTGTGACATAGTTAGAAATTAGAAATCTTGCCTTGGTCAATTAAGGACTTAACTTTGTGCGCCATTGAACTGGGTCTTCCATACAACCACATGCCTGATGGGACAAGCCTAACTAAGTAAGTTATGGAGTCTTGGTATTGACAACTCAGGTAGTAGGTGAGACCAAGCTATTAGACAAGACCCCTCTTAATAGTACAACAACCTCTATTAGCAATCCGGTCTTTCAACCAAACACCGAGACCGATAAAAGACCAGGAACACATCCTTAGCCTATGCTAGTCATACCTTTACCTTGAGCATCTATCTTGGAGTAATCACTTGATGATGAACATTTCCACTCCAAGTCCGGGCATGGGTGGAACTAGAACGAATTTGACCGGGGTTCACTACTTCACTATGCATATGACAATATATGAATTTTTCAAGCAATATTGTACTAAGTCACCACCTGAGATGACTCTAGGGTGCACAGTTTTTAGACTAAGGCGTGCACATATGATATATATAAGTTGATCCCCGCTAAATTATTGTTTGAACCCGGTGTCCTGTGACACCAGGTAAGCCAATTTGGTTCTGCCCCTGAGTCCGGGTTCTTGACTTAATAATCATTAATACATGATGATTCTATTTACTCCAAGTTTTTGACTTAAATATCATCAACACATGATGATCTTCTTCACTCGGGATTTTGTCTTGAATATCATCAACACATGATAATTTCTTTTACTTCCAAGTTCTTGACTTGAATATCATCAACACATGATGATCTTCTTCACTCGAATCTTGTTTTGAATATCATCAACATATGATGATTTTTTTACTCCAAGTTCTTGACTTGAATATCATCAATACATGATGATCTTCTTTACTTCGGGATCTTGTCAATATCATCAACACATAATGATTTTCTTTACTTTGAGATCTTGTTTTGATGCTCATCAACACATGATGACATCCTTCACCCCGAATCTTGACTTGATGACAATCAACTCACGATGCTACCCAAAGTCTTCATCATCATATGACTCAACCTGTTTCAGCAACTCATCAAAAATGTTAGTCCACATAACGATTATCATTAATTACCAAAATACATGATTAACTCATAATAGCGGGTCTAGATTCTCCAGTCTCCCTTTTTGGCGATTGATGACAATCCAATTGCAAATAATTGAAATTGAATTAACATGATTATATATCAACTACAAAAGCTTTATATATATTGAAGGATAAATTTCAAAATAGAGATCTTTAATATAAGTAGATGGAAGAATGAGACCAATACTAGTGAAATCATAAAATATAGATTGAACTTCCCCTAAATGTGTACATACAAATATATGAAATGGAACAGTATGCACATATCTAAGTTTGACTCTTGGTGGAGTTCAACCTATGTTTTGGTCCAAGTAATGCAACAAGATATAAGAATATGACATCGAATGCATACCTCCGAAGATTTTTATCTTTCTATCCAAATAAGACTAAACAATATGTATATCAATAAAAGTGTTAGTCTCATATATAGATTTATCATTAATCACCATAATGCTCTATTAACTTATAATGGTAGGTCTAGATTTTTCAGCAGCAGGGGCGATGCGGGCGAAGGGGAGGAGCGAAGCGGTGGGTGCGTCGCGGGCGAGGAGGCGGCCGGCTGGGGCAGCGCGGGCTAAGGGGAGAGGCGTCGCGCGAGGGCGAGGCCAATGCGGGAGGCTGAGGCAGCTATGGCTCTAGCCTGATGGAGGAGTCGTGCGATCCGGAGATCCAACGGCTCGCAGGCCCTCGAGGTGCAGCTACGCGCTGCAAACCGAGACGACACCTCAACGTGAATTCGAAAGATGCATGGGAATTTTCGCAAAGTCACCAACTTGACGCTCCCGAATGGTGGCAGCGATATCTTTCGCTATGAAAAAGAGAATATGAGTAGCACAGTAGTCGATCTTTCAGAGCCTTGAAATATCTGGTTGTTTCGCTCGTCCCATAGTTACCACAATATGGCCATAATCGACGAGCTGATTCCTTTCTTGGTAATCCCCTGACATCTATCATGTACATCATCTGTCCACGAGGGTACGAGCAGCATGTCAATTTGGAACCAATCGGCTACCCCTTTCCAGATGCGATTGCTGTAGTCACAGTGGATCAGTAGGTGACTAGCTGTCTGAATGTTGCCGATACATAGGGGGCAGAAATAGTAGTTTGGTCGTGACCGAGGAAGGAGTTTATCAGCGGTAACGATTTTTTTTTCTTGGAGAGCTAGCCACGCCAAAAATTTGGGTCTGGAAGATGCTCATGGCTAGTTGCAAACAGAGCTTGCAGAGCAGGTAATTCATATTCGATCGATCAAGGGTTGTATAACGAATACAAAAAAGATAAATAGGTATCTAATACTACTTATGTTCGACGAAAAAAATGTAAAATAAGATACGAGATGAGCGATATTCGTCTATATGTATCCGTATATCAGGTGATACGAGGAAAGTATGTTGGGACTTTACTTAGAAACAAGATAACAAATATGTAGGTTGTTGCATTTGAGCAAGCAGGAGATACTGAGTGATTTTACTTCGATATCTCAGCGATTAGTCTCTATCTGTTTGCTCTGATTGCATCTCTACTGTCTAATATCCCGTGTAGGGGTGCAAAAGAAGCGGATAATTTCTGAACGTCCAAAGGCTCGTGGAGCGAATACATGATAGAGAAATAGGTATCCGACACTATCCGTGTCCGACTCCGAGAAAAACAAAATAGAATAGGGTACATGACGAGAGATATCCATCTGTATCCGCTTGTAGATCCTCTGCGTTGAACCTTCAATGTAGATGATCCATTTCATGAAATGTGCTAGTACTCCACCAAAAGGCTCATCGTATTCCATGCAGATGATCTACAGTGCATAGCATTTGGAAGCGATCTCTACCGTTCGATCAAAAACAAAAAACCAAGATCAATAACTATAGTGTTTTGTTGCTATAGTAGAAATAATGTTAGCACTGTACACCTTTGTTGTAATACAGAGGATTCATATCCCATGGTAACTCCCATTACTACTACGGTTCCGAGCAAAATGCATAAGATTTCAACACGTATAGTTAGGCAAAAAAAAAAAAATGAAATTACAAAAAAAAAAGACACACTTCGAGATCATGGAGACGCGGGGAATCCACCATATGAGAGGCACATGCAGATGCCCCCAAAAAGATATATGAGATAAATTACACACGCACAACAAAGACACACTTCTTGTTGCTTTTCGTGTAAGAGATGAACAGATACTCAACCAACATTTTGCGCTGCATAGAAAGATATATGAGAGGCACATACAGATGGCCCTGAAAAATTTCTTTTGCGCTAGCAAAGAAGAAAATGGAACCCACTGTGGACTGGTAACTTCAATAAGACAACATGGAGGTGAGTTCTTGCGGTGCTTCATATCCTGATCAAGGTGCAAAAAAAGTTGTGCTGGTCATTCTGAGTAATAGCACTACACCCTCGTTTGAAACACGAGAACTTTTTCACATTCCTATAAAAATTGAACTGTTTTTTGTGAAATTCTTGCATTCTGACTCAACTTTTTTGCATGTTCCGCAAACGAGAACAGAAAAGATACCGTAGGTGGTCTTTATCATTATCAATTCATCACTCTAGTTAATAGATATCCACTCTCTACATACATACCTATGCGAGAACCAAGGAGAAAATTTGCGTGCACAATCACGTCGATCTGTCACTGAAGCGTTGAAGGATCAAGAGGTTATCCAGGAATTAAGAAGGGAATCAAAACCTGGCCAATGACCAATTCAAAACTCACGCATCACGCATACAGATACATAACTACGGGAATAGATTTGATGCAACTTCGGATGTCGCACATGAGTCTGATGATTACTAGAATTCAAGTTCATGTTACCCAAGATACAAGTGAAGCAATGTTTCAAGGAAAAAGAGAGTGAAAAACACATCCAACGAAATAACTGGGCAAACATTACACTACACAGGCCTAAAAGGTAAATCACGAACTATCTGGAGTTAATAAGGGAGACTTGGCTTCTCACACTAATATCGGTGAAGGATCCGTGCATCAAATCGAACACAGATTGGCAACAGACCTGCTTGTCCGTTTGCCAAGATATGATGAACAGGATCATTAGAAACAACTGGACCAACTGCATTCTTCTCATCAGTGGGAGGTCCACCATCCACAACAGTATACAAGCGCAATTGCTGCTACGACACAATAATGACGGCCTGCTCTCTGCAGGCTCTAAATCATCTTCCAAAGCTTGTTGCAGACCTCAACTGGTGACGTTGTCTTCTCAAACTCGAACTTCTCTATTTTCTTCATGTTCTTGTCAACAATATCTGATTAAAACTAAGGATTCCCACAAATTTTTGTTGGCTGTAAGACAAAGCAAGCATTGAAATGCAAAGAGAAACAGCTAACCGTTAATTTCTTTGATGTAACACGGGTTCAAACTGATTCCTTTGAATAGAAAAAAAAAACAGTGACAAATTGAAAGGATACAGCCAGAAATTTTGTCCTGGTCTTCAAAATCTGGCATGATATTTGTTACTGACACGCACATGGAAAGTGTATTTCTGCACAAAAAATGCAGTCAGTCAATTCAGATGAGAAACAAGATAACCAATACATGCAACACTGCAAAATGCCATTTCATAATGAATTAGGAGGCCCCGTTCATTTAATTTTCGAGGTAGTTTATTTTGGCCAAATTGATAATGGAGAATCTCCAAAAGTTGAGGAATACCAATGCAATGACAATATACTAGGCAGAGGAAAGTTAAGGCAGCAGTAGCATTATCCTAAATTCAAAATTGAGCAACGAACCACAATTATCGATTTCTACTTGAGTCTTACATATTTACCCGAGGGCTAGATAGTATATAATCATGATTATCGAATCAACTACCACCTAGAACTTGCTATTGCACTGGACACTGGACAGCATACTGCTAGTTATGGTAATAGCCAGTTCACCAAGAAGAGACTTTCTAATCCATTTCATCATCCAAATAGTTTTCCCACTGATGGTTTTAGTGCAGTTAAGAAACCAAAATGCCCTGAGGTTTACTCAGTAACAGAGAGAACAATTCTCGACTTACTGTGCCTTCATCATGTCTTTCTCCTTCTTCTTGACAGCATCCTTCCTTTCTTCTATAGAAGCTCTTTGACGGTCTAGTTTATCAAGCTCATCACGTACCGCTGTGTTGACAGCACAGGTTGTATTAGCAATCCTACTTAATGCAACTTTTCAGATGATACATATGCCGAAGTAAGAACTTATCTTAAGTCTTGGCGAAGCTGTTGCTCATCTTGGAGTTTCTCTTCCATCTCATTTTGCAGCACGTTCAGTTCATCATCAGCAACTGTTTCAGCTTTTGCTTTGTCTATCTTCTCCTTGCAGGAGTACATCTTTTCCTGGTACTCTGTTATGCAAAAGAAATATGACATTGTTCTCCGTTGTTCCAAAGTGCGAATCCCTCAAGTTTATTGTCAAACAATTTATCGCTAGGTTTGTCCCCCACCGGTTCTGTAATCTGAGTGTTGCCATTTTGTTTGCATAACGGAAAGGAAAAAAAAGGCTGTTCCCAAGTTTATAACATAAACAAGTGCCTGAATGATTGTAAAGCGTTTCTTGAATCATTGAAGTAGATGAGATGGTTTACTCAGATGGTTTGGTAATGAAATAGGCGATATGCCCTTTTTATGCAAGATTGAACCTCAAGCACCCAAATTAACAGTGGGATCGGCTAAATTTTTCTAAATCTCCCGCACCGAGCTTGAGCACTCAATCGTTTTCACCACACGAGAAGCGCCGAGCACGACATGAAGCGAAATCTCAGCAGGGCCGGAGAGACCAGACCTTTCAACTGGAGCTCGAGGTCGCCGGACTCGGAGCGGCAGGCAGACCGCAGCATCCGGGCGCCGGCGCAGGCCTGCGCGAGGGCGTCGCCGTCCTTGCTGCCGCGGAGCACGCCCACGAGGTCGTCGCCGAGGGAGAGGAGGTTGGCCACGTCCACCCGTCTGCCCGCCTCCGCCGCCATCGGGGAGGCGCCGTCCAGAACCCTAACACCCCCCTTCGCTCCCGCACACCCGCTGACCCGCGGACCGGTGAAGAGGGGGTGGTGTGGGTTCCTAGGTCGGGAACTGGGAAGGGGCGGGGGTTGGTTGGTTACCCGGTCGCTCGCTTCGCCGTCAGTTCGAAAGCGTTTGGTTTAGGCGCCGCCGCCGCCGCTTCTTGCACGACGAGCAGAGCTGTGGTTTGGGTCTGAGAGCGCAAGAGATTTGATTTTTATTTTCAACTGGCTCGACCCCACCAAACACCAATCGGAGTTCTTCACTCGAGTGAGTCCGGTGTACTGTACGTCTTCCCTGTAGTCCTGTCGCGCGTTTCAGTTCCATAGATTCCATTGCACTGTTTTAGATTCGATTCAATTCAATCCGTAAGTTCCATATGTAAACACGAGTCACAAGTGATCTTCCTCATAAAACACGCACAGCATTTCAGACTTTCAGGGTTGCATAGTGAAAGCTTGGCATTTTAAACCAAGAGAAGATTAAAAACTTAGGGCTTGCTTGAAATGCAAGAGTTTGATAAGAAACGGTCAGAAATATAGGAAAACTCCCACATTCCAACCGGGGCCCTGTAATGTCTCAAACTCGCACATAATTGGATGTCTGTGACTGGCAAATTCTATTGACCCGGCCATAGAAATATGGAACGGACAAACTCCTAACAATTTGCAAAGATCAGAACAGCACTGGTACATGTGTAGTACGTGCATACGCGGGGTTTATTCATGTAAGAGAAAAGAAAGGTACTGACTGCTGAAACTCTCAAACTCACCAAGCGTCGCTATACTACTACTATAGACAAGTCTGACGAACAGATCCATGCGCGAAAACAAACCTTCACAGGTCGCCCCTTTAATTTGATTCTTCAGTCTTTCAGATTTGATGCTGGCGCTGAGTCTCAGGCGATCGTAGTACCGCAGCCAATTTGTCAGCTACCTGTCGCATTGTTGGGACTTGGGCGGGCTCTTGGGTCTTCCTGTAGGCACTGAAGTGCTACACTGAACGCTCTTGATACCTCTTCCGCGCTTTGGTCAGTGGGATTTGGGATGCGTAGGTCCAGAACATCTTGGAGGAAAGCATCCACTTCAGTGGAGGATGGCAAATGAGTGAGCAAATCTCCTGGATGCTTCCCCATCAGCAACTCCAGTGTTACTACTCCAAAGCTATATACATCGCATTTCACGGTCACGTTCATGGTATATGCAAGCTCTAGAAGACAAGAATAGGAGGCAGGTTATCAACTTAGAAGGCAAAATATGACGAGTTAGTCTCCAGCTCTCTACTAGTATTACAATAAGTAGCATAACACTTACCGGGCGCGATGTACCCATAAGTTCCCGCAAGCATGGTCCAATTGGAGGAATCTGGCTTGAGAAGTCTTGCTATACCAAAGTCAGATATCTTTGCTTTAAGATCTGCATCTAGCAAGATGTTGCTTGCTTTGATGTCTCGATGCACCATTGGCGGGGAGCAGTCATGGTGCATGTATGAGAGAGCATTAGAAATGTCCTTCATGATATCCAGCCTCTTCTTCCAGCTCAGTTCCACTGCACCTTCACCCATGAGAATGGTCGCTAAGCTTCCTTTGTCTATGAACTCATATACTAGAAACATGTGCATTACATTTGGACAAAACCCGTAAAGCTTCACAATGTTGCGGTGACGTATGCTCGACAATGTGTGGATCTCATTCCATAATGCTTTACAGATCAGTGAGTTCAGCTCCGCTGAGTGCAGCTTCTTCACTGCCACCACTTTTGAATTAGACAGTGTCGCTTTATACACGGTACCATCGCCTCCAGTACCAATGCAATACTTGGCATCAAAATTCTCCGTTGCAGTATAATGTCATCATATGCTTGTCCTGCAATGTCCTCAGACAGCAACATTCCGGGTCCTTCATTGTCAATTGGTTCTTGCTGTATCCTCAAGGACCTCGTGGTCTTTCTTCTGCACAGGATCAAAATAGCTGAAAGAAAGAAGCACAGAACACCAAAGCATGACAAAGAAACAGCAATCAGCACAATTGTCAAGTGTCGGGCAGCACCATTGCCCTGCACTGTAGCAAACACACAAGGCGGTAGACCTTGCAACACCCCGCACAGTCCTCTGTTATGTTCAAACCATGCTAAAGGAGCATTCCTGAAGAGCTTGTTGTCAGGGAGAGGACCCTCTAACTGGTTGGAGGATAAGTCAATGGCTGTCAGGCTCACCATATCGGAGAAACTGTTTGGAATACGTCCAGACAAGCCATTATGTGATAGATTAAGATTCTGCAGCATTACCAGCTTGCCAATTTCAGGAGTTATCTCACTAGTAAGATTGTCCCCGCTCAGATCAAGCAAGTAGAGCAAATTTACTAGCTTCCCAATTTCTGATGGAATGCTTCCACTCAAAATATTGCCGTGCAGGTCTAGTAACTCGAGGTACATACACTTGCACAGATCTGCGGGTATTTGTCCTTTAAGATAGTTTCTTGACAAATCTAGCAAGTTCAGCTTCTGTAACCGCCCAAGTTCTGATGGCACCTTTCCTACAAATTTATTGTTGCCCAAGTTCAATTGATACAGCTTAGTCAATCTCCCCAATTCTTGAGGTAGCACTCCTTCTAGATTGTTCGATGAGAGATCCAGTTGTTCTAACTGGGCCAGCTTCCAGATCTCATCAGGTATTGGACCATTTAGGTTGTTGCTTGAGATATGCACATAAGACAAGTTGGAATTCTGTGACCAGTCAGCTGTAAGCTCACCATAGAAACTGTTGGAGCTTAGGTCCATGTACCAAAGGTGCGGATAGATTCCAAAATCCTTGGAAACGTGGCCGTATAGTTGGTTACCTTGAATACGGACTGTGCCTAGGCTTGTGCAATTTCTGAAGCTTGTTGGTATTGGGCCCCCAAAGTTGTTGCTGCTCAAGACAAGGTAGGAGAGCTTATTTCCTATGCACAAGTCTGGAGGTAAGATGCCCGAAAAGTGGTTGTTCGCCAATTGGAACAAAGCTAATCGTGTGAAGTTGTTTAGACCTTGTGGTAACGGGCCAGTCAAATGATTGTTGAACAACCGCAGTTTGGTCAGTTTGTCTAAGTTGCCAAAAGATTCAGGGACATATCCAGAGAGATTGTTGTTGTAGAGGTTCAAAGAATTGAGACTTGTCAAGTTCCCTACGCTTGGGGTAATTGAACCAGAGAGTCCATTGTCGAAAAGGTCTAATCCAGTGAGCTGATACAATCTCCCCAAAGTAGAAGGAATATGACCCTCCAGTAGATTGCTACTAAGAACCAAAACAACCAAGTTTACCACATGACCTATTACATAGGGGATGGTGCCCGAGAGTTTATTGCCCCATAGGTACAACTGTTTGAGTTGGGTTAAATTCCCTAAAGTGCTGGGTATGGTGCCAGTGAAGTAATTATCACCTAGAGCCAAGGCACCTAGTTGTGTTAAGTTACTGAGGGAGCTGGGGATGACCCCGGTTAAGTGATTATCTCCTAGCGATAAAAGCCATAAATCCTTCAGATTGCCAATTTCATCCGGGATAGAGCCGTATAGTTGATTGCTCCACAGAGCAAGTCTTTCAAGCTTGCTTAGATTTCCTATAACGGGAGGGATTTGACCAGTTAGCTGGTTGACTCCTATGGACAGAATTTGCAAATGTGAAAGCCAACTTAGCTGCTCAGGAATAGTTCCTGACAGATTATTTTGGCTCAAGTTCAGGAAGTGAAGCATGCTAATATTGCCTAAGGATGGAGGTATTCTACCACTTAAGGAATTCCCGCTCAAATTTAAGCAGTGAAGAGTTTTATGGGAATCAAGACTTGGTGGGACTCCACCTGTGAGTTGATTTCCTGTGAGATCAAATGTCCTGAGCATCGAAAGGTCGACAATGTTGCGAGGGATGACTCCATATAGATGGTTAAAGCTAAGATTAAGGTAGAAAATTGATCTCAAAGCAGTAAAGTTAAATTCATCTAATGTCCTAACAAGGCCCATATCAAAAAGATAGATTTCAGTAATCATCTTCAAACCTCCGGTAGTAGTGTTGCATGTTACTCCAGACCATTTGCATGGATCAGAAGAGCTCAGGTTCCATGATGGAAGTGACCCTTGGCTTCGGAGACTGCCCCTCCATTGGAGAAGAGCTATCCCCTGGGACTCAAGTGAAGGTGTTGAGCCAGTTACGAGGAGAAAGGAGAGTAGGTGGAGGTGGAGGGTGGCCAGAAGGAACTTCTGCAGGATCAGGGAATCCATAATTGCTGCAACAGTGCTGAGGTTGTCCATGTGTTTGCATTTAGAAGCAGAAGATGGCATTTTAAAGCCACCGAATTTTGCAATCTCCCTAGATGATTACTCTTCATTATGTGTCTGGCACTATGTCTATGTTGACAACAATGCAGAAAATCTTTTACCAAAATAAAAGGCGCAGGTGTTACCTGGAGTAACTCAACGCTATATATCAGTGAAATTGTTTCATTCTCAACAGAAAAGTCTAAAGACTAATTCAAGCAACGGATAATATAGAAAAATATTCCTCCCACAATGATGTATCAGTAACCACAATTTAACCTGTTCAACACTACGTAATAACAAGACAGTAAAATATTTTTTAAACTCCCTTTGACTTCAAGATAGGTAGGTTAAAACTAATCTTAAAAATCAATTACTCATATGCACACACAATTATACAGGCATATTGTGAAGGTAATACTGGAATAGAATTCCCCATCCTTCTCTGAACTCATAACATGAGGATTTGTAGTTACAAGCAGATGAAAAATGCTGACAGCAAATAAAAAACTAAAAATTCGCTGCTAGCTAGTCTGAGCTTCAGTTAATCAATGCTGGCCCTGAGCAGATAAAACAGCTGAAACTTTATTCTTTACCATGAAAAAAAGAGAGAGAGATTGAGCTTCACCTCAGTGCCCCACTATGATCTAGTCTAAGTGATAACAACACTACATCATGACAAAGACTTCACTCCTATTTAGTTGCATACATTCACTACGCTACTCTTTGAAAGCAACGTTTTCAGTTCTCGACTGGCCTTGCTTAGAGTCAGATAATATACCTCTTTCTATTGGTTATATACAGAAGTCGAAAGTGTAGCATGTGGAAAAACAAATATTTTCTTACGAAACATCATTAACATCTTCATGAAAAGCAATAACAAAGCTATTGTTTGCAGGCGAACCATTAGTTTACTTTGCATAATGTGTGGTTCTTTCTATTGTGCACCAATTTGATCCAGAGCAAAACACTTGACAGGCAAGTACAGCGAACCGTAATGTTCCCATTTGATGGCTAAAGCTGGGCTCAAACCAAGCACAATACAGCTCCAGTAGAGTTATTTCTTTTAGGAAGGGACCCCGGTAGAGTTATTTCTAGAATTCTAGTGCTTTGGGGCGTGTAAAACCTGGTTGCTATTGTGTCTCTGACTCTGTAATGCGACCCTAAAGTTTGTTGGTCAGGTGTGGTGGGTGGTAGCCGATTGCTGAATTCGGCTTATAACTCTTGCATTCTGTGTTCTATTTTTACCTTCTTAATGCAGAAGATGCGCGGACCTCCGGCGTGTTCTCAAAAGGAAGAGACCACAGTAGGATTCGAAATGAGACCTAGACTACTCTGTTGCGGGGCTGATTTGTAAAGGTCAAATCGGGCACTTGTCATTCATCTACAGTTTTGGCTATTGTTCGGCTTGTTTGATCATTTCAAAGAAGCATTTTGACAAAATTATTCTACTTCAGTCAAGTCAAATACTCCAACAGATTATGTTACTGTCACACATACACTCATCAATCCTTAGTTGCTGACTTGATCCAATGACCAACACTAACGAAATTCATAATTCATAAGCACGCGTAAATCCGCAACGGGATCCACTCTTTTGGTTCTAATCCGTAGAAAACACCAGCGCATTCAAGGATTAGACCGATCGATGCACATAAACACGGAAATTTCCAGGAAAAAATAGAAGAAAGAAAAAAAAAACTCGATTTGGGGTTGAACAAACGGACAAGTTGAGGTGAATCAACCTAATGAGTGTTTACCTCCACGGGATCGATCGACTCGAGGACCGGAGCATTGCTCCCCCACCCCGGCAGCGTGAAGCAGCAGCCCGTCGCTGTCGCGGCCATTGGCGCGCAGGTGGTGGCGGAGGCGACGGCGCGACGCGAGGAGCGGGCAGTACAGAAGGATGCTGCGCTTGTGGAGTTCGTCGGCAGATTGCTCTGGGCTGCCCTAGTGGCCCGTGTGCGGGAAACGGCCAAGAAAACCCAAAACGTTTTCCAAGCATCGACAAAACCACGAACTTCTCGTCCAGCTCTTTCACCATTTTGCACTATATTTTTCTCTTACGTTCTAATTGCTCTTGGCTAGCGCATGTTGCTTTCTTTCTCTAGACATTAAGCTAGGCTAAATATCACTGTTATGTGTCGATGTTTACTAAATTATGTACTATAATTTACGAGGGAAAATCTCCGTCTACATATTACGGAGAAAATCTACTTTACCATCTTTAACTATAGTTCTGGACGGTTTTTCAACCCGCGAATATAAAATCATCTAAAACACAACTTAAGTATGAAAACCGTGAAACTTGACCTCCTCCATCTATTTTAAAGTGGTTCTGGCTGATATGGATACCACGTGTCTGTTATATCATGCAACACATCATTTAGCAAACCAGTTGATTAAAAAAGAATAGGAGCTATATTTTTTTAGAACGACAGAAAGGAGAAACCTTCCTATTTCTATTATTATCAACCGACTGATTTGCTACAAGAGAAAACAATAAAAAAAGAGAGTTTCCCTCACCTACCACCTCCTAACTTATTGCACCCAAGATGGACAAAGCATCTCAGTGCAGGTTAGGTAGAGAGGAAGAGCTAGCCTCAAACATTTATCAACATTCAGACTTATTACATATTGCTTGATGACAGAACCAAAGCTAACTTTTTAGTTGATAACACACCCACATCCATACACCGTCTTCACCCAGTGATCCTTGCTGTCATTGGTCTGGACCCGCGTCGCGCGCGCCCTAGCAGTCTGGTTCCCAGCTGAAGTATTCTTGTTTCCTCCCTTATCTGCAAAATTGACCACTGGTTTAACCAAATAGCAGGCCGAGAAAATTATCTCTGTTGGATCAGATGGGAGGAACATTTCTGAAGCATGCTGCATTGCGTGCTTTCCAGATTGTCCACACCATTGCTGACATCCCAATTGTAACAAGTTTCCTATCCCCCCTCTGAATTGTTACAGCCAAGGCCCAAACATATGTTCAACACTTTTTTTTCGAGTGACAGTATGGAAGCCCCTACTCTATAATGTATATACGTAAATAATAAAAAAGTTTAATGTACAAGGTAAAAAGGGAAAAAGTTACAACCCTCTAGGGGCAAAGATCATTAGGGTATTGTTTCTAGCCAATCAAAGATTATTTATCTATGTTCTTCCTTTATTGGGTACACATGCAACACGAGTTCAATTTTGAAAAGGCATTTCCATGTAGAAATATTTGGCACGATATTCTCAAACACTTTGCCATTTCTTTGCTTCCAAATGTGCCAAACAACAATAATAAAAATTTCCATATAGAACATAGAATTGAAGATTGATCTCGTTTTCTCCACTTTGAAATCCACGTCCATCCAATTGTCCCAATTGATACCAATAGTATTTCAAGATGCTTGGCTGAATTAGCAATCGAATTGTCCAAAGCAGTATAATTCACTCTTGTGGAAACTCACTTTTAAGTCCTGAGATTTGTTCAGACACCATCTCTTCCTCTTTTCTCCTCTCACCGCCGCCGGCAACAACCCTTCCTCATACTGCCACTCTTCTCGCTCCCACCTATCGCCCTCCGGCCACGCCCCCATGGCCCTCTCCTCCCACTCTACCCCGCCTCCCCTCGGTTCCTCCTTCCTCATCACGCCGATGGCCCTACTCCTCCCATTGTCTCGTCGCTGCCGCTTTGCTTGTGCCACGTATGGGTGTTGGTTCTCTTCTTTTGATCCTTTTGATTGGATCTGGAGTTAAGGTTCGAGAGAAACCGAGCGAGATAGAGAGAAGCCAAACAATCGCTATCCAACTAATGAATGGGCCATGTGAGTCGTTGGTGTAGGTCTGCGGGCCGCGCGACGGTCGGTGGAGAGGTGCGGGCTCCTCGGCGGCGTGTCCCGGCGAGGCGTTTTCTGGCGGCGGAGATCTGGCAACGTGGATGCGCTTCCCTTTAGGATCGGTCTAGGGTTTTGTCCGGGTGGGGCTTGCGGCTAGTGAATCTCGTGTAGCCGTGCCCCACCCTCTTTATAAGAAGGCGACGGGGACACCAGGCATTGATAAAGATCAATGGGGAGGTATTTCAAATGCCTCGATGAGATCATTCAACATTCTCCCTTTGATCTCAATCTATGCTTTGTCTTTAATTGCTTTTGACTTTACTCATTCCATCAGGTGCATAGAACGTGTCTCATCGTCACGGTCAATCGCCGATAGATTCAACGACTACAATACACCTCTTTGTTCTCAAATAGTTACTTTAATCTTTTGGGCCATCTTTTAGTCCAGATTCATAGGCTTTCCCTTAAACCCATGCCATTATATGTTCTCTGAACACATTGGGTGGTAAGCCTTTAGTAAGCGGATCCGCTAACATCTTTGCGGTACTTATATGCTCAAGACTTATAATTTGATCCCGAACTTTATCTTTCACAACATAGTACTTTATGTCAATGTGTTTGGCAAGACCACTTGACTTATTGTTGTGGGCATACATTATCGGGTTCATTATCGCAAATTACAACTTAAGTGGTCTATTGATGTCGCCAACCACTTTTAAACCGGGTATGAACTTCTTTAGCTTGATTCACTCCGCCCGTAGCCTCATAACATGCTACAAACTCGGCATACATTGTGGACGATGTAGTGACGGTTTGCTTTGAGCTTTTCCCGATATAGCTCCTCCGGTGAGAGTGAAGACATATCCGGATGTCGACTTTCTATCATCTCCTAAAATCGTAATCATATACCACTATATGGAGTAAATCGATCTTCAGATGTTCATGAGGCCTTATGTTCCTTGCAAATAACGCAATCTTTCTTTATCAAGGCAATGCGATGGCCATGGAACAAGAACTAAGTCGCGTGTACACACTTGAGCAATCGTAAGCGCAAAGTGCGACTATGGAACCGCTTGTTGAGTCGATCTCGGAAATTGGTTCGGGGCATTGAAACTCCCATATTGGAGACCTTGACTATAGGTGCGGTGAAGGACTACATTTATGCATCCCAAATTTCTTTAAGACTTTCTCTATGTATGTCTTTTGTGATAGTCCCAATATTCCTTTGTTTCTATCCCGGTGAATTTCGATCCCTAGAACGAACGAAGCTTCACCAAGATCTTTCATATCAAAGTTTGAGGACAAAAATCTCTTCGTCTCCAGTAGCAGACTAACATCACTACTAGCCAGTAGGATATCATCCACATCTGTGATTAGGAAGATAAACTTCCCATCTTTAAACTTTGTATAGACACAATTGTCCTCTACATTCTCTTTAAACCCAAATTTTCTTATTGTACTGTCAAACTTCAAGTACCACTGTCTTGAAGCTTGCTTTAACCCATAAATTGATTTCTTTAGGCGGCATCCCATTCTTTCATTTTCTTCCATGACAAAACCTTTTGGTTGTGCCATGTAAACATTTTCCTCCAAATCCCCATTAAGAAATGTCGTCTTTACATCCATCTGATGTAACTCTAAATCATAATGTGCTACTAATGCCATTATGATTCTGAAGGAATCTTTACATGAGACTGGAGAAAATGTCTCATTGTAATCAATCCCTTCTCTTTGTGTAAATCCTTTTGCCACAAGTCGCGCTTTGTATCTTTCTACATTCCCTTGGGAGTCGAGTTTTGTTTTGTAGACCCATTTCAAAGCGATGCGCGAGCGCACCCAATAGCGACACGCAACGGTATTGCTTGCCATTGTTGCCGTTTTGGAACACCGAGACCCAGTGGAATCAAGGAGGAAGATGATCTGAGGCGTCGACTCGGCTGAGTCGAAGATTCCATCCAGCATCGAGTAAGGATCAAGGAAGGTAGCACCATGGAGTTTAACTCAGGTAACAGTATGAACAGATTGTATCCTTTACCCATGCCACCAATGGAGGACGGAAACACGGGCGATCGGTTTCAGGGAAGCCACCATTACCACCCGGCGCCTCCAAAATTGGATTTCCCCAAATTTGATGGAGACAATCCGAAGGCTTGGAAGTTGAGATGTGAGGTGTATTTTCGAGTTTGTGCTACTGTGACCGAATCGTGGATAGGAGTTCTTTGCAATGCATTTTGTGGCGGTCTGCGGTGTTATGGTTGCATGCGACTCAAGCACATCTTGAATGCTCTAAGCGGGAGAATTTGCGAGGTTGTTTGCAGCGTTTTGGCAAGGAAGAATTTCAGCAGACGACTCGTCTTTTAAACCTTTGAAGCGAGAATGGAACAGTCGCAGAATTTCTGAGAGAAATTTAATGAATCCATGCATCATCTAATAGCTCACCATACATGGGACCCTATGTTCTTCGTGACCAGTTCATCGATGGATGAGGAGTGAAATCCGAGCGGCAGTTGTTCTTCACCAACCGAAGAATTTGGATACGGCGGTATCGTTAGCCTGCCTGCAGGAAGAAGTGCTGGACACCATGCGGAGGGAGTCACGTCGAACTGATTTCTCGACGAGTGGACGATCTTATTCGCGAACGGCAGTGCCGATACCAGCACCACCGGGAAGGCCTCCGGGAAATTTTGGAAACCGACGATGACCAGAAGAGGGTGATGGTTACTGGTCGGGGACCAAGACAAAATTTCGGCTCTGAGCTTATCGGCCTTGAAGGGGTGTGTCACACTTGTGGGGAGAAGTGGAATCGGGAGCACCGATGTGGGCCTACAGTACAATTGCATGTTGTGCAAGAAATGTGGGAAATGGTTCAAGAATTGAAGATGGAGAAGGAGCCTTCCGAGACAGAATTTTCCCCTGATGATGAGATACTGGCAATATCCCTAGCTACAGCTCATGGGGTGAACGCCTGAACGATTAGACTTGAGTGCAGATCCAGGAATGGGTGCTACCATTCTTATTGATTCAGGAAGCACACATAGTTTCGTGGGAAGATCTTTGGCAAATCAACTACATGGAGAGCAAGAATCCCGGGATGCAATCAGGGTCCGAATTGCCGATGGGGGTACTTACCAGTACTAAAGAGTTTCCTGATTGCGTTTGGCAAGTCCAGGGTGTGGAGTTCATATCAACTTTGAAGGTTCTGGCACTGGGGGGTTATGACTTGATTGTGGGCATGGACTGGTTGGAGCGACACAGCCCAATGGCTATTCACTGGCGGAAGAAGATCCTGACATTCTCTTACCTGGGAAAACGTACTGTGCTTCGAGGGTTGAAGGAAGATCTGGCCGACAGAGAATTGAAGGCCCTATCAACCGAGCAATTACTTCCTGAAACTAGAGTCCAGCTCGTCCTAGTGCAAACTGAAGAGTCCTCTTGTCCAAGCATAGTTCAGAGCTTATTGTCAGAATTCTCTGATGTGTTTGCTGAACCGCAGGGTCTACCACCATCAAGGCAGTTTGATCATGCAGTTCCGTTGCAACCCGGAGCCCAACCTGTTAACTTGAAGCCCTACCGATACCGTCCAGCTCAGAAGGATGAAATCGAAAGGCAAGTGAATGAAATGCTTCAACAGGGAATTATTCAACACAGTTTTAGCCCATTTGCTTCGCCGGTATTGCTAGTCCCTAAAAAGGATGGCACGTGGAGATTTTGCGTGGATTATAGACACCTAAACGCTATCACGGTGAAGAACCGCTACCCCTTGCCGGTTATAGATGAGTTACTAGATGAGCTATCGGGCTCTCAGTGGTTTACCAGTTTAGACTTACGAGCCGGATATCACCAAATACGCATGAAGCCGGAGGATGAACACAAAACGGCTTTCAAGACCCACCAAGGACATTATGAATTTAAGGTAATGTCGTACGGATTGACAAATGCTCCGGCAACCTTTCAGGGGTTAATGAATATGATTCTGGAACCCCACTTACGTCGAGGAGTGTTAGTCTTTATTGATGACATACTAGTGTATAGCCGGGATTTGGAGCAGCATGAGACAAGGATTCGACAAGTGTTGGAAATTCTGAGATCTCATGGGTTGAAGATAAAACGATCCAAATGTGCATTTGCCCAAAAGAAGCTAACTTACCTTGGACACATAATCAGTCAAGAGGGAGTACAACGGATCCGAAAAACATCAAGGCTGTCCTAGAGTGGACAAGTCCAATGAATGTGAAGCAAGTCCGTGGATTCCTAGGGTTGGCGGGCTATTACCGCAAGTTTGTCAAAAATTTTGGTTTGATAAGCCGCCCACTAACAGAGCTACTCAAGAAGCACGTGGTATTTGTTTGGACTCAAGCAAAAGAGGATGCCTTCCAGGCTTTAAAGAGTGCACTTGTCTCGGCACCGGTTCTTGCATTGCCGGATTTCGCACACGAATTCGTAGTTGAAACGGACGCATCCGAAAGGGGTATTGGTGCTGTTTTAATGCAAAGGGACCACCCTATTGCCTATTTGAGTAAGGCCTTGGGACCTCGGGCAAGAGGGTTATCAACTTATGAAAAGGAAGGGCTTGCAATTCTGTTGGCTGTTGAGCATTGGAGAACATATTTGCAAACATCCGAATTTTTGATAAGGACAGATCAACGCAGCTTAGCTCATCTGGGTAATCAGCACTTGAATACTTTGTGGCAGCAAAAGGTGATGACTAAGCTCTTGGGGCTTCAATATCGCATTATTTACAAGCCTGGAACCTCAAACCGAGCTGCGGATGCTTTATCCCGCAGAGAACAAAACGAAGAAGGGGAAGTGACTGCAATATCAACAGTGGTGCCGGACTGGATGGAGGCCATAGTGAAAGGATACCATAACGACCCGCAAACTGAAAAACTCATGCAGGACCTAACCGTAACTGGAAAGGGGACTTCAAGGTTTCAGTTAAACAATGGCTTACTCAAAATTGGAAACCGTGTGTGGGTTGGAAATAATACACAGATTCAACAAAATATTTTGAGTGCCCTACATTCCAGCGCAGTGGGTGGTCATTCTGGATTCCAAGTTACTTATCATCGTATTCGCAAGTTGTTTGCGTGGCCGGGAATCAAACGAATGGTCAGAGAATTCGTTGATCAGTGCTCTATTTGCAAGCAGGCAAAGGTCGAACATGTACGTTACCCGGGGCTGCTGCAACCGTTGCCTGTTCCAGACCATGCTTGGCAAATTATATCCATGGATTTCATTGAGGGGTTGCCGAGATCGGCTGGATTCAACTGCATCATGGTGGTGGTGGATAAATTCTCTAAGTATGCACACTTTATTGCCATTGCACATCCTTTTACAGCTTTCCATATAGCACAAGTCTTTATGCAGAATGTATTCAAGCTACACGGGCTACCGCTGTCCATTGTGTCGGATCGCGATCGAGTGTTCACCAGTTTATTGTGGAAGGAACTATTCAGGGCTGCACAAACTCAATTGAGGATGAGTACTGCGTATCATCCACAAACGGATGGGCAAACGGAGCGTGTGAACCAGTGTGTAGAAGCTTATCTGAGATGCTTTGTTCATGCTTGTCCTGGCAAATGGTTTAACTGGTTGGCATTGGCGGAGTATTGGTACAACACTGCATTGCATTCATCTTTGGGGAAAACTCCGTTCGAGATCTTATACGGCTATGCACCAAGACATTTCGGAATCAGGGATTCGTCCACATGCCAGCACGCGGAATTGGCAGAATGGTTGACGGAACGCAAGTTGATGATGGAACTGTTGAAGCAGCATCTCAACCGAGCCAATCAACATATGAAGTTGCAAGCCGATAGAAAAAGATCTGACCGGAACTTCCAGGAGGAGGACTGGGTATATTTGAAGATCCAGCCCTATGTTCAGAAGTCAATCGGAGTAAGAGCTAATCACAAATTGGCGTTCCGCTACTTCGGTCCCTTCCAGGTGGAGAAGAAGGTTGGACCAGTTGCCTACAAACTCAGATTGCCATCTTCTTCAACAATTCACCCCGTTGTTCATGTGTCACAACTTCGGCGTGCAGTTCCTCCTTCGACAGTTGTGCAATCTGAACTTCCAGGTTCTGCTGAAGATTTCCGAATTCCTCTCAGGGTGCTGCAGACTAGTCTCAGGGACAAAGGCATGACCTCTACTACCCAAGTCAGGATCCAATGGTCAGGGTCACCTAATGCAGAACCCACTTGGGAAGACTTGGAAGAGCTGCAATCTCGTTTCCCCCATGCACCAGCTTGGGGACAAGCTATGCCTGAAGGGGGAAGGAATGTCACAGTCCCTGGTGGGAGAAGGATAGGGCAGAGGAGAAGGAAGCCAAACAATCGCTATCCAACTAATGAATGGGCCGCGTGAGTTGGGCCGACAGAGAAGCCGTCGCAGCGCTGGATGCTGTGTTGCCGGATGATAAATAGTAGCCGTGCTTTTCCTTTGAGACGAGGCATTGTAAAGATATTATCTGAACTCCTCTCTACTTTCCTCTTCTCCGTTACCCCTGTCTTCCCCTACCTCCAGTTCCTCTTCTCTCCTGAAAATACATTGGTGCCGCTGTGAATACTAAACCGATCGGACCATAACACAGCCCTACCCCTGCCCCTCCCCCTCAGTTCCTCCTTCCTCATCACGCTCGAGGCCGACAACTACTCTGCACGCTCATTGCTGCTCGTCGCGTCGCTGCTGCTTGTGCTATACGTATGGGCGGTCTCGTGGGATATTACGAGGGGATTCACGTACGAGAAGTAATAGGACCATGGTTTACTAGTGGAGGTTAACGGTTCTAGGGAAGATAACTGGAGGCGGAGGAGCAAAATGGTCGATTTGGTTAGCTCCGAGCACAGAAATCGAATTAATTTGGTAGATAGGTTGAGAAATGGGTGGAACACACGCGAAAGAATTTGCAAAAACATCACCGGTATCGGCCGGAGTTCGGGTGGCGACGGGCACAACGCTTGGACTGGAGCAACGTCGCGTGCACACAGAGCAAAACCGTCGCGAGGGCATAACAGAAGATGGTCGCAGCGTGACTGGAGTGAAGCGGCGCAACGGCCATCTGTGTTCGTGGCCCCGACGGCTACTAGCAGACCATGTGGCCACTGACTTCCCTGCATGCTAGCATAGATCAGTTGCTAGCTAGCAATCATATCCTATACACGTACGTATACAGATCAGAATGGCGGCAGCCGGCGGCGACAAGAGGATGTGGGTGGTGGACATGGAGAAGATGCTCATGGAAGTCGATGTGTCGGTGGAGCTGTGGAGGTGTCACGGTGGCAGTGGCACTGCATCTACCATGTGCTGGCGTGCGAGTGGCGCGGCGGCGCCGAGTCCATGGAGCAGTTCCTAGAGCAGATGATCGTCGCGACGGGTGCTTCCTGCTTGAGGTGATGAGGACGGCCGCCGGGAAGCACGTCGATGACTATGCGCCCATGTAGGATCGAACCGAAGAAGACTCAGTCGATTGGACGCTTGGCAGAACGTTTGGCAAAACGGTGATGTATATGCATGAACGCACACGTACACGTAGCGCGCACGCTAGAAGCAAGGACACTCTGGAACTCACATCTCGACAGAACTTAGACGATGCTGGAAGGAACACACACGCATGACACTCTGGAAGCAATAAACACACACGCACGTGAGGAAGCAAAACTCACGTACACAAGGAAGACATAGCATAACGATTTTTTTGGGTGCTGCATGCACGCATGCTGTGTTTTCTGTTTTTCTTCCTCTACTGCTTCAATTAAAATATATCTAGTTATACGTCCTTTAAAGATTACCTGATCAACTTGCTAACCAAGCCAAAACTAAACATAGAAAGCCTAACAAAGCAAACAAACTAATTTTATCTGATGCTAATTGCATCAGGATTCTAACACCCTATTACTTGACAAGTCTAGATTAATTTTCAACAATCTCCCCCCTAATCTAGACTTACGTTCTCCTCGTTGATGACTTTAGACTCGACTAACATGCAAAAAAAATACTAAGACAATCAACCCCTAATCAAGTTATCATTATTCAAGTACGTTCTCACCGAACTTTAAAGTAGCGTCGGTTCGTCATCCGCCGCTGCTAAATGCTCCACTTCCTTCTTCGGCTTGCGGCACTCGTTGGCAAAATGCCCTCGGATGCCACAGTTGTAGCATTTGATATTCTTCTTGTTGAACTTGTGCTCACTGGTATCAGAGTTACTGTTGTCCTCCTCGTCGCTATAACTGCAGCCACAGTCACCAGCTTTGCCGCGGCCACCGCCGCAGTCACGGTTCTTCTTTGTGCCACCGCCAGACCCTTCCCTATTCTTCTTCTCTTTGGTAAGAGTCTCCCATTGCGTGCACGTGAGCAACAGATGCTCACCCCTCCTTCGGGTCGTCGAAACTTATTCGGATGCGCTCATCGTAGGCTTTGTATCGCCCGACAAGGCCTTCAATGGTGAGGGTCTTCAAGTCCATGCACTACTCGATGGAGGTGATGAGTTGCATGTAGCGCGTAGGGGCCACACGAAGAAACCTGCGAACAACAACAATCTCAGCTACCGTGTCACCCAATGCGTGGATTTCGGTGATGAACGATGCCACCCGACAGACGAAATCTTCAACAGTCTTCCCTTCCTCCATCTTCAGCCCCTCGAAGACCTTCTTGAGGGTCTGCAGGTTGGCCTCGCGCACACGCTCGTGCCCCATGTGCGCCGTCTTGATTGCCTCCCATGCCAACTTCGTCGTGTGTTTCCGACGAGGGAAGACATGACGTGCTTCATCATGGCCTAGTAGATGGTGTACAAGGTCATTTGATCCTTACGGTACTCCGCGGTGCCGGGCTCCACGGCCTCCCACACGTCCTGCGCATGCAGAGCGACGCGCATCTTCATCGCCCAAATCATGTAGTTCGTGCGGGTGAGCTGCGGATACGATAGCATCACCACGCTCTCTTTCTTCACTACCTACGACGCATATGGATCACCTCACAGCAGGTCTCACACAGCAGACGAAGATGTACTCCTTTCTTCCCTCGGCATCCTCTCCGACTCACGAAAATCACCTAAGCTCTGATACCAATTGTTGAATAGAATCTAAGAATACTCAGCTGATCGGATGCTCGGCAAAACACTGGAGATGTATACGCATGAACACACACGTACACGCAGCGCACATGCTAGAAGCAAGAATGCTCTGGAACTCACGTCTCGATAGAACTCAGACGATGCTGGAAGGAACACACATGCGTGATACTTTGGAAGCAATAAACACACACGCATGTGAGGAAGCAAAACTCACGTAAGAAAGAGCAGAACAGTTTTTTTGTGCTACATGCACGCTTGCTGCGTTTTCTGTTTTTCTTCCTCTATTGCTTCAATCAAAACACATCTGATTACACGTCTTTTTAAAGACTATCTGATCAACTTGCTAACCAAGCCAAAACTAAACATGAAAGCCTAACAAAGGAAATAAACTAATTTGATCTGATGTTGATTGCATCAGGATCCTAACACTATATTACTTGGCAAATCTAGATTAATTTCCAACAGCCTAACTGTACATGGTGCACGACATGCTCATGCTCGAGGCTCGTCGCCGTCGAAAGCATATCTGGATTTTTGTTGCTATTCATAATTGTTGACATGTGGGACCGCTCCAAGTAGAAGAAGCCATTCCAGCAAGGATCCTACTTGTCGCCACGTCACAAAAACAAATCAACATGTAGGCGCCATGTGGGGGCAAAACCAGGTTGGTAAGTGAACTGGTTTTGGTATTTGAGAGGTGTGTGCCAAACGATTTTGGAGTTGAGGATTAAAAATCAAACTAATTCTACAGTTCAACAGTTCAAAAATGGACTTCTTCCATATATTGTAGTATCGCTAATGCAACTTAGTTTTTTCTAGCTCTTTCTGGTGTGAATTCGATAAGGATGTTTTTTGTTTTCTCTAGCTGTTCTCCTCATAAATTAATGGGGCATCTATTTCACAGGCGTCTACAAAATTTGGCAAATTACCGTCACTTTTTTCCACCGTTGAATCAAGATCATGTGGTTCATATCTCTCCTCGCCTCACCTATATAACTCACCCAACACCATAATCCCAACTCACTCCACACCCGGTTGCTGCCACTGCCATCCCCAGCCCCACCCCTGTGTCATCTCCCGCCATCTCCTCGACGCCACCGCCCACTGTCGGTCCCCGCCAACCTAGTCTCTCTCTAAGCCCATGAGGTATCGGCGAACCCGAACCCTAGACGGGTGAATCCTAATCTGCCGGTCGCCGCTGCCACCGTCGCTAGGCGCCGGAGAGGAAAAAGACAACTTCGTCGGAGCACGAACCTCCACACCAATCTGATGGTGAAAAAATCGATTGTGATTTTGCAAATTTTTAGACACATGTGAAATAGCAAATCCGTAAATTAAAGAAAAATATCCGCACACCTTACCACAAGCGCGTCAGGTTGTTGCTCTTGTTGTCCATGCTATCGACTTTAGTAGTACACGTTGTAGATGTTGGAAAATTTCCCTTGATTCTTCTCTGTCGCTGTTTTGATTCAATGAAACATTTGCTAGAGAAACCAGAGTTGTGCTCACCTTGATGTGCTTGGCTTTGGTTGTGGGTCCCGTTGCCTTGTTGCCTTGACGTGACTTGCCTGGAGTACAACAGCGCCTCACTGCTCAATGCTTCTAGACTCTGCTGCCTTCACGTGGTGCTAGCAAAAACTACACCTCTTTGTCTTCTCTTGATGCTCTGCCTTGGTGCAGCGCAAGCCTTCACGTGATGTTGCTTGGTAACAAGCTCTCCAAGCAATGCACAACCTTCTTTGTCTGTTGTATCCTCGGTGCCTCTGGTTTTTGACATGTCTTCTCGAGATAGCAGCACAACCCTCCTGGCCTTCTTGACTTCACGTGAGCGTGAGCTAGTAGCAAAGCTACGTCCAGTGCTTCGCCTTCTTTCCTGAAAACAAACGAACGTCGAGACAAAAGACAAAACACAATACAAAACTGATTTTGGTCGGGAGCACTGCTCCTCTTTTTGGTATTTTTATATTTCTTCTCTCCTCAACTCAACAATTACAAGACTCAACTTAGCCTTATAAATGTTGTTTATAGGACCTACTTACGGACTCACTTTCCTACTCGGATTCTACTCGAATTCTACTCGGAGTCAACATCTAAAATGGGAAGCCAACAAAGAAAATACAATAATAAGATTAACTCTAATAATCACCCACTTTATCTTATTTCTTCACCTTGATCACGCCAATCTTCTTTCTCAATCCGTAGCCACTCATACTTCCTATGATGTTCCATTATCTTGTGTATATTAGGCTCCACCTTCTTGAGCACAACATTTATCTCATCATCGTCAGGAACACATCCAGGCATAGAACCCCTAGAAAAACCACCTGGTATTCTTCCTAGGAAGCCCCTGGGAGATGGGCCACTTGATGATTGCTTTTTACTCTTGGCCTTGTCATAAGCAGCCTGATATTCTTTCTTCTCCATCTCGTCCTTAATTCTCTTTTTTCCTTGCGTTCTCATGTTTTAGCAGCATTAACCGTTGAACCCTGCCTTCTAACGCGATGCGCCTCTGATGCAACCCCTTCGTGGGACCCGCCGATAGGACACCGCTTGTGTGAATGCAAGGGAGCAGCGCCTCTGCTCCTTCATCGTCTGCATGTATGTGTGCTTTTCTCTCCGGCGCAGGTGCTCTGCGTGTGCTGCCCCCAACACCAATTTGCATGCACATGGGGCCTATAGCCTTGACCTTTGTGCTACTCCCTCCAGCAAAGGAATTGCCTCCTGTATCTTCTGCATGTGCATGAAGGGATCCGCCATGAGAGCAAGCGCCGCTGCTTCTTGCGCCTGGTGCATGCGCTTGGTGTTCCTGCCGAAGGAACATGCCACTCGGGCCTTTGACTTCCATGCCGACTGCATGCACATGGGCCCCACTGGCTCCTCTTGCTTGTACACCGTGCCCTTCGTGCACGTGGGACTCGCCACCCCTGCAACACCCTGAACACCTTCCTACACGCCATCTGGACCTCCCGAGGCGCCGCCATGTCCTGTTTTAGTACTCCAGTTCTACTCTGGCTCCTCCAAACTGTCCTTCAGACAAACCGACTTCTAAGTTTTCAGGAACATTTTGTACAACTAATTTGGGGATTTTTTTTACCTTCATCAATAAATCTTTGTTTTTGTCATATACACGTAAGAACTCATCCCGCAGCTCCACACTGCACCCTCGTCCCACCATCTGCCCGAGACTGAGTATGTTGTTGTACAAACTTGGTATAAAAATAAATTTCAGATATCAACTTCTGATCACCGTTCTTGCATTGTAGCATCATCGTTCCTTTGTCTCTTATCTGCACCGTGGACCCGCCACCAAACTTGACTTTGCCCGATATCTTTTCGTCAAGCTCATGGAACATAGAGCGATCCTCCGTCGTGTGATTGCTTGCTCCATTGTCCAAGTACCACAGATTGAAGTGATCGTGGTTGCCTCCCTCCGTGCGTAGTTTAGAAACTACGTTCTTCTCATTCAATATCATCATGACTGGTGCCTCATTGACACATAAGGGGAAAATTAGGGTAGACTTGTAGTCGTCTTCACATACTCGGGTGAGGTTTACCTCCTCGTTTTTCATCTTGTTTGGGCAATCCGAAGCGTAGTGTCCATACTTATCGCAGTTGAAGTACTTTATGTGGATGCGACACTCTGATGCATAGTGACCGAATTCTTCACATTCAAAATACTTGGTATGTGACTTGTCATGGGATCTGTCACCACCACCTTGCCTAGCCTAATCTCCACATCCTCCTTTGTCGCCTCGGCTATTGCTATGCCAGTTTCCATTCTTGACAGTGCTGCTCAGATTTTTCACTAGATTTCTTGCCCTGTAGACATTGCCTCCCATTGAGCTCTAGAGAGCATCAGCTGTTCACCTTCTTCTTCTTTGTGATGTTGTCTCCCATTCAAACTTTCTTCGAATGCTCGTAGACGCCCTAGTGCCTCAGTCAGGGACATATATGACACATCTCCCTATTGTTCAATTGTGCCGATTATTGGGAGGAATTTGTGGGAGTGGCCCAAAACAATTTCTCCACAACGACTATGTCATTTAGTTTTGTCCCAATGGAACGGATTTCACCCACCATGCTAGTGAGCTTTTGAGAGAATTCAACAATACTTTTGGAATCCTCCATGATCAAACGATCAAATTGCCGTTTCAACACTGTACCCCTGCCTTCTTGACATGATCTTCGCCAACTTGCATATCCCGGATAGCCTCACATGCTTCTTTTGATGATTCCTTATCTGATGATGACATGACCCCTATGGATACAACCATATTTGCTATGCTTGCTATTCCAATTACAAGAGCTCGTACGCGTCAACTTATTTATCAGGTAAATTCGTTTCGAGGGCTGAGTATATTATTTGAGAACTCTATGATGCTGCCTAATGGAGATGATTTACTTGTACTTAGAAATCTAGGACTACGACCAGTTCAAGAAGGTCTACAACCAGTTCCGTAGGGCCTACGACCACTTCAAGAAGTCCTACGACCAGTTTCACCAGTACTCGGCGAGCCAGGACTCGTTGGGAGCAATCCACGACCAGAGAAGCGATCATAGTACTCGTTGAACACAATCTACGACCAGAGATAGCATGGACTCCTCAAGACCACCACAGGACCAGTCCTACGACCAGATATTCGACATAGATACGTGACATGAATAGAGAATAAGGTGTTGCGTCACTGTTTTAGGCCTAATAGGGCCTTGTAAGCATGTCGAGGTCGGATTCCAGGTTGTGTACGCCTCTTCCCGCGGCCGCACAACCCTAAGTTGACCTCCTCACGCCCCCTATATATATACAGTAGCCGTCATAGATTAACGTGGGTTTTTCTTTGAGATTATTCTGCTTAGCAGTCTCGCCGCACGTTCGGTTGAGGAACCTCACATTGTGTGCTTCATCTATATTCGTAATACAATATCAGATTGCATCTTCTACCTTCTTGCTTGTGTTCTCGAATCGCATGCAGGAGATAGCCTTCTTGGCGAGGTCAACCGCGTTCGGCACGGTTGATAACCATCGGAGCAGTGGTGTAGTGATTGCGAGGGGTTTGATCTGTTCTGGTCGGAGCCTTCGAATCATCAACGTCGAGTTCTCCATAATCGACTTATCAGTACCTTTCGGAAGATCGGGCCACCCTCTCATCAGTTGGTATCAGAGCAAAAGTTGCTCGTTAGGTAATCACAATTTTTTTTCCCTATTAGATTAGTTGTTTTCCATCGTCCTAAAGCTCCAGAAAATTGCCCCACAAAATAATTTTGTTCGTCGTGTTCTTCCGCTGCCCCATCACCTATTGTGCCTTTGCAATTTCTGTTCTTAGTTTCACGTTGTTGAATTGGTGTCCTTTGTCTAAGTCGTGTTACTGGTTTAGAGTCGTGTTCTTAGTTTCTAGTCAACACCGTTGGCCACCGTGCCACCATCCGTTCTGGCCGCGCCACCACCTATTCGAACAACCCCCCTTTTTTCGACCACCTCCTCGAGTTCGACCACCTCCTCGTGTTCGACTACCTAGTCGGATTCGACAACCTACTCGAATTCGACCACCTACTCGGGTTCGACCATCTACTCGTTTCCGCCCCGACCACCCTATTTGTTTCTTGTTGCTCTCGGAATAAGGGAACCGTAGTGAAGAAGAATCAAATCGACCACCCCCAGTTGGTCTACGACCACTCCCAGCCTTGCATCCTTTGAATACTTTGTATCTAGTTCTTGTTATCGACCAGTGTTGTGCTAGGGCTAGGGACACTTTTTAGACCAGCAACTGGGACAGGTACTTCGGACCCTTATTCAACTTTGCTAATCAGGTTACGGTTTTTTCTAATCCTTGCTACATATTGTGCCTTCCGAGCTCCACCTACTCTTGATCAGAACAGGTCCCCTCTTGCAATCATACCCACCCTCGACACGGTATCACGAACCAGCCACCGGTCGTACCACCTGATGCGTTGGTAAGAACACTTGTAAGAGTGTGGTAAGACGCTTGAGAGTGTGTGTTTTCACCTTCCATCACCTAGTAGTTGATAGGGATAATACCTGTGCGATTGGCAGGAGCATGACCTCAGTCGCGACTGAGGGCCAATATATGCCCGGTTGCTTCCAACTCACGCAATAGACAGAGGGAGGAGGAGAGGAAGCGTCGGCGGGAGAAGAGAGGGTAGGAGAGTGCCGACGGCAGAGAAGAGGAGAGGGGATGAGAGAGGATGACGAGACCCTGCCCTCGGCTCGGCGTCTCCATGTACTCATCTTTTTCGGTAAGTTCGTCCTACTCATGTAATTTGTTGGTTACTTCAACAAAAACACATGTTAGGTTAGCAACAATAAACATAGCTTAGCGTGGTAGAACTAGGGTTTGTAGATGTAGATCAGCAATGTTAGGTTAGGGTTAATGTCGTGTATAGTGTTACAATATAGGATATTTATGTATTTATTATATTGTAAAAACGTTAGAGTACCTCTATTGGTAGATCGATTATTGGAAGATCTAGGATGGTTATGTTTAGATACGTAAGACCTAGGGATCTTGGTTTTAAGTTACTTAATTTTTAAAAAATTTAGAAGTGTTCATGATTTAGGCATGATGGGTCAGGGTGGTGGTGCCGTTTGGCCGTACAACCTTTTGGACTGCGGGCCAGATGGTTGGCTACTTACTTCACTTCCGCCAGAGGGACACACTCCTAATGAGCTGGGAGTGCTGTCGACTCGTTTGTCAGAGTCTTTGAAGCAGGACCGACGTTGGTGAAGAATCTAGACCCGCCATTATGTGTTAATGAAGTATTTTGGTGATTAATGACAAATCTAAATATGAGATTGTGGATATCATGGAGATATACTCCTGATCTTAGGATGATGTGACAATTGGCAATGGCGTTAAAGATTTGTCATTTTGCGTGTTTTCGGCCAAGAAACAGTGCTGTCAGGCCATAACCGGTCTGACCGGCCAGGGCGGCGGTTAGACCGGTCCAACTGGCGGTCTAACCGGCCTTGGCGGTAGTCGGACCGGCTAGATACCAAAGGTTGTGTTTTGAGCTGGGCCAAAAATAGAGGGTGTAGGCAAGAGAGGAGATTCTATTGCATTTGGTCCCATAATTTTTGGAGTCTCCAGTCAAAAGTTCTATTGGTTTGAAAATTCTAGTAGGTTTTGGAATTTTAGAGGCTGAAATCGGCTAAGTCCCAACTGACGGTCTGACCGGCCAATAAGTTGAACTCCACCATAAGTATAACTTGAATATGTGCATATGTTCTTATTACACATTTGTGTATGCACACATTTAAGGGGAGTTCACTCTATATTTTATGGTTTCATTAGTATTGATCCATATTCCGTTCTCCACATATATTAAGGATCTTTACTTTGAAATATATCCTTTTGAGTATATAAAACTTGTGTAGTTCATATATATTTATGTTGTGTTACATTCAATTAACTATATTCAATTTATGTGCAATTGAAGTGGTTATCATCAATTACCAAAAAGGGAAAGATTGAAGTATCTTGTTCCACCATTATGTGTTAATGGTATGATGTGGTAATGAATGATAATCATATTGTGGAACTAACATTTTTCATGAGTTGGATGAATAGGTTATGTTCCAGGGTGATGAAGACTTTGGACTGCATCATGAGTTGATCGTCATCAAGTCAAGGTTTAAGAAGAGGATGCATCATGTGTTGATGCATATCAAGATTTCGAAGAGGAGATGATAATGAGTTGATCATCAAGTCAAGAGAAGACCCATCATGTGTTGATGGAGATCAAGTAAAAGATGCATCATGGGTTGATGCATATCAAGACGATGACCCGGACTTGAAGTGAAGATATGTGTCATCAAACTTAAGAAGATGCTCAAGGCAAATGTATGACTAGTTAGGGCTAAGGATGTGTTCATAGTCTTTTACTGGTCTTGGTGTTTGTTTGGAAGACCGGATTGCTAGTATAGGTTTGCCGTAATATTAGTAGCTTGAGTCTCATCATGTGTTGATAGCTCAATCTTGCTTGCTCTAGCTCTCCGTGGCATGATGCTATTATTTATGAATGTGTTTTGCAAATAGCCGAGACCCATGCATTTAATCATTATAGCATGTGACTATACTTTACAAATGTGTTTTATAAATGATTGAAGTCCATGTACCTACTCCTTGTGGCATGATGCAAATGTATTTTACAAATTATTGGGGTTCATGCATTTTTTCTTGGCATGGTCTAAGATTGTTTGTTGCTATTTCTTTGGACTTAGACCATGGTAGTGGCTCTTTGGAGTTGTGCTTTTAATTTGATCAAATATGTTTTATATCAATCAAATAGGTGGGTTGTGTAGCCCTCTGAATAAGCTTTACATAGAGTCCAAGATCACTCAATTCTGACATCAGAGTTAAAAGTTATGATCTTTTTACCGAGTGTCGTCTATGCTAAAATTGAACTGCGGTAGTACCGCCCATTGCACTGCGGTGCTACCGCACAAAAAACTTTAACGGCTAGTTTTTGAGCCGTTAATGCACATGTACGACCGATGAACAGTAGAAAACGGTAGTACCGCACTGCGGTACTACCGCAAATCCTGATTTTTTGGGATTTCTGCTCCCAACGGCTAGTTTTTGTGTGTGCGCTATAAATACTCACCTTGGCCAGTTGAGAGATATTCTTTGGCATCCCATTTCACTCACTTGAGCTAATGTGAGGTTCTCCTCTCAATTGTGCATGTGTTGCACCTTGTGAGCAAGGAGAGAGGTCTCTAGTTGCATGTGTTGCATCTAGAGGTGGATTTCGTATCTATTTGAGTGTGTGCATTCGTTGCACGTGATGAGTGTCAAGCAAGGGACTTGACTTGTTACTCTTGGTGTTTGCCCACACCTAGACGTCGTTGAGGCGTCGTGCAACGGTGATCTTCTCAAAAAACTTGTGAGAAGGCCCGTCGTGTTGTGAAGTTTGGAGCTCACCTACCCGGAGCGGGAAAGAGCTACTACTAGTGGAATTGAGGTGTTAGGATTAATTCATGGAGTCGATCCAATTAGTTTGGACTTACCTCAACATGGATTAGGGGAGACCGGCAAGTCTCCGAACACCACAGTAAAACATCATCGTGTCTATTGTGGTTTGTTCTTGTGCTTTACTTTGAGAAATTTACATTACTTGAATTTAGTTGCTTACTTGTATTTGGTTAATTGCTTATATTCAATTGTATTCATATTGTTGGTGCACTTAGTCAAGCCTAGTTGATTTAGGTTTTATATGTGCAAAACCAAATTGTTATTAGCTTCTGCGCTATAAATTAGTTTTAGCCAAAGAAGTTTTTAAAATCGCCTATTCACCCCCTCTAGTCGGCCTCCTCGATCTTACAGTTGGTCCTAGAGATACGACACATGTTAATTGTTCCATCTAACATTTACTAATATTCATGTACTTACATCCTTCTCTTTAATGTTGCATGCAAGTTGCGAGTCGTATGGATCATTCAATCTACATATCCTAGTACCACCGTAAGGGCGTACTATATGTCTGGGGAATGCCGTGTAAGTCAATGCCATATATTGATATTTCACATTGCGTGTTCCATTTTAAATACCGCTGACTTTATCCGTGCATGAAGGTCATCAGAGCGTTGCTACTTCTTCCGTTGGATCGAGGGGCCAGAGAAGTATGACAAGGTATTTATTCAGCAGAAATACATGTTGATCTACACAGTTTACCCAAAGATGTTTACCCATTGCAGAATTCCCACAACCGAAGCGGGGAAGACAAGGGAAATGCACTAATAGTCCCTAATGCCCCTACCGTATCAAAGATTATTCTGGACATTGACAAGCCCAAAAAAGACCTTATAATTGAGTATTGGGAGACTCGCGCGAAGGCATGTGCCTGCAAGGAGTAGTAGGACATATGTCCACAAGCTTGAGTTGATTTTCACCCGTGAAGTATTTTCCTTTCTAAAAAGTGTCTTTGTATCGTAGTTGTAGTTCGGATCGAAGGTTCATACATGTAGCCATTTGTACCGTAGGAATAGCCAGACAAACATATGCACCTAATCATACCCTACGCACCATCGAATTTAGACATGCATGATTAACTGTTATGCTGGGCTTGCAATCTCATCTTCATTAGGGATGGCAACGGGGCCATTCCCCGGCAGGGAGCGGTGGAACAGCCCCGCCCCCCAAGAGAAGAAAAAAATCATCATTCCCTGTCCCCGTCCCTGTCCCCATCCTTGGGTGCTATTATCCTGATTCCTCGTCCCGGCCCTCCCTCCAGCAACGACGTTGGTGATGTTGCCGAGCGCGACGCGCTTCTTCGCCTACTGCGTGATCGCCTTGGCTCCCCTAGTGTTCTCCTCCATGGCGGGGCGCTTTGTCATCGCAGTCATCACCGACGACGTGGAGCGGCAGGAGGTGGCATGGTGCTCGACATCAGCAGACGGCGGGAGAGCTCGCGAGCACCACCACCCCTCGCGGAATCCCCCTCGGGCTGGGGCTAGGGCTAGGGTTTGTGGTGGGGAGTATAAGGGAGGAGGAGACGAGGGTTTGGGTCCCAACAGCGCCCAAGGGATTGGGAGGGGGAGGACGAAGGGAATTGAAGCGGGGAGAGAAGAAGAGATGGCAGGAGTGACGCAAGGCCGGATGAAGTGCCTTAGTGGGTTGTGGCCTTTGGGCGGTGGCTTAGTGTAGAGGTTGGATTGTGCGGTAGTGGCCCACATGTCATAGAGGTTATCGGGGGCCCATGCGGGTAGTGGGGATGGGGAGTAGGGGAATGTCCCCGGTCCTGTCTGCCCCGACGAGGAATAGATTTTTCATATTAGCATCCCCATGGTGGAAGAAATAGCCCCAACCCTAGCCTCTAATGGGTGAATTCCCCTGCGGGGAACGGGGAATGGGGCCCATTGCCATCCCTAATCTTCGTTGCTACATTCTCGTAGCGCTCGAACCGAATCTTACAAAATATTTTGCCATTTTTTAGTTCTTTGTGTAAAAACTTAAAAGGCACGTAAAATGATTAACACATGATTTATTTATAAATAATTACAGTCAGCAAGCTCTAGTTTTTTTACGACTAACAATTATTCACAAACAACTATTTTAACCATTTATTGTTTCTAAATTAAAGCTAAGTGTATATAAATAAAAAAATAGACTTCTGTTGGTGGTTGAGAACAAGACTATGCTCAGCTGAACCAGCAACTATGCCCAGCATGGGTCTCAGTCGCGTCACCAAATCGTGACTAAGGTACACGGTAGACCAAGGCCTTAGTTGTAGTTCTGTCGCGCGACTGGGCCTTCCACGTAAGCTAGTCGCTGGCCCACCGTGCGATTGGTCCTAATCGATTGGTGGGCTGGCGACTTCTTAGGGTTATTTTTGTAAGAAAAATAAAATGTAAGTAATTTTTATAACGATTACAAAAATGGTTTGTTTAGGAAAAAATTCCGTCCTAGGGCAAGTGATCTTCGATCGGGTCCAACGTGAGCGTGCGTTCAATGGTCTGCATGCGTCCCGAACTGCATGCCCGACCCCGCCAAAGTGGCAGACAAAACGACAAATGCCATGTGCAAATCGAAGACCCTTCGCCCGAGAGCGTCAAAACTAGGCCCGACCCACTTATGTACTACATTTTAGACCCATTAGAATGTCTCGAACAAAATTGGGCTTTGTCACTTGTGCTCAAACCAACCCACTGCATGTCACTATGTATAGGCGCGTCCAAAAATCAAATTTTTTTGCCGTATTGGCACCTTTTCGCATCGTATTTGCAGAAATGATCAGGTCCATTTTTTTTTTGGAAAAATAGCACCGCCGCGTCACCGTTCCTTACACGCCTGCCTGCGAACCTCTGTAAGCACCGTTCTGCAGAACAACTTTGTAGCATTTTTTCTTCCTTTTTTGTTTTTTAAAAAAATCATTTATGTAAACTTTTATAGGAATTTTTAAATATAGAAAATGTGCTCCATAAATTATAATTTTTTTTGTGGAGCCTCCTAACACAGTGTACTTGCTTGTGTAATTTTTTTAAATTTTTTTGTTATGTATTTTTCTCAAAAATTTATTTAAATATATTGTTTGTAGGATTTTTTAAATATAGAACATGAGGTCCAAAATTATGATTTTTTAAGGCTCCTTACATACTGGACTTTATTGTGTATTGTTTAGAATTTTATATATTCTGAAAATATCTCAAAAATTAAGGGTTTATGTCTCAAAAATTAGGGTTCCAGGTTTCAAATATTAGTGTTTTATGATTTTGTGACTTGGAATGTGTAAAGTTTAGTACCACATGGACCACTCTAGGTAAGAGACTCTTATAGTAGTACTAATCATACTACTATTATTTAGATTTTGGGTGCCATACTATTTTCTTTCGCTTCGAGTAATACTAATCATGCTACTATTATTTAGATTTTGGTAGTGAATAACATAGCCCCTGTCTTTAGTTCTTCACCCAGTAAGATTGCTATAGTAGTAGTGGTAGAATTTGAACTCCCAATGTCTTTAGCAAATATTCTGGCCTGTTTCGAATCTTTATTACAGCAACACCGCAAGATGCAGCATGACAAACATTATTATAATGATGTTAAAAGAAGTTATGTGTTCATGTGGTACTAAACTTCACGCATTCTAAGTCACATGAAATCATAAAACCCTAATTTTTAAAACCTAAAACACTAATTTTTAAAATATAAACCCTTAATTTTTTAGATATTTTCAGAACATATGAAATTCTAAAAATTAATACACAATCAAGTCCACTGTGCAAGGAGCTTTTTAAAAAAATTATAATGTTTGAACCTCATTTGCTATATTAAAAAGTTCCTACAAGTAGTATACTTAAATGAATTTTTGAGTAAAATTTAGAACGGATAAAATTTTGACAAGCAAATACACTGTGTCAAGAGGTTCCACAAAAAAATCATAATTTTTTGATCTAATTTTCTATATTTAAAAATTCCTACAAAGTATATATAAATGATTTTTTTTAAAAAGAAAAAATTGCTACAATGTCCCCGCACGGCAGCCGTGCTGGAATGAGCGCTATAGTAGGTTCCTGCACAGCGACCATGCGGGAATGGCGACGTGGAGCAGGGAGGGGTTTTCGCATGGTGACCGTGTGGGAACGGTGCTATTTTTGAAAAAGAATGAACCCAGATATTTTTGCAAATACGATATTAAAAAGTGCCAATACGGCCAAAAAATTTGAAAAAATCTATCTCATTTGTTTCTTGGAGAGACTTAATACTGCATGCATGCATTAAGCTGGCATGCCAAGTATCTTTATTCATGCATGTGACACAGAGGTAGGGCATGAAAACCCTTGGTGGCTGTTTGCACTTCTATACAAAATGGTTATGTTCACATTTATCTGTCATTGCTTGTTGCCTACTATTAGCATATTCAATCGGGTAGTAAACACGATTTTACACGAACCTGTCCCCCTTTGTTGAGAGGTGTCAAGGTTCTACATACAGCAAATATGTCACAATGCTTTCATGGATCAGAGTCAAGAGCAGCATCAACAAAACTAGTTCTAGTTTTTTTTTGGTCGAAACCGATGCTTCGTTAAGCTATTGTATTTGTAACTATAGAAAATTCTTTGTAAAAAGGGAATTGAACTAGGGATTGACCAATGATTCTATTGATCTATTGTACCTTTGTATTTTTAAGTTTCATTTTTAATTTTGTATTGGATTTACGCGGATTATTATAGCAAACTGTTGAGAAAGCATTTTGTCTGTAAGTTTTTAGACTTGTGTTTTTCCTAGATGTACGCCTGTGAATGGAGGTAGTTAATCGCATTTCCCGTAAAAATGGTCGTGGTATTTGAAATTTGAATCTTTACGGTGAGTATGAAATATTTGATGAAGTCAAATAGACAAGACAAACATGTAGTTCCGATTTGGCAAATTACCTTGGGAAACAACGAAAAGCTTGGCTAATATATGTTTTTTATATTAATTTCTTTAATTACGCAATGTCCAAAATTAATACATGCACTAACGAGCAAAATATTTTTTTTTCATATGTACACTTGCACGTATCGTCATGGTTACAAATCCCATGCAAAAATAAGTTTAAATTCATCGTTCAAACCCTCAAGGGCAATTCAGACTTTTTATCCTTCGCACACAACTCAATAAGCCAACATCCCATAAAAAGCCAGATTACCAAACACCAAACCTTGGCTTAAAAGCTGAGGGCTTATAAGTCGATTAGTTTTAAAAAGTGGGCTTTTGTTTATAAGTTCAAAAAGTTCAGCTCTAAACAAACAGAGCCTTAAGGTGGGCAGGATCTGCACTACCGCGGCAGATCCGACAAAGCAGGCAGAAAATGACAAGATGTCCACATAAATGCAGCATTGGATGTGTCTCGATTACTCAAATTCTTGTGTTGCGTGCACTTGTACTACTTATCAAGCACAGATGTACTTGGAAAAACTCTAATTTCATATTATAAACTCTGTTGCAGTTTTTGATATATACAAGAACCCTCTTGCAATTTAATAGTTGCAGAATTTTATTCTCATACAGGTGAACAAGTTTCCAATTTCCATTATAGTTCACGAACAGCAGGAATTATTTCATTTGGCACATTGCAAGTACGTTCACAAGAACTCGAAATCACACTTCTTTTAGACAACAAGATCACACTACGGAACATCCATCCTTACAACGCGAGAACGATCAGCATGGACACGGTTGTCAGGTTGACGGCGTCCTCGTCCACCTTGCGCAGCGGCAACTCGCCGGTGGCCGCCGCCGCCTTCCCCCACCCACTGCCGTGGCCGTTGAACGCGTCCTCGCAGTCCGTGGCGGCCCTCCTGACGGCGCCCATGTCGGCCACGTACGCCTGCGTCCTCCCCGTAGCCAGCGCGTGGACGGCGCTGTGCACGACGTTCAGCGCCTCGATGTACCGCTGCCGGCACGTACCAAGCGCGGCCCGCGCGCCCTCCGACCAGCCCCCGCGTTGCTGCAGCTCCTTGATCGTGGCCACCGCCGCCGTGTAGTTGGCCAGCGTCAGGTTCGTGGCGATCACGGCCAGCCCGTGCGCGTCGGCGCCAGCGCTCCCCGGCGCCGCCTGGAGCGACGTCACGCAGAAGGACGCCAGGTCCTTGTGGCGCCCGCCCGCCGTCGCCTTCGCGCAGGTCTCCTCTACGGAGGCGACCGACGCGTGGGAGCCGGCCAGGAGGAGGAGGGAGAAGAGGAGCCTCGCTGCCATTGCGTGTGCTCTCTTGCTTGGATAGTTGGATTGGATTGCCACGCTTTTCCTGGCTTTGTGTGTAAGTTCGTTGTTATGAAACAAGAAACATATGGCTCGTCAAATATTCATTCATTGCCTGAGGGTATTCTGGGACGAATAAGCGATTGAGTGGTGAACAGGTGCACTTATCTTTTTTATTACTGATGGTATTTAATTTTTTTTCTCACTTTAATAGCTATGAAAGCTATAAGTATCAAAGAACAAGATCACAACAGAAGTTTTGCATTGAAATCGAAAAACCCTGAGCAAAAAGCATTTCAGCTGGTTTTATCATCGTTGACGGTCTAACCGCTGGCTGCGGGAATTACAACTCGACAGATCCGCAAATCAACCTAACTTTTGATTCTATGATCCAAATTTCTTGAGATTTCAGACATAGCTTGTCAAGGAGGTCAGGAACCTACTCTAATCGACCATCAAATCCAAGGTTCTACGGATTTCTTGAATGAGGTGATGAAGGCACAAAACTTGAGAAAAACCAAAACTTGAGCTAAGAGTTTGCTCATGGGTGAAAGATGATCAAGATAACCATAGATCAGATCCTACAAATTCTAACAAATTAGATCACAACAAAAGACCCAACCAAAACCCTTGAAACACAAAAAAAACAAATCATCAAAGAGAGAACAAGAACAAGATATAATTAATCTTTGGGGCAATCTTGATTAGATTTATTAGAGAGATTGTAGGTTTACAACCACTCCATCATGGAGAACAAAAGCTCACACTTGAGCACCTAATTTCTCAATCCATCTCTCTCAACCCCTAACTTCATCTATTTTCTCAACTTTCCCCAAGTCACAAATTAGGGTTTCAAAAGCTTGAGTGGATTAGAGCGCAAATCATGCACCCTCTCCTTTTATAGCGGAGGCTAGGTCTAGAGAGAAACCTTATCAGGCACTGTTAAGCCCACACACAAACAGATTTACACTCACGCACGATTTTCAAAGCGGATAACGAACCAGGTCTCTCGAATCCGCCTCTTCGTGGTCTTCGTTTTCTCTTTACCTAAACCGCCTCTCCTTGTGTCGTCTTGCGCCACGGTTTCTCTATGGTCACCAACCCGATATTTTAGCGAATATACGAAGGTACCCCTTCACAGTCCTTCTCAAAGGCTTAGTCCCGTCAACGTGAAGCAATCTCATGCTTTACCACGCGTAGGTTCATCAATGACTCTCTTCATGTCGGCAAGTCTCTCATATCCAGCTCCCACTGGAACCACTATGGTATTCGCACCAACCCCTAAATCACTTGATACAACCCATTAGTATAATCACTAAACTTGGAATCCTTGATTGTTCTGAACCTCAGCTCTCTCAGCCTAGTCTCGACCATCATCGTCGATGACCGTAGTTGACTCTAAGCCACATGCACAACAATAGGACAAGAAATCGATTTCGGGCACATGATCCTCGCAACTTGACCCACGTTAGCCACAATAGGTATCATGCAACACATACGCACTATGACTTTGGCCAATTCCACAAGATCATCGCACCTCATCATGCATGACCGCTCTCTGGTCAGTCTGAGCGCCAGTCAGGCAGGTCAGATCGCCACCTGGCCGGTCAGACTGCATTCCAAATTTTCCTAAGTCCTGGAAAACACCCTCTTTGGACACTTCGGCAAAATTCTAACTAGTTTCGCGTCCAGTCTCTATGTTCCATGAGACCTAGTGCAAACACACATCCAAACACTCTCACATAAGTGCTTGACCATATTCTCCAAAATTCCAGTTTTTATGCCACGGTCGGTCTTACCGCCTACCTTGGCCAGTCTGCACGTCACCCCTAGGCTGGTTAGACCACCGGCCTCTAGCCGGTCTAACCGCCTACAACCTGACAGCAGGTGACACTCTACTAAACCAAGGGTTTCTCCAAAACGTTATGGTCGAAACACAGTGGTCCAACTGTATGGTAGAAACACAATGGTCGATAATTGAGTGGTCCAACTGTGTGGTTGAAGCATAGTGGTCGATAATGTGTGGTCGAAATACAGTGGCTGAAAAATGAGTGGCCAAAACTGTGTGGTCAAAAGCCCTTGGGAGACAACAGAGGAGCAGACGAAGGTGGCCCGGCTAGGCCTTACCGTTGGCGAAGGAGGCGATGGAAGCAGCCGTGAGTAGGCCATACGGAACCGGGCGAGGAGGCAGTTTCGTGGGTGGTGGTGGCGTTGTCGGAGATGGACGGAAGCGGCAGGGTGGTTACCGGTGGCTGCCGGCCATGGAGGGGAATTGGTGCGGTGGTGCCAGAGTGGGAAGGGAGGGAAGCAGCACGCGCAGGATCTCAAGGGCATTAAGGGAAACTGACCAGAGCTACTGGTGGAAGACGAGGAGATTGGAGGCGAGTTGGCGTCGTGGGCCATCGGCGGTGCATAGGGGTTGCCACGGAGGCGTCGGCCGGGTGGTGGAGTGCTTTAATTGGCGATTGGGGGAGGTTGAGGAAGGCGCACTATTGTTCCACATGCGGGGAATTGAGCCGGGAATAGCCGATGATGGAGTATCGGTCGTGGCGACGACTTCAGCCTGCTTTGAGGGTAACGTTGAAGCAACAACATCCCTGTGGAGGCAAGCCAAACTCAACATGGGGAATTATTGAGAGGGTAATGGAAAGACAAAAGCGGAGCAGGTTGTTGGGCAATGGCACGCTTGTCGCTTTTGCGTGTTTTCAATAGGTTGAACTCCACCATAAGTATAACTTGAATATGTGCCTATGTTCTTATTACACATTTGTGTATGCACACATTTAAAGAGAGTTCACTCTATATTTTATAGTTTCATTAGTATTGATCCATATTCCGTTCTCCACATATATTAAGGATATTTACTTTGAAATATATCCTTTTGAGTATATAAAACTTGTGTAGTTCATATATACTTATGTTGTGTTACATTCAATTAACTATATTCAATTTATGTGCAATTGAAGTGGTTATCATCAATTACCAAAAAGAGAAAGATTGAAGTATCTTGCCTCACCATTATGAGTTAATGGTATGATGTGGTAATTAATGATAATCATATTGTGGAACTAACATTTTTCATGAGTTGGATGAATAGGTTATGTTCCAGGGTGACGAAAACTTTGGACTGCATCATGAGTTGATCGTCATCAAGTCAAGGTTTAAGAAGAGGATGCATCATGTGTTGATGCATATCAAGATCTCGAAGAGGAGATGATCATCAAGTCAAGAGAAGACCCATCATGTGTTGACGGAAATCAAGAAAAAGATGCATCATGGGTTGATGCATATCAAGACGATGACCCGGACTTGAAGTGAAGATATGTGTCATCAAACTTAAGAAGATGCTCAAGACAAATGTATGACTAGTTAGGGCTAAGGATGTGTTCCTAGTCTTTTACTGGTCTTGGTGTTTGTTTGGAAGACCGGATTGCTAGTATAGGTTTGCCGTAATATTAGTAGGTTGAGTCTCATCATGTGTTGATAGCTCAATCTTACTTACACTAGCTCTCCGTGGTATGATGCTATTATTTGTGAATGTGTTTTGCAAATAGCCGAGGCCCATGCATTTAATCATTATAGTATGTGGCTATACTTTGCAAATGTGTTTTACAAATGATTGAAGTCCATATACCTACTCCTTGTGGCATGATGCAAATGTATTTTACAAATTGTTGGGGTTCATGCATTTTTTCTTTGCATGGTCTAAGATTGTTTGTTGCTATTTTTTTGGACTTAGACCATGGTAGTGGCTCTTTGGAGTTGTGCTTTTAATTTGATCAACTATGTTTTAGATCAATCAAATAGGTGGGTTGTGTAGCACTCTGAATAAGCTTTCCATAGAGTCCAAAATCACTCAATTCTAACATCGGAGTTAAAAGTTATGACCTTTTTACCGAGTGTCGTCTATGCTAAAATTGCACTGCGGTAGTACCGCCCATTGCACTGCGGTGCTACCGCACAAAAAAACTTTAACGGCTAGTTTTTGAGCCGTTAATGCACCTGTACGACCGATGAACAGTAAAAAAACGGTAGTACCGCACTGCGGTACTCCCGCAAATCCTGATGTTTGGGGATTTCTGCTCCCAATGGCTAGTTTTTGTGTGTGAGCTATAAATACTCATCTTGGCCAGTTGAGAGACATTCTTTGGCATCCCATTTCACTCACTTGAGCTAGTGTGAGGTTCTCCTCTCAATTATGCATGTGTTGCACCTTGTGAGTAAGGAGAGAGGTCTCTAGTGCATGTGTTGCATCTGGAGGTGGATTTCGTATCTATTTGAGCGTGTGCATTCGTTGCACGTGGTGAGAGTCAAGCAAGGGGCTTGACTTGTTACTCTTGGTGTTTGCCGACACCTAGACGTCGTTGAGGCGTCGTGCACCGGTGATCTTCTCAAGAAACTTGTGAGAAGGCATTAGTTTGGAGTTACCTCAACGTGGATTAGGGGAGACCGGCAAGTCTCCGAATACCACGGTAAAACATCATCGTGTCTATTGTGGTTTGTTCTTGTGCTTTACTTTGAGAAATTTACATTACTTGAATTTAGTTGCTTACTTGTATTTGGTTAGTTGCTTATATTCAATTGTATTCATATTGTTGGTGCACTTAGTCAAGCCTAGTTGATTTAGGTTTTATTTGTGCAAAACCAAATTGTTATTATCTTCTGCATTATAAATTAGTTTTAGCCAAAGAAGTTTTTAAAACTGCCTATTCACCCCCCTCTAGTCGGCCTCCTCGATCTTACAGTTGGTTCTAGAGATACGACACATGTTAATTGTTCCATCTAACATTTACTAATATTCATGTACTTACATCCTTTTCTTTAATGCTGCATGCAAGTTGCGAGTCATATGGATCATTCAATCTACATATCCTAGTACCACCATAAGGGCTTACTATATGTATGGGGAATGCTGTGTAAGTCAATGCCATATATTGATATTTCACATTGCGTGTTCCATTTTAAATACCGCTGACTTTATCCGTGCATGAAGGTCATCAGAGCGTTGCTACTTCTTCCATTGGATCGAGGGGCCAGAGAAGTATGACAAGGTATTTATTCAGCAGAAATACATGTTGATCTACATAGTTTACCCAAAGATCTTTACCCATTGCAGAATTCCCACAACCGAAGCGGGGAAGACAAGGGAAATGCACTAATAGTCCCTAATGCCCCTACCGTATCAAAGATTATTCTGGACATTGACAAGCCCGAAAAAGACCTTATAATTGAATATTGGGAGACCCGCGTGAAGGCATGTGCCTGCAAGGAGTAGTAGGACATATGTCCGCGACGTTGGTGATGTTGCCGAGCGCGATGCGCTTCTTCGCCTACTGCGTGATCGCCTTGGCTCTCCCAGTGTTCTCCTCCATGGCGGGGCGCTTTGTCATCGCAGTCATCACCGACGACGAGGAGCGGCAGGAGGTGGCGTGGTGCTCGACATCAGCAGACGGCGGGAGAGCTCATGGGCACCACCACCCCTCGCGGAATCCCCCTCGGGCTGGGGCTAGGGCTAGGGCTAGGGTTTGTGGTGGGGAGTAGAAGGGAGGAGGAGACGAGGGTTTGGGTCCCAACAGCGCCCAAGGGATTGGGAGGGCGAGGATGAAGGGAATTGAAGCGGGGAGAGAAAAGAAGAGATGGCAGGAGTGACGCAAGGCCAGATGAAGTGCCTTAGTGGGTTGTGTCCTTTGGGCAAGCTGGCTTAGTGTAGAGGTTGGATTGTGCGGTAGTGGCCCACATGTCATAGAGGTTATCGGGGGCCCATGCGGGTAGTGGGGATGGGGAGTAGGGGAATGTCCCCGGTCCTGTCTCCCCCGACGAGGAATAGATTTTTCATATTAGCATCCCCATGGTGGAAGAAATAGCCCCAACCCTCGCCTCTAAAGGTGAATTTCAATGAACGGGAATGGGGCCCCATTGCCATCCTAATCTTTGTTGCTACATTCTCGTGGCGCCCTTGAATCTTACAAAATATTTTGCCATTTTTAGTTCTTTGTGTAAAACTTAAAGGCACGTAAAATGATTAACACATGATTTATTTATAAATAATTACAGTCAGCAAGCTCTAGTTTTTTTTACGACTAACAATTATTCACAAACAACTATTTTAACCATTTATTGTTTCTAAATTAAAGCTAAGTGTATATAAATAAAAAATTTAAAAAATAGACTTCTATTGGTGGTTGAGAACAAGACTATGCTCAGACGCCCTCTGGACCAGCAACTATGCCCGGCATGGGTCTCAGTCGCGTCACCAAATCTTGACTAAGGTACACGGTAGACCAAGGCCTTAGTTGCGCCTACATCGCATGACCGGCCTTCCACGTAAGCTAGTCGCTGGCCCACCGTGAGATTGGTCCTAATCGATTGGTGGGCTGGCGACTTCTTAGGGTAATTTTTGTAAGAAAAGTAAAACGTAAGTAATTTTTATAACGATTACAAAAATGGTTTGTTTAGGAAAAAATTCCGTCCTAGGGCAAGTGATCTTCGATCGGGTCCCACGTGAGCGTGCGGTCAATGGTCTGCATGAGTCCTGAACTGCATGCCCGACCCCGCCAAAGTGGCAGACAAAACGACAAATGCCATGTGCAAACCGAAGACCCTTCGCCCGAGAGCGTCAAAACTAGGCCCGACCCACTTATGTACTACATTTTAGACCCATTAGAATGTCTCGAACAAATTTGGGCTTTGTCACTTGTGCTCAAACCAGCCCACTGCATGTCGCTATGTATAGGCGTGTCCAAAAATCAAATTTTTTACCGTATTGGCACCTTTTCACATCGTATTTGCAGAAATGATCAGGTCCAATTTTTTTTTTTGCAAAAATAGCACCGCCACATCACCGTTCTCGCACGGCCACCCTGCGTGAACCTACCGTAGCACCTGTTCTTGCAGAACACTGTAGCATTTTTTTTTCCTTTTTCCTTAAAAAAACATTTATGTATACTTTTGTAGTAATTTTTAAATATAGAAAATGTGCTCCATAAATTATAACTTTTTGTGGAGCCTCCTAACACAGTGTACTTGCTTGTGTAATTTTTTTAAAATTTTTTGTTATGTATTTTTCTCAAAAATTCATTTAAATATATTTTTTGTAGGATTTTTTTTAAATATAGAACATGAGGTCCAAAATTATGATTTTTTAAAGGCTCCTTACATAGTGGAATTTATTGTGTATTGTTTTTTAGAATTTTATATATTCTAAAAATATCTCAAAAATTAAGGGTTTAAGTCTAAAAAAATTATGGTTTTAGGTTTCAAAAAATAGTGTTTTATGATTTTGTGACTTGGATTGTGTGAAGTTTAGTGCACATGGAGCACTCTAGGTAAGAGACTCTCATAGTAGTACTAATCATACTATTATTATTTAGATTTTGGGTGCTATACTATTTTCTTTCGCTTCGAGTAATACTAATCATGCTACTATTATTTATATTTTGGTAGTGAATAACATAGCCCCTGTCTTTACTTCTTCACCCAATAAGATTGCTATAGTAGTAGTGGTAGAATTTGAACTCCCAATGTCTTTAGCAAATATTCTGGCCTGTTTCGAATCTGTATTACAGCAACACCGCAAGATGCAGCAGGACAGGCATTATTATAATGATGTTAAAAGAAGTTCTATGTTCATGTGGTACTAAACTTCACGCATTCTAAGTCACATGAAATCATAAAACCCTAATTTTTAAGATATAAACCTTTAATTTTTGAGATATTTTCAGAACATATGAAATTCTAAAAATTAATACACAATCAAGTCTATTGTGTAAGGAGCTTTAAAAAAAATTATAATGTTTGAACCTCATTTGCTATATTAAAAAGTTCCTACAAGTAGTATACTTAAATAAATTTTTGAGCAAAATTTAGAACGGATAAAATTTTGACAAACAAGTACACTGTGTCAAGAGGTTCCACAAAAAAATCATAATTTTTTGTTCTAATTTTTTATATTTAAAAATTCCTACAAAGTATATATAAATATTTTTTTTAAAAAAAAAGAGAAAAAATTGCTACAATGTACCCGCATGGCAGCCGTGCTGGAATGAGCGCTATAGTAGGTTCCTGCACGGCGGCCATGCGGGAATAGCGATATGGGGAGCAGGGAGGGGGTTTTTGCATAATAATCGTGTAGGAACAGTGCTATTTTTGAAAAAGAGTGGACTCAGATATTTCTGCAAATACGATGCTAAAAAATGCTAATACGGCCAAAAAAATAAAAATAAAAAATCTATCTCATTTGTCTCTCGGAGGGACTGCATACTGCTTGCATGCATTAAGCTGGCGTGCCAAGTATCTTTAAGGTGGGCAGGCTCTGCACTACCGCGGCAGATCCGACAAAGCAGGCAGAAAATGACAAGATGTCCACATAAATGCAGCATTGGATGTGTCTCGATTACTCAAATTCTTGTGTTGCGTGCACTTGTACTACTTATCAAGCACAGATGTACTTGGAAAAACTCTAATTTCATATTATAAACTCTGTTGCAGTTTTTGATATATACAAGAACCCTCTTGCAATTTAATAGTTGCAGAATTTTATTCTCATACAGGTGAACAAGTTTCCAATTTCCATTATAGTTCACGAACAGCAGGAATTATTTCATTTGGCACATTGCAAGTACGTTCACAAGAACTCGAAATCACACTTCTTTTAGACAACAAGATCACACTACGGAACATCCATCCTTACAACGCGAGAACGATCAGCATGGACACGGTTGTCAGGTTGACGGCGTCCTCGTCCACCTTGCGCAGCGGCAACTCGCCGGTGGCCGCCGCCGCCTTCCCCCACCCACTGCCGTGGCCGTTGAACGCGTCCTCGCAGTCCGTGGCGGCCCTCCTGACGGCGCCCATGTCGGCCACGTACATCTGCGTCCTCCCCGTAGCCAGCGCGTGGACGGCGCTGTGCACGACGTTCAGCGCCTCGATGTACCGCTGCCGGCACGTACCAAGCGCGGCCCGCGCGCCCTCCGACCAGCCCCGCGTTGCTGCAGCTCCTGATCGTGGCCACCGCCGCCGTGTAGTTGGCCAGCGTCAGGTTCGTGGCGATCACGGCCAGCCCGTGCGCGTCGGCGCCAGCGCTCCCCGGCGCCGCCTGGAGCGACGTCACGCAGAAGGACGCCAGGTCCTTGTGGCGCCCGCCCGCCGTCGCCTTCGCGCAGGTCTCCTCTACGGAGGCGACCGACGCGTGGGAGCCGGCCAGGAGGAGGAGGGAGAAGAGGAGCCTCGCTGCCATTGCGTGTGCTCTCTTGCTTGGATAGTTGGATTGGATTGCCACGCTTTTCCTGGCTTTGTGTGTAAGTTCGTTGTTATGAAACAAGAAACATATGGCTCGTCAAATATTCATTCATTGCCTGAGGGTATTCTGGGACGAATAAGCGATTGAGTGGTGAACAGGTGCACTTATCTTTTTTATTACTGACGGTATTTAATTTTTTTTCTCATTTTAATAGCTATGAGTATCAAAGAACAAGATCACAACAGAAGTTTTGTATTGAAATCGAAAAACCCTGAGCAAAAAGCATTTCAGCCGGTTTTATCGTTTCGGATTCAGCCTCAACTGGGTGCTGAATTACAACTCGAAAGATCCGCAAATCAACATAACTTTTGATTCTATGATCCAAATTTCTTGAGATTTCAGACATAGTTTGTCAAGGAGGTCAGGAACCTACTCTAATCGACCATCAAATCCAAGGTTCTACGGATTTCTTGAATGAGGTGATGAAGGCACAAAACTCAAGAAAAACCAAAACTTGAGCTAAGAGTTTGCTCATGGGTGAAAGATGATCAAGATAACTATAGATCAGATCCTACAAATTCTAACAAATTAGATCACAACAAAAGACCCAACCAAAACCCTTGAAACACAAAAAAAAAATCATCAAAGAGAGAACAAGAACAAGATATAATTAATCTTTGGGGCAATCTTGATTAGATTTCTTAGAGAGATTGTGGTTTACAACCACTCCATCATGGAGAACAAAAGCTCACACTTGAGCACCTAATTTCTCAATCCATCTCTCTCAACCCCTAACTTCATCTATTTTCTCAACTTTCCCCAAGTCACAAATTAGAGTTTCAAAGGCTTGAGTGGATTAGAGCGCAAATCATACACCCTCTCCTTTTATAGCGGAGGCTAGGTCTAGAGAGAAACCTTATTGGGCACTGTTAAGCCCACACACAAACAGATCTACACTCACGCACGATTTTCAAAGCGGATAACGGACCAGGTCTCTCGAATCCGTCTCTTCGTGGTATTCGTTTTCTCTTTACCTAAACCGCCTCTCCTTGTGTCGTCTTGCGCCACGGTTTCTCTATGGTCACCAACCCGATATTTTAGCGAATATACGAAGGTACCCCTTCACAGTCCTTCTCAAAGGCTTAGTCCCGTCAACGTGAAGCAATCTCATGCTTTACCACGCGTAGGTTCATCAATGACTCTCTTCATGTCGGCAAGTCTCTCACATCCGGCTCCCACTGGAACCACTATGGTATTCGCACCAACCCCTAAATCACTTGATACAACCCATTAGTCTAATCACTCCACTTGGAATCCTTGATTGTTCTGAACCTCAGCTCTCTCAGCCTAGTCTCGACCATCATCGTCGATGACCGTAGTTGACTCTAAGCCACATGCACATTAATAGGACAAGAAATCGATTTCGGGCACATGATCCTCGCAACTTGACCCACGTTAGCCACAACAGGTATCATGCAACACATACGCACTATGACTTTGGCCAATTCCACAAGATCATCGCACCTCATCATGCATGACCACTCTCAGTCGGCCTAGCGCCCGATCAGCGGTCGACGCCACCGCCTGGCCGATCGCATTCCAAATTTTCCTAAGTCCTGGAAAACACCCTCTTTGGACACTTTGGCAAAATTCTAACTAGTTTCGCGTCTAGTCTCTATGTTCCATGAGACCTAGTGCAAACACACATCCAAACACTCTCACATAAGTGCTTGACCATATTCTTCAAAATTCCAGTTTTTATGCCACGGTCGGTCTTACCGCCTACCTTGGCCAGTCTGCACGTCACCCCTAGGCTGGTTAGACCACCGGCCTCTAGCCGGTCTAACCGCCTACAACCTGACAGCAGGTGACACTCCACTAAACCAAGGGTTTCTCCAAAACGTTATGGTCGAAACACGGTGGTCCAACTGTGTGGTAGAAACACAATGGTCGATAATTGAGTGGTCCAACTGTGCGGTTGAAGCACAGTGGTCGATAATGTGTGGTCGAAATACAGTGGCCGAAAAATGAGTGGCCAAAACTGTGTAGTCAAAAGCCCTTGGGAGACAACAGAGGAGCAGACGAAGGTAGCCCGGCTAGGACATACCGTTGGCGAAGGAGGCGACGGAAGCGGTCGTGAGTAGGCCATACGGAACCGGGCGAGGAGGCGGTTTCGTGGGTGGTGGTGGCGTTGCCGGAGATGGCCGGAAGCGACAGGGTGGCTACCGGTGGCTGCCGGCCATGGAGGGGAGTTGGTGCGGTGGTGCCGGAGTGAGAAGGGAGGGAAGCAGCACGCGCAGGATCTCAAGGGCATTAAGGGAAACTGACCAGAGCTACTGGTGGAAGACGAGGAGATAGGAGGCGAGTTGACGTCGTGGGCCATCGGCGGTGCATAGGGGTTGACACGGAGGCGTCGGCCGGGTGGTAGAGTGCTTTAATTGGCGATTGGGGGAGGTTGAGGAAGGCGCACTATTGTTCCACATGCGGGGAATTGAGCCGGGGATAACCGATGATGGAGTATCGGTCGTGACGACGACTTCAGTCGGCTTTGAGGGTAACGTTGAAGCAACATCCCTGTGGAGGCAAGCCAAACTCAACATGGGGGGATTATTGAGAGGGTAATGGAAAGACAAAAGCGGAGCAGTTGTTCCCGAAAGCAATCATGTCCCTTTTTCTTTATGGTTTCAGGTACTATTTCGTCATTTTCGACTACCTAATCAAAAGAGGTTTCATCTAACTAGTCGAGTAGGATTTCGAGTACTATTCATGTGTTGATGGAGGTCAAGTAAAGGATGCATCATGGGTTGATGCATGTCAAGACGATGACCCGGACTTGAAGTGAAGATGTGCGTCATCAAGCTTCAAGAAGATGCTCATGGCAAAGGTATGACTAGCTAGGGCTAAGGATGTGTTCCTAGTCTTTACCGGTCTTGGTGTTTGGTTGGAAGACCGGATTGCTAGTATAGGTTGCCGCACTATTAAGAGGGGTCTTGTCTAGTAGCTTGAGTCTCATCATGTGTTGATAGCTCAATCTTACTTGCTCTAGCTCTACATGGCATGATGCTATTATTTATGAATGTGTTTTGCAAATAGTTGAGGCTTATGCATTAATCCTTGTAGCATGTGACTATACTTTTGTAATGTGTTTTGCAAATGGTTGAAGTCCATGTACCTACACCTTGTGGCATGATCTAAGTTTGCAAATGTGTTTTGCAAATTGTTGGGATTCATGCATTTTCCTTGGCATGGTCTAAGATTGCTTATTGCTATTTATTTGGACTTAGATCATGATAGTGGCTCTTTGAGTTGTGCTTTTGATTTGATCAAATGTGTTTGAGATCAATCAAATAGGTGGGTTGTGTAGCCCTCTGAATAAGCTTTCCATAGAGTCCGAGATCACTCAATTCGACATCGAGTCAAAAGTTATGACATTTTTACCGAGTATCGCTCACGTGCTGAAGTTGGGCTGCGGAAGTTCCGATTTTTGTATCATGGAACTTCCGATATTATCGGAAGTTCGATATTTGTATCGCGGAACTTCCGCACAAAAGTTTTAACGGCTAGTTTTTGAGCCGTTATGCACCTGACGGTTTATGAATATGAAAACGGTAGTTCCGCATATTAGTTGGCGGAACTTCCGATTTCCTGATTTTTCTCGCAACTTTGCCTCCAACGGCTAGTTTTTGTGTGTGGGCTATATATAGCCACCTTGGCCCGGTTGGGAGAGGTTGTGGTGCCCATATTCATTCTATTGAGCTAAGAGCAAGCCTCTCATCTCTTTTGTGCATATGTTGCACTTAGTGAGTGTTGAGAGCAAACCCTAAGTGCATGTGTTGCCTTAGGTAGTGGATTGAGTATCCACTTGAGCGTTGACACTTGATTAGTTCAAGTGATCGTTGAGACTTGTTTCTCTTGGTGTTTGCCGACACCTAGACCAGCGTGGAGGCGCCGTGCCCAGTGATCTTCTCAAGAAGCTTGTGAGAAGGCCGGCGTGTTGTGAGTGGTTTGGTGCTCGCCATCTCCGGAGTGGAGGAAAATATAGTTTTGCATTAATTAATGCTGGAGGCACTAAGCATTTCTAAAGGTTTATTGATTCCAAGTTGGGAGTTCGAATTACACTCGGAGTTCGAAATCACTAATCTTGTTCTATGAAATTTTGGATTTCGACTAGTTTGTAAGGAGTTCGAACCTACTTATGAACAGAACCAGGTTCTAGTGGCTTTGGAATGGGTTGAAGGACAAAACAAAGAACCAAATGGCAAGAGTTTGCTCATGGGTGAAAGATGATCAAGAACAAGAGACTCAAATCTAATTGTCAACAAAGCCGAACCAAACCCTTGAAACACAAATACTCAAAGGAGAGAGAAAGAAAATCTTGGGGCAATCTTGATTAGATCTAGAGGATTAATAAACGTCCCTTGGGATCAAAAGCTACATTGAGCACTAATTCTATCATTCTCAAGCCAAATCATTATTTTCTCAACTTTGCCAAGTCCATTGAGTTTCAAAGGCTTGAGTGGATTAGGCGCAAATAAACTTCTTAAGCGAGGCTAGTCTGAGAAACCTTTGGCAGAATAAGCCAACAAAAGATTAAAGACGGTCTTCAGGGTACGGACGTGCCTGAACGGCCTTCGTGTATTCTTATTCAAGGCCTAACGCTCTCTGGTGTCTTGCGCATTTGACTCCAGGTACCAACCCGATTTGGAATTGCAATGGTACTACTTTCAAAGGCTAGTCCGCAACGTGAAGCAATTATGCTTGCAGCTTGGGTTCTAGACTCTGTCATGGGAAGTTCACATCCGGTGCCATCGAACCACTAGGATTCGCACCACCCCTAAATCACTTGTACAACCCATTAGCTATAGGCCAGTGTGACCTATGTTGGAAGAGTCGCCACCGACCTAGTCTCACCATATCGCGATGACCGAGTGACTTAGCACTGCTTAATAGGCAAAACTCAATTGACTGATCTCGCAACTTGCACGTTGCACCACGTCATGCAACACATCGATATGACTTTGGCCAATTCAAGTCGGGTTCACTTGTTTCGGCGAGAGAAGCAAATGTAGATCAAGTAAATCTCAAGATGTGGGTAAAAAGCATGACAACGGATGGCACATGAAAAGTTTTAAAAATCTCGTATTTTTGCATTTAAGCATTTTTAGGATGTTACATTTTCTCTCTAGACCTAGCCTCCACTATAAAAGGGAGGGATGCGGGATTTGCACCCATCAACGCGCCTAGGAAAACCTAATTTCTAATTTAGGAAAAGTGAAGAGATAGAGGAGGCTAGGGTTTGAGATAGATGGATTGATTGAGTTCTCAAGTGTTGAGTTTTTGTCTTCCATGGTGGAGTGGTTGTAAACCATCAATCCCTTAAATCAATCAAAGCATGTTTGTCCCAAGATGAGTTCTATCTTATTCTTACTCTCTCTTTGATGCCTTTGAGATTTTTGTATTCTTAGGGTTTTGATTGAGTCTTTTGTTGTGATATATCTTGGTAGGACTCTGTGGGAATTGATCTCGGATTATCTTGACCATCTTCCACCCACGAGCAAGCATTTGGATCAGGTTTTTGTTTTCCTCGGTTATCGTGCCTTCTTGACCTCATCCAACAAATTCGTTGAACCTTGGCTTCGATCGTTCCGATCATCGATTGTAATATATCTCTAACCTTCTTGATGGGTCATGTTTGAAATCTTAGGGGTTTTGAATCTCAGAATCAAAAGTTAGGTCGATTTGAAAATTATGTTGGGCTGATGTCCCTGCAGCCAATGGTCAGACTGGCCACTAGGAAGTCAGACCGACCACCAAGCTCAGATCGGCCAGCCAACGACGGTCGTCCTCGGGTTTTCAGTTTCAACTCAAAACTTTCGTTGTGGTCATGTGCCTTTGATCTTAATAGCTTTCATAGTTATTGAAGTGAATACGAAGTTGTATAACAAGGTGTGAAAAAGATAAGTGCTCCTAATCACCCTCTAGCCATATTTTTGGTCTAACAGTTAGAAAGCAGATATGATGTTGGATATTTTTCTCTGCACTTCGGACAAAAAAATGACGTTTTGAATTATGATAATGATATCCATTGTTGCATGCTTTGCTAGGTGCAGATGCCGAAGTATGCTTCTCGCCCTGCGATGTTGCTCCCGCATCAAATTGATGTTGTAGCGATGTGCGTTTCTTTCTCTAATCATCTAATGTAACTGGTACACAACTCTACCACATACATGTTTGCTAATTGCTACAACATTCAACAACTACCACCTTTTTTTGGTGACTTGCCTATATAATTAGTGAGTTTTCTTACTGCCAAAAAGCTCGCACTACTGTGTCACTTCAAACTTCAGACTAACTGCTGCAGAGTGCGTCGTTTCCTCCCAAATTCGGAGCAACCAACCCCTTTGTGAAAACCCAGTCCGGCGGCTTGCGCGTCCAATGGTTACTTCGCTTTCGCCTCACGTCCTTTCTCTTCATCTTTTGCTGGTACGAGCGCTCCACGGCTCGAAATAGCTCCGGCTCCGCGGGAAAAAATTCGTACGATACGGATGCTACGTGACGCCGAGCCTAACAAATGCGTTATATAAGATCTGAGAGTTTGGTTGGAGACCCGTGAAATTATTTTCCGTAGCGGATGCGGAGAGGATAAGCAACAAGTGGGCCTCGATTTTTCTCTCCTCTCCCTCGTTCTCGAATCTCGTACGGATAATTCTGTTCCTGCGCCACGAATCGCAGCGGAATCGTGAACCTTCCTTCGCCGCCTGCGCTCACTGGTCGGCATCGCTCGGTGCTTGACTTCATCAAGATAGAGAAATGCCGAGCCCAACGGTGGCCTCCCCAGTCCAGCTCCAGACCACTGGCCGCCTCAGCTTCTCCTCCTCCCCCGCGGCAGCAAGAGCCAGGCTGCGGTTCGCGGCGGTCAGGGCGTCGGCGGAGGCGATGGCGACGGAGAAACTCGGCATCAGGGTGGAGCGCAACCCGCCGGAGTCCCGCCTCTCCGAGCTCCGCGTCCGCCAGTGGGCCAAGTGAGTAGTGTACCAGTAGTCCCATTCTCACCGTCAGCCCTCCTCTCGCTTCTCTGTATATCTGGCCGTGTTTCTTGGTGATGAACCGATGGCGGGTGGATGCCTGCAGGTGGGGGTGCGAGGCGAGCAAGTTCCCGTGGACGTACTCGGCCAAGGAGACGTGCTACCTGCTGCAGGGGAAGGTGAAGGTCTACCCCGACGGCGAGGGGGACTTCGTCGAGATCGCCGCGGGAGAGCTGGTGGTGTTCCCCAAGGGCATGAGCTGCACCTGGGACGTGTCCGAGGCTGTCGACATGTACTACAAATTCGAGTAGAGTGGCCAGCTAGCTATCACCAGGCTGCTCCTAGCCTCCTACTACTAGATCGAGATTGGCAGATTGCAATGTACGATAATAATCGTAATGCTTGAATGCTTTGTACCTCGTATCCCTGCCCTGATGCTAATTATGTTATGCTCGAGTGTTATGGATCAGCAGTCGAATATAATTCTGGATCAGTGGATCATACTACAATGGCTGATGATGCCGTGCCCAATGTCGTTGATCCTTTTCTTCCATTATCGTATTTCATTGTTTCGAGTTTGAACAATGTGCAGCTATTGTACAAGTGATCATTTTGCGGCAATAAAGTACTAGTGGTTGGACATCGATACGGTTTCTAATACATGCCTTCGACTATTATGTTTTCTATCTATATGTTACCACAAATTATAAAACATATGTTGGTATTGAAGTACTTTCGACGAGAAATATACTAATATAATTTTTTATTATGAAAAATCTAAATATTTTTAAAAATTAATGATCAAAATTTTAAAATAATGACTACACGTGTTCTAAAGCGAATTCTAAACATTTGTTTGATCACGAAGAGAATAGTATCTGTACTCATTTCTGCTGATTGCTGCAAATCATGCGGGGCGATCGAGCAGCAGGATAATCTTATACCTGAGGCTTGAATCATCGCAGTGATACGGCACGGCACGGTACCTGTACCTTTGTTCTCTACAAAGCGTAGTACTTGCAACGATACAACTGGGGCTAAGATTTTACTATGAACACCGGAGTTGTAGGAAGAAGAATCACATGCTCATCGCACTTGAAAAAACATCAGCTTCCCCATCCACTTTGCTTCCTGTTCCACCTTCCATGTGTTGGGGCTAAACAATGCAATTACCAAAAGTTCAGCACCTTTACTTGTAGTGAACCAATGAGGATAGCTTCAACCAACAGATAAGCAGCGGAATTAACAATAACAACATGCACAAAGTGACACAGCGATTTCGTAGAAAACCTCCTCAAGTGTGAGGAGTAAAACCATGTGGCTTGCACAGCCTACTCCCAAATCTTCCACTATAATCAACAATGGGTACAAAGAGTCTTCTCTAGAACATCTAGAGATACATTACAGAAGCAACAACATCATCAAGATATAATCTTGGTATCATCATCAACAACCATACACAATTAACAAGAGGTATACTAACAGCCAACCAGAGGAAAAACAGTTTCTGTCCCCTTCGGTTATCAGTTCATATATCACAAACCAAAGATTCAAACTGCATGAAACTTGGTAGGAATGTGGATCCACGAGTCCCTAACATTCTGTCCAAATTTCAGCCAAATCGGACAAAGTTTCACCACTCAAACAGGACTTCTACCAGATCTGCTCAGTACTGAATCTGCTGCTACCCGAACTGACAAAAACCCCCTCAAATCAGGTGTTCCACTAAACCAATCCTCAATCCAACCGTACAAATCAAAGAGCTATGAGTCAGGAACTCACAAACCAAATTTGAGGCAGATCCGACCACGTTTGCTACTCCGATCGTCGTCTTGATGAAGACTGTGCAAATCACCCGAGATGGGACATAGCTTCTCTTCTTCTTTTCTCTCTTGTCTCTTGTTTTGGTTGTGTGCAAATGCTTCCTCTCTCCCTCTCCTACCTTGCAGCAAAGACTCGAGGAGATAGCTAGGGTTTTTCTTCCCCTCTCCAAGGAGGAGGCATCTCAACCATTCATTCTTAGGGTAATCAATGGTTGTCATTTCTTGGACTTGTGGGCTGAGATGGGTCTTCATATGGAGGGATAGCCCAACAAACTCCCCCTCCCGACATGATGGAGAGATTAACACCTCATCTCAATCATGCCAGTCATTTGCCGGCATACCTCGAGTTTCTCTCTCGTCACTACTTTGGTCAACATATCAGCCCCATTGTCGTCAGTGTCAACAGATAAGCAGCGGAATTAACAATAACAACATGCACAAAGTGACACAGCGATTTACATGGAAAACCTCCTCAATATGAGGAGTAAAAACCACGGGGCTTGCACAGCCCACTCCCAAATCTTCCACTATAATCAACAATGGGTACAAAGAGTCTTCTCTAGAACATCTAGAGATACATTACAGAAATAACAACATCATCAAGATATAATCTTGGTATCATCATCAACAACCATACACAATTAACAAGAGGTATACTAACAGCCAACCAGAGGAAAAACAGTTTCTGTCCCCTTTGGTTATCAGTTCATATCTCACAAACCACAGATCCAAACTGCATGAAACTTGGTAGGAATGTGGATCCACGAGTCCCTAACATTCTGTCTAAATTTCAGCCAAATCGGAAAAAGTTTCACCACTCAAACAGGACTTCTACCAGATCTGCTCAGTACTGAATCTGCTGCTACCCGAACTGACAAAACCCCCCTCAAATCAGATGTTACACTAAACCAATCCTCAATCCAACCGTACAAATCAAAGAGTTACGAGTCAGGAACTCACAAACCAAATTTAAGGCAGATCCGACCACGTTTGCTACTCTGATCGTCGTCTTGATGAAGACTGTGCAGATCACCCGAGATGGGACATAGCTTCTCTTCTTCTTTTCTCTCTTGTCTCTTGTTTTGGTTGTGTGCAAATACTTCCTCTCTCCCTCTCCTACCTTGCAGCAGCTCAAGGAGATAGCTAGGGTTTTTCTTCCCTCTCCAAGGAGGAGGTATCTCAACCATTCATTCTTAGGGTAATCAATGGTTGTCATTTCTTGGGCTTGTGGGCTGAGATGGGTCTTCATATGGAGGGATAGCCCAACACCATGTCCTGCAAACTTTTCCAAGAGATATCTTATTTCGTCAGAGTTCAGAGCCCAGACAACAAACCAGCAAGCACATGATTTGGAAGACTTATCTTCCTCTGTGTTGGTTCCGAAATTTGAGATTTGAATGAATTTTGCTTAAAAAAATCAAATTTGCTTGAATTTTGTTTAGTTGATGAATGTGTGAAGTAATACAAGCCCATCCTAATATTGCTATCATGCTAACTAGCCCAGTTGATAAATTTTGTTTGAATTTGATTTTTTTTTAAAAAAAATAAATCCGAAAAATTCAAAAAAAAAAAAAGAAATTCCGATTTTCGGTTCTATCGCCTCTATCGGCTACCCCGGTAAAAAAAAATTCCGGAATGAAAAACCCTGGTGTGAGATACCCATCCAAAGCACCGTCGCCCCGAAGGACCTTGGCTCCAGAACCTGGTTGGTCAATTGAGCCCACTGCTTCTTCATCTGCAACGACCGCATCAATTCTATCTGCTCCTGATTTTACATCTCGAATCTACACAGAAGCAGCAGCTCATGAATATTCTTCACCCAGTTCGCGAGAAGCATATATATCAAGGAGCAATCATTCTAAGTTCAGCATCTGTCAAGTGAAGCTTAACCTGGAACAGATGTTGCAACTCCCGAGTCACATAAGGAAAATATTTCCTTGCTTAATTTCTGATGTGAATATACTCACATCGTTCATGCTGAACAATCTCTTGAATTGTTTACCCAGAGCATTCTTTGGTTCCATCAGAACCTGACAGGATAGAAGCCAGAAGGGAAGGGTACATGAGAAGATTAGACATTATGGATGGAGTTTAGACATTATGGCTCCAAAGGTCCAACCAAGATAATGAAATTCACGAGAGAGATTTTTAAGACAAAAAGATGGCAAGTTGTTGCTGGAAGAGAAGAGAGAATTCCCACTATAGTGAGGATTACCTGAACAAGTTGGTCTTCAGTTAGAGCTGCCAAGCTAACAAGGATAGGAAAGCGTCCAATGAACTCCGGAATAAGTCCATAAGCTATTAGATCACCACTCTCAACCTGAAAACAGAGATTAATATAAACACTACTGTGAATAAAGATGGGTGAATCTACACATATTATGCATTTATACAGGAGCTTGAAAGCGTGATAGTAGGGCACGCAATAGCTTTCATTCATTGTACCTGGTAAGTACTTATAGTACATAATACACCCTCGGTTCAAGAATGTACGATGCTTTGGACAAGACACGGTCTCCTATAAGTAACTTTGATCATCAACTTTCATAGTAATATGCTAAGTTAAAAATAGAACATATTATATTATTAAAGTATTTCTCATAACAAATCTAATGGTACAATTTTTATATGATCAATCTAAATAATTTTGTACATATTAGCGGTCCAACTTAAGGAAGTTTGACCACTCAAATTCTCAAATATCATACACTTCTAAACGGAGGAAGTACATGGTTAGGTACAAGAGATAAGATCATACAACAAATATAATCTATCTCTAAACTGAATCATAACAGAAGTATCAGGTGGTTTAGCTATACAAGATAGATATGTTAACATCCCCGCAGGATCAACCGGGAGCTGCATGAATGTTGAGACTAGACCGGAAGTCATTGAAGAATGTCGACGACAAGCCCTTCGTGAAGATGCTGGCGTACTCGGAAGAAGATGACACATGAAGAACGCGGACGTCACCAAGTACCACACGTTCGCGGACAAAGTAAAGGTCAATATCTATATGTTTCATGTGTTGGTGCTACACGGATTAGTGGAGAGATACATAGCACTAATGTTGTCACAATAGACCACCATAGCTTTCCATAGAGGCCAGCGTAGCTTGAGGAGAAGTTGGTGAAGCCAACATGCCTCGACGACAACATTGGCAACACAGCGGTACTCAGCCTCCGCACTGGAGTGAGAAACCATATGTTGGCATTTCGAAGACCACGAGATGAGGTTGTTGCCAAGAAATATACAATATCCTGATGTAGACCTCCTAGTGTCAAGGCAACCAGCCCAATCGCCGTCGGAATAGGCCATAAGATCATGAGAGGAAGATCGAGTGAGCTACACCCCAAAGCCAATGGTGCCTTTGACGTAGCGCAAGATGCGCCTGCCAAGCTGGAAGTGATGCTCGCACGGAGCATGCATGTGAAGACAGATTTGCTGTCGGAGTAGGGGGGCACAAAGGACACAGAGTCGGCAAGGCGCCTCCAACGGAGAATCCTCGCTGGCTGGGACCTTGGGGAGGGAGTGTGAATGTGACGTGGAGTGATGTGTGTGGTTGTAGGGACAAAGGCAAGGGGTCTAGTAAGAGCCCTAGTCCCCCATGATTGATGAAGTCCTCTATATAGTTATTAGTTTGTTCTTGTAGAATAACAAAATATTTATAATTAACACCCCTCGATGTTTAGTTCTCGCCATATGACTCTCTGGGTCCCTCCCTAGGTGGTCGTCGTGTGGATTGGTGGTAGTGGTGTGTAGAGTTACCGGGGCGCGCACGTGGATGGGGAACAAAGAATGTTTGTTACGCACACGTGCTTAACATGTGAACCATAGCTTCTATTTTTGAGCTCTTTTATGGTATACTCAATTTAATACGAGTCGTCCATTCTCTTTGATCCAATGGTTCGGATTAGTTAGGATCTAGTTATACTACGCTTGGTAGTATGAGTAGTATATGTCTAGTAGTATGAGTAGTAGAATCCCGATGGAGTATAATTGTAATTGCTCACGTGGGGATCACATGCCACAAAGAGTAATATTTTCAACCCAGAGGCCCCCCTCGTCGGAGCCATTGCCAATGCCAACGGCCCTCACCACCGCCCTACGCATCTACAAGCATCGCGAGGCCGTCCGTTCTTGAGCCGACGAGTTATCACGTGACCGTCCCACACACCGACGAGCCATGCGCAAAGCTGTAGATGCACGAGCTAGCGAGATGCTTTGTCGCCATACCACAAGCCAATGGCACTAGCGCCACCGCCATCATTAAACGTGTCGACATGTCGCCCCACCATGCGTTGGGAGGGTGAGCGTCTGCCATGAGGTGCATCGTTTGGGCGGGAAAGGAGTGTTAGGAATAATAAAGATTTTTGCATGGTACAGTTCACATGTGTGTGAGTATATGCACGTTGTGTTAGCTTGCATGTGGATACAACCACTTGCTTTAGTCATTCATCTTGCCGATAGGAAGTTGGTTAGCGTCGTGGCGCAAGAAGCTGCATGCACTAGAGTCGTAGGGCAAGAAGCGCAGCATCGTGGCCCAAGAAGCTTCATGCACTAGCGTCGTGGCACAAGAAGCGGATCAACATCTGCATGCACTAGCTATTTAGCCTTTTTGTAATAATTTTTTAGTTGAGAGAGAATAACAGAGGGAAGAAAAGTAGTGCTAGATAGTTGCAGTGTTACGCAAAAATTTCTGTGTGTTCTTCCTCCCTGTGAGTTCGTCTACCTCGCTCGTGTGTGTGCGTTATGTGAGTGCTACCTTCTCTGATTTTGCCAACAATTGGTATCAGAGCCATGCCGAGGACAAGGTCGGTGTCGCCGTCGGGCCACACCATCGTCGGCGGCAGTGGTCCGTTGAAGGTACCAGGAAGAGAAAACAGTGTCTCTCTTCAATACCCTATGCTGAGTAAGAGCAACTACGGTGCGTGGGCAATCAAGATGAAGGTGTTCATAAAGGCCTAAGGTGTTTGGGAAGCTGTGCTGGTCGACGAGATTGATGAGCACAAAGATCAGATGGCCCTTGCGACCATCTTCCAAGGAGTCCCGGAGGAGACCCTCCTTCTACCAGCCAAAAAGGAGATGGCGAAAGCTACGTGGGACATGCTCAAGATGATGTATGTTGGCACTGATCACGTCAAGGAGGTGTGCATGTAGACCCTTAAGAGCGAGTTCGAGGGTTTGCGCCTGAAGGAAATAGAGTCGGTGGACGACTTCACCGTGAGATTGACGACTCTCATCAACCAGATTCGCGGTCTTAGTGACAAGATGGAGGAGATCTACATCATGAAGAAGCTTCTCTGCGCCGTCCTGAGCAAGTACATGCAGATTGTCTCAATCATTGAATAATTTGGGGACTTGAAGGCAATGATGGTGGAAGAAGCGATCGGCCGCCTCAAGGCGTATGAGGAGCGTCTACGTGGTCTGAACGGCGACAATGACGACAAACATCTTCTCCTAACGCGCACTGAGTTGGAGGCCTAATTGGCTAAGAATAGAGATGACGAGCTCAATGGCTCTAACGACAATGGTGGCCGAAGCCGCAGGAGTCGTAAATTCGACAAGGCTAAAATAAAATGCTACAACTATAACAACTATAAGAATTTTGCTTCTGAATACCGCAAGAAGAAGGAGGAACAAGCTCATCTCGTTGAGGCGGATGCTGATGACAAACCGACGCTTCTGTGAAGCCATCTTAATTAGGGGGGAGATTGTTAGGAATAAGCAAGATTTTTGCATGTCACAGTTCACATGTGTGTGAGTACATGCACGTTGTGTTAGCTTGCATGTGGATACAACCGCATGCTTTAGTCATTCATCTTGCCGGTAGGAAGTTGGTTAGCGTCTTAGCGCAAGAAGTTGAATGCACTAGCGTCATGGTGCAAGAAGCGGAGCATCATGGCGCAAGAAGCTACATGAACTAGCGTCGTGGTGCAAGAAGTGGATCAACATCTGCATGCACTAGCTATTTAGCCTTTTGTAATCGTTGTTTCAGTTGAGAGAGAATAGCAGAGAGAAGAAAAGTAGCACTAGGTAGTTGCAGTGCTACACAAAAAATTATGTGTGTTCTTCCTCCCCGTGAGTTCTTCTCCCTCGCTCGTGTGTGTGCGTTCTGCGAGTGCTACCTTATCTGATTTTGCCAACAAGGAGATGGTGGTGGCATGGCCATCGTGGGTCAAGTAGTGGACCGGCTGAGAGGGCTTGTGATGGCAGCGGGGTTGTCGGAGACAACAAGGGCGATGCGCTCCAGGTCAAGGCTGTGAGGACTCATTAACACAAATCATGGCCAAGGTGTATGGTTTTGGCTGGTGAAGGCACGCCAATGGAGATACATGAGCCGGTGCGGTGACAACGCAAGTTCATGGCGGTGATAGAGTTGCTTAGTGCGGTTGCATCTGTTGGCAAAATCAGAGAATGTAGCACTCGCAGAACGCGCACACACGAGTGAGGGAGACGAACTCACGGGGAGGAAGAACACGCAGAAGTTTTTGCGTAGCATTGCAACTACCTAGCGCCACTTTTCTTCTCTTTGTTATTCTCTCTCACTCAGAATAGAAACATGCAACAACAATATAAAGACTGACACATACTCAATCAACTACATGAAGCCATGCAAGGCTTCACGGCCGAACTAATGCATGCAAACAACTAATGCACCATGATAATGACCCACTAATCCACTAACACATGACTAATACAAAACACTAATGCAAAACACTAAATCACACACACACTAACTCATGCACCCACTAACAATCTTGATTATTCCTAACAATTTCCCCTAATCAAGATGGCTTCACAGCAGCGCCGGTTCATTGTCGGCATCCGCATCCACGAGATGCGTCTGTTCCTCCTTCTTCTTGCTGCATTTGGAAGCAAAATTACTATAGTTGTTGCAGTTGTAGTATCTTACTTTAGCCTTGTAGAATTTACGATTCCCGCGGCTTCGGCCACCATTGCCGTTAAAGCCGCCGGGCTCACCATCTCTATTCTTCACCAATTGGGCCTTCCACTTGGCGTGCGTTAGGAGAAGATATTTGTCATCGTTTTTCCGCTCATACCATGTAGACGCTCCCCATACGCCTTGAGGCGGCCAATTGCTTCTTCCACCACCATTGTCTTCAAGTCCCCAAATTGCTCAATGGTTGAGACAATATACAGGTACTTGCTCGGGACGGCGCGGAGAAGCTTCTTCACGATGTAGCTCTTCTCCATCTTGTCACCAAGATCGTGAATATGGTTGACGAGAGTCGTCAATCTCACGACGAAGTCATCCACCGACTTCGTTTCCTTCATGCGCAAACCCTTGAACTCACTCTAGAGGGTCTGCACACATGCCTCCTTGACGTAATCGTGTCGATGTACATCACCTTGAGCGTGTCCCACACATCTTTCGCCGTCTCTTTTTCAGCGAGTAGGAGGAGGGTCTCCTCCGGGACTCCTTGGAAGAAGGTCGCAAGGGCCATCTGATCTTGGTGCTCATCAATGTCGTCGGCCACTACAGCTTCCCGAACACCTTGGGTCTTCATGGTGCATTAATCCACTAACACAGGACTAATGCAAAACACTAACTCACGCACCTACTAACAATCTTGATTATTCCTAACAATTTCCCCCCTAATCAAGATGGCTTCACAGCAATACCGGTTCGTCGTCGGCATCCACCTCCACGAGATGCGCCTTGACGAGGATATGATAATACTCAATTAATTAATTATTTATAATTATTATCATAGATGTCAACAGCTTTGTATTACTCAAAATTATACCCCTTAACTGGGTGGTCTTAAGTCTTTCCACGACTACCCCCTGGTCATAAGCCTTTTCTATGACCGCCTTGTGGTCGTAAGTCTTTCTACCACCAGGTCGGATATGACCACTCTGTAATTGATAAGGTCCACAGACATGTAAGCCCAGTCTATTAGGGAATCTGATATGCCGTGTTTAAATACACATAGCAGTTAGTGTGCGCTGTTATTCTCTAAAATAACTGCACGAATAAGGCTTCTGTCTCTGTCGATAACTGCCAAGTGACGTGAGGATGTTATCTGATGAGGACATCCCTCCTTCGGATACACGCACGACACAAGACCCTCCAGATCTGGGTACTGAACTACACGGTCCTATGACAAGAGCTAGAGCGCGTCACTTAATCGATCAGGTAAAGTCGTTCCTAGGGCTGAGTGTATTATTTGAGAACTCTATGATGCTGCCTAATGGAGATGATTTACTTGTACTCAGGAATCTAGGACTACGACCAGTTCAAGAAGGTCTACGACCACTGCAAGAAGATCTACGACCACTACAAGAAGACCTACGACTAGTTGATTCGATTGGAGCAATCTACGACCAGAAAAGCGAGCACAGTACTCGTTGGACACAATCTACGATCAAAGATAGCATGGACTCCTCAAGACCACCCTAGGACCAGCCCTACGACCAGAAATACGCAACACAAGGTGTTGCGTCACCGTTTTGGAAACTAATAAGACTTTGTAAACATAACGAGGTCGGAGTCCAGGTTGTGTACGCTTCATCCCACGGCCGCACAACCCTAGGTCGACCTCCTCACGTTCCCTATATATATACTGAGAGCCGCCATAGTTTAGAGGTGGTTTTTCTTAGATTATTCTCGCCAATTGCGGTTTAGCGATTATCGGTTTGAGGAACCCCACTTGTAAACTTCATCCATATCCGCAATACAATTGATTGCATCTACCTTGTTCTTGTGAGTTGCTTGATTGCTTGCGTGAACAATAACCTTCGTGGTAAGGTCGATCGCGTGCAAGCGTGGTTGATAACGACAGGCGTGCGGGTGTAGCGAATTGCGAGGTGATGATCTGTTGGTCGGAAGCCTCAAAGCGTCAACGTCCTCACGACGAACCAAATCGAACCTATCGGAAGATCGGGCCGCCGTGACTCATCATTATCTCTCTGACAGTAACCTCTATTAACGTACGTGAAACACCAAATGTCGTGGCGTCTCTTGTCCTAGAGAAACTGCTACCTCTTCATGCGCTATAAAAAGGCTGGAGTTAGGAGACAGAGCAGGAGGGGCGATCAAGGACAAGAGACATAAGGCTTTAATCTTCTTCTTGATTGTAATCAGTATAGTCAATACAACAACACAGAAGTAGGTTGTTATTCTCTCCGAAGAAGGCCTGAACCTGTATAAATCACTATGTTATTCTCTGCGTGGTTCTAATTCTAGGAGGCCCCGAATATCCATTCGTAAGATCGATACTAGACCATCAACATGCATGTTCCTCCTCCTTGCGACATTCGAAAGCAAAATGCTCATAGTTGTTGTAGTTGTAACATCTTACTCTAGCCTTGTAGAATTTACGATTCACATAGCTTTGGCAACCATTGTTGTTAGAGCTGTTGGGCTCGCCATCTCTATTCTTTGCCGATTGGGCCTCCCACTCGGCGCGCCTTAGGAGAAGATGTTCATCATCGTTGTTGCAGCTCATACCACGTAGACTCTTCTCATACGCCTTGAGTTGGCCGGTCGCTTCTTCCACCATCATTGTTTTCAAGTGACGACCAAATTGCTCAATGGTTGAGACAATCTGCAGGTACTTGCTCGGGACGACACGGATAAACTTCTTCACGATGTAGCTCTCCTCCATCTTGCTCAGCATAGGATATTGAAGAGAGACACTGCTTTCTCTTCCCTGTACCGTCGACAGACCACCGTCGGTAATGATGGTGCGGCTCGACGTCGCCTCGCCACCGGTGACACCACTTCCCGAAGAGCACAACATGATCTTGGACATACATGGATCAAGAACTGAGGCGCTGATACGAATTGCTGGTGAAATCAGAGAAGTTAGCACTCGCAGAACGCACACACACAAGTGAGAGAAACAAACTCACGGGGAGGAAGAACATATAGAAGTTTTTGCGTAACACTGCAACTGCCAAGCACTACTTTTCTTCTCTCTGTTATTCTCTTACTTGGAATAGAAACATGTAGCAACAATATAAAGACTCAGGCATACTCAATGAACTACATTCAGTCATGCAAGACTTCACAACCGAACTAATGCATGCAAACAACTAATGCACTGTGATAATAACCCACTAATCCACTAACACAAGACTAATGCAAAACACTAGCACTAACTCAAGCACCCACTAACAATCTTGATTATTCCTAATAACATCGGTGAGAGCAGTGACACAACCTGTCTTCGAGATGAAGGCATGCACGGGTTTGGAATTTTTGTGAATTTTTCGAAGGCTCAACATGGCGAACGCGTCGAGCAGAAGAAAAATGAAGTTTACAATTACCGATCAACATCGATCTACATGCAGGAGTAATCTCGACTAGCTAGTCATCCTTGAGCCAGCTGGATGCAGAGCATACAACATAATGTCTTTAACAAATTAAGAGCTAGATTTAATTTATACTATCATATACTAGTAGAATATATCATCATAGACTAGTAGAATATACAGCAAAATTTAGAATACTAGTAGGGTACCCGTGTGTTACAACGGAATCTCAAAAGAAAATGATACATATAACTAACAGAATTGACACATCTTTTGTAAGTAAAATGAGCGGTAATTGACACATCTTTGAAAAATACTGCGATAGAACAGTGATACTGAATTTGCGATCCTAAATATAAATAACAGAATTACAGAACAAAAACTGATGCAAATATAAGAGTATAAGAGTAATGAATAGCTCTTCAGTTATCACCTCCACCACTTCCTCTTCCCCCTTCTCCTTCTCCTTCTCCTCCCCCTCCGGAGTCTGGCTTCACCCCGGTTCTTCAGCTACGCGAGCGCTACCTCGGCCTTGCGATATTCCCACACCAGCCTCCGGCCCCTCCAATGTGTGCTCCACCTCGCCTTAAGCTCCACCATCATCTCTAACTCCCATGTCCTATACCTCTCCGCCGCCTCCAGCTGCGACTGCGGCGCCACCGCAGGCTCCACCTCGAGTCTGGTCCGCAAGTAGCGGATCTCGATTCCGACCGCCTCAACTCGCGCAAAAAAAAAACAATGCCATTGGTGATGTGTGAGAGCACTGTATTTGTACCATGGAAAAGGCCATGAACTGGCTTGTCTTGGATCAGTCAGGTTTCCCAGGCTGATGACCATGCCATTGCAACCAGTCTGCCATTGGAAAATCCTCAAGGCCAAGACATGCACATTCTTTGCAGTGCAAGACCAAAAGAACACAAATAGGCAACATTAGCTTGATGTAGACTGGAAATGACCACGTTTAGCTTTTGGAGGCACCTCCAGTGGTTCCACATAGAAATTATTCAACAGAAAGAGTAGTTACTTGCGGAATTTGGTCATGAGGTAGAAGAATCGGTGCAAGTCGGATGATTGTTCTTTTTTGTTCCAGCAGAAATAATTGACCTATACAAGAACCAAGATGGATGAATGGAAGGGTTTAAAGATAGTTGATTAGAAAAATATATGACCACACTGGACTGACATAATGGTCATGGCAGTATGTATTATCACTGCCTCCTTTTGTATGGCCATATTCATCGCCCATGTAGAGCATTGGAACTCCCTAAAGAATTGAACGAATGGGGAAAAAATTGGTGTGGAATGCTACAGAAAGTGAATTTAAGAATTTAACATTGTGAGATCAGCATTCCCGTCAATTCGACTATAAAAAAATTAGCATGTGGAGAACTGGAAAAAAATTGAAACCATGATACTTTCCAGCGAACTTTTGATTGCCAATGCACATTCACTCACCTCATATGCCCTTATGAAAAAAAAAGCAATCTAAAAAAACTAACCTCATATACTTCAGTGATGTAGCTATATTAGCAACAGAAAAATAAACAACTTAGCAAACAATAAGTAAGTTATAGCTTCTTTACTGTGTCTCATAATGAATATGTCAGCAATGGTGGCATGAGATAATTCCAGACATATAGCCAACATAAGCAATTATAACTCTATTCAAACCTCACATAATTTGCTCCTGCCTAATGTGAAGACCGGCCATTTTAACAAAATGCAGCAAATTTTGCATATGCCAAACGTGATGGTAGTCAGAAAACAGTATGCAAATGTCACAACAACCAAGCAATCCACCCATAAATGGTGACCCAAAGCAGGCATGTACCATAAGCATACGCGACATTGGGGTTCTGTTCGCTCCGCACGACCGTGTCGCCGTCCGCATACCATGCAACCTCCCCCCGCCGAATCTCCCGCGGGCTTCACACGTGAAACAAAAACCCAAGTCAAGCCACATTTCCCAAATTCAAACCCAACCAAACGAAGCACTGCAACAGAAGCAAAGCGAGATGAACCTGCACAGCCAGAAGCGGACGGTGACAATGGCATTCTCCTTCGGCACCTGGTCCTTGTCCAGACCAGTGGACAGTGTCGACGCGGGCCCGTCGAGCAAGAGGTCCGGCGTGAGCCGCGATAAGGACGTCGATGTCGGTGACCCCGACTACTGTGGTTGCTACTGCTGCAGCGGTGAACTCCTCGCCGCCACCGCCGCGGGAGATGCCTTCCGTTGCCGCAAAGCTGACAACGTCGCCATTGCCGCTACAGCGTGAGATCTAGGAGCATGGGGCACCCGCCATTGGATCCACCAAGCTAACGCGTGGTAGAGAGGAGATGCGTGGGAGGGAGGAAGAGGGAGAGGTGGTGTGAGTCGGGAATCGGGAGTAAGGGAGTAGGGGTGGGGCGCGGCGTGAATCTGGATGGGGGGAGGAGCGGGTGAGACGGGCGGATAATGAAGTAATGGTGCTGGGAACGACGGTTTCAGCACAGAAGTGTCACATCGAAGGGTCCGTGATGCGTGTGATGGCCGATTTCATGGCGTGGCAAGGGCTGGGAGGGGGGTGGGAGGAGGGCATCGCATGGGCGGTGTAGCGAGGAGATGGACGGCGAGGATCGGCCGACGGCTAGTGGCGGAGGTGGCGAGGTGGAGGATGGGAGAGGCAGCAAGGCAAGAGGAGAGGCGGTGAGGGGAGAGAGACGGGGAGCAAGGCACAAAACAGTGGTTACACAAAAGAAGTGGGCTAAGACATGCTCGTGAATGGGTGACACAGAATAAACTCTGAATTATAATAGTTAAGATACAGTAAAATTTCCCTTATTCCTCGTTTAGCTTCTCGTACATGACTGACAGTGTACCGAATACATCACGCATTCACGCTTTTGTACACACACTACGCACACATACAATGCGAAACTGACAAGCATATCTGCAAGCACTCTGGACACTTCGGGCGGTTCAGAGCTCGACCTTCTTGGCATGGTGCTCCTCTCCGATGCTCTTCTTGGCGGCGGAGGCGCCGTCGTCGGCGCCCCCGGCGATGCCGACGACGCGGGGGCCCTTGATCTGGTCGGGTGCCAGCTTCCGGAAGCGCACGGTGAGGACGCCGGCCTCGAGGCTAGCGGCGACGGTGTCGAGGTCGGCGCTGTCGGGGAGGCGGAGCTGGCGCCAGAACCGGCCGTAGGAGCGCTCCTCCCGGTGCCAGTGGTCACCCCTGCGCTCCTCCTCCCGCCGCCGCTCGCCGCTGATCCGCAGCACCCGGTTCTCCTCGATCTCGACCCTCAGGTCCTCCTTCCTCATCCCCGGTACGTCGACGACGATCTCGTGGGAGTCGGGGGTCTCGCGCCAGTCCACGCGGGCCATGGAGACCATGGCCACGTCGTCGCGGTCGAACCCGAAGGGCACGTGCTCCAGGATCCGGAACGGGTCCGCGAGGAGGCCCACGTCGGACAGCGGCGCCACCGCCGCCGCCTCGTCGTGGCCGCGGCTGGCACTACCGAACCACGGGAGCAGCGCGCCGTCCGCCGTGGCGACCGCCGCCACGGCAATGCACGCGAGCACCACCGCTGCTCTCTTGGACATCATCACGGACTCAAAACAGGTACTACGAGCTTCGCGCGATCACCAAGATCAATGCAAGCTGTAAGCGTGAGTTTGTTCTCGTGTTCTCTTCGTTGGGGACCTAATGTGACGGTGACTGAATGGCGAGGGGGTTGATTTATAGGGCGAAGTGAGAACTGGAGAGAGGTGGCGGGCGAGCGAGCTAGAAGGTTCGGCGACGAGCTCGAGAGGTTTCGAGCGTGTTCAGTTCAGTGGTTGCTGCAACGGCTACCGAATTAACGACGGCAGGAGAGATTTCCCGAAGGATCTCGCTCCCAGCCTCCTGCATGGGCTGGGCCGTGTGGCCATCGAACTGATGAGGGAGAAGCAGGCTATGGAGCAGCTCACAGAACATCGTTATTATCAGACCAAAACTGGCCAGGCGATTTCCTGTCGACAGACGGCGATACTTCCAAAATTCACAAAACAGATCGGCAAATGCAGATCGCAACAACCGAGTGTCCACGGAGAAGTACTACACAGTACATAGCGTCGACCAAGCTTGTTACAGTAAAATAGGCCAGCAGGCATGCCTCCTCTGCTGCACATTATGAAGATGGGCTCGGCCTGTTGGCAGACCCTAGGAAGCGAAGCAGGAAATGGGCATAACAAGATCAGTGGATGGCAAAGTTTGCTCAGTTACTTTACCTGCAAAAGAAAAGGAAGGAAAAAAGAAATATGCCAGTTAATAGCACGAAAGTGCGATGGAATCCATCCAGATCACAAAGTCATGCAGAATTTCTTGTTGATTTGCCATATATGGGGCTTTATACTCAGATTGATTTCCTTGCAAACTGTTCCAATCGAATTTACTCGAGCTGAATTTCAAATAACCTGTATTCACAAAGGCAACATATCCTCAGCACACCCCATCAGCGTGAGGCAAGGAGATCTGGTGAAACTCATACCGGAATTTAATATACTTCTGCAGGCTAGGAGGATGAGTGTCAAAGTGCAACTACGAACTTTTCGAAAGTTCAGTCACCTTGGGCCGATTCTCCCAAAAACTTTTTAGTGTGAATAACACATTAGCTCTATATCTTTTGTGAATGAAAAAGGTGGCAGTTTTGGTGCCACAAATCAGTAGGACTCCCCAACCCTATAATAGCAATGTTACCTTCTCAAACTTATCTTCTATTAATGTACAAGTAGATTGCAATCGAAGAAGAGAGCTTAAGGCTTGAAATGATAACACAATAAGGAGAAAAGAGTAACAACATTTGTATATAGACTATGTCAGGTTGTCGTTATCTATCGATTATATTTAGAATTAGTAGGGTGGTCCGCGCATTTGCGCAGCTAGATTTGTTTCGAATTTTGTATAGATATTTGAGAATACATTTACGTATCATGTAGCTTATTTAGAATTTTGTATAGATATTTGTTTCGAATATTGTTCATAGTTTTGACCACCTGATCGGAATGGGTTTCGACTACCTGCACGAAAGGATTTTCGAGTAATGTTCATTGGTTCGAGTACTGTACGTAGTTTCGACCACCTGGTCGGGGTTGGCTTCGAATACTTGGTAAAAAGGTTTTTGAGTACTGGTCATTGGTTCGAGTACTGCTCATTGTTTCGAGCATCTGTAGTAAAAAAAATAAGCATCTAGTGGCCACTAGAAATATACCGGTATGACGCGGAGGAGCGAGCTAGCCGGAGATTGTCTAGCGATGGTGGTCTACGACGGCGGGGGAAGCTCCAAGTGGTGGTGATGGTCAACAAAGTCGATTCGACTGCTCGGGCTACCCTGATCGGAGGGGGGGAGAACGAGGTCGGCGGGAGCTCCTGTGAATATAGAGTGGAATCAAATGAGGGGAACCGCCTCTTGGGTCAAGGAATCTGAACTGCCGCATTTAAGAATGGAAGAGCTTCACTGATGGGCATCAATGTTGAAGGCGACGTCGTGGCGCTGCTTGGCCGAAACGAGCGCTCAAGCCTTACCTGGAGCTGAAGCTTGTTTGGGGGATGGAGGAGTGGGGAAACTAGCACTTGTGGCGAGGAACGGCAACAAGGGGGCTTGGGACCGCTATTTATAGCCGCTGGGGTGGAGGTCGTCCGAGAGTATACGCTGTATCCGGCGCGGCTCAGTACCATGGAGTGGTTGGCGATCTAGACAGAGTCAGTAGCATAGTGCAGCAGTGTGACGGGTTGAGCAATGGCAAGTAATGGCCGATCGACGACAATCGCCAGCACATATTCCTTGTAGCATCGGGGTATCCGGACTCGGCAGGTGTCGACGCCAAGCGGGGGAGGGAGACACGTCGACCCTTGACCGCTCGGAAGACCACGACCGGGGAGCGGTCTCGCCTGCACCGGTTCGGCTGGTCACTGGTCGGAGGATAGTAGCCAGGGAAGAGTATCAGGGTGGCATGGCGGTGCACTCGGGGGAGAAAAGGAAGCTTCCACGACCAACTGAGGGGATTCAGTAACAACCTAGGTGACTTATGGTGCTTCATGCCGGTTGATAGAGGAACAGCAGAAGGGAACAATAAAGATCAGGGAAGGGTTGGAGATATTGAAAAGGGTCTTTGCTTTAGGAAATTCTCATGAGGTGATAGATTCTAATATGATATTTGTTAAATAATTCTAATTGGCTCTTGAACATTATTATGATTCTAGGGTTTATACTTCATGTAATTTTCCAAAGGGCAATGCTCCTAAGTCTTTGCTACTTCTGATATTAGGGTTTATGTTTTGGGGTTTTCTTGTGTCGGCACAGTAGAAAATGCACCTCAAATAATTCTAAATAATGCTAGCAAAAGGATGACAATAGATAACACAAGAAAAGTTTTAAAAATCCTATATTTTTGCATTCAGATATTTTTGAGGTGTTACACATCCCGCCCGGGCTCTGTAGCCACGCCACCAGCGCGAGCGCCAATTCCCGTCCCGCCCGGCCACAAGAGCCACGTTGTCGCCCATGTCGCCGCACCACAGCATGCAACCACCCTCGTCGTGCACACAGCCAACTCCCGTCGCATTGTTGTGCCTCACCCTGCTACCCCCTTTGGCTATAAAGTCTCGTCAAGCAGCGCCCTAGCCTCCTTCTTTCTCTTTCCCCCTGCTTTCGTTCCCCTTCTCACGCAAATGATGTCGTAGAGGCTCAAGCTCCCCGTTCAGCTGCGGTGCCTTGTCGAGCTGCGCCGACCTCACGCGCATCTCACCGTCCTGGTCGATCTCGTGAGCTCCATCTCCTCCCCTTTGCGTCATATCACGTTCCACAACTTCTAGAGCGAAACCCCTAAATCGTTTTCGGCTCCTGTCCACCGGAGCTCACGTCGCCGCCTCCTTCTCCAACTCTGGCTGAAAGAGCCCTCACCACCACCATTCTCTCCCTAGTGAGCATCTCTTCGATTCCCCACACATGAAGCACCCCTGGACCTCCCTATTCCTTCCTCCACCCGCTCTGGCTCCCCCTCTTCCAAGTGCCGCCGCCACGAAGCACCAGTCACGCCGCCCATGGTGCACATCAATGGCCCGCCTCAGTCCACCACCGCCGCCACCGTCTGCATCGGTGAGACCCCCTCAACCCATGGATGCCTGTGTGCACCCTCTCCCCCCTTCCTTCCCTCTAGTGCCGCTGTCCCATTTCTTCCCTGGCTTTGGCTGAACAACACCCCCGCCTCTGTCATGCCTCCTCTGGCGAGCTACAGCTCGATTCCTCTCGCTGGGAGTATCCCCTCACCTTCCTCGTTCTCCCCAACCATTGGATTGAGCTCTCCCTCGCCTGGACACCGCCCCCACGATGGACCACCCGCACCGCCCGAGGCTTGCCTGCCCAGACCACACTGGTTCCTCCTCGCCGCCATAGACCACCCCGGTGGGTTCCCCTCACCTCCCTCTCGCTCATGCTCCCCTAACTTCGCTCCTCCCTCGCCTAGGCACCACCACCGTTTTCCCTTCTACTGCTCTGGCCGCTGCTTTTCGCCGCCCAGCCGCTCCTCTGCTTCCCAAACCACGATGCCACCGCCTGTGAGATCGCCTCCCCTGGGCATTCTATTTTTACCATCCATGGCCGCCGTGCCATCATCTCTCTCACCAGCGACGACCACCACCCAGAGCCGCCTCTGACCTCCCCTGTTTCTCCCTCTCTGTGTCTCTATGTTCTCCCTCTCTGTCCCTTTCTCTCTGTGTATGTTGTGTAGGAGTGGTAACTGACCGTGGGGCCCACCTGTAAGGGATTAGTGGGCAATTATAGTTTTGAGAAAACCTGACTAACTAGTGGGTCCCACAAGATAATGGATGAACACTTGTGTAGGATACAACATCTAGTTAGACTAAAATTAGTAGAATGACTAATTAAAAACATTTCAGTTAGCAAGTTACTTTTTAATAAAGTTAATTAATGATTAACTTAGGAATGATTACTTTAGAGGGTAATTATATATGATTAGGGAGCTATTATCAGTTGAAGAGCAAAGGCAATTATAGTCAGGGAGGGACATTTCGAATAAGTCCGTTAATGATTGGTTAAGGTGATACGGACATGGTTGGGCATATACTTACACACATGATTAAACACTAGTAACCCTAGACCATTGTTTTAATAATAAAGATAACAATTAAATCAAATAGTTAATTGGAGTTAGTAAAGCAATTAGATAATAATCAAGTATCATTAATGTATAGCCTTATGTCTAGGAGTACCCAAATGAACATAGGGTTGTATACCATGATTTAGCAACATCCTATCTAGGGTTAATCTTAGTGTGTAGTAACCCTGTAGTGAGACATATAAGCTCACATATACTTAGAACAGTTCGTTAGTAAATGACGGATGGCCCCCTTGTCAAGATATAAAATTATAAAGACCCAAATAAACAGTGGATCATACCAAATGTTTAGGCTAACTATGTTAGTTAAAAGATAAACCAGGGATGGTGACTAGGTCATGACACATAGGATTTAGACGATGATTAAAGAATAGTACTGACTAGTTATATACTAAGATTATTAGATAGTATGAAAGGTTAGTGGTAGCTATGACCTAACTTGATGCTAGTAATAATAATCGAGATGACAGAGTTGACCGCTAAACAAGAATCAATAGACAAAAACTCATAGACCTGGTACTATAGTTATCTACTTAACTAGAAATAGTCATTAGCATGTGCTATAGCTAAGGTCTGACCAAGGGTAATAGGTTTACTTTGAGTGTGCGCCATGTCACTTAAGTAAGTAGAATGAGTGAAGATCACCTGAATAAAAAAACTCAAACTCGTAGATACCACTAAGGGTGTAAGACTGGTGTCTAGCCAATGCTTGGAGGTTCCACTTGACTCTTGGAACTTCCTCAATAAATAGGAAGTAATAACCAAAGAAATCATTAAGTCAGCTAGGTGTTGCGTGTAAGTGTCAGTAAGGTACTTTCGAGGGAATGATGGTAGTCCAACACCAATCAACATCGTATAGAATCCAGCTATCATCCATCGTCATCTGTTCCTAGTAGAAGGACAATTCGTAACCCGAAGGTGGGTCAGAGAGTTTGATCTAACTAGGTGATCTCTCTCATCCAGGTAACTGATGTGGAATGTCCTTGGGAATATTCTCTCCCATCCGTTGGGTTGGTAGCTTTCTTTACCAACAGACTTTCTGAGAGCCCAATTCCTTTCGCCTCACTCCGAATCAAATGGTTACCTGACCCTAACTTAACTAGGAACCGAAAACCCCACCCTTAGGCCAAACGAATAAGGCTTGGGTATATCTACTTTGGTCTGAAGTATTTCCTTCATTCCAAATATCTCTGGATGTACTTCATTTCAACTGAAGTATTTTCTTCATCAACTCCGCTGAGTATATTTAGTTTTATTTGGAGTACTTTCTTCTTTCCAGATACCCTTAGGTATATTTAGTTTCATTTGAAGTAATTCCCGCTTCAAACACTCTTGGGTTGATTGTCTTTCATTGGAAGTATTTTCTTTTGTTTCGATGTGTTTTTGGATTTATTGGATTTCATTTGGTTGTTTTCACACATTCTTGGGTTCGGTTATATTCTGCGTAGTTAGAATCTGAAGCCGTAATGGAACATCAGTCCATAAAGAACAAGATCGAGACCAAAATTATCAAAACATTGAGCAAGACGATTATCATAACATTGAGCAAGACGAGTCAACACTTTGATCATGTTGCACCTACTTTTGAAATGCAATTATATTATTTTAAATTATGAAATTGCATTGTTATGATTCATACAAATATATTGACTTAGCTCGTAGCTAATACATGAATGATAATTGAATATAACCTTCCCATCCTTGAACTTAGATACTATCATTTGTCACCCTAGAACTAATGGTATACATACTAGTTACTAAATTCATATCTAAGTGTCATTGTTAGCCTTGCTTAGATATATTGACATTGGGGCAATAATTTGCCACAACATCATTCAAAACTTGAAAACTGGAATTGGGCAGTCGAGGTTGGAGCCTGGTTGGTATGTTGAACTAAAAACAGATTTTGACTCGGATGACTGGAAAGCATTGCGGGTGCTGGTAGAGAGCACGACGAAGTCGATATGGGGAATTACCGCCCGAGTCAATAAAGGACCAAGTTATAGTAATAGTCTTCTCATGTAAAAACAGTGTAACCACAAGTCTATAATGGGCACGACCTGGCTGATTAATTTATTCGCCTCAGTGTTGCTTCATCATCCCATTCATGTGGCATGCATTATAGTCTTAGCTGACAACCACTCTGGGGTGGCGTGGCTATAATGCATTAGGAAACCACTACAGCGCAAAAGAGAGCTATAGAGGGTGGCATGCACTATAGTCTTAGTTGACAACTACCTGGAGGATTGGAGTCCAAAGGGTGGCGTGGCTATATTACATTAGGAAACCACCCTCGGTAGCAAAACCTAACAGATGGGATTGCATTGGGTAGGGCATTGTAAAAGCCTTGTGATGATTATCTTAGTCTCACGCCTACGGTTGTGTAATGATAGTATAAGGCCGTTGTCTATTGTGGGTAAAGTGTGTGACCTCTGCAGAGTGTAAACTACCCGGATAACCGTGCCCACGATCATGGGCGATGCCAAAAACTTACTTGAATTAGCTTTTATTTTTATAAAATAATTTGTGGGTAGGATGAAAAGATAGATCAGAACCTAGAGATTTGAGATGACCTAGTTGAGAACCAGTGAGAAGTATGGGGTGTAACCCAAGGAAGAACATGAGCATTAAGTGGTTAGAGTCACTCAGTGATATAGAAGGTTAAAGCCTCCACTAGTATTTTACAATAAAACCCAATTTTGTTAAAGCCTGTGTTAGTTAAAAAATACTAGGTCTCAGAATTTGCTACTACTTAATCTATTTTAATAAGTGATTTTATGTAAACAAAAGAATCACAAGTCATTCTTTTGATCAGCCTTACATATTATATAACTACATTTTGTATGTTGGCTCGCGAGTACGGTTGTGTACTCATGATCGCTTAATATTATTATTCAGTAGATATAAAAGAAGAAGGCTATATGGACACTTATACGTGTTCGTCAAGACTGGAAGACAAGAAGACCAAGGACTAGGTCGCGGGCCCCAGTCGATTGCCTATGGGTATATCGTGAGGGTTCCACGTGTTGCATTTTAAATTCCATTTCCGTTGTTGATTCTTTAAAGGTATTTGGGATGTCCGACCATTCTAAAAATCAAAAGTTGTAAGGTATATTTACGCTTGATTATTATTATGCAATAGTTTTACATTTTCGTGATATGTGTTTGATATTCAACGATGTAACAATCCTTAAGGTATTGCACCCAAATCTTAAATAAACATCCTTCCTGGGTTGAGGTGACGCTTTGACAAGCTAAGGATGAGCAAAATAAAATAACACACGATACACCAAGGTACTGACATAACAAGGTACCATGGTAACAACATCTAGTACCCAAAAGAAACGAAATACTACAACTCCCACACACACCTCTACTATCTAGAGACCAACTGCTCTACTCCTATGGATCACTCTCCTCACCACTCTCCCGTCTCTAGCTGCTGCTCGCCTCTCCTCGAGCTAGGTGGCTACTGCTAGGGTCCCTGAAGAAAGTGCAGAGGACCTCATCGATAAGGGAGGTGTCTGTAAGAGGGTCCGGGTTCACCGTGATACGGGAACCATGAAGCTCGGACCTTTGCTAGTAGGGAAAGGTATAATTTGATGTAGGCACAGGGATGGATGGGTACAAGTACAGGGAAGTGAAAAAGCGGGGAAATGATCTGGGTATGGGTCAGGGATGGGATCTGCGGGGGGACGGGAATGAACTGGTCAGTTGCAAAGGGATCAAAGGTAGGAGGAGGGGGTGCGGCTGGGTAATGGGGTGAATCGGGTGTTGGAGCTGGAGCTCTGGGGGTACTAGCTCGTGGCTCAGGTGAGGAAGGAATGGAGTGGTGAACTGGCTGGCTCCTGCCAGGGTCCTCTACTAATGCTGCCAAAAGTGGGAACTCTCCTCGGCTCTTGCTAGAGCTCCCTGGGTAACGTTGTGCAGTAGGGTACTAGCTAGCAACATCGTGCTAGTAGTCTCTCTCTGCACGGCTAAGGCTGCTGGGGTGAGTGGTGGGTGGTGAGGGGTAGGTCTAGGGCCAAACTGCTACCCTAGGCCCCCCAGGGCTATGGCGGGTATCTATGCAAACGGCGATCCTCTCAGCTGATCCTTTAAATGGGCACTAAGGGTTAGGATGGCCCTATGGGCTACCTCCTGCAATGGAATATAGTCGTCTCGAGACCGCCACTCCTCTACAATACCTAGACTATACGCGGGGTCTAAATGAATACCCAAAATCAAAACTCCAACAAGTAGCGCGATGCCCTCCACTCGAACCTCCTGGAAGTACTCGGGGAAAAGGCGCCCCCAAGTGGTGAAGCAGTCGTCCTAGGAGCATCACATGCTCCCCCTGTACTCTCTTGAGTGGTAAGCTGAACCTAGTCATCCTGCAACAAGGAATGGTCCTAAGTTAGTACTGGTGTCACCTTAAGTAAAGGAAAGCTTTTTAACATAATACTTTTGAGATGAGGAGGGGAGATAGAAAATGACATGTAGACTGGAATTAGTAGGGTACTTAGTGCAATATAGCAAGTGAGAAAAGCATACTTATGTTCTGCAATAGTTTATATTTACTAGAGTGGCCCAATCTTATTGCTCTTATACTAGCTGCGGCGCCCCGTGTCATTACCCCAGGGGTAATCACACTTAGGTATACAGATTACTATTCGTTTGTCTAGCAGAACACTACTCTAACAAATAGTAAACCTTTACCAGAGTTAGCATAACGGAATAATAAGATAGAAAATGTTCTTTATTACAATAGTAGCCACACAAGGCTAAAGTTCTAAATACAATTATTTAATTACAAAGGGGATACACTCCCCCACGATTGCCTGATAGGTCCCTCCGACAGTCTACTCGTCACATGAGTCGAATAGGGCGTCCACCTTGCCCTGCTCCTCGTAACCAACACCCTCGTCACTAGTGGTGATACGGGGGAGGCCCGATCTTCTCGGTGAGGAACTATGGATAGTGGATGTAAAGTAGACGATGTCGATAGCTGAATACTCGCGCCCATGCACGAACCCTCAACACATTGGAATACGCCCAAAACACACCGGGTAGTTGATCATCGCGAAACCACCAATGATGATCGCCAAGTCTCCAATTCCCAATGGAATGATGGCTTGACCTTGAATTGCATAACAAATCAATGGATTGCTTAGTCATCTCTCAAAGTCCTCGCATGAACTCTGGTTTCGAAAGAACAAGCAATAGTTATGCTTCTATTCTTATGCATAAACTGGTCTAAGCCAAAAGGAACGAAATACAAGAGTATATATGACCCTAGGCCCAGCCACAAGGTATGTAAACCAACTCCAACTCATCTCTACACGTATTGGACTCAAACTCACACAAAAAGAAAACCTAAATTGACAGCTATCGGATTGTTTCGGTCATTTCGGCACGACAGTGGGGTTTCTAAGGCTAGGGCATTACCCATTGTGTGGGCCTTAGAATAAGCTTTCCAACAATCCCAAGAACACCCCAATCGGACTCTATATGTAAAAGTTACGTGTTTTTTATTACGTGCCTATTGGGATGTCTCGAACCGAATCCGAATTGAATTCTGAGTTGGTTCCAAGTTTGATTTCGATTGGACTTGTGGAAAGTCCAAATTGGGCTTGGAAATCTTATCCAAAACTTGGGCTTTGGATTCTTGGGCTTCTCCCCTTTTCCCCTCTTGGCCGCATGGGCTTCTTCTCCCTTGTTGGCCGCATGGGTTGCCCTCCTTCATGACTTTGTCCCTGGCCTCCCTCTCCTCCCTCTCGGTTCCAAAGTCTTTAAGCTTGTCAACCCTGAGAATACACAAAGTATTGGTTTTAGGTAGTATCAAATTCTCATGGACAACACAAGAAAACTCATTAATAAACAAATGCACCTGTTGATTAAGAAGATTGACTCTTGCTATAGTCATTGGACCTTTTGGTGCTTCATGAAAAACCTTATGCACACTTGGAGAATTGGAAGATGCAGTAGTGGTAAGAATATCCTCATCAGGTGGCCTTCTCGGTACTTGTGAATCCTTCATCCCACTCGGGGTAACTACCGGCCAGACTAGGATCTAAGTAAGGGGAGAGATAGCAAGAGTGGGTACTAGTGTACTCAGCAAGCATGTAATAACAAAATACACCTGATGACTACCTCTTGTCCTTATCGTATTCCTACCTCTTCTCTTTCTTTGAAAATAATCATCAAGATTTAGGTTGCACTTTTATTTCTAAAAAGACCACTTGTTACCCGGTAAGAAGATAAACCTCCAGAGGATTACCGCAGCCTCCAATCCAGGAGACATGCATGAATTCATGATTTTATTTAGCACTGCGCAGGCTTGTACCACTTTACCCATAGTTACTATGAGCTCTAATGACTTTGAGCCTCCCGCATTTCCTTTTATGCGGTTTTGAGATCAGAATACATAATATTTTTCAAGTTACATATTTATGTCTCCACCCATTACTTTCCATCGGTGGCTTACCTCCACCGAGTTCCAGAAATGTTAGTTGGGTCAACTCTCTTCTAGTTCCCAACACTCCACCGTACGCTTACTATCCTACCCATTGTGGAGTACATAATTACATAGCAAGGTAGCCTTTCCTTCCACCAAAATGGGAAAATGGTTGGCATTTAAATACAACCCCTTATTCGAGTAAGAGTTTTGTTTGTCCTTATATTATAACCTTATGTAAAAGGATCCCACCTCTTGCCTATCCTCTTCCTTGCCCAGGGTTCTTTTTACCAACCTTATTAACTCTCTTCCAGTACAACGGCTCTCCTCCAGTTGTACATCTTATCTTTCCTTCTTACCTTCTTTAACCGATTTGGTTTTCAGACATAGTTTTTGATGCAATACATATATGATACAACAATATACGGTGTGCATGTAATATAACTATATTTATGCTCAAAAGTAAGCTTGCCTTCGTAGTTGTAGTAAAAAGCGGCATCAAGGTACTCTGGATTGACGAATCCTGCTTGCGTCGGATCGGGCTATGCAATTATACGGAAGATGCACATAATACGCAGATAAATACTTAATTTCTTTTGGTGCTAGTATAAGTATATGGGTCAGTTGGTTCTTTTAGTTAGCATATTTTAATTTAATAACATTTTGCGGATCCTCGATATGTTAGCACTCCTCAACTGTTGTGGTTCTACGGTCTACCGGCTCTGGGATCGAGGTTATCGAAACTCGCTTTCTATCATACAAAAGTAAAATACAACTCGCACTCGCATGCAACTAAGTTTATTAAATTTTATTCATGCCAATATGCCTAATCAAATTTATTTGAGTGCACAAGTTATCTAATTACCTAAATAGACTCAGGGTAGATTTTATTTGAGTACTGCTCATCGCTTCGCCTACCTAGTCGGAAGGTTTCGACTACCTAATCGAAGCTTTCAACTACACTACTGGTCGGAAGGTTTCGACTACACGACTAGTCGGGAGGATTCAACTAACTGGTCGAAGGTTTCGACTACACTCTCTACATTATCTCCATTCGGCCGACACCCTCTGGTGCTTGGCTTCTTCTTCACTCCCTTCTTTTCCCCAATCTCTTACTTCTGTTTCTTATCTTGTTGTTGCTTCGGCCGGAGCTCCTCCATCTGGCTCTTGGCTTGGCCCGGTCCTCACACACTCGGTCGCCCGTGGCTTGGTTCCTATAGGACTTTATTCCTCTTTTTCTCCCTTCCTCTATTAAATTGGTTTTTGGCATGCTGAGTAGATTCATTAATTTAATGCTTGATTTATACACTGATGTTGGTTGGTTGGGCTTATGCATGAATAATGGATGTGTCGGGACCCAAAAATACAATTCTAGACCATCTGTGTATTCTGCACTAGTCTAGGATCACGCTAGTGCACACAGTATCAACATAGATGAATATCAATCCACACAAGACGATTAAAAGAATAAATGACTAATTTGAATAGCAAATAATAGTTTTGACCTTATGGTCGAGTTTACATTTATTAAGCCAGCGGGGCTGACCATAAATAAATAGCAGCAGCGGAATAGAAATAAACTTCAGCGTAAGCCCATCAGTTCACCGTAGGCAACTGACTGGGATCAAGACCCTAACGATCAACACCTTCGTAGAACTCCTCTTCAAAAGCAGGCGATGACTCCTCCACTTCTGTTGATTGTTTGAAGAAAGTATGAGTACACAACCGTACTCTCAAGTCATACCACAGAATGCAATTTATAGATGATGGCTTATTCCAAAGGAATGGCTTCTGTGATTATTTTGTAGAAATGCAACATTTGCAATTGAATACAAATAATAGATTGAAAACATAATTCAAAACAAATAAGACAATAATATGTTATCATTTGATTTCACAAAGACACACAGTCTAAACAAGTTATTCACACAACCATATGACTTAGATCACATAGCTCCCTTCCCAATTGTTTTTATGAAAATCTACCCCTCGTGTGAAATCCCCGAGCATGTCCATGACCGCGGAAGCGGTTATTCGAATAGATTGATTTAAACACTCTGCAGAGGTTGTACACTTTACCCACACGATACAATCATTGTAGCTAGCACTAACCATAACAAAACCTTTCAAAACTTCATCTCAAACATTGACACTCCCGATGTGCTTTACTGTCGTCCAACCGATACACACAGTGTTTCGGTACGACACACACTATTGGACAGGGATACAGCGAACCGTCCCGCGATGTGATAAACACACCTCCAGCCCATCACACAGCTTAACCTACAACCTGAGTTGTTAATGGAAAGATTCCATAACCTACTAAGTTAGGCCCGTCCTATACCAGGCATGCATGTAGTTGTACAGTAAGGCTCGGTTCAATGGCGCACAAAGTTAAGTCCTTAATTGACCAAGGCAAGACTTCCAATTTCTAACTAAGTCACACAGTTTATCAATCCCAGCACACAGCTCCACCAATCACACATAATCCACCACTTGTCTCAGTCCAAATCTTTTCCCACTCTGTTAATTAAGTGCAATACATTACATCAACGAGTAATAGCACACAGCACATACAGTTTTATCACACAGTTCCATAATCACTTAGTCAAGTTTATAATTGCAACTCACATGAAATGATGACTCGTGGCATGGCTAAGTAATCTACTCGTATCTAACCAACCCACGTTGGTGCTACGATAATACCAACTAATAATGAACCAACCTAGGGTGATAAAAGATCATGGCATAACAATAGATAAGGTGGACATAACAATTTGGATTAATAACTAAACCCAAAAGCATTTAAATAAATACTTGAAATAGATTGCAATACATTGAAACAAAGTATTTTGAAATCTGGGTCCAATATGATTAAAGGTATAACTTGACTTGGAATAGGTCTAGGTACTGATCTTGGCCTTGAGGCACTCCTTCTTCTTCAAGAGTTCCCGAGGAATTAACGTCTACGTATAAACTAAATAAATAAAAGAGGAAAAACCAACTCCAAAAATTAATAAAAATCTTAAATAAATAGATCTCGAATTTATATAAATTTAGAAATTTGAATGGGCTCAATCGGAGTTTGGATGCAAAAGATATGGGCTTTGGAAGATTAAAATTCAAGAAAATACCCTAAATTGGAATTTCTAAAATTTCCTAATTATTTTTCTAAAGGAAAATTGGATTATTGCGCAATGCTGATGTCAACGATGAATTTCTGGAAAAATAATAAATAAAAGAAAATCTGACATGTAGGGCCCACATGTCGGTGAGATGGCTCACAGTGGACTGAGTTTACCGAGCCACGGGAATCTGGAAGCGGTGGACCGTGCCACTCACGCGCTGATGAAGCAGCCACATGGATGACACGAAGACTCGGGCGCTGATGTGGAAGCTGGCATGGACTCGCCACGTCAGATCAAGCGGCGGCGGCGCTCGGGACCCGATGGTTCTGGCGAACGGCGGCCGCTCGCTGGTGATGAGCAGTACTAGCGGGTAGCTGGCGTTATTGCGAACCCGATGTCGTCCTTACCAACGCTCAGGGATCACGGTAGCGGCCGACGGCGAGCTCGGAGCGGAGGAGGCGGTGCGGCTATTGTCGAACGACAATTCCGGTGATGCTCCGGCGGCGAGGAGGGGCGCACAAGGTAGCCCGAGCGACACTGATCACGGATGTGCAGTCGGCGAGGCAAGGGCGGCGACGGCGGCGGCGCAATCGAAGAAAACCTGACGGCGGTGGCAAAACCTAATTTCGCAAATGCGGTGGCACTAGGGCTCTGGGGTAGAATTGGGTGGCGGCTCTGGGGTGTGGGAGGGCTGGCGATCCTCGGGGGACTATTTATAGGGCTCGGGCGGCATGGATTTGGAAGATCCCAAATCGAGTACGAGATGAACACGAATTTGAACTCCGGGATTCTAGGAGATAGAGGCTGATTCGGGATTTGATTCTAACTGAAACGGATGCGGGAGAGATATAGCTACCGATTGGTGTAAAAATCCAGGCCGTTTCGGTTGAAATAGTGCGTTGTCGGGTGGAGCTCCGAGCTCTGGCCATGGCGGACGCGGGCAAGCGCGCGCGGGGAAGAAAGCGGCGTGAGGAAGACGAAGGCGGTGGGACCCACTTGGCAGCGAGGTGAAGCGGTGCGGCGCGGGAGCGTGTTTGGCCGTTGATCGGGCCACGCGTCGGTAGATCTGTGCGGCGAGAGAGAGAGAGAGAGAGGACCGCAAGTGGGGTTACTGTCGAGAGGCGAAGCGTGAGGCGGTATCACGCATGAGATTGGGTTCTTGCGCGGAATAGTATTGGGTTTTGGCCCGACACTGTTCTGGTGGATTTTAAATAAATTTTCTATTTTAGAAAATACAGAAAATCCAAATAGCAAATGAACTTGAAAAATTCCACAAAATTCTAGAAAATATATCTAAGCACATAGAATTCAAATAAAATAGTTTTGATAATTGTTGATGTTGGGATTAATCACATTAAATTATTTTGACATGAAGGTCTATATTAAGCTTTAAATAAAAAATACTAAAAATTAATATAAATTCAAATATTGTATTTTCCAACAAGTAATTATTCAAAAGATCTTAAAAGCTCAGAAAATTAGGATGTTACAGGATGGATGTGGGTTATAAGCACGGTGGGGAGATGGATGGTGGTTACAATGTCTCTAGATTTGCTACTGCAAGCGTATGGTAAGACAACTCATTTTTCTCTCTACTCCTCCCCCAACCCCTTTGTGTGATGCCAAAACTAGAGATATTACAGTGGGTTCAGCCTTGGCCAAAAATAGGAATGACTACAAAAGTGGGTTACCTTTATCGGACTTGTTTTGGGAAAAGGCAGTGAGGTTTGGTGATGATGGTCGTGGTCGTCCATTGGTGTGGCTACCACCTCTTGCTCCCTTCATCTTTTGGCTCCTGGCCTACTAGTCCTCCTGTCTTCTCTTGTGGCTGTGGTTGCTTGGCAGTGGTGGGTGAGATTTTCTCTTTGCACTCACATCTGGCTTGTGGATGGACTGAGGTGTTTTGGGAGGCTTGAGAAGCTTTGACTTGGGTGCTGGCTGGGGGGATGAACTTCGGAGGACTGGCTGGGGGATGAACTTCGGAGAGCTGGCTTCGGCAGGCAGAAGGTTGGCATTGAGCTGGCTCTCCTGTGCTTGATATTTTGGGCTGCTCGGTGAATGCATCGCCTAGGAGAACGAACTTCTATGGGCTGGCTCTTATCGCTTTGGCTCTCATATTCTACTGTTTGGTTGGGTATGATGATGGACCTTTGGTCCAAAGGATGCTTCTACTGCTGTGGGCTTACGGACCATTGGTCCAAATGTGGGTTTTGAGATGGTTTTCGGATGGCTAAGGGAAAAGATTCGGTAATTTGGCGATCAAGGGACAAAGATACAAGGGGGACTTCGGCTATATGAAATGCAAAGCTTTTATTATTGTTTTGTAAATTATTCTGGATTGCAAAAGATATGTTTTTAATTTTTTGCACTGAATTCTGGCGGTTGTTTTGAGTTGGCATTTATGTTTCTAATTTGCTTGAATGGAAATCATATTGTAATTCGATGTGTATTTTAGTGTAAAATGTTCAGGTGCAATTTATGTTACTGTACTCTTGATGTGAAATTTTATATGTGGAAACGTGTTGGTGTTGTGTGATGTATATCTTTTATATTCGTTAAGGCGATTAAAACTCATTTTTGATTATCAATATTTTAGTTACTGTTGATTACCAATTAACGATGTTTAATCTAGGTTTAGGTTTTTTGGGTTCTCAAAGCTCGTGCTCAGATTAGTCAGAATTTCAGAATGCCACTGGTTGTACATCGGGATATCGGAAACGTCAAGTGTGCCATCCTCGTGCCAGCACTTCCAAAGAACCAGTCATGAATCCCATGATACGTCCAACCTTCGGAGACGAAGGTGTCGTCGGTGAATGATCTCGGTCTGATCTTATTGTGCATCCTGAAGTACTCGATGCAACCTTGGACGGCAACGATGTCTCAGAAAGACCTTGCAGAACCCATGCATGATACGTCGCGGATCATCGGCGTTGGCAACGGGACGTACCGGGCCACATGAGTGGATCTGCAGTATTTTACTTAGGTGCACAGGATATCTAGGTTAAAAAATTATTTTACTTTAGATATAATCATGTATATACAATATGGACACCCTTAACTTAAGATAAGAGGACATCTTAAGCCAAAAAATAAACATATTTTATATGTATGAAAAGTGAGAACCTCTGATCATTTTCGTTCTGAATCCACCACTGCCAGGGCATAGGGTCGTCGGCGAGCACGTCGCAGACCAGGATACTCCGCCAGAGGCTGACCCAGGCCATCGAACCAGCTTCTCCTCCTGTTGTGATCACCTTGTCTATATATTCGAACGAGATGCTTTGTGGCACTGGCGGATCGACGTACACGACCTTGGAGCTCCACGCCCATGCCTCGTGGTGGAACAGGTGGAGGTCATACACACCACAGAGGAACGTGGGGTGGAGCACGGCGACGATGTAGCTGTCGCCGTTGTGGGTGCAGCGGGGAAGGATACCAACGTCGTCGTCACAAAATAAGAAGGGGTGGGGGTTGGGGAGCACGCAAAGCGACGGCCTCTCCGAGCGCCTACCCTGTTAGATGAAGTAGTTGTTACTCTTCTGAACAACGACCCTAGATCAGGATTTTGATATCCGATTTTGAAATTTTACTTGGAGTCACCGATTTTCAGAAAGTTTCGGCCGAACATTTCAAACCAAAATTTGAAACTCAAATAAATTTCAGTTGAGAATCGATAATAATCAGCCAAAATTGGATATAATAGAGACAGAAGTGCATAGCATAAATTGATGAGAAGCACCATAATTGACCAGAATAGACAACAGAGAAGCATAAGAAATTCAGGTAAATTCAGAAAGCATCAGAACGATGCACGTAAATTCAGAAAATTCAAGTATTGAACACAGTCCATCAACAAATGTCCATGACCGGTCAGGTCAGGAACTAGCAAATAACAAAGTTCATCGATAGATCTCATCAATTATGCCCATGACCGGTCTATCAATAAAGTACAGTCCAAAGTCTGCACATCGACACAAAATGCTAGTAAATTCCATGATTCCATCAACATAAGTCACAAATAGGCATTATCTCTTCTGAATTTTTTTCCCTTTAAATATTTGGGTATTCCGATTCATTTTAGAAGGCTGCAGAATAATGAATGGACGGGTTTGGAACATCACTTCGAAAAAAGGTTTAGCAATTGGAAAGGAAAATTTTATCTACTAATGGTGGACGAGTACTTATAAATTCGGTTTTGAGCAGCCTTCTTATGTTTATACTTTCTTTCTTTGAGGTACCCAAGCGGGTTCTTAAAATACTGGATTTTTTCAGGTCTAGATTTTATTGGCAGAGTGATAACCATAAATAAAAATATAGGTTGGCTACATGAAATATTCTTTGTATGCCTAAGGACCAAGGTGATCTAGGAATTCAGAACATTGAGATAAAAAAATAAGTGCATTTTGGCTAAATGGTTGTTTAAACTGTTGAATGAGGAAGGGGTTTTGCAGCAATTGCTTAAAAATAAGTATTTGAATGATAAGTATGTTTCTCAAGTTGAGAGTAAACCTGGGGATTCCCATTTTTGAAAGGCGTTGATGAAGGTAAAGCAAGATTTTATTCAGTATTGTTCTTTTAATCTTGGGAATGGGAAAGAAATCAGATTTTGGAAGGACATTTGGGTTGGATATCGGCCTTTTTCTGAACTTTATCCAACTTTGTTTGAGATAGTCCGGGATAAAAATATTTTGGTTGCAGATGTTTTAAGGACTGTGCCTTTAAATTTGAATTTTAGGAGAGCGATTATTGTCCCAAATTTGCTTGTTTTCAATAATCTTATGGTGAAAATAGTCAATGCTCATCTTACCATGGATAAGGATATAGTTCGATGGAATTTACATAGGAATGAACAATTCTCAGTCGAATCTATGTATGTTGTTTTGGGTGACACCAATTGTCGTTTTCAAAGTCAAAAGTTATGGTAAGTTAAAGTTCCCCTTAAGATAAAAAATTTCTTGTGGTATCTTTGTAAAGTAGTTACTTTGACTTAGGATATTTTATTAAAATGGAACTGGAGAGGTAACACAAACTGTTATTTTTGTGATCACAATGAGACTATACAACATTTATTTTTTGATTGTCGCTTCCCTAGTTTTGCTTGGCGCATAGTTCAAATTACTTTTAATTTTAACAGACCTAATATTGTTTGGAATATCTTTGGGAACTGGTTAGTATGTCTTACTTCGGATTTAAAAGCAAATATTTTGGTGGGGGCAACTGCACTTTGCTAGTCTATCTGATTATATCGTAATAATGTCATTTTTGACAAGAAAGTTATTAACCATCCTCTGCAGGTTATATTCAGATGTATCCATTGGATGCACTCTTGGTCAGCTCTGCAATGCCAAGGAATGAGGGAGGTCTTGGTAGCTGGTAGTTGAGCATTGGAGGTTATTACAAGAGAAATCTTCAACAAGTATGGGTAGAAGCTATTTAATAGGCTTCGAGATGTTCCATGCACTTCTATATCTTTGTTTATTCATAAGGTTGTTTACTTTTTTTTACAGTTATTGTTTTATGTTTTCTCGGCGTTTTTTTACCGCTTCATTATGGTTTATCTTCGTCTGGTTAAGAACATTTCAGTTATTGTAATAAATTTTGGGTTATATGTATCTTCGGATACAAAGGCTGAGAGAGGTTTTGTTTCCCTTATCTAAAAAAAATCTCTTCTGAATGCTGAAGAACAAGCATCTAGCGCTAAAGAACAAAAACAACCAACCAACATGGTATAGTACCTATCCACTGTTGTTGACACCGATTCTCCAGTAGGCATACCACTACCACACTTGTCGTCATCCTGGCCTCTGCCCCTGCCGTCGTTTCCCACGACTGCATCGCCAGTGCCCTCTATGGATCCATGCGAGGGGGCGTGGAGGAGCTCGAGAGCTTGGGGATGAGCCGGAGGAGGAGCTCAGGATGGGTCGCATCTAGCCAGAGACGTTGCCCTCTACCTCCATGTGCCACTGATTTGGCTGAGAGATGAAGAATGGAGAGGCAGAGGAGGAAGAAAGTGCGCTCGGGAGTCGGGAAGGGGATAAAATTACAAGCGCTAGAAAGGGATCGATGTCAATACACTCGACCCAGCTTGGTGCCGATTGCGGTGGTGGCATTGTTGTAGTTGGCGATGTAGGGCTGGACACCGAGGGGGACCCAGCTTGGGCGACGAGTGTCGTCGAGGGGGGTGGGCAGGCAGATGGAGGCGTGCAGCAGCATGGTCTTGAAGTCTTTGGAGCAGCTTCTATCTCTTCTTCGCGTCTGATGGATGGACAGGGCGGAGAATGAATGACGAGACGAGGAAATCAATGGACTGGAGGTAAGGATTGATCTGTTGTTGGTGGCGGTCCTGGTGGAGCCTTGGAGGGAAGGAGAAGAATCAGATCGGACGAGACCGCGACGGAAACCGGGGAAGCCTCTCCTTTCGCAAATTTTTATGGCGACTTGACGACGCAACCGACCAGGTTGCAGTGCTGCACTACGTATGTTGCCCTGGAGATGGAACTACAAAAGGAAATCGTTTTTTGTTTCTAAAATTTAACAAGATATCATTTTAACTGCCAATTTTTATCACCATATTGTTGAAAAATATATATCAAAGCGTAATGTTATTAAAGTATTTTTGTGATAAATTTACTCGTATTATTTTTGTGCATCCAAACAACATATATTATATAATACCTTTAGTCAAAATTGATACAATTTATCTGCACCTATTCTTAAACAACTTTTATTTGTGAGTGGAGTGGAGGTGGGGATTTATCTATTGTTGCTGGAGTCCCGGTGGAGCCTTGGAGGCAAGGAGAAGAATCCTATCAGAGGAGTTGTGACCGTGGCGGCGGCAGCGGAAATAGGGGAAGCCTCGCCAATTGTTTTTTTTTTTGGAAGCTTTTGTCGTGACTTATGCCGCAACCGACCAGGTTGCACTAGATATGTTGTCGTGGAGATGAAACTCTCAAAATTCATCATTGTTACAGGAAGTTCATGCAGGGCATCCTGCTTGGGGAGAAAAGTATGTACTCGGTCAATCGTTTTTGACTTTTCAAAGTTAACAAAATATCACTTTAACCACTAAAATTTAGAATTATTTTTTTAAAAAAAATATATTAGTGTAATGTTATGAAAGTATTTCTCGTGACAAATTTACTCATCCTATTTCCGTACTTCCAAACTACCTGTTTTAGATTATTTCTTTAGTCAAAATTGATACATTTTGGCAACATGCATTCTAGAGTGACTTCTTTAGTGAATACATTTGAAGAAAACCTATTATCTCCTGTGATCACTTGCTTCACACCAACAGCAACAATGACCGTCCCCCAGCAACAATGACAGACAAGTATAGGGATGGCATTAGAATACACTAACCAATCACTTCATTACCCAAAGGAGAGTTTCGACGCTTAACAATCCATCGTCACTACGAAGGCAGCAGATGGCCTACTAACACTACTAACATACTACCTACTATGTCCAGTGAGACACAAGATGTCATGAAGCTAATACAACAACGGGGGAACCAGCCCTGCCGCAACAACGGTAGCAAGTGAGATTCCCCCAGTTCAAGCATTACAGCTACTCTAACCACATTAGCCAGAAGCACTCCACGCTCATTCTCTGCTCCTCTTGTTGCTGCAGCCAGGGCACTTGTACTGCTTGATGTGCTCCGCCTTGGCGGGAGTGATCCGGACGCACTTGCCGTGGAACCACTTCTCACAAACATCGCAGCAAATCCAGAATTCGCCGTTCGTGTAAGTCTCCCCACAGGTGCCGCACAGGGTTAAAGCTGGATCCCCATCGCCTCCGTCTTCCTCGTGCTTTGGTGGAGCCTGCTTTGGCGGCTTGCTATTAGAATTTGATTGTTTTGGTGGCTGGAACAGAAAGGAGAATGAATGGTCAGAAGCCTGTGTTAATATGGGCAAGAAATAAGGCATGTAATGTTTGGCATATGTACTTACCTTAGAGCCTGATTTGCTTTTGCTGCTGCCGTTGGGGGCTTTTGATTGCTTCTTCCCACTTCCTGACACAACATCGAATACACTGGGAAGACCATTGATCATCACGAAGAGCCGTCTCCTGCAATGCAAATTCAAATGTCACTTAAAGACCGTTATCGAATTCCCTGGCAACATTCAACACTTTTTAGCAAACTAAACAATCAGTACTTGTTAGCAAACTAAACAATAATCTGGATGCACCTATCTAGGCCAACATAGAAATGACATGGATCACAAAGCAAGTTTTGTTAAGAAGCAAGAAGCCAAACAAGACCATGGAAAATAGAATTGGTTGATAAGGTGATGTTCTCAATTATCTGTCTTAGTTACAAAAATCTCTATTCAGAATTTGAAGTTGGTTCTCAGAAAAGAAGAAAGCACGAGAAATGTTGCCAAATCATCTTAGCAAGAGAACGGCAAAAATAGAAACACACAATCTAGTCGATTTTTGTAGAAGACCACTGAATGGCTGGTGAGGTAAATGACAAATGTGAAACAATACAAATTCCTCCGGTCATCATTTAATAAGAAGATACTTCAGGAAAACTATAGCATGGCCTATGAAGCATTCCTTAATAGAACAGCGTGTAGTTAATGATAAATGTTCCCATTACCAAGTAATAGTGGTCAACTATTGAATAAACTAAATAAGAATGTTAGCCTGATATTTTTCACAAAATATCAAACTGGATCTCAGGCAATATTCATTCTCAATACTACTCTGCTCACGATTCTAATCAGATTAGTGTTGGTCCATAAATCATTCAATTTATAGGAGAGGTTATCTTCAATGTAGTAATATTTTAAATATTTAGTGGAACAAATTCACATAGTACAGCCAGTTTGTTTATACAAAATGTCGAAGTAGGTAGCAAGAGGTACTGTTGTGATGGACTAATTCGAGGGTTTGTTAGAAATAGGAGAGCTAAACTGCTAATGGGACAAAACATAAAATAAAAACTAATTATATAGAACAAGTGGATTGATCTACTTAAAAAGGTGGTGCAAGAGAAAAAAGAAATTTGCAGTAGAAAAATTAGGAGCAGACCTGGCTTCTTTATCAAATCCAACGCGAGCCCCAAAGTAAAATGCGACCGACAGTAACCATGCATCACTATGAACAGCCACCAGCGACAGCCAATCTTTCTCAGCCATTCCGTCACGAGCAAAGTTTATCCCTAATGCTGGCTCTGGAAGTTCAGGAGGAACTTCTTCAGCTGGCAGAGTCACTTCCCAGGTTTCATTAGGCAGTCCATAGAGGCACAAGTTCTCCTTCTCTGGCAAAATAAAGGACCATGCTATATCAGCGTATGCCTACGAAAAGGACAACCTGGCTCATTCAACAAACTACCCAGAGCATGCCAAACACATATGATGCACAAGCTAGTAGTTACAGGCTCATTAATTAAAAGAAACCAACAAGCACTTAAAAGCAGACGCCGACAAGGAGCACAGCATGACTACGTATTTTACGACGAGCCCCGAAGCAGCAATCCAAGGCAATTGGGACAATTTTAAAGATCCAGCCACTGAAAGCTCAAGACTTGATTCCATTTTACCACACATTGTCGTTATTCCACATAGTTTCTCTAGTTTCCAGCAATGCTAAATATAAGAACAAACACAATTACACAAGTTGTTTTGCTAGCGGAGTAGATATAAAAATCAGACGAGGCATGCAGAGCTTCCATTGCACCCTACACGTCACCCAAACTTGCAAATCTTCCTGTAGGCATAGTTTAAACTTCCTGACTAAAATTGACCTAACTGGTACTAATTAGACTTCATCCGAGACGCATGGAGCTGTACAGTAACAGTTTACTAACCACACGGCGATTGTTTTTGCAACCAATCCGAACAGGATCGACAGCAATTACATCTAGCACCACGAGAGCAATCAAATACCATCAGAAAAAACGAGAGACACGACCCTAAACCGCTAAATACAGAAGAAAACCACGGCTTTGCACCCAGATTATCACCACCCCAAATATTCAACATCAGAAGGAACTCGGAAGACTCACCGGGGTCGCACTGCTTGTAGAACTTCTCCACATCTGCGCACCACGAAACCAACCAACAAACAAAACCATCAGCGACGAACACCACACTAAAATCCACACGACGAGAGAGAGAGAGAGACCGTTGGTGAGTGCCTTGACGATGCCGGCGCGGCGTCCGCGGTAGTCCCGGAAGACGTCCTCCGGGGAGCGCGTGTTTGGGTGGATAGCAGCCGAGCCGGCAACGCCGCCATCGTCCATCGCCTCCAACCAGTCGATGACTCGCCGGAGAGGGGAAAAGGTGGGATGCAGAAGATAGGGTTTGGGCGTAAGAGGAAGAGGAGGAGGCGGCGGCGGCGGCGGTGGTGGTGGTGGGAGGGGAGTGGGCGGAGTCGCGGAGAGGATTAGAAACGCAAGTTGGAGTAGGAAAAAGGGGAGGGGTTTTCGTGTAATTTTTATCCTCGTGAGGGGGCTCGGCTTTTGAAGGTTGGGAAAGTGGGGCCGGGTGGACTCTTGGTGGCTCCCACCTGTCAGAAGGCACCGGAAGTGGCAAGCGACGGCCCGGTGTTATCTAGTTGGACTGGGCCGCTTCGGGGTAATTTGGTTAGTCTTCACATCGTTTGCTCGTGGGCTGATTCGAGCCATCTTAAAATTTCGAGGCAGTATATAAGATAAATCCAACCCGATTTGCTATCCATTTATCGCACCAAAGTTTTGTGGATTTGAGTCAAATTCCTCGCCGCTGGGTGTGATCAGTGATTAGTGCGCCATCAGCGTCAGTCCGTCGCTCCTCCGTTTTCAGCGAATGCCTCCGCCTGATCTCTAGCAAAGCCGGCTCGCCGCCGCCACCACCGAAAATCCCCCTTTTTTTTGGTCTTTATCACGGTGCCAGAGGTGACGTCACTTGGCTCCGTGCCGGCGGCGAACGCGGCGTGGGAGGGGGTGCCGAATGAATGAAGGAGACGCGGGAAGGCGTCGATAAGATGGTGAAGGGCCGGTGAGCTGAAGAAGGATGTGCGACTGTTGAGAGGGAGCACCGAGCAGGAGTGTGAGTGCTGTGCGCGATGTAGTGATCTCTCGCCTTTAGCTAGCTGATTTCGATCGTTAGTCCAATCTTTCACGGTATGTACAAGAACAGCTAACTCATCGTCTAATTCGGATGAATTAAATTATTTAAAAAAATCAACATATTCATAAACTTGAATTGAATTGTAAAAAAAAATCAACACACTCAACACACTCACAGTAGCTTAGATGAATAGTATCCACCTATAAATAGTAACTACATATAAACAGTACCCAAACTTTTGGTTTACCTGTCTATCTATCTCAGCTCATCTTAAGAACACACAATATACATCAAAACGGTTTTTCTTAATTTTATTTTCTAAATCATAACTTGTCTCTTGCATGGTGCGGCTATAGGGCTTAAATAGCCTCCACGTAAGCACAATTGCCTATGGATGAACAGTATCTTACATGAACAGTGTGCATAAATAGTATCCGAAACCAACCCAACCAAAACGTACGTAACTCAAACTCTTCTTTTTTTCGGAATTTAAAATCAGCAAAAAGAAATTTCATATGTAAAGGATCAAAACTAATTCTAACTCACCCTCCTATTCGTAATCTTAAATTTAAAAGGGAAACACATATAATTTTGAAATTAAAAACTAAACGCACACCACTAAGACTCTTAGAGATAATTGATACGAACTCCTCCTCGGATAGTTGTTTAAACGAGAGCTCAAAACAAAATACAAAGAGGAACTCATTTGGAAACTGAATCTCCCGTTCCCTTGCTGCCCCTTCGTGCCACCCTCGGCTTCCTGGCTACACATGCACTCATACATGAACAGTACTGTATGTGTAAATAGTATCTCATGCGGCCCATGTCCACCGCTCGGCCTACCTTGTCTCCTACGCGCCTCTCTTTCTCCCACGGCCGCCTGCCTCCAAGCCTCTCCACGTGCTGGCCCAAGCTTCGCATGATTTCAAGCCCCCTTACACTGCTTGCAATCTCTCTTGGTGCACTTGCACCGCACGCCATGAAGCTCTTCTCCTCCGCATGCAAGCCCCCTCCTCGGCCAGCCTCCTCATCCACCCTCTCGACCGTACAAGTACTGCTTTGTTTCTTTACTCAGAACAGTACCAAAGTGATTGCTAGCTGGAGAATTCAACGCAGATTTTGAAGTTTTAACATTACTTAGCGCCGTATCACCGCGCGCGCGCGTCGATTCGACATGAAACTAGTTCACAAGATGTCATGTGAACATTCGATGCTTTTACCTTTACACTCATGCTTGCTTACGTTACATTCAGATCCCCATGGGGAGGCGAATTGGCGACTGGCCTGGGAGGGTCAGGGAGTTGCTGTATGTAGAAAGTACTTATCGGCTATACAAACACTATATATATATACACGCAGCATAATTACAGTATGTACTCATCAGTAGCCAGCCGGCTAGCTGGCTAGAGATCGAAGCTGTGGCTGTTGAAATGGAAGACGGCAGGGCCCTCCCCGCCGCGACGGAGGTTCTGCGACCTGCACTCCCTCGCCACGCTGGTCTGCAGCCCCTGCGGCCCGCACACCAGCACGCCCACGTCCGCCGCGGACCCGGCCCGCTCCGCGAATGCAGCGAATTCCGCTGAAATATACGTACGCAGATTAAGAAACCCAACACGCGATCACCACATGCCGCTACATCAGCGCGGCGGTTAGTTTCAGGCTATATATGCACGTGCAGTGTGGTTGGTTACCTTCGAACTTTGGCCGGCACCCGTACCGCGTCGTCTGCAGGGCGGCAAGGCTGACGGTGGAGCCGTCGCCCGCCGCGTTCGTTGTCTGGTCGGCCTCGGAGTGCTGCTGCGTTGCTGCGGCAGCTGCGCCGGCGCCGGCGGCGTCCCACTTGCCGTCCTCCAGCCTCCGCTTCTCCGACAGGTGCCACAGGAGGACGACGAGCCCGCCGGGGAGGGCGACGCCAGCGGCCATGCACAGCAGGAACAGGAGGCCCAGGTGCCACCAAGCGTACACGTTGAAGCGCTTCACGTAGTACAGCTGCACCAGCGCGTACGCCAGGACGAAGCCCAGGGTGGACGCGGCGAAGTACATGGCCGCCCAGAAGTTGTCCCCGGTGCCCACCAGCCCGGACATGGTCGTCCCGTTCTTGACGAATATGCCGGGGACTTTCTGGTCGCCCCCAGCAATGCCATCTTCCTGCAATTCCATTGCCATGGAATCGATCATTAATTGACTATTTGAACCAATCTTCTTACCACTGCTAGAGGCAAGTTAATAATCTAGAACTATTTTATGTATCGATGAAAAGGAGAAGATCTAGAATAGTTGGAACAATGGAGTATATATGTTCTTACCAATGGAGGCTGGGATTCTTGAGTCACAAAGGCCTGGATGTCCAGATGCAGCTTGTCAGAGACGGATGAGCTGACGGACTGTGCATCGACGGCCGACAGGAGGGAAAGCTCCTTGGACTTTTTAACTGACCATAGAACCAGCACATTCTTGGGCATGCACGGCTTGCCTTCCTCGATCCTGTGGATTATATCGCTCAAAATCGCCAAGAACGGCGATATGCCGATGCCTCCTGCCACCAGGATGAGATTCTCGTACCTGAACACACACAACACACACAAAGTCTTGACTCAGACTTGCACATTGGTATCAAATTATCAATAAGGGGCAGTTAGGATGAACTGATAACTCACATCAGGTGGTAGGGTGATTCATGCCCATATGGCCCTTCCACGCAGGCGGTTATGTGGCTGGATTGCGACTCAGAGTCATTCCTGGTCTGCTCCTGGATATCGGTGATGATGTTCCTCAGTTTGTCAGTCCATGTGCCAAGAACTTTTATGAGGACAGAGATGTGGTATCTCCCATCCATGGGACTCGAAGACACACTAAACGGGTGCCACTGCAAGAACGACAGCTCGCGCACTTGAACGAAGATAAAGCTGAGAGCATTGTACCGAAGACCTGAAGAACGAGATACAATTGTGATTCAAGCAATTGAGACAACAGAAATGCATGCAACACTGATGAATATAATGCAAGATAAGAGGTTAGTTCTTTACTTGTTGGCTTTGAGAAGACCAGCTCCACCGTTCCGCACGGGCGGCAGGAGGCTGAAATGATGTCGACTTTCGCCCTCGATTGCCAGAACCTCAGGAAGCGGTCGAGCATGAAGAGGAAGACGGCTCCGGCTGACATGCTGAAGATGAAGTCGCCGACGTGGAACACCAAGAACACGATGAAGATCACGTAAAGCTGGTGGGTGTAGAAGAAGAGCTCAAAGAACCTCTTCCTCACCGGGTGAAGTGATGTCACCCACATAAGCAGGCCAGCTGCCAAGCTGATCACGCCAGGTAAGTTTGCCACTCCGATTTCCTTCCATTCATTCATCTAGCAAGAATATGCCAAGTACCATGGCTTATTAAACATTAATAGTGTCACCAAAGTTCTAAGATAGAGAACACTTGTAACAAACAGACTACTATGCCTTCAGTCGCAATTTTCGTACTTTTTTAAGATCTAAAATCATCCAGTCACGTGTACCCAGTCTATTTGTTCAACAGATTGTGGTTGCTTATTTATCATATCAATATAAAAAAACGCACAAGGCATTGGCAATAGCAAAAAAATATCCTGAATTATTCTAAATCATTTTGTACTTACTTCTTCAAGTAGGCACCCCTCAAGAGACCAAGAGATCACATAGCACAAGCCATGCAATGTAAAGAGAGCCATTGTAAGATGCCCCAGCCACACATGGTATCTGGTAGCATGCTCAAATGGAATGTCGATAAGCCGGAGAAGAACTGAACCCCTCGAGACAGGCAGGAACAGGAAGAGCATGCAGAACAACCCAACTGACCCAAAACGGAGTCCGATAATATCCAACATCAACTCACTGCAAGGGAAAACTTACAATACCTTAGAACTGTGTTGAGATCAGGTTAAACTAATCTGTGTTACAGCGTATGTTTCAGCAGTATCATCAATATTAGCATGCGAATTGCACATTCTAAATCATTACGGGACAATGAACTAGATGTTTATGTTCCATTTCAACTTTCAGGCCAAACTTAGTGATAACTCTGCAAATAAATATATATTCATCCATCATCCACAATAATATTTTTCAAACATCATAACTTCAGTTACTTTCAACTACATAACACTTCAGGCTCTACAATGATTAATCATGTAGTGAGAATAAAAAGTATACTATTCTCATTACTTTAGCCTCAATGATGACAATAATATGGTAGCACCCTCAATGATGACAATAATATGGTAGCACTAAAATAAATGTATTACTTAGTTTTTCAGGCCCAACATTAATGGTAGAGATAACAAGAATTTCTTGATCAGTACTGGCATATGTAACATTCTTCACTTAAACAAGTTTCCCGTATGGCAAACAATCCTTCATAATATAACATACCTATCAGAAATAGACGGCAAGTCAAATTTTGAGATGAGGCTCACACTCTCCACAGCGTAATAGGTCATTGAGTAGACAACATAAACGATAAATAGGACAATTCCGATAAATTCAACTGCGGAGACAACCCCAAAAGGACCGTCGACAAGAACAGGGAAAGTCCAGAGACGGAAACTCAGTGACCTCAGCTTCTTCTTTCTGGTATCAAAGAGAAAGTAACGATGAGCTGCGGGCATGAGGCAGATCACTCTAGTAGCAAATCTAAGGGGAAAAAATTATGCAATGCTATGTTCTGAACTTTTATGGTTTATAACTGAACATCGCGCTGGTTTTCATATCAAAATGAGCACACCTATGCAAGCTGCAATAACACGTAAGATAATTGGACTACAATGGCAAGGTTTGGTAAAATTATCTTGAGAATCCCAAGTTCTTATTCCTTAAAAAAAAAACTAATTTCTTGAATCAACAAACACTCTGAATGTTCAGTGCCAGTTCTCCATCATCAGTGATTTTAGACTGAACTACACTTTCAGTTCCCACAATTCGCCGGGGCGGGGGTACTCATCTGAACCCCCCAACGATTTCTCGGATTAAAACCCTAAATAAGTGAACTAAACCCACCAAATTCCCCCACAGAATTCTCAGAGCTACATCACGAAAAGATACTTACTCCACATGATCACTCGGGAATGCGGAGATGTACACATAGGCCAGGACTGCAATTATCAGAATCGGCGCGCTGAAGGCAAGGAAAATGCTCCCTGAAAGAACCAAGAAAAGAAAAGGGGAAATTAAGAACCTAATTACTAACCCCTGCTCGAAACCGATCAATTCTTTGATCTTTCACTCACTTTCCCTATCTTCCACAAGAAAGAAAGAAAAAAGAAGAAAGAGAACGAGTAGAAATTCTTCAGGGTTGCGTACCGGTGATCCCAAACAGGGACTGCTTGGTGACCTCCATCAACTTCCTGAACACCGTCTGTGCGGGCTTGGTTGGGTAGAAGAAGATCCCCGCAGCCCAGGTGAGGAACACCGCCCACATCAGGAATTTGAGCACGGACTTGGCCAGGGACGGCACCAGAGAAGGCGAGCTCTTGGCCACGGCGGCATTGCCGCCGCCGTTCTGCAGGAGCGGCTCCCGTTCTTGAGCCATGCCAAGGTGATGGACAGTAAACCGGCAGGAGAATCTACTCCTAGCCTTCGCCTACGGTACGAGCTACAGTTATAGGTCGTTGATCGTTGGCAATAGCGAGAGCGATGGTTGAGGTGTAACATTGTCGTTTTCGAATGATGAATAGTAATTATTTTATGATTTTTAATTTTCTTCGTATTTTCAAATTAGTTTATTGTTTTAAATTCTTCTAGCTTCCAGCTAAGTTTGAATTTGTGTTTCAAACCCCATCGTAAATCTTGAATTCAAAATTCAAGTTTGAATTTGTGTTTTCGGATTTTGACCCCTTCTCAATTTTCTTGGGCCGGCCCACCCGCCTTGGCCCACTTCCCATTTCCTCCTCCCGGCCCAGCCCGCCCACCAGCCGGCCTACTTCCTTCCCTCTTCCTCTCACCCCCTGCCTTCTCCTCTCTCACCCGGCACCGCCATGACGCAGCCCGAACCGCCCCACCACCTGCGCTCCCTCTGATGCCCCCCACGAGCATCGCCTACGCCCGCCCTGCTGCATCGCCTCCGCAACCTGCCCGACGAGCTGAAGTCGACGTCGCGCCCGCGTTAGCAAGCCGCCCCCCTCTCGGCCGCCTCCATCATGACCGGCCGGTCAAGTCGTCGCTCTCCTTTTGTCGCGCATGCTCCTTTACTCCGGCTCCTCCACCGCTGGTCCGTCGCCAACTTGCCCTGCGCGCCCGTGACGCCAGCACCACGCCCGGAGCCGCCCGGTCCAAGTTCGCCGCGCGCCCCTGCTCGCCTGCCACTACCTTGTCCCATTGCAGAGCAGCTCACCGCCTCGCATGCCCTCCAAGTCGTCGTCCCCCTCGTCATCTCCATGCCTACGCCCACCTGCCTCCGCTCGGCAGCGTCTGCCTACCGCCTCGGGACCGAGCTCCTTACCCAACTACTCCTAGCTCCTTGCGCGGCTATAAATAGCCCTGGCGCCCCCTCTTGCCTCCCCCACATCGCCCATGTGCTCTCTGGTAAGCCCACCAAAGCAGCCACCGTTTTCCCCTTTCGACCAAGCCTCCACCGCCGACTAGCCGTTCGGGCGCCGCCTTCGTCGTGCCAACCTCATCACCATGCGCCCCCAATGTCAAGGAGCATTTCCCCCCAAGCCCCTTTGGTCTTGGACCACTCCCGCCGCCGAATTCGGTTGTCTTCCCCGCCTCCGGCCGAATTCTTCTCCGTCGTCGATCTCCCTTCTCCGGCCACCTCTGCTCCCCATTGTTGACTAGGTAGGTCCACCTCCTCGAGCTCTTCCCCGTGTTCACCTCCCCCAGCTCAGAGCATCACCGGAGCTCCTCCTCTGCCGCAGCTGAGCCTCCGCCGCCGCTCTCCCTTCGCCGCGCTGCCGCCCCGACGAACTTCGGTCGTGCCACCACCACCATAAGGGCTGCCTCCATCTGGGCGTTCCATTTTGGCAGTTCCCCAATGCCGCCGTCCCTCCCTCCGCCAGCGGTGAGCCGTGGTCGCTAGCGCCCAGGAGCTCCCTATGCTGGCGAGCATTTTGGGATGACGACTGTTCATTCATCATTAGCCCTAATGACCGTCTTAAAAACACTAAGCACTCATTAGCCATTTAAGTGTCGTCTTAAAACCCCCTTGACTCACTGACGGGTGGGCCGAGTGAACAATGATCGCCGGTTTTATTTCTGATTTTGTCTCCAATGACTGACAGGTGCCTCGCACAGTGTGCACCCGTGCACAATGCATGATGACCTCCGGTCCATGCACTGTGCACATGGACGGCACTATTCATGGGCCCCACATGTTAGTGGCCCAATTCTCTCTCTCCTCTTTTATTTTCTGATTTAATTTCAATTCAATCTTTGGAAGCTCTGTTCTCCTCCGTTATAACTCCGATTCAAGTGAAATTTGTCTAAATTCAAGATCTTGTTAATGACACTAGTCTTGTTTAATTTGGAGTTTATTTATTATATTATTAGCATTTATTTACTCTCTTTGCTTGTTGTTCCTTTTTCTTGTACATTCGTCCGATTAGGGTTCGAAGAAGCGGGAGATATCCAATTCGATCAAGCACAAGACTATCAAGATTCTCTTGCCTTTAACCAATGCGAGTTGACACTTTGAGCCTATATTTTATGTAAATTATATTTATTTAAATTACCAAAATTGCATGCTTTAATTCTTTAATCAAATGTATGTTAAAGCTTAAGGTAGTTAAATACTCATTTGATGATTAATTAATTATTAATCCATCATTTGACAATTGAATCCATTATTCTATGTCACCCTAGTAACTATGTGGTAATTACTAGTTATAGGTTGTACTTAAGCGATATGTCAGTATTGCTTAAGTCCTAGGATATTAAATATCCTAATCATCATCGTTTATATGAAAGTGGTTTTGGGCAGTCATTGTGGGTAAAGGACTGGCGTGTTGAGATAATTAGTTTTACTCCTCAAAACCCTAAACAACTTGTTATTACCACATCTGGACGGATGGAAAGGGTGGTGGGTGCCGTGGTGCACGAGAGTGGTTGGTATGTGGTATGAAGCGCCGGATGGATTAAGAACTTAATCTTGTCATGACCTCCCGTGTAAAATAAGTACAACCACAAGTCTGTAAAATACAACTTGGCTTAGTAAATTTATTAAACTCCGAATGTTATCTCTCTGGAGGGGTAGCGGGATCGTGCAAGCATTGGACCCGGTCCAGCTTGAAGGGCACACCGATGCAAGGTGAAGTTGCCAGTCACGCCAGACGCTGTGGGTAATCCAGCTACGCTAGTTGCTAAGGCGAACATCCCGCATAACTTATGGGTGTGACCCATATGGGTGAGATGACAGAAGGGGGCAAAATATTTCGAAAAGCCACTGTGATGGTAGCTCAACTACATGACTACGGAATCATGTGGGGTAACGAGTATGATTGTCTCTTGTAGGTACAGTTTACAAACTCTGCAGAGTCTAAACTGTTTAAACAGTCGTGCCTATGGTCAAAGGCGGACATAAGAACTTACTAGAGTTAGTTCTATTTCAAAAATATTTGTGGGTGGTATGAAAATCAAATTGGGCTCACCTAGCCCTGAGATTGGATTTTTCTTGAGCCGTCGAGCTCAGCGGTGTAATGATTGGGGTAGCTTTACTCGAATGAAGCATTTGTAGAGTTTCCGATGAAGTGAACCTCTACTGTTATTTAATATTGCAATTTCTCTCTTTAATAAAATAAAATTTGGTTAAAATGCTAAGCCATAGGAATTTGTAGTTATGATAATTGAAAATGTTGCTTTAGCAAATAAAAAGAGCCCGGACCATCCTTGTTAAGACATGCATGTTATTATTACATCTTGTGTGTTGGCTCGCGAGCACAGAAGTTGTGCTCATTCTCGCTCTCCCCCAAACCCTCCAGATAATGTGGACCAATGGGACTACGGGTATTATGAAGACTCAGAAGTCGACGGACAAGGAAACGATGAACATTAGTCTAGTTCTGTAGTTTAGATCTCGCCTTCGTCTAGTGGACTCATTCGGTACTTGCGTACAACCAATATTATCTAACTTCTTGGTTAATATCCGTCGTACACAAGCTACTCCAGTTCGCTTACGTGTGGAGAGATGAGCTCTACCCCTTTTACTTTTGTTGTAGTTATGTTGCTTTCTCGTAATGTAATCCATTTGGCCTGTTTGTAAAACTTGACCCGACGTGGTCTATGTTACTCTGAAGTTTGTAATATATTCGAACGTCTTAATTTACGCAATATATGAAATGATTCAGCAATGTGTTTGTAAGTGATATCTACTGGTTCAGAGAATAACATAATATTTTTACAGAGGATTTGAATTTGTGAAATCCAGATCCGACATAAGGAGAGTGCACTGAACAGTTATTCCTTGCAGTCTGCGGAGTAGACTAGTGGGGTGAGCCACACAACCAACGTATGCTTCGGAAGATCCGGGCAATCAGAAACGCTTACCCTACGTCACATCCTGAAATTGATGCTGGACAAAGACCATATATTGATTTGTTCGCAGAGTGATGCTTAGCACTGTGCTTACTGATAATCCACAATTTTTACTTCACTACCTTTTAGATATATTAATACCCTATTTAGAAACGTGGGACTTTCACATGAATATGATCCATAATATATTTAGAGTTCTGTTAACAAACTAGCCAATCCTCTTCCTATTGAACCCCCTCTCCTCGGTCTACAGATTTTTTTTTTTTACAGAATTGGTACTGACAGTTCATCACAGCAGAAAGAACTCACAAAGCTACGATCACTAGCTAATAAAACAATATTCTAAATTGCTGCAACACTTTTGTAAAAAAAAATCTTCCAATTATGCATTTATGTGAGAAAGGAATGCTTATACGCTACGAACAGTTCAACACGCTTCATATGTTATCACCTAAAAAAAGAGAGCATTCCATCGATTGGACATGCTATCATCGAGTTTACATCACATTCGGCGTCGCTGGTGATAAATACATTACGGGGATTTATCTTGGCCGAGGCTCAAAGGCATTTAACTTCCCCCGGTGCCGGTTATCTCCCAGCCAAGAGATTTTCGGTGGCTGCTCGGGGAGACAACGCGGTGGATGCTGCCTATCCGTCCACCCCCCCGGGCCACAGAGTTGCTCGTGGCTCTTCGCGACGGGAATCTCCCGTCCAACGTCACATGAAAACCTCCGAAAGTAGCAGTGAAAGTGAATACCCATTAGTGCGTGGGCCAGTAGCCCCGTACGAAAGCGGCTAAGCCACACATCTCCGAGCATTTCCTCTCGAATCCTCGTTTTTTTTTTTTTGGCCTCCGACTCCAAGCAACACGGATGGGCCGCTATAGCCTGGCCACGCGCCGGCGCAACGCAGGAACACAATAAACAACGCTCACGGTTATTACATTTTTAACTGGTCGGTGAAAACGCGAAATGCCTGGCCTCACGATGTTTAAGCCACAGGTTTAGGCCCCGTTCGGATAAGAGGCTCATTTCTTTACATCTGATGTATTTTTTTTTCACAAAAGGACTAGGCAACACTATAGCGTGAAATGGCCTCGCAATGTTTAAACCACATGCTTATGTCCCATTCCGATAAGAGGATTCATTTCTTTAGATCCGGTGTATTTTTTTCTTCACGAAGCGACTAGGCAACACTACAGCGTGAAATACCTAGCCTCGCAATGTTTAAGCCACATGCTTAGGTCCCATTCCGATAAGAGGATTCATTTCTTTACATCCGGTATTTTTTCTTCACGAAGCGACTAGGCAACACTACAGCGTGAAATACCTAGCCTCGCAATGTTTAAGCCACAGGCTTAGGTCCCATTCCGATTTTACGAAGCGACTGTGCAACGCTATAGCGTTGTAATAGTATAACAATGTTTCAAAATTTTTATAAGAACATTTTAAAAGTTTCTTGTTTCAGCTAGTTTTGTGTGTTTCTACAAGATTTGAATAAGTTTCAAATCAAGTTTCAACGAGTTTAAATTTTGGAATACAAGTTTCAGCCGGAGAGTTTCGATAAATTTCAACAAGTTTCAAAATAAAAGTTTCAATAGGAAACGAGTTTCAATCAAAGTTTCAACGAGTTTCGACCAACTCACTAGCTATGACGACACTACTGTGCCACCTGATGTTGTCCGCCGCCAATGCACCCTCTTCCCAACTACGGCGCCAACAACCGCCGCCGCCACGACGCCAACCAATGTCGCCACCACCGAATCCGTGCCCGAGCTCGGTATCGAGCATCTCTCTCTCTCTTCCCCAACTCCGCCGCTGGATCAGGCTATCCCGAGCTGCGCTGCCACTGCCTATCAACAGATCCGGAGCTGGAGGTGAAGCACCGCGCTGCTACCCGCGCTAAATCTGAAGCTGGAGTCGAAGGAGGAGGTGGAGGGCAACACTGGAAGTGAAGAAGGAGGGGTGGCCGCTTGCCTCCGTCGGCTCACCGATAGGGGTGGAACCAGAACGAAAATGATCGTAGTTCACCACTTAACCATACATACAACTATATGTATAATTTTCAAGCAACATTGTCCTAAATAGTAATATATCCGGTGATTTTTAGCATCAATAATTCAACATAATCGATGACAGTGTATAATGATAAAGAAGTAGTGATCAAAGTGCTTACCAAAATGAAGAAATCCATTGAAAAATGCATCATCTACCTCGATGCATGCAAAAAAAAAAGGAACATTATGACTTCAAATGTTCAAAAAATATATATAGTAGAATGGTTGAATAAAATTAACTAAATTACCTTTTAGAATTTGTTTCTATGTTGTCTTAAGTTTCAGAAGCAACATGTCACAACATCATTGGTGGCTTTCTTCATAATTAATTGCAATTTGCAACCAACTAGTCCAGTATTCAAAAAACCCTAAGTTATAGCCCTACAATTTGACAAAAATAAACAACAGTCATCATATTGAAACCCTAACTCATAAATTTACCCCATTTGCTTGAAAAGAAATTAGAAGAACCAGGAGAAAATTAATAGTATCCTATTTTGATTCACGACTTGATCCTCGCTCGGTGAGGCGATCGACAGGCAACAAACACCAAGAGACGCAGCGGCCGATGGGCTGCAGTTGAGGCCTCCAGGGCTTCGGCAGGATGTGGCAAGCAACGTCTGAGAGCGAGCGGGCTAGCAAGGGTAGGATAGCAAGAGGGAACACATGTGAGAGGCAAGACACAACTGGGATGGGTCGATGTGGCTGCGATATGCGTGTGGCTGCTACACGCTGGCTTCATGTCTTTGTGGGCGTAGCTTGACTGGTCGAGCGCTTGGATCATTGAATGCCCTACTAATTCCGGACCATACTAGGTGTCGACCTATGCCCAACTACCAGACTAAGAGTAGCGGGACCGCGGGAGGCCAAAAGTTTACGTTTTGGACCAACCGGCTGTCCTCTTATCAGGGTTGGGATATTTACGCCTAGATTTACATGGGTTATACCGGTGAACATATGAAAGTGGACTCGGTGTCCTGTGCACCCCATGGATATCTTTGGTTCCGCCCCTGCTTACCGGCTGCACTCCTCGCCTAGACGCATGAGAGAGAGATCGAGAGGGATACTATGTTGAATATCTAGTCAAATTTCGGCATATTTTAATCCAGAAATTAAGCATATAAAACATGACAAACAAGAGCATGAGTGATTCAACAATGATGTATTCATATTCGCTAATGAACAGGACAACAGCAGATCCTATTAACATATTCATAGCGCACAGAAACATCAGATAAGTTCTAAGGGTATACCCTCGGGGCGGGGCGATGTCGTGACACGGATGCGCGCCGTTACCACCGATCGACATGATGGCCTATTCGATGTAGTCGATCGGCGTGACGCAGGGCGGCGTGATGCGTGGGCGATGATCGCCGTGCGATATCGCGGCGATTCACCACCGGGATGAAGACGAAGTCACAGAATGAGCAGTCGCGCTAATGCGCTCCCCAAAAACTTGATCGCCCGTCTACCCGAGCAGGTACTCAACCGGACGGAGTTTCGGAGGCCTACTCGCCCGAGCCTTCTGCGCAAGGTTCGAACGGAGATTACAGAGAGGCAACAACAAAAACCGAAGCGAGGCGAGTAGTCTCGCATCCCTTTTATGGAGTAGAGAGCCTTTCCTCCTCGATAAAGAAAAGCGAAGAGACTAGTAAGCGCGACCATTAGTCACTAGCAACCGCCTCCATTACTCCTCCTCGATGCTGACAAAAAGCGAAGAGTCTAGTAGCTGCGACCATTATCGCCATTTCGAGTCGGTCGCGTTTGATTTTGAATAGATAAAGAAAGCGCGCGCGACCGACGCTGCGCTGCGTGCAGACTGCGCTGCACACACACGCACACGCACACGCACACGCACCGCACCGCACCGCACCGCGACGCGACGCAAGACGCGACGCGCGACGCGGCGCGGCGCGCACGGCTGGGCGCGTGTGGCGTGGCGTGGCGTGGCGTGGCGAAGCGGCGAGCGAGCGCAGCAGCGTGTCTGAGCTCTCTCCAATTGCACAAGGGGTTACCACATTCCACCTTTTAAAGTGGTGTAACTCTATTCAATTCTCCATATGGGACTAATCAAATTTTCATGTGGGCCTAGGAATTTCATTTGATTAATTGTTAAATTAAAATGGTCCAAGCCCAATTAATCCAACAATCCCACCAAATTTCAAGGCACACAAGAAATGCTCTCAGTCCTGCTGTTGTTATGATATACCAGTGTTTCGATGGAGACTGTTAAGTTGAACATCCACCTAGGAAAGAAGTTACACTCATTCACAACTGAACAATGGACTATGCCTTGAATTGACAGTTTTGTGTGAACAAGTTTTACCTAATTCCTTTACTAGTACTAGGCTGCCTAAAGCATCCCCTCTCGTTGGAGCGTATAAGTCATACTCCAGGCCTGTTCATGAGTATCTAGAGATCACCCAAATCTCATAGATGTGACCAAAGATCGAACTCATATAGGTGTGTTCCTTCTAAGATGTCCTGAGGCCGACATCTCTGGCTTTAAATAAGCCACTCGGATCACATTAAGGTAAAACCAACCTGCCATACAGAAAAGGAAAGAAGCGCATCATTGAAGAAATGAGCCCTGTAAAGGTCTCTCCTCCCAGTCAACCAACAGCTTGTTTCATCATCCTACTTCACGGGATCTCCGATCACGTAGAACAAGTTACCACTATGGTATGACTCATGTGGGTCTCAGGCCCATCTCACTCGATGCACTATCTATCACATTACGTGATAAACCCTTTGTAAATTGGTCGGCCAGATTCTTAGTATGCGGACATAGTCGATGCTATCACTCCGGAGTTTTTCAGCTTTCTGACAGACTTCAACCGCCTCTTAACATGCCTAGATGACTTCATGTTGTCCTTAGAACTGTTCACCTTGATAATTACAGTCTGATTATCACAGTTCATTAGGATAGCCGTATCGGTTTTTCAACCACAGGCAAATCCATAAGGAGTTCACGAAGCCACTCAGCTTCAACAGTGGCGGTATCTAATGCTGTGAGTTCTGCTTCCATTGTTGACCTCGTTAAGATGGTCTGCTTGCAAGACTTCCAGAAACAAAGCACCACCTCCAAGTGTGAACACATATCCACTCGTGGCTTTTATCTCATCGAGATCGAGATCCGGTTTGAATCACTATAGCCCTCTAGTACCTTTGGGTACCCAGCATAGTGAATACCATAGCTCATAGTTGCCTTTATATAGCGCATCACTCTCTCAAGAGCACGCCAATGATCATCTCCGGATTGAAACAAACCGGCTTAGCTTGCTCACAAAGAAGCGAGATGTCGGGCCTCGTAGCACTAGCTAAATACATCAATGAGCCAATAACTGGAGTATCTCAATTGATCCCTTGTTATTCTTTGGTTTTCCTCAATAACACACTAGGATCATAAGGAGTAGAAAGCAGCTTGCAATCACTATAACCAAAGCGACTCAAGACCTTCTCCACATAATGGGATTGCACAAGTGTAACCCCACCATCACCTCCTCTCAGTAGCTTAATGTTAAGAATTACATCAGCCACTCCCAAATCTTTCATTTCAAAACTCTTGGACAGAAAGTCCTTGACCTCCTTAATCACATTGAGGTTGGTCCCAAAAATCAGTATGTCATCAACATACAAGCACAAGATCACTCCTTCTCCCCCACCATAGCGATAGTACACACATCTGTCGGCTTCATTCACAACAAAGCCGTGAGATGTCAAAGTTATGTCGAACTTCTCATGCCATTGCTTAGGTGCTTGCTTTAGGCCATACAAAGATTTTAACAACTTGCACACCTTTCCTTCTTGACCTTCTACCACAAACCCGTCTAGCTGATCCATATAAATCTCCTCCTCCAACTCTCCATTTAGGAAAGCTGTCTTAACGTCCATTTGATGGACGAGAAGACCATAAGAAGTGACCAGGGCAAGTAGTACTCGAATTGTGGTCAATCAGACCTTGGTGAATAAGTATCAAAGAAATCCTCGCCTTCTTTCTGAGTATAACCCTTGGCCACAAGCCTTGCCTTGTACTTTTCAATTGTACCATCAGGCCTAAGCTTTTTCTTGAAAACCCATTTACATCCTCTGAGTTTACACCCATAAGGACGGTCAACGATCTCCCAAGTTCCATTAGACATAATAGAATCCATCTCACTCCGCATCGCTTCCTTCCAAGAGTCGTCGTCGGAGAAGAATATGCCTCTTCAATGGTTCTTGAGTATCATCCATGAGGTATACAATGAAATCATCACCAAAAGATTTTGCAATCCTCTGTCTCTTACTCTTTCGAGTCCCTTCATTGTTATCCTCCTCAGGATTTTCCATAGGCGTTTGTTCACCATGTTCTATCGGCACAAAAGAATCAAGGGAAATTATAGGTTCTTGACTAGATGAGCTAGGTACATCACATTTCATAGGAAATTCATTCTCAAAAATGTAGCATCTCTGGACTCTATGATTGTACCAACACGCACGTCGAGTACTCCAATTTTATAATTAAGAACCTATAACCCACATTTGTGCATAGCATAACCAAGAAATACACAATCTACGGTTTTTGGTCCAAGTTTGCGCTTCTTGACAATTGCACGTTAACTTTGGCCAAACATCCCAAAGCGCAAGTATGAGAGAGTCAACTTCTTCTTTTCCCATTCCTCGAATGGTGTTACTTCTTTATTCTTTGTAGGAACTCTATTCAGACATGACATGCGGTCAATATAGCCTCACCCCACCATTCCTTAGAAAGTCCCGCAGTTGTCTAACATGGCGTTAACCAAATCGATTAGAGTGCGATTTTTCTTTCGGCAACCCGTTTGATTCGGGAGAATAGGGAGCGTCCTTTCATGAATAATTCCATGTTCCTCGCAAAATAAAGTAAACTCATTTGAAAAATACTCTCCCCACGATCGGACCTTATCCGCTTGATTTTCCTCTCGAGTTGGTTTTCTACCTCGACTTTATAGATCTTAAAGAAATCAAATGCTTCATCTTTTGTTTTCAATAAATACACATAGCAAAATCTAGTGCAATCATCTATAAGCGTTATGAAATATTTCTTTCCACCTTTAGTCAACACGCCATTCATCTCGCACAAATCGGAATGAATGAGTTCTAACGGTGCCAAATTCCTCGCCTCTTTTGCTGCCTTGTGAGGCTTGCGAGGTTGTTTCGATTGAACACACGTATGGCACTTAGAACCTTTGACCAAAGTGAATTTGGGATTAAACTCATATTGGCTAAGCGTCATACACCCAAAGTTAACATGACAAAGTCGTGAATGCCAAACATTAGATTCATCATCATCGTTACACGCATGGTTCACAACTTTATTATAGGAATCCATCAAAGAGAAACGAAACAAGCCTCCGCTCTCATAACCTTTACCAACAAATGTTCCATACTTGGACACGACACATTTATTGGACTCAAATGTAAGCCTAAAACCATCTCTACACAGTAGAGATCCAGCGGCAGATTCTTCTTTATAGAGGGGACATGCTGCACGTTCTTCAGATGCACGGTCTTTCCCGAAGTAAACTTCAGATCGACCATACCAACACCATGAACAGCTGCATGCGATCCGTTCCCCATCAACAAGGAGCAACCTCGACAGACCTGATAAGATGAAAATAAGGAAACATCAGCACACACATGAATATTAGCACGGTGTCAACCCACCACTCGGGTGATTGACAAGCAGAGAGAAGCGTAGGTAAATAATTACCGTACCCCGATGTTCCTCCAGCATTACTAATAATCATGTTGGCTGACTTCTTCTGCTTATCCTTGCGGTCTGGACAATCCTTAGCCCAATGACCAGAATCACCGCACACAAAGCAACCGCCCTTTCCTTTGCCTTTCTTCTTAAACTCAGTATTAGCCTTAGGCTTGACAAAAGGCTTATTTTTCTTCTTATTGTGGATAGCCTGAGGGTTCTTCTTCTGTACCAAATTGGCACTAGAACCTCCCTCAGCAGCAACTTTCTTGCCACGAGTATCTTTTGCCCTCGCCTTCTCTTCAACACCAAGAGTGCCAATGAGATCAAGTAACATCAACTCCCGCCTCTTGTGTTTTAGAGAGGTAGCAAAATCCGACCAAGAAGGTGGTAACTTGGCGATAATACCGCCGACCACAAACTTGTCCATTAACTCACACTTATTATGCTCAAGCTCCTTTGCGGCGCTTTGAATCTCATGAGCTTGTTCTACTACTGAGCGATCATCGACCATCTTGTAGTCATAGAAGCGCTCCATGACATACTGACTCCTTTGCCAAACATCGGGAACTCGAACTTGGCCTCAAGTGCATCCCACATCTCTTTGCCCGTAGGCAAATGCATGTACACATCCACAATGTTATCTGCCAGTATGTTGACAAGTGCACCTCGAAACAAGTTATCCGCTAAATTGAACTTGCGTTCGTCCTCAGCAGATAGAGGCTCAGCGGGCTTGCCTTGTGCAACATGAAAACATTCCATGGCATAAACCACCAGGATAGCACGTGCACGCCATCTCTTAAAATTGGAACCATCAAACTGAGGGTGCGGCTTAAGTGACGCAGCAAAGCCAACTACCGAAAAAGACCTATCAAGTTTTTTGGATTGTTGAATATCTAGTCAAATTTTGGCATATTTTAATCCAGAAATTAAGCATATAAAACATGACAAACAAGAGCATGAGTGATTCAACAATGATGTATTCATATTCGCTAATGAACAGGACAACAGCAGATCCTATTAACATATTCATAGCGCACAGAAACATCAGATAAGTTCTAAGGGTATACCCTCGGGCGGGGCCAGTGTCTGTGACACCGGATGCGCCGTTACCACCAGTCGACATGATGGCCTATTCGATGTAGTCGATCGAGGCGTGACGCAGGACGAGGCGTGATGCAGGAAGATGATCGCCGTGCAGTATCGCGAGCAGTTCACCACCAGGATGAAGACGAAGTCACAGAATGAGCAGTCGCGCTAATGCGCTCCCCAAAAACTTGATCGCCCGTCTACCCGAGCAGGTACTCAACCGGACGGAGTTTCGGAGGCCTACTCGCCCTGAGCCTTCGCGCGCAAGGTTCTGAACCGGAGATTACAGAGAGCGGCAACAACAAAAACCGAGCATGCAGTAGTCGCATCCCTTTTATGGAGTAGAGCCTTTCCTCCTCGATAAAGACAAAAGCGAAGAGACTAGTAGCTCGCAGCCATTAGTCACTAGCAACCGCCTCCATTACTCCTCCTCGATAAACAAAAACGAAGAGTCTAGTAGCTGCGACCATTCTTGCCCATTTCGAGTCGGTCGCGTTTGATTTTCGAATAGATAAAGAAAAAAGCGCGCCAGACCGACACGCTGCGTCGCTACTGCAAGACACACACGCACACGCACACGCACACCTGGCGTGGCGAGGCGAGCGAGCGAGGAAGCTGGCGATGTCTGAGCTCTCCAATTGCACAAGGGGGTTACCACATTCCACCTTTTAAAGTGGTGTAACTCCTATTCAATTCTCCATATGGGACTAATCAAATTTTTCATGTGGGCCTAGGAATTTCATTTGATTAATTGTTAAATTAAAATGATCCAAGCCCAATTAATCCAACATACTAGAGAGAGATAAATGACTATGCGAAAGGAGACAACTTTATTACTTGTGGGAGATGGATCGGACGACTAGAACCTATGCGTTGCACGCCATGTTGTTCATAATACCTCTTTATATAGACTCTCCCGTTTGAAACACCCGAGATTTTTTTTATCAACTTTTGAGAAAACAAACTCTTTCATACGAAATTCATACGCCCAAACAGTACTCACAAGTGATCACGTGCTCTCGAGAGGGAGAAAGACCAATATCACGGCGCGCCCGCGCGGCCTGGTCCTTGCCTCGTCAGATGCCATGGGCCGGACGCGATCTCCTCGTACCGTGAGCCAGTTTACACGGAGCCGGCCCATGTACTCCCTATAAGTTTCCTTTTCCTTGTTAAAGGCAAGCTCTTGTATTTTGGGTGCTTTTTGGGGGAAGATTACACCTTGTTAAAGGCAAGCTCTTGTATTTTGGGTGCTTTTTGGGGGAAGATTACACCTTGTTAAAGGCAAGCTCGGCCATGACTTTCTGATATTTAGAAAAGTTATGTAACTTGGTTTGTCAAGAGCTACTGCATTGCAAAAGAAGAAGAAGAAAAGATTACTCGCCAAATCTTTGCTTCTTCAATATCAGAGTCATCCCCATCCTGAAGTCCCGTGTCACCCCCATTGGCATATCACAATCCCCAATTTAGGCCGTAGACCAATGCTCAAAAGCCCACTAACTAAACTTCTCTCAGGACTCGCCGACCCAAATCACGCAGGGCCCACAGGTCGGCCACACATCTCGCTCCCTGTAGAACCCGGAAAGATACCTGTGCACAGTGTAGTACGTACAACAAGCAAACTTGCCTCCTTTTTCTCCTCGCAAAGCGAAGTACTCGCAGTGATCGCGTCGTGGAAACTTGCCTCCGAAGTCAAAAAGAACGACACCTCAAAGCTTCACATACATGCATCCAATTTGCCCAGTTTAATCAGGCGTTTGCAGTTTGCCCAATACATTGCACATGATTACTCCGAAGCATCACTAATTAACATCATTTCGACATGAAGAACTAGTTGATTGTTTGATAAAAATATGCATCGCTGCTAGTACTAATCACCAAGGAGCATTTCCCCCACCGAAATGGTATGGAAACAGCGTAGCGTAGCGAGGGGAGCAGCGGAAGCGCGCCAATCTCGAGGGCGCCACTAGTTGTTTGTTTGCCCATCGCCTAGCGCGCGCGCGCGCGGCAGGAAGTGGCCATGCACGCGGCCAAGCACCGGGTCCCTGCATCGCAGCAGCAGAGCGACGCGGCGATGGGTGGTGGTGCGGACGGCAATCGCCACCGGTCGGCGCCTCGGCGCGCCAAGCTCAAGATCCTCCTCGTTGTCATCGCCACCAACCTCGTCTCCGTCTACCTCTTCTCCGGGGCGTCGCTGTCCCTCCAGCTGCCGGCCACCGCGCCAAGCATCCACCTCTGGGACTCCTCCGCGCTGCTGCGAGACCTCAACACCACCCGCGCCGCGCTCTCCGAGGCCCGCAAGGAGCTCGCGGCACTCCGCTCGCAGTGCAACACGTCGTCGCTCCTGCTCGAGTCCGTGCTCGCCGGGCTCGGTGCCGTCCACGGTGACAAGCCCACCGCCCAGGACTTCAACGGATGGCCCGAGGAGCCCACCGGCGAGCTCAAGCTCGCCATCGAGCCGCACCGGCTACCCCTCGGCTTCTCCGTCAACTTTGGCACCGACGAGCTCTACCCGGGCCTCGGCTTCGCCTGCCGCAACTTCCAGGAGGAGCTCACGCAGTACATGACGTACAACGCCAGCGCCGAGTGCCCCGAAGACGACGCCCTCGCGCTGCAGCTCATGCTCAAGGGTTGCGAGCCGCTGCCCCGCCGCCGCTGCAGGCCGAGGTCGCCGGCGGGGTACGTCGAGCCGGGCCCGCTCCCGTCGAGCCTCTGGTCCATCCCGCCGGACACCACCGTGAACTGGTCGCCGTACACGTGCAAGAACTACACCTGCCTCGTGAACCGCGCCCGCGCCAAGGGCGGGTCGTACGACTGCAAGGACTGCTTCGACCTGGAGGGCAAGGAGCGGCGGCGGTGGCTCATCGAAAACGGTGGCCCCGGGTTCAGCATCGACGGCGTGCTGCGTTCCAGGCCGCCGGGCACGGTGCGCATCGGGCTCGACATCGGCGGCGGCACGGGCACCTTCGCGGCGCGGATGCGCGAGCGCAACGTGACCGTGGTGACCACGACGCTGGACCTGGACGCGCCCTTCAACCGGTTCGTCGCGTCGCGGGGGCTCGTGCCGCTGCACGTCAGCCTCGTGCAGCGGCTCCCCTTCGCCGACGGCGTGCTGGACATCGTGCACTCCATGCACGTGCTCAGCAACTGGGTGCCCGACGCCGTGCTCGAGTTCGCGCTCTTCGACATCTACCGCGTGCTCCGGCCCGGCGGCGTCTTCTGGCTCGACCACTTCTTCTGCCTCGGCCAGCAGCTCAACGGCACCTACGTGCCCATCTTCGATCGCGTCGGCTTCCGGCGGCTCCGGTGGATGGCCGGCCGGAAGCTCGACCGCGGCCCGGAGAGGAACGAGTGGTACGTCTCGGCGTTGCTCGAGAAGCCCATGACATGACCAACGAGATCGATCGCGGCGTCACGGCGCCGCCCGTCTGGTAACTTGTTCGTTGTTTCTTCATTTGTTATTCTGTTTTGGGCGCGTATGATTGTGATGATACAGGGTTAAGAGAATTGTAGGAAAGGTGAGCATACCGAGATGACGGGATTGTTGTTCTTCATTTACGAGAAATAATTTAGTACAATTGTCACGCAGCAGTTCCTGCTACTCAAGCAGTGTAGTGCGTGTCGGATGCTGTTACGAGAAGAAATGTATCATCTCATCATGTATTACATACATTTCAAGAATAGTTGTCTGTCTGAGACTCCCCGGCTAATTCAGTTCATCATGTATTCCACTTCATATCTACATTCTACAGTCTACTGAGAATTTAAAACATGCATCCTTGTTTCTACCGTTTGTTAGAGTTCTACTGATGGCTCGGTAAATCAGTATGGAACTATGGATAACATGTTTAGAACATTAGACGTACCATTGGCTTACATGTGTGAGAATGGAGAGCAGCCTCTGCTCTATTCAGATATCAGCCCCCAAAAAAAGGTATGATTTCGATCAGATCTTTCCATCTACAAAATGCGACGAATTTACATGCCCTGCCACAAACTCTCATAGCGCAGAAGGATCGCTAGACAGAAATAGCCGCCAACAAGGCGACAACTGACATGAAGAAACCACATAACACGGTAACTACAGGCATCTATTTCAATACCATAACAGAATCAACACATATTAGCTAGTCTCAACACTGATATGGAAAATTCAAAACACTTCCATCCCATGCACAATGTCATGTTTGACATGTCAACCGCCAGTGCCAGTGAAATCCTATTCCGCCACTCAGCAACGAATTTGCAGCATTACAATGTCATGAAAAGCAAAGCTAATAGGACAATCGTAACAAAAGATGTAGCAGTAGCATAACATGGTTTATGCTAGGGATAGTGTTCACGGTACATACACACAGAAACAACAAATTGCCTTCTTCATGAGCAAGACCGGAATACTTTTAAAAACTAAACAGAGACCAACATGCAGAATAAAATGTCAATACGCAGGATTAAATGTCTTGAGGACACCAATAGAACAGAAACAAGATGAAATCATAGCCACCAAGCAGACTAGCATTCGCAGCGTTCAAGCCATGATCTTGGCTGACCTCATGTAAAGACTGTCCACAACCTTTCCAAAGTTTGAAACAGTTTCAAGTGTAGCAGGGAAGATAGCCTCGGTTGTGGGATCCTCAAAGATAATGAGGCAACCAGCACCTTGATCAAGAGTCCCAGCAAATTTCTTGTCAAGGATCATCTGTGACAACTTCTTCTCAACATGATCAACTGGCAATTCAATCATCTGCGCGATATGCGCAATCTCCACCCTCGAGTAGGGTTCAATCAACCTGCAGAGATTCTGCTCCAGGAGGGTATCATACAGAGATGAAAGATGCCTGTGGACAATAGGATCCTCCTCCAGCTGGGTTTTGTAGTCACGAAGGGTGGTTTCGAAGTACTTGAGAGATCTTTTAGAGTAGGCATCAGCAACAGCTTTCATAGCATCAACATCAGGACCCAGATACTTCAGGCCAGCCTTAGATGAGATTATTCCTGCAACATCATCAGCTTGGTTAACCATTATCTTGCACAAGAGCATGTACTTCAAGCTGAAGATGGCCTTTGGGTCCTCCAGAGCACTGAAAGCTTCAAATGCTTCGAAGAAGTAGCTGTAAGCAGTCTTGTAATCCTTTTCTTCCGCATGAAGGATTCCACTCTGCAGATCAATAGTGCCCTGCTGAGCCGGTGGAACATAAATGGCATTCGCTGCTGTTCTTGCGGCAGTCAAAGAAGCTTTGGCCTTTGGCAGGTTTCTCAGAGAGAAGTGGAGTTTGCTCTCCAGAAGGTCAATGTCCACAAGAAGCAACTTGTCATCAAGCCTCCTGACTTCCTTGATGAGACCAGTAAGGAGGGTAAGGGCTTCAGTGTATTCCTGATTCTCTAACAGAAGGGACGCTAACCTCGCCTCCACACGCTGCCTGAGGAACGTACGCTTCTCTGCACGGGTCCATTCCACCATCTCCTTGCAAAGTGAGATCTGAAGATCAGATGTTCCAGGTATCTTGGCAACAGCATCGATGATTCCACGGACAATTTTTGCAGTCTTTGCCTTGGGAATCGGTGAGAAAAATGGCCTGAGCTGGGTCAAAAGATTTCGCAGCTCCTCAGCCCGGTTCTCTTTAGTGAGGTAGTTTGTAAGATTTGTAATTGCAACTTCTTTTGTTCTCAGTGCATCTGCAGAAGAAGATGGGTCTTGGAGCACACGGTAAAGGATTGAAATGGACTCTGAAGCATCCTTAGCCTCCTGAGCCTTTGCTATCGACTCAGTGTTTGCAGGAAGGTACGATGAGTCCATCGAAGAAGACATGATCACTCCCTAAAATGACAATAAAATATATACAAGTTACAATGTGTTACAAAATGAATCATAGTTGGCCAGAATAAAGGAGGAAAACAATCCAAAGTAACACCCAGTACCAAATAATGCAACATCTGGAAGTGCACGCATGAATTTCCTTTACAATGCCTCGAATTAAAACATGAAATATAGATGTGCGTGAATGAAACTTGTGATACAGTAACTACATTACGGTTCTTGCAACACCAAGAAATAATATTTTGGTGCCATTACCTAAACTAGGTCATACTCATTCTGGAATAGCTAAATGCACACTTGATTACTAGAACATTAGCCCAAAAGTACTACGCCATTAGGAAAAAACCCTATGTGCTTCCATAAGATAATTGGCAGCACCAAAGTTGCAAACTCAAAGGAAAAGAGCATAAGTAGGTGTATAATTATGTGTTTGAGAAAATACAAATGAATAAGAGAAAAACCTAGTCGCTACAGCATGCGGAAGTTATCATGTGTCAAAAGAGGCCACTTCATCCAAGAACATCACACAAAACATTGGTTTCAATGAAAAGTTTATGATCACCATGTGTGATACAACCATGTTAGTAGTTTTACAAGATATGAAGACAATACCAAGGGAGCAGCACTGGGCAGAATCACTATGTCTCAACAGAGTCCTAAGGAAATTACCTAAAGGCAAGAAGTTACACACCGGGCAGGAAATCATCCCGGTGTTAAAGTTGCATTGAACGAAATAGCTATGGTGTCCTGTTCAGCTAGATGCGGCCAAACGTTGTCTTACCTTTGACCAGTTGGGTGATGTTCTATGCTATAGTGCCTCTTATAAATCAGTGCAATAGACAATTAACCTCACCAAGCTAGGCTGCAACCAGAATTCCTAAGCCTAATAGCCGTAACAAAATCCCTAAACCCTAATCTCAGAACAAATAGCCCTCGCAAAAGAAAAAAAAAACTAAGAACAAGTAGCCACAAGGCCGCAGAGGAGAACCATGCCACAAGCAAGATCCATTTTTCCTGGATTAACAACAAGTCGGCAGATTTCCTGGATTAACAACAAGTCGGCAGATTTCCGGGTACACTTTAGGTCGATCGATTGGCACTCACCTGGTAGCGTCGGGACTCGGCAAATCGCGGCGCCGGAGATGGAGCAGCAGCAGATCTGTGGGAGGGAGGCGGCCTCGGCGGTGTCCCCGACTTGAACCCCAGTAGTTAGATCTGCTACGGAGGAGATGAAGGCGGGAAGGGGCGGAGACCTACAGGAAAGCCGAGGCGCGGAGGCGGGCGGAGACGGAGGTACCGCGAAGCGGCGGTCGCCGGCGCAGGAGGTGTTCGGGGCTTGGAATGGAGGCGACTGGAAGGCGATTTTTTTGGGTGCGTTCGTGTTTATAATCGACTTGGGAAACAAACAATGCCTGCTTTTTTGTCGCATTTGCAGGCCGAATTCTTATCTCACGACCGATAGCAACGGAAGTTGGGCCGAATTTAGGCCCATCTTGTGGTGGGCTAGCCTCTGTAAACGCATATGATCGAACGAGGATACGCCGACGTGGATCGTCGCGTCGGTGTGCTCCGTCATCGGCCTCATCTCATTCGTCTTCGAGCGCTCGCTCCATTACCTCGGCAAGGTGATCAAATCACGAACCGAATCAACCATCCAGCATCTTGCAAATTAAGTTTCCAATGTCGATCGCAACCGCAGAGATAGCTACTTGTGACAATGATTAATCCCGTACTTGATTTTTTTTTTATCACGGCTTTATATGCAGGCACTAGAGCACCGAAGGAAGACGCTCACTGCTACAAAATAGGGTATAAAAGACGTTTAATCATCGTCTGTGATAAAATAATCACAGACGTGATATGGACTTATCACAGACGGTTCATGATACGAACTGTCTGTGATATATCATCACAGACGATTTTTTTAAATATAAAACCGCATAAGATACTTTTGTTTTGTTGAACGGGAAAATGAAAATTTGGATTTAATGGGCGGGCTGTCGAAAATATCTTTATATTAACAGAGTTCTCTATCTCCTCTTTTGCCATCTCTGTGTCGCCCTCACCTTGCGCTCCAGCCTCCCCCGAGCTCGTCACCCGCGGCCTCATCCACCTCACCCCAGCCTCGTCGTCGCCGGCCTCCCACGACCTCGTCACCCCCGGCCTCCTCCACTTCGTCGCCCGTCCTCCCCTGAGCTCGTCGTCGCGACCTCCTCCACCTCGCCCGGCCTCGTCGTCACCGGCCTTCCACGACCTCGTCGCCCTAGCCTCCCACGACCTCACTCTCTCTACTCCCCTTTTGCTTTGTGATGTGGATCACTACTATGATGTGTTAGTGCTCTGTGAATGGATTGAGGTGATGCTACTGTGATGTAGGTGATGCTGTGTTGTTTTTAGTGCTCTGTGAATGGATTGAGTTGATGTTACTGTGATGTGGGTGATGTTGTGGCTATTGTGGGAAAGCTAGCGAAAAGTTCAATCCGAAAATCCATATCAGATTCATTCGCGAGGCTCGGGAGGCTCCAGACGAAATGAAAACCCCTTTTTATTTTATTTTTTGCAATAGAAAAAACTATCACATATGGTTCTAAACAAGAATCGTCTGTAAAAATAGACTAGCTCAAAGAAGGTTGGCCGTCGTCGATCGTACGTACTGTGAATACCAGTGTTAATCAGTTTGCCCATCTCTTCGTGATCTTCTATATAGATGCTTTCATGCGCGCGAGAGACATCTAGTAACAATTTTACCTGTCATTAATTTATCGATGCATGGTTTAATTCACGAGTGCTTGAGTGGGCATGCAGAGCTGATGCTTCAAGAGCGCTGTCTTTTCGGACGATGTCGCAAACCATCTCAGGGATTGGCCCGGCGGCGCTCGGAGGTGGAAGCGAAGAGCTGCTGCGGCCGACGATGTTGGCTGTCTGGGTGCAGCGGCAGCAGAATCGAGCCGGGGGAGGATCCAGTTGTAGGACGTGCGAGAGGAGCCAGCCGAACTCACGTGAAACTATGAAAGTGTTGTGGTGAATGTGGCAGATTTAGCAAATATTTAGAATTAACTTCAACAGTATTAATCATAATTAAAACATATTTGCACAGCATTTAAATAATAAAATTAATATATAAACATGTAAATCTTCTAAGTCATTTAAACATGAAAATATGCTCAAAACAATAGAACATGTGAACAAATAAAATCAGCATAATACTCAGATTTAATATTTTGTTATTGCTCTCAGCGTAGAGTTGCATAAGATTTAATCTGGATCTTCTCACTACTTTAGTCTATACTCTTCACTAATTGAATATGATAATATAAATTCAAATTTTGAGTTCTAAATAATACTTTACTAAACTATCAAAAGATCTCAAACCCAATAGACAACAGAATATTATTTTGGCCAACAGGAGATAAAAAATGATCAACAAACAGCACTCCAGTCAGCCAACAGAACTCGATGAATTCACAGTGTAAAAGGAATACAGTTCACAAGTTCAACAATAAGACCATTTGGCTAATAGAAGAGCAAGCATAATCTATTGCTAGAGATCACATAGCCAAAAAGGTCTAATTCAACTAAGCACAACCGAAACTAACACATCGGAAAACTGAAGATCAAAGTGACAACAATAAGCAACACTTTAGAGCTCAAATATGAACTAATTATCAATTCAATTTGCAGTATATGTCCATTATCATCACTAAGCATTAAACCGAACCAACAGAATCACTAGCAATATCTCCCAGTATTAGAATCAGTTCAATTTCATAAGATTACTAGTACAACACATATATATCCAAAGTGATGCTAAAAAAGGAATACTGAAATACTCACAGAGCTGAAGACACTCAAAGCCAACGAGAAGAACTGAACAAGGCACGCCAAAGGGCGCAATCCTAGAAGACCAATTGCCTCGCTGTGCCGCGAATATCTGATAAGGTTAACGGAGATGCAATGCGATCTTCGCAATCCAGAACACACCGAGACTGCAAAGTCGAGGTACAGGGAGATACGCAGCACAAGAACCACCACCAGATGTTTCGACTGAAAGCACCAACAAAGCACAAACCGAATGCCTTCTTCTTCTTAGGTTCAACCAAATCAATCGGTTTTCACCTCCAATAGATGCAGAATGCCAACCCTCAGAGAACCTCAATTGTGAAGAGGTAGTAAGAGGGAAAACAGAGATGCATAGGAGGAAGGGAAAACATAGATGATTGTTGAGGGCTCTTAATTAGGTGCCTGTTTGGTTTTGTTGGTCTTCGTTAGTTCATTTGTGACTTGTGAGCACGCAGTAGGATTTTCAATTCTCGATTGTTGATCAGAGTACGAGGATGAGCTGATTCTGGTTAACATCTTCTTTGTTAACGGTATCGGAGGGTATGTGGATGAGTCTTGCTAGGGTTTGATCATTGTCGGTTGCCTGAGGGTTAGATGGGTGTATTGTTGAACTTTGCATTTAAATTACTATATTTTTCGCTGCTACTTCTGATATTTGATCTTTTATTTGACCGGTCGGTCTTTGTATTGTAAACTATGTAATCGTTTAAGTTTATATACTATATTTGTTTCATATTGTATATAATTGTGTATAGATGTATATATCAATATTGTGGATGTGTGTACTAGCTCGATCATAAGACTAGTACGATACACACACGAGTGTTTTGGGTACTCCACGTCCAGAGTGTGAGAATAATAAAATCTTTGATGACATGTGGGGCTATTTGTTTAGTGGGCCATCTATCGCTGGCACGAGAATGGAAAATTAGTACTAAGTTACTCTAGGCAAGTAAAAGTACTATTCACTCATACTATTCCTTTAAAATTCCTGGTTCTCGCTATTCCCGCGTTTCAAACACTAATTCCTATGTTTTTTTAATGTGTTTTCTAATGCCATGTTTTGTCACTACATTCCTATATCTTTCCTCTGTTTTTCATTACTGTGCTTCGAACAGGGCTAACTCCCCCCGTAGCTTGAAGAAACCGAAGTGTCAGCCTGTCAGGCATCTTTTAATCATAAAATAGGACACCATTGGTGACATCGAACAGGTAGTAAATACTGTAAACAGCCAGCCTAACATTGAATAAAGAATTTCTGTGTCTTTCGGCTTTCTATAGATTCCTGTTTTCCTTGTTTTGGAATGCTGCAAATTAATATGTTCAATTTGATCAACGAAGTTGGCTTACTCATCGGGGATTTTGGGAACCATGCAAGAACATGAGTTCGAAGGAACGGATAGACAATGTATCAAGTGAATTAAGCACGTATAAATCTTTAGAGTTTTTGGCTCATTTAATATTGTTTAGCATCGAAATAGCAATTTTAGACCCTTTTAAAGAGAAAAACAAAAATAACACTGCTGAGTTGCCGGTAGATGACATGTGACTTCGTCCGCACGCATCTTTATCTGAAATCGGTGCTATTGTAAAAACCCAAAAAGCGGTGGTTTTTGCCTCGTCAAGACGCCCACTAACCACCGCGTGACAGCCGTAAAAACCCAAAAACCGGTGGTTTTTTGCCAAGTCCGAGCGAGGAGGAGCGGACGAGCACTGCAGTGCACTATAGCATAGTATTTTGTGCAATTTTCTTGCACTATAGCATAGTATTTTGTGCAATTTTCATATGGTGGGACAAGGGTGAGGGCACGCCGATAAGCATTGTAGTTGCTTTTGGTACTCTTAGAAATGATTGGTAGTACCTAGATACCGAAAATAGGTCTGTTTGCAACAGGTATATTTTTGTAGGATCCTAAGGGTTACATTGTATATGGTAAAATATTTCTAGCAAAATTCATATAAGATTCTTGCATTCGTACATGTCCTAAGTTGACTGTTCTTCTAAATAGGAACCAAAACTGCACCAAATAACAAAAAAAAAAACTAAGTACCTAGTTCTTGTAAAGTGTATTACATAAAAAACTATTCCCTACAGAGATAACGACAAAATAAGAAAACAATTGAGAACAAGAAATCAAGTTATTACGAAAATCAAAAAAAAGAAGGATATAAATATTTTCACATAAATTTTAATCTATTATATTATTAATTATATTATTAAAACTAGGTTAAAGAATAATCCGTGTTTGCTTTAAAAGGCTATATTATTAATTATATTAGTCAAACTGGGTTAAAGAAACATCCCCGTTCGCTTTAAGAGGCTAGAAATTCTCTCATTGATTGGAGAAAAAAAGATCTATATTGGTGGGTTCATATTATAACATGCAGATTAATCACATGTATATTAGAGTTGTTACGGTTTATAAGAAATACAACTATATATTTTCAATCATAGAAATTATAGTTGTATAAGAAATAAAACTCTATTATCAAATATAAACATATTTATTATGGTATCTAGCTGAGCGATTGAGCAGGAAATTCAGCTAGTTGATATTATTTTCATGTATTTTTAATTTTATAATGTTCTAATTTTAACATTACATATATAGAAACCGTTCCCGACAAAGAAAAATGGAACCCTAGCTAGGCCATGGTACTTAAAAAGACAGTTTCCATGATAAATTGATAACCTATTCGTGATAGTCATCACGGTCTCACACTGTCACCTGGAAATATACTTGGCATTAATTTGATATGCCCGTATATACAAGTCTTCATAAAACATGTTGGAAATGAAGCATTACTGCTAGCATGGTGAAATGATGTAAAGAAGAGGAATGTCACGATGGATCGATATATATAATTATAGTAGATCTCCTTGTATTATTCTTTTCTGTAAATATACCAACTAATTAACAAACACGCAAATTAATTCGCGCTATTGTGCGTGTGCTTTTAACAATATTCATTTTATCTGAACAAAGGCCCGGATAATATTAAGAAGGGCAGAAGAGGACCTTAATTAATTGATCCAATACCTCTCTATCACAAAATCCAAAAGAAAGAACAAGAAAATCATACGGTTATCTACATGTATGTCTGACCCGTCTCATTGCGGCCGCGGGACGTCGGCATGAACGCCAGCACCAGCAACACCACCAGCATCGCCACCGGCACCAGCATCAGCATCGACGGCGGCGGAGGCAGTGGCGGCAGGACGAGCGGGAGGACCACCAGCGACGCGGTGACGCACACGAGCAGGAGGAACGACCCCACCGAGAAGTACTTACCGCAGAAGCTAGCGCTGCTACTGGACTCCTCCCCGCGGTGTGCTCTCTGATCGGACGGTGAAATCGGGGACGACGACGTGCTTCCGCCAGCGCCGCTTCCTCCTCCTCCTCCTCTGCCGCTGATCTCCATATCGTTGGCTGCGGTAGATGCTTTGCACTTGGGATTATTATTGATCAGTTCTTGGATGTCTTCCGGATGCTCATTTCTTGGGCTCAAGTACATGAGGTGCATTCAATTGATACGTTGCCTCGCCCTTTTGTGTCTTTCTTGAAGTTGAAGATAGCGCTGCAGCTGCTAGCTAGAGCTTAGAGTTGAAGGTTTAATAACTCTTGAGTTCTTGCCGCGAATCTGATCAGATCTGGCTAGTTAGTCTGTGGTCTGCCAAAAAAGATCGAATCAGCATGTGAAGCGATCGAACTAATAATCAGTTCGATGCGTAAGCTTTACGTATAGGTTTCCATTTCATCACCAGGAAAAGTTGGTAAAGCCGTAGAAAATGGGAAGGACAACGTCATAAAAAGGAGGCAATCGACATTCCTTGTTCTTTCAGAAAGGGACCCAGTTCGCTAATTTGCTAATGAACAAACAGGACGAAAAATGATAACACAACAAATTATTAATTTGATCAGTAGTGAACTAAAAATAAGACGAACAGCAACTAATAGATCGATCGATCAAGCTCCACTAAAAGAACATATGTACTCCATATAAGACCGCAAGGACAATTTATTTAAGCATCTAAGTAATTATTAAGAGCCTTTGCGCACATATGTAATTAAGCAAGGTGGGTATATACACCGACAGGTATCACATACGATCACATGCAAACACATGCATCGATGCATGAATCACCACCAAAGGTAGGCGCAGATGGCGATCCTATGCGTACGAATTAAAGCTTACCTGGTGACATCGATGGCAGCAGCATCTTTTCATGCCCATCAATCCATCATCAACATCGAGCTTGGTATCAGCTAGCAGCTGTGATCAGGACTTTTACCATCGCTCCTGCATCGACTGAGAGATCGATACAGACAAGTGACAGACGAGAAGATCAAGAAAAGAAAGAGACGGAGAGAGGTGGCCAGGGGAGAGACTAGCTATAGACGGCCGAGGGGGTGGATGGATGCACTGCATCTAGCGCGATTAGTCATCGCCTCCCATGCAAGTTGTCGCGATGGTGGAGGAATATTATAAGCAGGAGGGGCTCATCTTTTCTGAAGGGATGGAATGGGGGTTCGTCTCCCCTGGCCACCCTCGCTGCCCTCCTACGTGTTTTTGTTTTTCCTGGGCTTTTTCTATGCACCTGCTCCCACCCCCTGCCGCCTTGGTCAGTCAACACGTACGATCGATCGATCGATCGTGTGCGTGCGGAGCTTCTTGTGATTTGTGCTTTGCTGCGCGGCTTTGTTAATCGTACCGGAAATCTAGGGGGTCGTCGGCTGTACTACTGTTTAGTTCAGGTTAGACAAGTGTTGGACTGAAAAGACGATTAAAGAGAGGTTGAATATGAGCACATTTATTTTTTCTATAAAATCGAAGTTTATAAGTAGTCTTGCCCAAAGAAAGTCTCACAAAGACACGATTAGCAATATAGCAAGAAGTAGCAACAGATTCGGCCCAAAATCTCCTCGACGTGCTATACTCATCTAGCATTATCCTAGCCATCTCGACCAGGGTCCTGTCATTCCTTTCCACAACCCCATTTTGTTGAGGGATGTGTGTAGAAGAGAACTGATGCTCAATTCCACTCTCAGCACAAAAAGAAGCAAATGAGACATTCTTGAACTCCGTGTCATTATCACTGCGGATCGCTCTCAAGGCACCCGAAAGTTCAGAAGTCAAACGCAGAACAAGATCATGATAATAATCAAAAACTTCACCCTTCAAAGCAAGAAAGAATACCCAATTGTATCTAGAAAAATCATCGACTATGATAAGAATGTACCATTTTCCACTTACTGACCGAACCCTAGCAGGACCAATAGTATCCATATGAAGCATCTGTCCCGGTCCGTCAGTCATGACCATAGTCACGAAGGGTGTGAGGCGATAACTTGCTTGCCATGCCTACAGGGCGCACAAACAGCATCTTTGACGGCTTTAAGTTTGGACAAACCTCTCATGAGCTCAATGTTGCTAACTCGCGTCAGATGATCAAAACCAATGTACCCCAAACGACGATGCTAAAGCCAGAACTCAGAAGAAGAAGATGAAATCAAGCATTTTAGAGAACCAGCAAGAGATTCAGAAAAATCAGCTCTAAAGATCTTAGCAACTCTACTAATTCTAAAAACAAGCTCACCAGTTGAATCAAGCACCCGATAAGCATTTTTCTTAAATATAGTCTCGTATCCATCATCAAGAAGTTGAGAGACAGAAAGCAAATTAAACCTTAGCTTGTCCACAAGGCGACGTCCTTGAGGATGAAACTGTCGTTCACCCCGATCGATCCCGTTCCTTCAATCCACCCTTGTTTATCATCTCCAAAGGTGATGAAATCATCACCTGTCGACCGCGTGAAAGAGGTGAACCATCTTGAGTCTCCGGTCATGTGGCGTGAGCAGCCGGAGTCGACGAACCACGTGTCCTTACTCTTTCCGCGGTAATCCTGAAAATCAAGGAACAGAAGAACGATGTGTCTCAATACTAGGGTTAGTTAAACAAGACTTAGGAACCTAGTACTGAGACACGCGTCTGCGAGTAGTATGCAAAGGAGAAGTGCTATCCTTGATTTTATTTGAAGTTATGTTATGAGCAATGTTTAAAATAACATGAGAGTTATTATGTCTAGGAACATGATGATGAGCATGTGACACAAATCCTAAACCAAGTTTCTTCTTTTCTGTGTTACCATGTCTCATAAAAGCCCTAGGTTGATTAGATGAAATTCTACTAAAATTTTTTGATTATTTTTTAACCTACGCCAACAGAACTCAATCAAATGCACATCCTTTTTACAATAGGTGCAATGATACTTAATACCACTAGGAGAAGCACCATTAGACTTAACAGATGGTTGGGCAATACCTGCAGATTTAAAGATAGTTTTTGCAGGTTGTGTTTTGAATTCAATTAACCCATTTTCCAAGACTTGAATAACTTTTGGGTTAGAATTATTTTGAACATGATTGTATCCTAATCCTTGCTTTTTATAAGGAGTTTTAGACTTGTCCAGAATCATGTTTAATTGTTTCTTACCTTTAGAGAATTTTTCTAAGGTATCCTTAAGATAATCATTTTCTTCTTTAAAATTAACACATAATTCACAGGTTTTACCCTTAATGGCTCTAGCATATTTTTCCTTATATAAAGCAGTTTCAAGTTTAAGAGCTAGACATGAAGCACATGTAGAAGACTCAATACTGTCCTTAAACTTGGCATATTTAGCTCTAACTGCTTCTAAGATATCTTTAACTTCATGTTTGCGTTCTAAGCAGAAAGTGCAAAAGCTAGGATCAACCACACGAGAAGCAACTAATTTGCTAGATTCTAAGCATTTTTCACATAGAGCAGATTTAACTTCAACAAGCTCAGTCCTAGCTTTTTTAAGTTGTTGTAAAGCAATATCATGAGCAGATTGCAGTTTAGCAAATTTAGAGTGCAAAGCATGGCAGGATGAGCATTCATCAGATTCAAGAGTCTTAGCATTTTCAAGTTCTAAAATCAAATTATCTACTTGTGACTCTAAATCCTTATTCTTGGCCATGACAAACTCTAAAGCTTTATCCCGACTCATGAGTTGCTCAAACATAGTTTCACATCTATCAGAAATAACATCATAGGAAGGAGGTACCTCATCGTTGTCGTTGTCAACGAAGTCGGCCATGAAGCACAAGCCGGTGAAGTCCTTGGCCTTCCCCTTCTTGTTTTGAGAGATCTCCTCCTCCTGGTCCTCCTCACTCCCGGAGTCAACATCGCTTAAGGATTGATCCTCAAAAGCGGCAAGCACCCGGTGAGCGGCCTTTGTCAGCTTGGCAGTATCAAACCTTGATTTGTTCCATTGAGGCTTCTTCCAAGCTGGCTTTCCCTCCTTGTGGTTGCTCTTACCTTTCAGCTTGGGGAAATTTACCGGATATGATTAAGCTCACCACACTCATAGCAAGTCACGGGACCTCCTCGATTTCTGTTTCTCATATTATTGTAGGCCCGTGTGACCTTTCTGGCTATGAGGGCCAACTCAGCCTCAGGGAGACTCTCAAGCTCCTCTTCATGGATTGCAGATAAACCAGCAAGCGAAAATCCAGAAGAAGACTCGAGAAGACCCATCAGAGGCTCTATTGAGCGGGTCTGCTACCAAAACCATATTTTCCTTCTTGGGATGATCAATCCTCTTGATCTCATGAGTCTTGAGTTTACTATAGAGCAACTCCAAAGTCAGATCAGAAAGGTTGACATTCTCTTCAATGGCTGTAGCCTTTATCTCCCACTCATTGGTGTTGATTGCAGCCAAGAGGTGGGTGGCATTTTCAGACTGAGAATATTCAATACCAACAGCTTTCATCTGATTAATAACTTTATTAAAGCGACTGAAAATGTCATCGATGCTCTCTCCAGGACGCATCTCGAATTTGTTATATTCACGTTTATAGACTGTTTGGCGTACTTTCTTGACTTGGGACGAACTCTCATGATAGGTTTCGAGAGTGTTCCAAATCTCATGCGCAGTCTCAAGATTGTAAATCCGATCATACTCCTGTTGATGAGGACATCCCTCCTTCGGATACACGCACGACATAAGACCCTCCAGATCTGGGTGCTGAACTACACAGTCCTATGACAAGAACTAGAGCACGTCACTTAATCGATCAGGTAAAGTTGTTTCTAGGGCTGAGTGTATTATTTGAGAACTCTATGATACTGCCTAATGGAGATGATTTACTTGTACTCAGGAATCTAGAACTACGACCAGTTCAAGAAAGTCTACGACCACTGCAAGATCTACAACCACTACAAGAAGACCTACGACTAGTTGATTCGATTGGAGCAATCTACGACCAGAAAAGCGAGCACAGTACTCGTTGGACACAATCTACGACCAAAGATAGCATGGACTCCTCAAGACCACCCTAGGACCGATCCTACGACCGGATCTTCGACGTAAATCGCAACACAAGGTCTTTGCGTCACCATTTTGAAACTAATAAGACTTTATAAACGTAACAAGGTCGGAGTCCGGTTGTGTACGCTTCATCCCACTACCGCACAACCCTAGGTCGACCTCCTCACGTTCCCTATATATATACTGAGAGCGCCATAGTTTAGAGGCGGGTTTTCTTAGATTATTACGCCAATTGCGGTTTCGCGATTATCGGTTTGAGGAACCCCACTTGTAAACTTCATCCATATCCGCAATACAATTGATTGCATCTACCTTGTTCTTGTGAGTTGCTTCGATTGCTTGCGGGAATAATAACCTTCGTGGTAAGGTCGATCGCGCAAGCGTGGTCGATAACAACAGCGCAAGGTGTAGCGAATTGCGAGGTGACGATCCGTTGGTGGAAGCCTCAAAGCGTCAACGTCCTCACGACGAACCAAATCGAACCTATCGGAAGATCGGGCGCCGTGACTCATCAAGTGGTATCGAGCAAAGGTTGCCGTTAGGTAATTTCGTTTATCCTTTTGTTAGTTGTGTTCCTCACCTAGAGTCCGAAAAGCGCCCTACAAAAGTTTTAGATCATAATTATTCCATTGTCCAAACCACTTTGTGCCTTTCGCAATTTTGTTTTCGCATTGTTGAGTTCGAGTCCATCGTCGGTGTCTTTGTTCTTTGGTTTAGAGTAGCATTCTTGGTCTCTAGTCAAGACTGCGCGCCGCCGTGCCACCATCCATCCTGGACGCACGACCTCCTTTTCGGCGACACCCATTCGACCACCCGCTCGGGATTTACCATCCGGTGAATCGAACATCTACTCGGATCCGACCACCTCTTGAGCAACACCCATTCTACCATCCACTCAGAACTACCACCGGTCGGATTCGATCCCCGGTCGGATTCCGTAGCGCAATGAACTAGCCCAAGTTCGAGAGAGAGAGAGAGTATCTTTTAATTACCTATTTTCCCTGCTCTCGGAAAAGTTTGTGACCCAATCACCTCATCGGATCCAGAAAAGGTAACAGAAGAATTTTGGGCTTGGGTCACGTTTGCAAAAAAAAAGAAGAAGCAAAAAGTGCAAAAGAAAAGAAAAGAAGCAAAAAAAAAGTGCCAAAAGAAAAGAAGAAGAAGCAATTCAACCACCCCTAGTTGGTCTACGACAAGTTTCAGCCTTGCATCCTTTGGACTCCTTTGTATCGAGTCCTTGTTTCGATCAGTATTGTGCTAGGGCTAGGGGCACTTTTAGACCGACAAGAATCGTGATTCTTGTGGGCTTTGGTTCAGCTTTGCTAATCTGATTTCATTATTGCTATTCCTTGCTACTAAACATTGCATGTCCGAGCTCCACATACTTTCGACCCTCAGATTGGATCCTCGCATTCGCCTCCGCCGTGATCGTACATCCCACCTTCGCCGATTAGACCACCTGCTGCAATTTGGTAAGAAACTCATAAGAGCTTGGTAAGACGCTTGAGAGTGAGTGATTCCACCCTCCGACCACCTAATAGTGATAGGGATAATACCTTTTGTGTTGTCTTTTGTCTCCTACTAACCATGTCAGGTGAAGGATTGGATGCGCAAGAGTGTGTTTTGAGGGAAGAGCTCATGACGCTATTGGATGAACAACGCACTACCGTTAATGAGGACATCGACAGGAAGCTTCAAGCTACCACGATCACATTACAACGATCAATCAACGATAGTATTGCGGCGCTCACTACACGCCTCAAAAGAATGGTGAACCGACCACTAAACGTTGGTCGTGTGGAACCTCATGGTGCAACCCATGACCATGAGTTTGATAATGATAATGAGATGCACGACCACGACGCCTTTGATGCACGACAACGGAACCGACGAACTTCAACCGTCAAGGTATGAGAGGTAATAATGTTCAGCAACATAATGCACGTGTTAATGATGATCCATATGCTAAAGTTAAGTTCTCTATACCATCTTTTGCGGGTGCTTATGATGCTGAAATATATCTAGATTGGAAGATGACGGTAGAACTGAAATTGAATGCTCACTTAGTTCCCGAAGTGCATAGAGTTAGGCAAGCCACAAGTGAATTTAAAAACTTTGCCATCATTTGGTGGAATAGGGTATGCACCGAAGGATTAGCGCCTACTACGTGGGATGGTTTAAAGGTTGCTATGATGTAACGTCCCAAATATGATGGTGTTTCAAATGTAAGAAAATCCAGAGAAATTAAAACTTTTCTTGCATTTTGAAGCCATTGATCATTTCTGTAATTCGTGATTAAGGAATTATAGAAATCACAATCAGAATCCTCAATTGACTCCAAACCCAAAACCTCATGGTCATAGATCTTGTGCCAAATCCTAGAAATCTTTTCCTTGAGTTCTAAGGAGGCTTGGCAACACCTCTGAATTATCTCATAATTTGTAGAAATTATTTGATAATTTTTGGAGGCGAGTCAAAGCTTGGTCAAACCATAGCTTTCACCTTCTGGAATTTCTGGAAGAAAAGTCAGTACATTAGAATCTCTGGAAGTTTCATATGAGGTTCCTCCGGTCGTCAGCAAACTCCAGTTAAAATTTCATAGATTTTGGAGTTTGTTTGCTACCTCAAATAATTCCTCAAAAATCGGATGTTAGGATTCAAACCCTAACTAGTTTCCACTGTTCCGTAGGTTCGAATCGGACTCGGGCTCGAGCCACTTGACTCGGTCCAGTCCGCTAGCTATGCCAACTCGGTCGTTCGGGCGCTAGGGTCGTGAGCCGTTGGATCGGTATCGCACGGCCTTCGACCAGCCGAACGAATGGAGTCGTTGTGAACCGCCCGATCTGACTCAGCCGTTGGATCGGCATCGAACGGTCTTCGACCATTCGAACGATGGGATCGGTTCAGTCCGCTCGATCTAGCCCAGCCGTTCGATTTCAATCTGACGACCAACGAGTCGTCTCCTTCTTCTGTCCGCGCGCGCGTGAGCTCTGCCATGGCGTCGCGAGAGAGAAAAGCGATGGCGTGCGATCCACTCTATGTCCACCTTTAAGCGGCTAGCTCGGCGCATTAAATGCTGTCGCTCATCCCTCGAGGGCCAGGACTCAACTGCTCCCATCGCTCTCAAGTGCTCTCATGGCAGTGTTGACCCGACTGGAAAAACCCGGCCGTTGCTCTCTGCCATTGCTCTATTTAAACCCCATTGCTTCACCCTTAGATTCCTTTAGCACTTCTGCAACTCCAGCTAGCACTCACCCTCTTGCTTGAGCTGCAGTCCCTCGCACTCTCTTCGACCGACATTGTTGAGTGTGGAGCTTCGGTGGAGGCGGTGCAGCGGGGGTTTTCTTCTTCAAGTCTTCGCCCCCTCTGCTCCCCCTTTACTATTTGGAGCTTAACTCTCACGCGGTTTGGTTCTCTCTGTGCCCAGGTCGCTGTGGCCTAGCGAGAACCTTACCACCGCCGTTCGGATACTCGTCGCCGGAGCCACTCCGTGGGTCTCTGGTCGTTCTTCGGCTCAGGTAAGTTCGTATTTGTTAGACCATGTAGCTAAGTCTAAAATATTTTAGTTGATGAATAATTGACAATGTTATTTACAGATATTTTTTGAGGCGTGTCGTGGTGTGTGGACTTATATCGGTCAAGTTGGAAAGAACTTGTGCCGGGAAAATATATTGCTTTTGTCTTTGCATGTGCAGGGTAACTCGGAGACGATCGTGATCTACAGCGGTGACCGGGAGATGGCTTGGTGCGAAGTCATGGTCCTGAGGGTCGAGGATGCTGGAGGAGACGGCCGAGCTCGAGTTGGAGCGCATGGAGATTAAAGATGGATGAAGCGTATTAGAGCTACGGAGGTGTGGTCCGGAGGCTACATCACGTGATATATTTTAGAGTGTCTAAAATATGATATTTTATAATTAAGTTATAAGCCCAGGGTTTAGGCCCATGTAATTGGGCCGTACGTGAGTAATTAGGGTTTGAAGGATATATGAGTATAAAAAGTCATCGGGGCAAACTGATCGGTACATACACGAAAAAGCGGCGTGCGGCCGAGACCTGGAGTTGCCCGGGGCGGCGGCGTCTTTTGCATGTGTATGGTGCTGTCCACGGCTTTGATTGGATTAATGCTGGCACTGCTTTTGAGTATGAATTCTTGCTGTGCATAAGGAAAAAGGATTGTCTCCTGTTGGTTCCATCAATAACGTGAAGGCTGGCGACGCGGGAAGGCAGGTCCCGTGGCGACGGCAGAGACGATCTATCTCTCTGCCCGCACGCACCGCAAGTTCGATCTAATTCCGATCTATAGTCATACCAGTTGAGGTGATTTCCAAGGCTCGTGATTTCCTTCCTTTACTATATGCTCTCTTTTGTAGTTTATCACAACAACACACAAGCCAGCCACATTATTTTGTTTAGTAGTACCCCAACCTTTTGCCCATCTCATTACACACGTAGGTCTCATAGATCAATGAGGTGAAGACAACTAGTTGCTAGCAGTCAACACACGAAATTAAGGAGCATCAGAAAGTACCAGTGGCTCGTGATATTTTTGGTAGCGATACTGTGCATGCATAACATAAGAGTTGTTACGGCTTGGTTTTTATTTCTCCTCGTGTAGTTTGATGCTTGCTTAGTTGGCTGCATGTACAAACTTTGAGGGATTAGTGTTTGTGGTCAATCAAGTACTGGTGCACACAGATGCATCTTTATTGAGTTTTAGTTTGCTAACACACATATACAATCATCTCTGTTACTGTGTCTTCAACAAGCATCCAGTGATTTTTGCAGGCTAAAACAAAAGATAAATCTACTACAATCATTTACCCCCATCTGATTGTAATTAACGATCCTACAGTATTGCCCTGTAGGAGCTTAGGCGTGTTTTCGTTTTTCTTTTGGTATTGTTCGTTCGGGAGTCCTCCCGAGCCATACCTACTCGGCCGCACTCCGTGGTCGTACCACCGTAGCAGCCATACTCCGACCAGTACTGGCCGCCGGTCGAACCCTTCAACTTTTGGGACACTCATCCCTGCCCTTGGCTGGCGTCGTTGTGGTCGGAGAACGCCGCCGAGCCGCTGGCAAAGCGTGCGGGAGGCGTTACCTCGTGGTCGGATTTCCGACCAGTTACCCTAGCTTAGTCGTAAGCTCTACTACGACGTATAAATGGTCGTAGGTCTTACTACGACTATGCCAGGGGCATGAGTCCTCCTACGACTAGTACCCAGTCGTAGTTCCATTACGACTTGTACCTAGTCGTAAGTTCTCCTGCGACCCTTAACTGGTCGTAAGTCCCTCTACGACTTGAACTTAGTCGTAAGACTTGCTACGACTATGTCATGGTCGTAAGTTTTTCTACGACCACTACCTGGTCGTAAGACCTTCTTTCGGTCGTATCTTTGGCATTAAGAATCCAAATCAATTGGTTCTTGTTGCTAAATCCTTTATAAATTATGCTCTTATACGCAAAATTTTAGAATTTTTGGAGATAGTTTGCTGTTGAGTCTTGGTGTTTTATTCGTTCTTATCGGTTGCTTTTCGCCTTCTCGTTAGGATCCGAAGAGCACATTGACAACATAAGTGATCCCCAGCTACATCTTGACCCGCAGCAAACAGGCAAGCAGTTTGATCATGTTAATCTCATTATTTTTCAAGTCTAATATATTGTTTTCAACTCGTATGAATGCATTGCTATTTTGTTGTCAAATTATGGTTAGTATCCCATAGTTGCATGATCTGTAGGACTGGTTTATCCTCTACTACCATGAGCTTAGGTTATTTGCTGTGGTCGGAGTTCGATGGATGGACTCTTATCACTTAGTAGCTTTCGACTTGAATTTGCTTAGAAATGCTTAGCTTCGGTAGTTTTGGGCGATCGTCGAATTTAGTCGATGGTCTTGATCACACATTTATGAACTATGTTATTACGACCAGCACTTGTGCTTTGTTATTTTGTAAAGTCAAAATCTGAAAATGGAAAACTGATTTGGACTTGGGCAAGTGGTCGAATGGTGGGTTATTGGGTTTGTGGTTGTCTTGCCTAAGTCAACAAGGACCGAACATCTTGTGTCACACTCTCCAAGCATTTTTTGCGTGCTAACCACGCGAGAGGGATATGGGACCTCTCTTGACTTAGTACTTTGGCGTGGGTTATCTCCGAGTCGCAAGAGGGGGTTGTGTGTGTTGTGTGAAACATGATATGTGGTCGTGTTCTTGTGTTGGGTGTGCGGTGGTGGAGATTAGGGTAGGCTCTCCACCTCGAGGGCGTCATAGTTGTCCAAGGCTTTACGGGAAGGGTAGTTGACCGAGGCTTTACGATGACTCAGGACACAACGTATGGGTTTCTATCCATACGGTGGCTCGTGAATAATTCACAATATTGGAGCTGTCTCGTAGGACTTAGCCGTCTTAAGCATACCTAAGGAAGTGTGCTTAATAGCTTGGCAAAAAGGCGATGCGCGTGGGGAAATTGGTACACCTGCGGGGATAAAACTATTCGAATAGCCTCGCCCTAGGTTATGGACACGCTTGGTTAGGTTTTGCAAGAGTTAGACTTCAACCTTTTAAACTAAAATTTGACATGGGTGGTATGAATGGGTAATTCATGCTATTGTTGTGGTGGCTCTTGGTCGTAGTCACCTCGGGATTATTCTTTGTTCCTATCTCTTGTTATATTATTGTCGTTTGCGACTATTTGAACATTAAAAACAGATTTGATTAACATTGCCTTCAATCTATTACATTATTACAAATGGAAAATTGCTTTATGCTAAAACTAAAACATACTGATTTCACTTCTATGAGCTTGCATGTAGCATATGTACAGTTTGTTACACCATCTGTAAGTCTTGCAGTACATTCAAAGTACTCACCGGCTTTTTTGCATTTGCTTTTGTGTTTGGGGAATAAGGTGAGCCCCAAGGGCCTCACCTTTGTGAAATGTCTTTGTGGATTCGACGACTAGCTTGGCGGTCCGGTCGGTTGCCTTGTGGGTTAAGGGCACACTGGTCGGCTCTTTTGTTTATAGCCATCTTATGGCACTTTTGCTTCCGCTGTTAAATCTCCTTATGTATATGTATTTTGGCCGGTCGGCCTCTCTTTTGTAATAACTATCTTCTATTTATGTTATCTTCTGGATTGTTGTTTTTACTTCGGTTCTATGTGAATGAATGGAATTGATGCATGAACTTTGTGATTAGGTGTGTACTTGCATTTAGGAAGTATACATGTCTCGAGTCTCGGATTATCTGATTTGTGATGCTAGGGCCGAATGGATGGTTAAGCATTACAAGCCCGATAAACCGGGGTCTCTCACATATGCGTAACAGATTTGTCCCACCTTCTTTTAAACGTGATTTGCGTAATAAATTACAGCGCTTAAACCAAGGTAATAGATCCGTAGAAGAATATTATCAGGAGCTACAAATTAGCATGTTGCGTTGTGAAATTATTGAGGATGAAGAAGCTGCAATGGCACGTTTTTATGGAGGATTAAGACGTGAAATTCAGGACATAGTGGATTACAAAGAATACGATAGCATCCCTAGATTGTTCCAACTTGCATGTTTGGATTCAACACAATTTCAATCCAGTAGCTATGGAAGCTATGAAGATCAGTATATCAGTACAGCGGAAGACTAATATTGAATCCAATAAACACCCCTAAGCAACACTACAAAAGATCAAGCACAAGATAATGAATCACAGTGCACTGCCGGTCAGACCGCTGGCTCAAGGGCGGTCGGACCGATTTCTTCACGATCGGCTCGATCGGTCGTTACGCGCGGCCCGACGACACCTCGTAGCGTAACAAATCAGCTCCGATGACGAAGATGAAAATAGATGAAAATTTTGATCTACTTATCCAACCTTGATGAAACTTGGAACACACCTTCTCTATGATAACAGGGGGCTATTCCAATCGAAGATTATGATAATTCTTGGAAGAATAGCAATCATTTTCGATTTGATTGAAGAAGGGTTCAAAACCGGGTCAAAACGAAAACTTGGTCAAAACTCTTGCTCGTGGGTGATTGATGGTCAAGATGATCCTAGATAGATTCCCACACATCACAGCAAACTAGATCACGTGAAGAAACCAAGCAAAAACTCACGGATCAAAGAAAGATCTAAAATCATCAAATAGAGAGAAAGAACGCAATGAGACAAAAATTGATCAAACTTTCCTTTGATTGATTGATATGATATGGGCTTACAACCTCTCCATCTATGGAGGACAATGCTCAATCCAAGAGCATGAAAATCACATCAAACTATCAAGAACCCTAGCCTCCACAAAAGCTCTCCCTACGAAAATTAGGGTTTACAAAAATTGCAAAAGATACGAAGCGAGGTGCAGCCACATCCCTCTCCTATTTATAGTGGAGGCTTAGACCTTCTAGAAGTTTGACTCTATTGGGCTCCCGTTAAGGCCCAAAACAAACGGGACACTTACACACGTATTTTAATGCGCCGTCTTTAACCCTCTTGACCCAACTAGCTACACCTAGCGCCATCTTGCGCCTTGGATTAGCTAATAGGTCACCCTTATCCATCTTGCACCACGCTTGAGTACATTGACCTGACCCGGCATCGTTAATCGTTCTGGACCTCAGCCCTCCAAGCCTAGTCTCGATTATCTTCGCCGTTGACCGTCGTTGACCACCAAGCAACATGCACAACAATAGACAAGTAAACTGAATTTGGGAACAAGTTCTTCACAACTTGACCCATGTTAGTCAAAACATGCATCATGCAACATATATGCCCTGAAACTCATGACTTTGACCTAAGAACCGAACAACGCCGCCACGATGGGCGACGAACCAAGTGGAAACCGGTCAGACCGCCCCGTGGTCGGTCGACCGCCATCTGCCGGATCGACCGCCACCTATGGGCCGATCAGACCGCCAGCTGGGACTTAGCCATTTTTCATCTCTGGAAAACCGAAACCTACTGGAAATTTCAAACCAATAGAACTTTTGACTGGAGACTCCAAAAATTATGGGACCAAGTGCAATAGAATCCCCTCTCTTACCTACACCCTCTATTTTTGGCCCAGCTCAATTCAACACTTTAATCGACCGTCGATCGCCCCGTGGCGGTCAGATCGGTCAGGAATCGTCAGACCAGCCACCCTAGCCGGTCAGACCGGTTATAGCCTGACAGCATGCCAAATTTGCCGAAAACACGTGAAACGATAAACCGTAAACGCCATTGCCAATTGTCACATCATCCTAAGATCTAGAGCATATCCCCATGATATCCACAACAAGTTAATATTTGATTGTATGGGCTTGTCTTGGCAACGAGGAGAGGGCTAGGGAGCACCAAGCCGGGGCAATAAGGGGATTTATACTGTTGGTTGATGAAGACAACTCTTAACTTATAAATAATAAATAATATAAAAATATTTTATCCGTAGGTTTGTGTGTCAATGAGAGCACCATGTCCCTCTTTATATGGGAGGAGGATGTCTCTCTTCATACATGAATAAAACAATATGATACTAAACTAACTAATGGGTATTGTGGGCTGATAGTTCCCTAATGGGCCTTTGTTTAGGTAAAATATCCACATATAATTGGGCCTCGAAAACGGGTTGATATACAACATTCCCCTTGGACACTTTGCCAACACCATGCTCATGTCTCGTTAAAAACTTCTTCCAAAAATCCAGTGGTGAAAAACAGTAACTGGAAAAGAGTACATAATTCACGTTTTTGTCATTGCACATGTTGCCTCGTTAAAAACCCTCAAATGAGAAAACTCATCATAACAAAACTTAAATAAGGGAAAAAGAGTACAACATCTATTCATCTAATGATGGACATATATGAAGATCATATATCTCTCCCCGAAGACAACTCTTTGTGTCTTCTCATACCAATACCACGGACAAGTTTACCAAAACTTGGTCCTGGGAAGACCTTAGGGAGGATATGTTACTCATATGGGTATAAATGTTTGGGAAATATATGCTTTGTCATATGCGTTTTGACATAGCTATTCTTCATTTATACAATGCAAGATGCATTATCCATTTGGAGGACCGTTGGAGTTTTATCCACCTCTACACCATAAGACTCTCGGATATGGTGAATTAGTCTTCTAAGACATGAACTCTCGAGTTATCTCATGTAGTGCAATGATTTTAACATGATTAGTTGACGCAACAACAATCAATTGTTTTATAGATGTCCGAGAGATAGCTATAGAACCACTTAGAAAGACGTATCCAGTCTGTTAGTTGGCATTGTGGGGATAAAAAAGATAGCCAGCGTATGAGTAACCCTTTAACCTTATATCTTGACCCTTGGGATAAAAGAATCCTAGATCAGTTGTACCACTAAGGTACATGAGGATTCCGTTAATTCCGTTCCAATGCCTCTTCGTAGGCTCAGAGCTATATATTGTCAAACAATTTACTGCAAATGTAATATCAGACATGATATAATTGGTAAGGTCAATATCAGACATGATATAATTGGTAAGGTATAACAATGCTCCAATAGCACTTAAATAAGGGGTTTCAGACCCAAATGTATCCTCATTCTCTCGTCTAGGTCCATATGAATCTTTCTCCACTTCTAGCGACCTAACGATCATGGGTATACTAAGTGGATGAGATTTATCAAGATAAAATCTCTCTAATAATTTCTTGGTGTAGGTGGTCTGATGCAGAAATATACCTATAGACAAATTTTCAAGAGAAAATTAATAATATACCACTGAATAAATTTATGATTCACAATATGCCACTCATTGTGAGATTGACATGTGAGCCCAAGGCCCATATGCCAGTGATACATCAGTGGTATATTGTAAAGATCCAAATTGATTCAGTGGAATATAGTGAATTGCCCTGTTTTTCAATCTGCAACCGAGAAGTATTTGGTTTCACCCAAATCTTCCATCCACTACTACATAAAAGGTCTTCACAGACGGTTCAAAAATGTCATCACAGACGATTTCGTGAGCCGTCTGAGTTTATGGGTCAGTAATAGCATGAGGTCATTACAGACGGTTATTAACTCAGAACTGTCTATAATAGTTGGCTATCACGGACGGTTTGTAGATGAAACTGTCTGTGATAGCAGATGTACCACAAACAATTTGTAGATAAAATCGTCTGTGATAGCTGATGTATCACATATTGTTCGTAGTTCCCAGCCACTTTCGGGGAGTCGTCCATGCAACATGAGGAGTATGAGACAACAACTATAGGAAACTTCAAGAAGCATGGCTGTCAGGAGAGCATGTGAATATCCAATTACCTATGTGTCGTCGATAGGTAATTGGATGTCTCTATGTTTAGAAAATAGCATAGACGCGTAGGTACTCTGACTGGGAATGGCATCATGTAGCTTCCCAGTCGGAGTACTTGCGCGTCCATGCTATTTTCTGAACATAGCGACGTCCAATTACCTATCAACGACATTCAGATAATTGGATGTTCACGTACTCTCCTGACAGCCATGCTTTTTGAAGTTGCCCGTGGCCGCTGTCTCATCCTCTTCATGCTGCGTGGACGACCCCCCGAAAGTGCCTTGGGACTACGAACAATATATATATATATATATATATAATATACGAAGCCGGTTTTAAAGGCACAAGCAGCCACTGCTTGGGAGACTTTATAAAGAACCTACTCATATCATCCAACCATCACAGAACACCCACCATAGCCTATATCATTCATCACCCGCATTACAGAGCAAGGGGAGGGTAAGGGACAGAGAGTAAAGGGAAGTAGTTACCCTAGTGCAACTGGCAAATCGATCACCGGTAGTAGCTCACCACATCCATCTCCTTGATGTATGCATAAGCAACACCAACCCACATAAGTAAACAAGTCAAACTCCAAAACTGAAACAACAGAGAATGAAATTTTTTGTATGTGTAAAGACTGATGTTTTGCCCCATCCGAATCACATCTCATGAACCAACATCATACACAGAGAATCCATCCATATCATCCAACCATCACAGAACACCCACCATAGCTCACATCATTCATCACCCACATCACAGAGCAAGGAGAGGTAAAGGGATAGAGAGTAAAGGAGAGTAGTTACCCCAGTGCAACTGGCAAATCAACCACCGGCAGTAGCTCACCACATCCACCTCCTTCATGTATGCATAAGCAACAACAATCCACATCAGTAAACAAGTCAAACTCAAACTCAAAAACTGAAGCAACAGAGAATGGAGAGGTAGCCAGGGGAGGTTAGTGGAGAGGTATCCAGGGGAGGTCGGTGGAGAGGTCGAAGAGGGGAAGGCAGATCTGGCGGCAGGGAGGTGGATTTAGCCGGGGGGGAGGTCGATTGGACCAGCGGCGGCGGCGGCGCCATAGTTGTGTCATGACGGTGACACTGCACAAGACTTGTATGATAAGAGCGTCTTATGCAGTAAACCGTGGCGTCACAATCGGCAGTGACAGGAAGAAGTGCGGCATCGGGGAGAAGGCGCGACTTGGGGGGCATTGGGGAGGAGGCTTCAGCGACGACATCAAGGTTGGGGACACTCAGGTGGGGAGGGGAACAGACAAGAGTAACGACACTGGGGAGTGACGACTCCTATTAATAAAGGGATATCACAGACGATTCTATTATGGAACCGTTAGTGATACTTATCACAGATGGTTCTATTATGGAACCGTCTGTATACGGTCTCTCATAATAGAACCGTCTGTGATGTGAGACCATATCACAGACGGATCCATAATAGAACCTTCTGCGATAATATTCATACATAAATACAAATTCAGAAGTGCATATGACACATTCATATATTAGTAAAGAATTATATATGAATATTTGCTAAAACTATGCTAAAACTGATAATTTTACGGCAAGTAGTTCAACACCTCTGCAAAGAACTTGGCATACTAATGCCTAATCTTGCAGTCGTCACTGCAGAAGACAACGTAGTTGTCCCACCCTTCCATCACACCACAGCTAGTGCTCGTGCACTAGTGGCCGTCCTCCGACAACGCCCACACTCGGCGCAGCGACCCGGCCATCTTCTTCCACGCCGCCTCCTGGACCATGTCCGCAGCGAGCCTCAGGCACCGTCTGCACTCCTGTTGGTCCTCTTGGCCGTCTCACATCGGCCGTCGGCTGGCTCGCCCTCGACCTGGCTAATGTAGTGCTTTCCAATGTCGTGCATCTCGCTGGTCGTGTAAATGAGGAGGACGAGTACGTAGGTCGCGGCCTTGTGGCCGACAATGGCCGCTCGTTCAAGGATCACGAGGCCGCGCTGCATGTCTTGGGGCACGAAGACAAGCGTGAGGCCGACGATGAAGCAGACCTCTGGGTTGTCGGTGCTGTCCAGGTGGTTGATGACGGTGAGGTAGCGCTCGTTGTCCCGCCACTTCATTGCCTCCTCCGGCTCTAGCGCCATGCGCCTCCCCACGGTGCACTCTTTGGACGTCTTATACATGGCCTTGCAACTATAAAATTCAAGACGACAGAATCTTAATACAAGAATTACTCCACAAGGGAAAATTAAAAGGTCAAATTAAGGATGTTGTTGTTAGTCAAATTCAGTTCAAAACTGGATATTGGACACAAAATGAAATCAACACGAGGTTATTTTGCGCCGTGATACTTCACAGACGGTCTTTAATATGAACCGTCTGTGATATTACTTATTCACAAATAATTTTTAGCGCAGTTAGTAACATAGACGATCGCTAAACTAAAATCGTATGTGATTGTATTTAATACAGACGATTTTGGTCAACCGTCTATGATGAGGCGTCCAGTATTAGTGTTTTTGTAGTTGTGATCTCAAATTTCATCTTTAAGTATGAGCTCGCTTTGAGAATGTATTCCGCATTTCCAATTATGTTCAAGTCATCACAATACACAGGAATGATGGAAAACCCATTCTTGGATTTATTTACGAACATGCACGGACAGATACTAGTACAAAAAGGCTAGTACCGGATGCCTCATCAGAGGCAGTTGACTAAAACTATCATTATTAAATACAATCATAAATAGTTTTAGTTTAGCGACTGTCTATGTTAGTGGCTGCGCTAAAAACCGTATGTGAAGAGGTAATACCACAGACGTTTCTGATTGAAAACTGTCTGTAAAGTATCACAAACGGTTCGGAAGAAGAATCATCTGTGATATTACTAAATATCACAAACAATTTTTTCTTAAAACAGTCTCTCATGCATCCTACTTGCGCGCTTACTTAACTCCTCACTTCTCTGTCCATTCGGTGTAGTGTACCTCCTCAACAGAGTCTTCTTCTCCACTCTGGCGCTACGGTAGTAGCAGGAGATCTCCAAGCCCGGTGAGTCCCTCGACACTACGTGCCCGGTTTGAGTATCGTCTCACCTCAGTGAGCCCGCTCGTGTGGTCCATTTCAGCTATTGTTGCCCACGCCGAGCTGTCACCGTGGACCTCTCTGTCACCGACACTGCCATCGACGCCAACTCTTCTATGGTGAATTCTCGATCCCACCAAGGTCGATTTCCCCACCTATAAGTCCCCTAAAGCTGTGCATGTTCTTCGTTTCAATTTATTTCCACCGAGAAGACCCGTTACCGAGGAGCTTGCCGCTGTCGCCTGTGTTCACCGACGACCAGCCGCCTTGGACCTTCTGGTGAGTTAGCATCCTCTATTCTCGTAATAAACTAATGAGTCTATGACATGTGGGACCACCATATATTTTATAAATAAAATCATAAAATAAAAGGATAACTCACTGACTAGTAGGGTCCACATGTAAGTTAATAAAATCTGGAAACTGTAAAAATGAGAAAAGCCACCTTTAGTTAAGAGAAAAATATGTTTTCTCTGTTAGAAAGCGTAAGCCTCAGAAAATACGCTTTTGACGTCACCCTGTTATTTATTTTCAGGGTTTTCAAACTGAACCAAATTTAAATATTAATAACGTTCGCATATGAACTCCAAATTGAATGAATCTTTTGCGAAGAGTGATTCTAGAAGTGGGCTTTGAGGAGGTGGGGCTTTGAGGCCATTTGGTGAAAGGAGTCCGCAGATTTGGAAAGAGTGGTTTTTAGATCCATTTGTTCTTGACTATCTATGGTTAATAATTTATTCCTAATTGCATTATATTCTAGATCTAGCTTGGTAAAGGAACAATTAAAGATGTTTTAGATCCAGCTTGATGGTCTATATATATATATATATATATATATATATATATATATATATATATAGTATACATTGTTATATGCCTAGTGTAGGACCGAAGCTGGATGTATACTGAGAACCGTGTGAGTGAAAAGTAAATTAATTGTGTGTCTGCTTTTACAAGAGCTGTCGAGGAGAATGTGTTGAATAAGGGGGTGGAATATATATACTGTCCATGCATTGACTGCGAGAATATGAAGATGTTTAAGAACCGAGCGCAGATCAAAGCACCCTTGGTTCGAAGGGGTTTCAAAAAGGGGTATACACGTTGGACTAGTCATGGTGAAAAGCAGATTATGCAAGAAGGTAGTAATAACAACATCGCCGACGAAGTCAACGATATGCCACCAGATTATGTCGATTGTGATTCCGATTTGGATAGGCTACACGATGACAATCCGGATTAAATGCTTCGCGATGTAGAAGGGAACTATCGTGATAGTTAGTTTGGTAAATTCGAGGGCTTGATGGAGGACTCGGAGAAACCTTTGTTTCCGGGCTGCAAGCCGGAATACACAAGGTTGTCATTTGTGCTTGAATTGCTGAAATTGAAGGCAAGCAATGGTTGGTCCGACAAGAGTTTCATGGCGATGTTAGATCTCTTAGTGGACATGCTTTTGGATGGAAACGAGTTGCCCTAAAACACCTACAAGGTCAAGAAAGTTCTTTGTCCATTGGGAATGGAAGTAGAAAGAATATATGCATATCCAAATGACTGTATACTCTACCACAAAAATTACACAAACATGCATGTATGTTCGGTGTGCAATGCATCCCGGTACAAGCGTAAGAATCAATCATATGACGGCAGGAGAATCGAGGTGAAGAAAGGACCTCCTGCTAAGGTGGCGTGATATCTTCCTGTAATTCCCCGTTTGAAGCGGTTTTTGGCTAACCCAAAGGAGGCACAACTGCTGCGTTGGCACTCGGAGGAGCGTAAGAATGATGGAAAGCCAAGACACCCTGCTGATTCCGCCCAGTGGAGAAACATCGATAGGAGGCTTGTAGACTTCAGTGCGGAACCGAGGAATATAATGATTGAATTGAGTACAGATGGAATGAATCCTTTCGGTAACATGAGCAGCCGACATAACACTTGACCCGTGACTCTCTATATCTACAACCTTCCTTCTTGGTTGTGTATAAAGTGGAAGTATATTTTGCTATCGATACTTATCCAGGGGACGAAGCAACCTGAGAATGATATTGATGTGTACCTAGCACCATTGATAGAAGATCTAAAAATACTATGGATTGAAGGGGTACAGGTATAAGATGCGCACAAATGAGAGAGTTTCACTTTACGCTTCTTGTTGTTCTGCACTATAAATAACTATCCCGCCATTGCTAACCTATCGGGCCAGAGTACAAAAGGGGTCAAAGCATGTGCTCATTGCTTAGATGATACCAAGAGTGTGTGACTGAAGCACTCCTGCAAAACCATGTACATGCGTCACCGTAGGTTCCTTCAGAGGGCTCACCCGTACCGCAGGATGAAGAAATAATTCGACGAAGAGAAGCAGGATAGTTCAGCTCCAAGGCATTTAAGCGGAAAAAAGGTCTATGATATGGTTAAGGATTTAGATGTTGTGCTCAGAAATGGATGTAAATTGAGGACCCACGAGAAGAACATCTGGAAGAAGAGATCAATATTTTGGGACTTACCTTATTGGGAGCACCTAGAAGTTCGCCATTGTATCGACGTCATGCACGTAGAGAATAATGTATGTGGCAGCTTGATAAGTCTCTTACTGAACATTCGTAACAAAACAAAAGATGGTGTCAACGCACAGCTTGACTTGGTTGATATGGACATCAGACCTAAGTTAGCACTGACAAAGACCGATAAAGAACGAACGTACCGCCCTGCTTGTTACACTTTGTCCAAGGCCGAGAGAACTGAACTGTGCTAGTGCTTACATGATGTAAAAGTTTCGTCCGGTTACTCCGCCAACATGAAGAAACTTGTGCTGATGACACAATTGCTCTCTGTTGTAATTAGAAGTGTTTCGCCGATCAAGGTTTGAGAGATAATCATAAGGCTGTGTTATTTCTTTAAAATAATTGCTCAAAAGGTCATTGATCTCGAAGGAGTAGATGCTCTGAAGGACGAGGTGGTGACGACTCTGTCATTTTGAGATGTATTTTTCTCTGTTTTTTTATATCATGGTCCATCTCATGTTCACATTGTGAGGGAGATAAAGACGTGCATGCCTGTGTTCCTACGTAGCATGTACCCGTTTGAGAGGTTCATGGAAATTCCCAAGTCCTATGTACGGAATCGATCTCGACCGGAGGGTAGCATCGTCAAAGATTATGCATCCGAAGAGGTCATTGAGTTTTGTGTCGATTACATGGCTCAGATCGAACCGATAGGTGTGCCTCGATCTCTCCATGAGGGAAGGCTCGAGGGTATCGGGACCATCGGAAGGATACCTCATATATGGATGCGTATGCTCAAGCTCATTTCACGGTCTTGCAACACATGATTGAAGTGTCGATGTATATCGACCAGTACAAGGACGTGCTTCGGCAACAGAATCCAGAGCGACCGGATGTTTGGATGACGAGACAACACAACAGTCGGTTCAACCAATGGTTGAAGGAGTGACTCGCTAGGAGCTCGTCAAGTGATATCCTGACATGGTTGGCAAAATGGTCAACATTTACAGTTGTGACATGGCAATGATACGACATAAATGGGTACACATTCTATACGCGGGCTCAGGATATAAAGAGTACTAACCAGAATAGCAGTGTCCGTATAGATGCGTTCAGTACCGATGGGTTAAGGAGCTCCTACTATGGGTTCGTAGAGGAGATTTGGGAGCTCGACTATGTGCTTTTCAAGATCCCCATGTTTCTTTGTTGTTGGGTCCATCTCTCACAGGTGAAGGTCGACAAGTACAACGTCACTACTGTCGACCTCGAACGTGTCGGATACAAAGACAAACCATTAGTACTTACAAACCAAGTTGTTCAAGTCTTCTATGTAACTGACCAGGCAAATAAGAAGCACCACGTAGTTATTTATGGAAAAAGGAGGATTGTCGGAGTTGAGAATGTAATAGACGAGGAAGAATACAATCAATTTGACGAGTTGCCTCCTTTCGAAAACAACATAAGGGTCGAGAAACAACAACATGACGAAACTAGTTACATACGTGTCGATCAACATGAAGGGCTATTTTTTAAAGGAAATAAGCAAGTGGAATGATGAATGAAATATTTGTGTCATATGTTCTGAATTTTGTTTATGTATATGAGAATGTGTCTTATATGAATTTGCATTTATGTATATGAGAATGTGTCATATGGGGAGTTCCACAATGTAGATTGAACTTGATTGAGATGAAATTGAACTTAATGGTACATGTGTGTATTTGTTCATGAATGGTTAATTTTAGTTCTGACGAGGATCTAGAAATCCTTATTTAATTATTTATCTGTAATCCTTATTATGGATAATGATGCTATTATATGGTTCTTGAGTATACCCCTTAATGTTCATAAGAGAGAAGCTGGAGTCGTAAGATCTTCTATGACTAGCACATGATCGTAAGTTCTTCTACGATCACCTCATGGTCGTAAGTCCTACAACCAGGTCAGCTATGACAACCCCATTGTCGTAAGTCATTCTACGAATAGCACATGATCGTAAGTTGTTCTACGATCACCTCATGGTCGTAAGTCCTTCTACGACCAGGTTAGTTATGACCACCCTAAAATCAATTGAGCTTACATATAAGTAGACCCAATAGATTAGGGCATCTAAACAGTTAGTATATGTTATTATTCTCCAAAATAACTGCACGATTAATCTCTCTATTCCGGTGATAATTTTCTGGCGATGTGAAGCATTGATACGCCCTTTGGGCTGGAGAAATTGTCGCCCAAGCACGCTATAGAAGGAGGAATCACCAGACAGAAGGGAGGAAAAGAAAGAAAGAAACAATCAGGAGCACAAGACATTGCATTTTAGTCTTTCTCTTGATCTGTAACCAGCATAGTCAATATAGTCACACAGGAGTAGGGTTGTTATTCTCTCCAGAGAAAGCCCGAACCTTTGTAAAATCCCTGTGTCATTCTCTCTGCGTGATTTGAGCCTTGGAGACCACCCGAATCAAACAATCATTACATAAGTTTGGTTCTAAAATACCGACAGTTGGCGCCGTCCGTGGGGATCTTCTGGTCATCGGGTTTTATTCATTTTGTCCCAACTCTAATGCTTCCATGGCAGGAGAGTGGAACGAGGAGAACTGGTTCGACTTGGCCGATTACGCAGATATCGACATGGATGCCGGCATCGACTACAAGCCGAGTATTGTATCATCCGATGGTGATGTCACCTTTGAAGATCATTCTCTAGAAGACCATACTACCGATGGATTTGAGGAGGGATCCTTATCTCCCACAACATTACGTCCAAATATGGAACCAACTTCCTCAAAGGGCAAGGGTCAATCCGACCACAATTAGGACAGCTCCAAGGTAGACCCAGGACATGGTGAGGCCTCCCCCTCCAAATGTTCAAGTCCGCCTAAGGCAGTTCGTGTTGGAAATATGCTATAGAGGTAATTATAGAGATGATGATATTTTATTATGTTCATGATTTTGATAATATGTTATCGTGTTTCTTTAATGAATCATTTGTTATAGATCAATAAGTATGTGACTTGTTGGTGGAACTCTTTAAGTTGTATGATGTCATTCTAAATGTATCCCTGCTCGGACGTCACTAGTCGGAACACCAGTGACTCTATGACTAGCGCATGTATTGATTGATGACCTGGTTTTACCGGTCATGGATATAGGGATATCGAATCAATAATGTGAGCGCATGTTAGAGAACATGGGGTAGGATAGACCCATCATTGAGACAGTATTGAGATTGTTATGAATCTTTGTGTCATTAGTTGGTCTCAAGTAATGATGATGTATAATCCTTAGACATGAGATCAGCATGGTTCCCTACATGTGTAATAGCACTCTTAGGGGTTGCCAAACGCTACTCGTAACTGGGTAGTTATAAAGGTAGCTTTCGGGTATGCTATGAAACATGCGGAGGGATATGACTGATCCAGATGGGATTTGCCCCTCCTTACACAACAGGAGAGATGTCTCTAGGCCCCTCATGGTGATCGGATAAAGAAAGTGTATGGCGATGCCACTAGTGGTCGAAGTGTCGACCACATGAAGTTATCCGACACTCGATCGAGAAAGTATTGAACAGTCCATGGATGACACCACATCTCACCTGGAATTCAACTAGACATCGTGAGGCAAAGGGAGAATGCATGAGTAGATCGCTTAGTTCGATCAGTTACGGACTGGTCGTATGGAGATACGATCTGGTCGTAGATTGATCGAACGTAATCACAGAATGGTAAGGACACAGTCGTAAGGAGTTCGAATCGTCGGGACCAAATGCGATCTGGTCTTATGGAGATACGAACTGATCGCAAGTGATGAGGACCTGGTCATACATCATATTACATCAAGGTTCGTCCGCTTTTCTATGTGTATTTGGGAATTATTATGTGCTGCTAACGACTGGTGGTCGGAAAGGAGTTTCTGAGTCATAACCGATTACACATGAACCTGTAGGGTCACACACTTAAAGGGCTAGGATCTATTTTAGATGGTGATCCGAATTCGTATAGGCCACGAGTTCCTAATGGGCCTCAAGGTCGAGACCCATTATGAATGCATACATAAAGAGGAGCGGTGGCATGGGGTGGGAGAGAGGATGATCTTTGGAAGAACTACCGAAACCCTAATAGCCACGCCTTCTCAACCACACTGCCGGTGCTAGCACTCCAGCGCGTGGTGATCCTGCCCTGTACGTGTGAATATCTCGGAGGTGTTGTTGCGAAGCTTCAGAACTAGGACGATCCGCGACTCGTGACGATCACAGGAGTCAGAGGAGAAGTCGTGTGGTGAGTACGACCAATCGAAGGAGTAGACGCGCGGCGAGTGCGACCACTCGAAGGAGGAGACGCGTCGTGAGTACGACTACGACTGCATCAACTCGCTACAACGACTCTACTTCCGCTACGAGTCGGCGCGTCTAGCGGTTATCTCGTGATCTATTACTAGCGGTGGTTCCTTGGTTGCGCGGTAAATTTTTGTTTGTGCTATCGTAGCCTTGCCCGTAACCCAACAGTGGTATCAGATCGCCGTGCTGGGTATTCAGACCACGCTTTTTGTAGTATGTGTTCTTGTTGCCCGATAGAATGTTATTCCATGCCTAACTTGTTATTACAGGGATTGATGTGAATAGTATCACCCATGATGTATGAGATGCATGCATGCGTGTAATGTTCATGACCTGCGTGTCATGTTTATTGCAGCCGAAGGCTGTCTATATTGTATAATGGCCTGCGTGTCGACTTGTGATGTTAATTTATTCCTTGTAATTTTATCCCTAATGCTGTTAGGTGTAATGGCTTAGTGGGAGTACTTGGAGGTTTTGGCAAATTGGAGACATGGCGAACAGGGTGCTTGGCGATGGAGATCACCATAAGGAAGGGTCATATTATATCATAATACAATTTGATAGTCTGTGAATGCCTTTTTATTCCTATTCATTTATTACTATGCGTGTTATTTAATTGCTTGGAATGCTTTTAATATGGTAGAAGTAAATTTCCCTCAGGCAATATTAAGTTAAATCGATGCACTCCCAATTAGCTGCACCATCCATAGTCTTGTATTTTAATGGTGGGTCTTGCTAAAGCAGAGTGCCATTAATAATCGTTGACTAGATAGGTTTGTGTCGGACACTTACACGCAAGCGTTGGTTTAACTTGACAAGGTTATCATAACGGTTATGGACTTTGGGGCATAGGGTTGGGTGCCGGAGCATATAGATGCTGCCCAACAATAAGAGTCATATAGAGATATGATTAGCAAAAGGTTGCTTACCATATTCACTAATCTTCTAGCAGTGATGCCAAAGCTCACTAGTAGATTAACTGATTGTGGGTCTTGAATCACTAAATGTCATAAGAGGGATATGGTATTCAGTGGGAGTATCTTAATTGAATTGTTTAATAGAAGTTACTTTTCTTGAACATATGTCTTAGTTTTGCATATTTCATGTTGTAGATCATGGCACCGACTACTGTACCTATATCCAGTTTTGCTTTACGCTCGATTCTTGATAAGGAAAAACTGAATGGAACAAATTTTGTGTATTGGTCCCGCAACCTAAGAATTGTTCTTAGGCAAGATAAAAAGGAACATGTTCTAGAGGAACTAATTCTGATGTACTGCTTGAGAATCTTGCTTCTTGCTCTTAAAACAGCCTATAAAAAGGCATGTGATGAGCCCCTTGATGTTAGCTGTCTCATGCTTGCTCCAATGAACTCAGACCTTCAGAAGCAGTTTGAGAACATTTAGGCCTACGATATGATCGTCGCGCTCAAATGCATGTTTGAGACACAAACAAGAACTGAGAGATATGAGATCTCAAAGAAACTGTTTGGGTGTAAGCTAACAGAGGGTAGTCCGGTGAGCCCTCATGTGATCAAGATGGTTGGTTACACACAGAGCTTGGAAAACTTGGTGTTCCACTTAGCCAAGAGTTGTGACGAGGATTAAAACCTCTATTTATTATTTAGTATATAGAGACCATACGTCTTCATGGTTGTAAACCCTAAGTCTAACGACCTCACTGGTCGTAAGATATCCAGAGGTTACATAGTACCCAATCTGGTCGGACATGGTTCCAAACCTAGTCTCCAACCAGTCAAATGCTCACAAGGTTTTGAGCGATGTCCGGATCTCGACCGGGCATATGCTTTCTGCGTGTGACGAATGGAACATGTGCAATATATTCCATACCACGCGACGCTACGATCTTGGATGCGAGTTACATGACTCATTGACATATAATCGCTGTGGTTGATACATTATCAAGCGACACCTCTCTTCGACAGACGCGTTGCTTCCCGAGCAGCGTCTCCTCTAGAGACAAGCGCCAACCCTTCATCAACTACATAAGGAGGAATGCGATTTGAAGTTAAGGAGTAGGAGCAGTGAAGATCATTTGGGAGACACTCTCGAAAGAGCCTTGTATTCCCGAATTAGTCTTTAGTCTAAGTTATATACACTCATTGTAATAGCCAGTTCAAAGCAATAAAGAGCAGTCTCACTACTTTCTAGAAGATACACGTCATTTTTCTCTTTTCATTCATATATTCATAAGATCGGCGATTTGATCGTCGACAAGTTGGCTACAGATTTGATTCTTGCTTCGCTTCCTGCAAGCTATGGGCAATTCATTATACTTTCCATATGAATGGCTTAGACAAGAATCTCACCGAACTGCATATGATGCTTAAGACTGCAGAGGACAGCATTAAGAAAAGCAGCAATCATGTTATGATTGTGCAAAAGAGTACTAGCTTCAAGAAGAAGGCTAAAACTTGGGTCAAAGGTAAGGGCAAGGCTTCAGATGGGATCCGAGCTATCAAGCCTAAACCCAAGACCAAGTTCGGCCCGATTCAAGAGAATGAATACTTTTACTGTAAGGAGACAGGCCATTGGAAGAGGAACTGCAAGAAATACCTGCCTAATCTGAAAAAGAATGGTGGGACTAAACCTTCCACTTCAGGTATTAACGTTATAGATGTTTTTCTTGTTGATTCTTATGTTAACTCGTGGGTATTTGATACCGGATCGGTTGCTCATATTTGTAATTCGATTCAAAGTCTAACAAGGAGTAGGAGATTAACAAGGGGCAAGATGGATCTTCGCGTCGGGAATAAAGCAAGAGTTGCTGCATTAGCCGTCGGGACTTTGCCATTACTTTTGCCTTCAGGATTTATTATAGAACTAAATAATTGTTATTATGTTCCAGCCATAAGTAGAAATATCATCTCCGCATCATGTTTGATGGCAGAGGGTTATAAGTTCATTATAGAGAACAATGGTTGTTCTATATTTTTGAATGAAATTTTTTATGGCTATGCTCCCGTTTTGAACGGGTTGTTTATTTTGAATCTTGATGATGCACCCATCTATAATGTTAATGCAAAGAGGCTTCGGCCTAATGATATGAATTCTACTTTTATTTGGCATTGTCGTTTGGGTCACATTAGTGAGAAACGCATGAAAAGGCTCCATGATGATGGAATTCTAAACTCATTTGATTTGTAATCATTTGAAACGTGTGAGTCTTGCCTGATTGGAAAGATGACTAAGACACCTTTGACTGGTCGGAATGAAAGGGCGTCCGACTTATTGACACTCATACATACTGATGTGTGTGGACAATTGAGCACGACAACTAGAGGTGGTTTTCATTACTTTCACCGATGACTTTAGTAGATATGGATATATCTATTTAATAAGGCACAAGTCAGAATCCTTTGAAAAGTTCAAGGAGTTCCAGAATGAGGTACAGAATCAACTTGGCAAGATAATCAAGTCTTTACGATCTGATCGTGGAGGAGAATTTTTGAGCCATGAGTTTGGTGATCACTTGAAACATTGTGGAATAGTTCCACAGCTTACACCACCGGGTACTCCATAGTGGAATGGGGTGTCCGAGCCGCGTAATCGGATCTTGTTGGACATGGTTCGGTCAATGATGAGCCAATCGGATTTGCCATTGTATTTTTGGGGTTACGCTCTAGAAACTGCCGTTTTCACTTTGAATAGGGTACCATCTAAATCAGTAGATAAGACACCATATGAGATATGGACTGGGAAGAGTCCTAGTTTGTCTTTTCTAAAGATTTGGGTATGTGATGTCTATGTTAAACGTTTGACGTCTGATAAACTCACACCCAAGTCAGATAAATGCTTCTTCATAGGATATCCTAGGGAAACCAAAGGATATTATTTCTACAATCAAGAGGAGGGCAAAGTTTTTGTTGCCCGAAATGGTGTCTTTTTTGGAGAAAGAGTTTCTTTCAAAAGGAGTCAGTAGGAGAAAGATGCAACTCGAAGAAGTTCGGAAAACATCTGAAAGTGTTTCAACTCCTACTGAACCTCTACAGGACGAACAAAGTGTTGTTCAACCTGTAGATGAGACATCAGCCCCACGTAGATCTAAAAGGCCACGTCAACTGCCTATAAGGTATGGGCATGACGTATTATTGTTGAATAATGGCGAACCTAAAACTTATAAGGAAGCAATGATGGACCTAGACTCTGAGAAATGGCTTAGAGCCATGAAGTCCGAGATAGACTCCATGAGTGTCAATCAGGTTTGGAACCTGGTCGATCCACTTGATGGTGTTAAAACTATTGAGTGCAAATGGATCTATAAGAAAAAGATTGATATGGATGGAAATATTCACATTCATAAAGCTCGACTTGTCACAAAAGGGTTTCGACAAGTTCAAGGAGTTGACTACGATGAGACTTTCTCACCAGTAGCGATGCTTAAATCTATTCGGATCATTTTAGCTATTGCTGCATATTTCGACTATGAGATATGACAGATGGATCTCAAAACGGCTTTCCTTAATGGAAACCTAAGTTAGGATGTGTACATGACACAGCATGAAGGTTTTATTGATCCAAAGAATGCTAGTAAAGTATGCAAACTTCAGAAATCCATTTATGAGTTGAAGCAAGCGTCTCGGAGTTGGAATTTGCGTTTTGATTAGGAGATCAAAAGGTTTGGTTTCATCAAAAATAAAGAAGAACCTTGTGTTTATATGAGGGTTAGTGAGAGCGCACTTATAATCCTAATCTTATATGTGGATGATATATTATTGATTGGGAATGACATTCCGATGCTGGAATCCATTAAGGTATCATTGAAAAATAGTTTTTCTATGAAAAACCTAGGAGAGACAGCATATATCTTGGGAATAAAGATCTACAGAGATAGGTCAAGAAGGATAATTGGATTAAGCCAAAGTACTTATATTGACAAGGTGTTGAATCGGTTCAACATGCATGATGCCAAGAAAGGGTTCTTGGCTATGTCACATGGCATAAGTCTTAGCAAGAATCAATGTCCTTTGACCACTGATGAGCGAGACCGTAGGAATAGCATTCCATATGTTTCGGCCATTGGATCTATTATGTATGCCATGATTTGTGCCCGACCAGATGTATCATATGCTATAAGTGTTACGAGCAGATACCAGGCTGATCCTGGTGAAGGTCACTGGACAACAGTGGAAAATATTCTTAAGTACTTGAGAAGAACTAAGTATGTGTTCCTAGTTTATGGCATTGATGAAGAGTTCATTGTAAAGGGTTACACCGATGCAAGCTTCCAAACTGACAAAGATGATTATCATTCGCAATCTGGTTTTGTATTCATTTTGAATGGAGGAGCAGTGAGCTGAAAAAGTTCCAAGCAAGAAACGGTTGCTGATTCTACGACGGAGGCCGAGTACATTGCGGCTTCTGAAGCTGCAAAGGAGGTGTTTGAATAAGGAATTTCATTGCTGAGTTGGGTGTAGTTCCGAGTGCCTTGAGCCCAATGGATCTCTATTGTGACAATAATGGAGCTATTGCACAGGCTATGGAGCCTAGATCCCATCAGAAGTCCAAACATATACTCAGGCGTTATCATCTCCTTCGTGAACTGATCGATAGAGGAGATGTTAAGATATCCAAAATTCATACGGATTCAAATGTTGCTGATATGTTGACTAAGCCTCTCCCACAGCCAAAGCATGAGGCGCACACAAGAGCTATCGGTATTAGATACTTAAATGATTGACTCTAGTGCAAGTGAGAGACTGTTAAAAATATACCCTAGAGGCAATCATAGAGATCGCAAGTGATGAGGACCTGGTCATAGATCATATTACATCAAGGTTCGTCCGCTTTTCTATGTGTATTTGGGAATCGTTATGTGTTGCTAGGTACCGCTAACGACTGGTGGTCGGAAAGGAGTTTTCGAGTCATAACCGATTACACATGAACCTGTATGGCCGCACACTTAAAGGGATAGGATCTGTTTTGGATGGTGATCTGAATTCGTATAGGCCATGAGTTCCTAATGGGCCTCAAGGTCGAGACCCATCATGGATGCCTATATAAAGAGGGGCGGTGGCATGGGGTGGGAGAGAAAATGATCTTTGGAAGAACTACCGAAACCCTAATAGCCACGCCTTCTCAATCACGCTGCCGGTGCTAGCACTCCAGCGCGTGGTGATCCTGCCCCGTACGTGTGGCTACCTCGGAGGTGCTGTTGCGAAGCATCAGCACTAGGACGATCCGCGACTCGTGATGATCACCGGAGTCGGAGGAGAAGTCGAGTGGTGAGTACGGCCACTCGAAGGAGCAGACGCGCGGCGAGTGTGATCACTCGAAGGAGGAGACGCGTCGTGAGTACGGCTACGACTGCATCAACTCGCTACAACGACTCTACTTCCGCTACGAGTCGGTGCGTCTAGCGGTAATCTCGTGATCTATTACTAGCGGTGGTTCCTTTGTTGCGCGGTAAATTTTTGTTTGTGCTATCGTAGCCTTGTCCATAAACCAACAGTTCGACCTAGCACAGTAAGTCTTAGAAGCCATCATTCCGGAGCTTCATCAGCACCTGGTGGTATTATCTCTCTAGTTTGCCCCACAGAGGATGGGGTCAAACACGCCTTTCTTGCGAGTTCGACCATCCCATCGCAGGGCTTATTTGCGGACGGAGACAGTTATAACCCGGAATTCCCCTTCCTAGAGGGGTTTGCTTCAAGTCGCCAAACGGTGTCTTTCGACTTCTCCTCAATCGAGTAGGCCTGGAGCGCAAGTGGAGGTCATCAACGGGAGGTCTTTGTCCTTTCCTCAGGTGATGATCACTCTCCTAGAGACAGGACTGGAAACACTCCCCGACGATCAGACATTGCGAACACTTGTGGCAATGGTAAGGACACCTTCGGTGATGAACAAGGTCAACACTCTGTTGAGTGTGCAAGAAATCCTCGAGATAATCGCAGTTCATCGAGGCAAACTCAAAGATCAGACATGGACGATCATGAGACAACTCAACAGAGAAGAATAGCAGCTCAGAGAAATCTATCTGATCGCTTTCAGTATCAGTCAGAGGAAGGTCAGAACTCCAACATATCAACGATCTACTCGAGAACCCAACTCGATAGCTTGCCCGAGCGCCTGGCTATGACCTCTTCACACAAGAGATCGCACGGAGGCTTCGAAGCGCGATGACTAGACTTGAGCACCCTCACCGTCATCATTTTGGAAGTCGTAGCGGTACGACTTTATCAGCTTCCTGTCGTTCGAACAACTCACCGTACGGAGATCGGCGCAGCAACACGGTATGTTGTTCTCCTAACCTAAGAAAGGTTTTTCGGACGGCTAAAGATAAACTAGCTCTTAGGAGAGGTGGTCGTTCACCACTCCGACACAGAGGTCAGCAGCAGCAGATGAGATACGGGGAGTATTACCCTCGTATAATCAAGACTTATCATAAGTCGGATTCACCCACTGGCAGTATCGTTGTGTACGATCACCTGATGACGACTACCCATCTTTTCTGCAAAGGAGGTGTTATGAAGTAATTACCAGATGTAGGGCATTCTTGCCTGACCTCCGAGCAATTCGTTAGCCGCCGCGGTTTCGACCAATGAACATGGAGAAATTCGATGGGCCTCAGAATCCCACCGAGTTCCTCCAAATCTACACGACCGTTGTCCGTGTAACAGGAGGAGGAGAGCGCGATATGGCGAATTACCTTCCGACTGTGCTCGAAGGGTCCGCTCGATCGTGGTTGTTAAACTAACCACTTGAGTCGATCTACTCGTGGCAACACCTTTGTGACCTTCTGCTGACTAACTCCAGGGTACCTACCATTGCCTTGGAAAGGAGGACGACCTGCACAGGATAAGACAGAACGACCACGAGACCTTACATCAATTCATCAGACGCTCTAGTCAGGTTCGGAATTCAATTCCGAGATTTATGACTCATCTGTTATCATAGCCTTCAAGCAGGGACTCCACAGCAGAAGAATTACAGAGGACATGGATTTAAATCCTCCGCCTACCGTCACTGAACTCTTCGAGATGACCGATCAATATGCGACTGCTGTAGAAGCAGTTGAGTGGAACAAAATCATCGATTGAGACGACTAGAATCCTCAACAAGTAGGCGGAGGTAGCAAGAAGGACAAAAGGGCTAAGAAATCCAAGAACAAGGTGAAGGGCCAAAAACTCAAGCCAACCGTTCTAAGGATGTCTTGGCCGTAAGTGACAAGGAACCACAAAGTTCCAAGCAATATCCCGATCGAGGCAAAGGTAAGCATCCCAAGCAGAAGAACGACAAGCCTAGGTGGTGCCCTTTCCATAAAAAGGCAGGACATGACCTTCGCAACTGCCGGATTTTCTAACGAAAACTCGAAGACTACTACAACGACAAAGGACCACTTCCTACCTTCGAAGAGGTAGGGCAAGCGAGTGGTCGTACGCAGTCGAACGACAATGAGGAGATGCTATTCTAAGATCCCGAGCATACCATCGAGCATATCTATGAGGGGTAATCAGCATACGAGTCAAAACGACAACTTAACGATGTTGAACGCGAGGTAAACTCTATTGACCCTCCTCTTCTCAATAAATTAACGAAGTGGTCGAAAGTCACCATCTCATTCGAGAAGAGTGACTGCCTGATCCCTTCCACTCGACCAGGTCATTTTCCGATCGTGGTCGAGCCCGCAATCAACAACTGTCGAGTAAATCGAGTGTTAGTTGAAGGTGGAAGCTCGTTAAGCATCTTGTTTGTAAGTACCCTGGACGAGATGCAAGTACCCAGGACCAAGGTAAGATCAGTACGATACTCTTTTTATGATATTGTATCGGGGTCTTCGGCCAAATCTATTGGCCAAGTTTCTCTTCCTCTATCATTTGGTTTACCAAGTAATTTTAGGACTGAGAAGATCTCCTTTGATGTGGTCGATTTCGATACAACATATAACACCATACTCGGACAACCAACTTTGGCAAAATTCTTAATGGCTACTTATTATGGGTATCGATGTCTTAAGATACCGGTCCCAAAGGAGTAATCACGATTCACTGTGGTAAGAAGATGGCGCGTACGTTCGCCCGTCGATCCCTCGAGATGGTTGGCCAGATGCCAACTCGAGAAGAAAACAAGGAGCAGCCTTTGACCAAGCAGTTGAAGTCGAAAGTTGCACCAAAACCGAACGACCAGGTCAAAGAGGTTCCTCTGGATCCAGAGGAGCCCTCGAAGACTATTCGCATCGGGGATACTTCCGACCCCAAATAGGAAGACACCCTCATCACTTTCCTCCGAGCAAACGCAGATATCTTCGTGTGGCAAGTATCCAACATGCTCGGAGTCTCCAGGGAAGTGATTGAGCACATGCTAACTTTACGGCCTGACAAAATACCCGTAAAATAAAAAATACAGAGATTTGCCCCTGATCGACAAGGCGTTATCAAATCACAATTGGACAAGCTACTTAAAGCGGACTTTATAAGAGAAGTCAACCGCCCAGAGTGGTTGGCCAACCCTGTAATAGTTAGAAAGTCTAACGGCAAGTGGCAGATGTGTGTAGACTTTACTGATCTCAATAAAGCTTGTCCAAAAGATAATTTTCCTCTACCTCGTTTCGATCAGTTGGTTGATTCTACTACCGGTTGCGAAATATTAAATTTTCTAGATACATATTCTGGCTACCATCAAATTAATATGCGTCTAGAAGATGAAGAAAAACCGCATTTATTACTCAATTAGGAATATTTTGCTATGTCAAAATGCCATTTAGTCTAAAAAATGATGGTGCTTATTTTCAATGCTTGATACAATCGACCTTTTCTCCTCAGCTAGGCCAAAATTTGGAAGCCTATGTTGACGATCTTGTCTTAAAAAGCATTAAGCGGCTTAATCATGTTTCGACTTGCAAGAAGCGTTCAACAACCTCAGAAAACACCGCCTGAAACTAAATCCTGAGAAGTGTGTGTTCGGAGTCTCTTTAGGGATGAAAGAAAGATACTAATTAAGATACTAGCTAGATGGAAGGGGGCAATGGAGGGTGTGTAATTCGAGTCACCTAAAATATGCTTGGAAAAAGGAAAAAGACATATTTTCAACCCTTAACTTTGGCCTCGGTTCAATTTTGAACCCTGAACTCTGAAACCGTTCGAATTGGCTCCATTTATCCCCCTGGACCCAAACCATGGTGGTTTTGTCTAACATGATGCCCACATGTCAATGGTTTTGACACGTAAGCACATTTTCGATGATATGGCAACCACTCAGCAACCTCAACAAATAAAAGAAAAACAAAATTATGGAAACCCACATGTCATCCTCTCATGATCTCCTATCTTCTTCCTCCTTCTCATTCATCCCTCTGCCCTCTCTCATCTCTCCCTCCCCCCTAAGGCTTCTCCAAGTACGGCAATGGCAAGGGTCGGGCTAGACCTCGTCGGTGGTTCCCTTTCCTCCCCGCGTCCTTCACCGTCGACTCCACCCTAGCCGCCCCGCAGAGCTCCTCTGCCAGGTCGCTGCCCCGACGTGGACCCCTGCTCGGCGCTCCACAAGCTTGCCGCTTTCCTCTCCGACGCCGCATCACTGCCACGTTCTTCCCCAACTCCGACACTGCCGCCACCCTCCAAGCCAAGCGTTGCAGAACTCAAGAATTCACCGACCACCGTGTCTTTTTCCCAACATGGAAGGCACCATCGTGTTTCTCACCTCCTCGTGCCCCTGTGGGCCGCTCCTCTGACGACATGGCCACCGGAATGCCACCGGCAACCACCTGCGCTGAGCATGCTCTGTCCCGAATCACTGCCACAACTGTCCCGTAGCTCCAAGCCTCCTCTGACCTCGACACGCGCGTCACTATATTGATCATGTCGCGCTGAGTCTCACCATCACCAGCACTAGCCTCCCCTCGCTGTTGAGGTCTGCCATCTCGCCATAGCCATTGTGGTCCGCCGCTACAGCTTGCTACCGCCTAGCACCGCCAACTTTCTCTACTTCGATTCCAACCACGTTTCCCTCGTGCTCAACCACCACGCCATATCCTTTCCTAGCCGTGGAGTTGTATTGAGAGAGCAGAGAAGTAGAGAAGGAGCCAAGCGAGCGCGAGACAACGAAGAGAGCAAGAAGAAAGGAAGGAATGAGTGGAGAGAGTTATCCTCCCACAACACCGCTGCCTCCTTCAGAGAGAGAATGGGATAGAAGAGGGAGAGAGAATGAAGAAAGGAGGTTGACATGTGGGACCATGGGTTACCATGTGATGAATCACGGCGGCCCGATCTTCCGATAGGTTCGATTTGGTTCGTCGTGAGGACGTTGACGCTTTGAGGCTTCCGACCAACAGATCGTCACCTCACAATTCGCTACACCCGCACGCCTGTCGTTATCGACCACGCTTGCACGCGATCGACCTTACCACGAAGGTTATTGTTCCTGCAAGCAATCGAAGCAACTCACAAGAACAAGGTAGATGCAATCTGAATTGTATTGCGGATATAGATGAAATTTACAAGTGGGGTTCCTCAAACCGATAATCGGCGAAACTGCAATTGGCAGAATAATCTAAGAAAAATTCGCCTCTAAACTATGGCAACTACTGTATTTTTATAGGGGAACGTGAGGAGGTCGACCTAGGGTTGTGCGGCCGTGGGATGAAGCGTACACAACCTGGACTCCGACCTTATTACGTTTACAAAGTCTTATTAGTTTCAAAGCGGTGTGTGACACCTTGTGTTGCGTATTTCGGTCGAAGATCCGGTCGTAGGACTGGTCCTAGGGTGGTCTTGAGGAGTCCATGCTATCTTTGATCGTAGATTGTGTCCAACGAGTACTGTGCTCGCTTTTCTGGTCGTAGATTGCTCCAATCGAATCAACTAGTCGTAGGTCTTCTTGTAGTGGTCGTAGATCTTCTTGTAGTGGTCGTAGACCTTCTTGAACTGGTCGTAGTCCTAGATTCCTAAGTACAAGTAAATCATCTCCATTAAGCAAAGATCATGGGAGTTCTCAAATAATACACTCATTACTAAAACGACTTTACCTGATCGATTAAGTGATGTGCTCTAGCTCTTGTCATAGGACCGTGTAGTTCAGCACCCAGATTTAGAGAGTCTTGTGTAGTGCGTGTATTCGAAGGAGGATGTCCTCATCACCATGGGTTGTTGGGTTGGCACTAACAAGGATTATTTTCATAGCTGGTTTTCACGCGGGATGACACGTTGCAGCTAACAACCTTTGTTGGTTTTAGATCTCATGATTGAAAATCGAATCGACGTCAGAGTTAAAATAGTAGATCGGACTTTTTTCGTGGAACAAGACCCAACACGTTCTCCGTAACCCTTTACCTCTCGAGCCCGGCACCTGTCAACTAGATCCGATGCCTCCCTTTCCTCTCCGGCTCGCCGCCGGCGAGATTTGGGGCGCGGGACCCCCTCGTGTACAGTAGTAACCTTAGGTTCTTCTCTCTCTCTCTCTCTCTCTCTCTTCTGTTTCCTCGGGTGCTTCTCCGCCCGGTCGCCGTCCTCCTCTGAGCAGGAGGCTTTCTTCCCGGCGCCGGCGAGTTCCTCGCACCTTACACCGTCTTCCAATGGTGCTTTTGGCGTTAATCGCCGTACTAGTGTTCATCACGTCTATTCCCCCTTTTGGCTCATCTCCCCTAGATCTAGAGCTTCAATTCCTCAATCCACACCAAGTTCCTCTGGTCTTAGCCTCAGATCAGGCCATGCTAGGGCCTCTTGAAGAGCTTCTTCGTGTCGACTGGTCTGCTCACCATCCATCCTCAACCCCGACGGCGCCATATCCTGAACTTACCTCACCCACAGACTTCAATCTGTGGAAGAGGCAATCGACGTCTTCGATGCTGCGATGATCTCGTCAAACACTGGTGCATGCTGCAGGCGGGTGTACGGTGGTCTCCTTCGAGCTGTGCCTCCTGCCCAAGATCTTCATCATGAATTCATGATTCCCGGCCTTCACCTTCATCACCGGCATCGTCAGCAGGTTTTCGCCGGCCGTCACTTGCATCTCCAGCGAAGGGACTAGGTACGCGCCAGCCATCAAATTTATTTCCGACGATGCTTCTCTCCGTGTTTGGCACTATGATGTGCATGAATTAGAGGATCCGATCTGGAAGTGTTTGCTTGTAATTGTCAACCTGGGGGACTATGTACTATTATTGCTCTTAATATAGATCTGGGGTGGATAGATGTACTATTATTGCTCTTAATATAGATCTGGGGTGGATAGCCTTTAAAAAAGGTAAACATGCTTGGTTAGAGAATTCCTGTGTGATAGCTCCAAGGACGGTCTATAACTGCGGTGGATCATGAACCAAACTCACTCCAGAAGTCCAGATATATAGGTTTCAGACACACTCCAGCTAGTAGATGATTTACCTGCTTGCATCCAATCAACCAAATATTTTCTTATCTCCAAGGTTTAGAAAACCGGCAATAATTGGTTGGTTTATGCCCTAGATATACCCCTGTTGCATACAATTTCCGGCGCACACCTTAGCCAAAAACAGGTTCAAAACCACCCGGTTGGTAGAACTGAATTTAATGGTAGGTTTTTGGTTTTCAGTTTTCTAAGACCCTGCTTATGACCATTTGATGGCGAATTGGAGAACTTGAGATAATATCCTCACTTGCGTGAAGACCTTATCTAACAAAAAGTTTTTTTTTTTGCCAAGACTAGGACTGGGAACTGGGAAGAACGAAGATATGGGGTATGCTTGAACTAGCTAGCTATAAGACCAAAAAACAATTAATTGTCAACATATATCGGTTTTATAGATCCGGATCCTCAGACTTGGGAGCAAAGTCACCAACGTTAGCCCTCTTTTGGCCGTTGGATCGAGATCAGATGGTCCAAATAACATCACACGATACCTATGCTAAGTCAGAGGATCTGTGTCAGTTTCATATGTAAGCCATCTGGTGACCCTTTCAAAATTATAGCAAGAATACTAGAATAGGAAAGGTTAGCTCAGCGATCTCGGTCAGATTCTGGTTTTTTTGTAGTCCCTGGTAAGGATTTTTAAGAAAAGGGAGTTAGCCTAGTAACAAATGTTCGTCACTTTCTGAGAGATTCCTATAAAACAAAAGAAACAAATGTTCGTGATGGCCTAAGAGATCCCTGCTGTAGTAAGAGAGAAATTAGCCAGATACCTACCCGTATCCAGCGTGGCAAAGCGTCAACTTTGTTACGTTCCACATGAAACACATGGCAAACACTAATGATTAGTTCCACAATGGGTATCCTACAACACGTGCACATTGCTATCAAATGGCACAAAAGACAGTTCATAGAAGTATTATATCGATACAGATTCTAGTTTATTTTTTTAAAAAAAAAACTTGACATATAGTGATGCTCAGAAATGCATGAATATAGGACCTGAAGCTGTTTTCATCAGAAATTCTTTTTTTTTTCTCCAGAACACATGGATGGCCAAATGCCTTCTTTTTAATTCCTGTTTTAAGTCTTCCACAAATAATTTTGCACAGTTCAGGTCAAGGGTTGTAACAGGATTAACTAGACGTGACACTAGCAAAACTTAGATAATGACCGTCAAACAGCTGTACAACCGACGTGACTTCATTCATACTTAAGAGCTCGGGTTCTTGAGTATCCTCACTTGGTATTTCGCTGAGCCCATTTTGTCATAAACAAATATCAACGTAGCTATTGTACAAGACCAGACAAAAATAAGTGTCTTACCAGCAGTCCAGTATCTGCTAGTCCTCCAGCTCAACGAGCTGAGCTCTTCTCTCAGCTGCTTTCTTCCTGACAAAGATGCCCCACCGCATAGCAGCCTTAATCTTAAGCCACCCAACAACAGCCTTACCAGACGAGCGAGTGCGATCATCCTCAAATTTGAAGGCTGGTGCAGGAGACGGCATGTAGGAAGGAAGGCCATCTACATTATTCAGGTTGGCTGATGCCCCGCCCATGCTCAGAATGCGAAGCATTTGTTGCATCTCTTCTTCATTCTCTAGTGTCTCGTGGCTCCTCATCCTTATCTCCTCCATCAAGTAGTCATCAACACCTCCGCGGTTCTCCTGCAACCGGGACCAGTCATCAAAAGGATTAAGAGCCGAAGACTGCATGGAATGACCAAGTGCTGAGAATTCCAAGTTTTGCTGCTGCTGTGGAGGTCCCAATGCTAGCATGTTGGAGCTTCTTGATGCATGAGTTTGGATGGAGGAACCACTGAACTGGCCTTCAGGGGTCAATGAACTCATGTCATATTGCATGGTGATACTTGGTGAGATGTCCTGAGGATTGGCTGCATATCTTGCTGCCTGGTTCCCGTTGTATGCGATTCTAGTTCCTTCTGCTGAACAGAGCAAAAGAGCTTCTAACTTCAATATAACAGTAATTAGCAAAGTGGAGATGTGCTTATATGCAGTATCATGGTAATCTCGGCCAGTAAGTAGATGAATACATACACCAAAGCAGCAGCGCTGTAAACAAAGCTTTTCTAAGCACGAAGCTAAATTGATTAGTAAAATAACCATTCTAAACAATTTGCATTTAATGAAGTCAAACAGCAAGAGTAACAGTATTGTTACTTGTTAGACCTTCTAGCATTCCACTTTTATGTATTTCAAACACGTTATTATAACCCAACATACAAAACAACATTAAAAAAAATTGCTGTTGCGGAGAGAAACAGACACTGAGAACAAAATGATTAGTCCTGTAAAGATGATAGGCAGATTGAAACTGGAAGCATGCGGTTCAGGTCACAAGAAAGAGGAGGTTCATTTTAAAAATAAAAATAAAAAATCACTGCTCAAGAAGCATGCCTAAAACAAAAGGAGCATCAAAACATTCAGAAAACGTATGTTTAGCTACAAGAGCCCAAATCCAGATACCTTCACTTGTACCGCTCATTGAAGATTGCTCTGCAGGTCCTCCTGTCAATTGTTTCTGTGAGTGCGCTGAACCATATGAAACAGGGTAGCTTGTTGAAACTTTTGCAGCCTCATTTCTTGTTGTGACCGATTTCTTTTTCTGCTTGAACCTCAACAGTGCCTTCCCATCATATTCTACAACGTTGATCCAATCATGATATGCTTGCTTCACCAGTGTATCGGCAAACACCTGTTGCAAGTAAAGTGAGTTTGGGACTTTTGTTACAAAAGTTTTGTATTTCAGCCACAACCATACAGGGATAAAATTGCAAGTGTGTCAGTACTGTAGTATTTCACATCTTACAAGGTCAGTGATTACGTGTGGAAAAAAAGCTCGTTAATGGGTTCGTTAGCTTGGTTCAAATTTGGTCCAATTACACTCATTAGTTGGTTAAACATTGTAATGAGTCAATTTCGAATGAAATTGGATTTCACTCTGGCTCAGTTCGGCTCGGCTCGTTAGTTTGGTTCTAAAAATACTTTCAAACTATAAATAAAATTATATTAAACCGAACTATGTCAATTTCAGAAAAAGCCGGTAAGACCGGTACTTGGCTCGATATTCACCCCTGGCAGTGATGTAGGTGATAGACGGGCTAACAAAACTGAAATATCAAACTACCATCATTTTTTTTATAGATATCATAAGATCACTTAAAAAAGGTTTGCAAGAAAACTGCACTATGTTCTGTTTTATCTATTGTGTGGCACACCGCATAACAACTCGAATGAGAACGGAAGATATATCTTAAGATTTTTTTTTTCTCAAACTAGAATCATGATAATTTAGCCATTACCATTATCTGTTCAGACCAAGCTATCGGCCAAGTTGAGCATCTACAAGTCAACAACTTGAGTAATTAAATTTCAAGAAATGGTGCAAATCTCTATCAGACTGTTGTGGACATACCCAAGGAAGTGTTGTACACTTGTACTACACTATTGACCATTCAAATGCTTCTGAGTGTCATGCATATCGGTAATAAGCACCTCAAAACAACTAATATCGGTAACAGTCAAACTGAAATCGAACTGCATAGATACTGTGAATGCTCTGCCTAGGCCAAATAAGTATGACAGACTACACCAGGCAAGCGTGAAATTGCGGATCAGGAAAAGAGGAAAACTTTCAGAATGGAAAAGGTGCATGCATACATTAAATACTACATTGTGATCAGCACCAACGTTCAAGAGATCAGACATATGAGATTCTAACATCAAGTATGATCTCAATCTATATATTATCCAGTGGTGGTAAGATATTAAACTTCCATCGATCAGCATTGCCAAGGCATTTAGAAGATACTAACCCTCTGGTTTTCAGTGAGATTTTCAGCTGAAATGTACTGATCATCAGCAATCAAACCAGTGAACTCGTATATGCTACTGAATATTGCACCAACACTTCTTGCATCACTTGAGTAGTATATATAATGCTTGCCACTCAAAACACACGTCTTCGCATGTTCAACAAGGCTTTCCCACATTTTATTTGACATGCCACTGCCAAGAATCTGGGAAGAGCCAATAGAAGAAACTGATATTTGGTTATGAATCAACAACGTTCATATCTCAGAAGTCACAAATAGACATAATATGACTTACACTTCTTAACTTCTGTTGGTCTTTAACAAGAAGTTGAAGAAAATGTTCAACTGCATGTATTCCATTTGAGTTTAGCTTCTTGTGGAACGCACCATCCTTTCCAATCTTTTCCAATCTCCAAACATCATCCTTTAGCGCAGGAGGGTAGTGTTTCTTGTACACTACAAAAAAAATTAGGGAATATAATCATTTTTATGAACTACATTTTATATTATTTAACAATGACACCTGATGAGTAAAGATTAAAGAACACAAAAAACATACATTCTCCTCTGTGATCTTTAACAGTAAAAGCCTCTGTCTTTGCCTCCTTGATACGAAATCCTTTACAAAATCCTGAAGAGACTCTCAACCCAAGTATAAATTTCCTGCTTCTTATCCAGCTGGAATTGTCAGTGAAGATAAGCTCCCCCATGGTCCCTACACCTTCTTTAAGCGCCATCTGGCGGTCACCGGTTAAAAGCGGCCTCTTCCCTTCACGTTCTTTGACAATGTGGCTCTCAAATTCCTCTTCAGTCCAATCCTCGTCTTCCTCTTTATTAAAATCACCCTCAAGCACAAGAACATCCAGTTTTGCAAATGACTCAGGTCCTGAAGTAACAACATGTCCAGTGTTTGCATCCAGCAATACAACATGTATTGCTGCTCCCTGCTCGCCTTCCACTTTTCCTCCAGTAAAGAGTGGGAGGGATAACCTAGTCCTAAACTGAAGCTGGAGATTTCTACCATCAGGGCCTTCAATTCTTTTGGGAGAGGTCCTGTTTTTATTCGGTATATGAAATTTGACTTAATGTGGAAGATTAAAAAACTACAGAAACTACAGAAACATGTATCTATATCCCTGCATAAGATGCATCAAGAAGTGTAACAAGAAAGAACAAGTTGCATCATCTTGTACCTTCCTTGAATTCTAGCAGGAGCTGCAGGAGCAATTTTGGCTAAAGCGCGCTCTACTTCTTCACTGACCTACAGAGCAAACAATGTGTGGCAACTGATCAGGAAAGCAGCCAGATGGGTATATCAAAAGTTAAATAAAAGACAATGCAAGTTTTTTAAAAAAGTAAAATAAAATAAACTCACAACTCTTCGGAGAATTGGCTCCAGTGATGAACAAAGCTTCTGCAAACTGTCCAACTTGAGGGCTTCTACAATCACACTGCAAACAAGACAACTTGCTAAGGTAAACCATCAGGAAAAAATATTACAGCTTGGTACAAACAAATTCTCAAGGTCAACAAAACAAAGAAACAAAGGGAGCACACCTAACCCAACTGAAAGTCTGAAATAATCAATCAGAGTCTTAGATTTGCTGATCATAGTTGTACAATAAAAAAACCAACATAAATTCCTAGCTGAATTAGGCATATTTCACATAGTTTTTGTATGGTCATAGAAAATGGATATTCAATGACACATAAATCTACAAAGCAAACAGACAAATGCCTATTAAGAACTTCATTCGACGTTCAGAAATTCAGATCATTTTAGAGGTGGTCATTTGGAAAGGGAAGGCTATCGTAGCTAGTATACTTGAAAATGAAAACAATGTTGATTTAAGTCCTCTTCCAATGGATGTCGATCACAGAGAGAAACTGTAAACTCCTGTTAAAAAAAACCCATATTTCTATTGCAACACTGAAAAGTACAGATTTTGAAAGGAGATGGATAGTACCCTTAAAAGGTCCCAAGGTACTAATTCTATGTGGTATTGTGGATGAAACTACACTTTTGAGCTCATAGTAATCCTCTTAAGCAGTTCTTTCAGCTAAAATTACTAATCCGAGACTTGTCCTCACTTCTCACACACAAACTCCGTTTTGAATAATCCCGTTCTTAATTCTTTGGAAGGAAAATCCCGTTCTTGATTAACTAATCCATTCAAGTGAAAACTGATCCACTGAACTTCTACTGCCCAATTCGAGCTCTCTAAAAGCACAGACACAGATTTAGCAATCCAATTACCTTTTTTTCTGAGAGCAAATAGTCAAATACACACTTGTCCATATTTGCATAGCTTAGTCGTCAGTCTAAAAGCAAAGCCGCATGAACAAAAACTGAGCACAGCTACAGCTCCACACTAAATTACAATTTACATCTCTTACTCAGTCGTAACCTAGGTTAGGGACCAAAGTTTCCTCCGAATTTAAGCTACTACGGCACACTCTTCCGAAACTAAATCACTAATCTAAACCCTAAGTAGTACCCCAAATCCTCAAACAAACAACCCACTCCTGGGCACTCACCTCGCGAGGGCCGGGACGCGCGGTCGCTTGGGCGCACGCTCGTCGTCGTCGCCGCCGCCGGGGTCGAGCGCCCGCTTCGAGACCGACCGCTCCAGGTGCCGCCCCTGCCTCTGCATCGCCGCGTACGCCTCACCCCTGCCGCCGTCAGACAGATCTGCACCCACCACCACAAACCCCGCAAAATCCAGCACCCGAATCACCAGTCAAGCAGGCGCCGTACGCGGGTTGGGGGAGACGTATGCTTGGTCTGCTCTGCTCGCGTCGAGCCGGAGCAGAGCAGCTGCGGACGCGAGCAGAGCAGCAGCGACTGGGCGACGACTTGGGGCGAGCACGAGCGCGAGCGAGGGAGGGAGGGAGGGGGAGATCTGTACGTGGGTGGGGGTGTGCGTGCCCGCCTTTTGCCTCTGGCCGCCGTTTTGTCTACTAGTTTTGGTTCGCGTAAGAGGCGTCAACGACCGCGCCCTCTCACTGACGGGCATGGGGGACGCGCGTGTCTCGGGCGATCTGTCTGACAGGTTGGGCAGGGCGTGGCGGGGCCGGATGTCAGTGAGCGAGATGGAAACGGGCCGGGGCTTTGCGCGGTGGCAGTTGGTGGGGATATAAAAATATCCTGACCACTATTTTCTGCCATGGGGATTCTGCACTGCCGTCTTTGGCGACACTAGTCTCTGACAGATGGGTTCACGACTGGATGGCCCACTAGTCGGTCGGTTCGCTCAGGTGATGAGTAGTTTCGCTGACAAGTGGGCCGCCGAGTGGATATGCTAACCTAAAATTATGCTAATTCTATCTTACTAAGTTATCTAAATATATAATGTTAGCTTGGTCTGGCTTTTACAAGGATAAAAGGATTGGCCCTCCCTCTATGTCTTTTCTTCATAGATCTGCCATCGCTTATCGGGTATGTCGATAATATTTTCTTTTACAGTAGTCTTATGCCACCCAAATCGACATCGCTTATCGGGTATATCGATAATATTTTCTTGTACGGTCCTATGCCACCCAAATCGACATGTCTGCACACACCAACAAAATCTAAATCTAGCTAGGTTAATGCAAGTGTCAACATGCAAATGGTCACATTGTAGAGGACCCAACAGGGGAACCATCCTACACGTGCACCTCTCTAGCGAGTTTTCTAATGGTATCTTTGTTAGATACTAATCTTGACAGTCATATCTTTATTATGCATGTAGTTGTATTGTGTGTGCATGCTAGTTGAGTTAGCTGTGGCTGCATGGACATGAGATTAGGAGTTAGTGTTAGTGGCTGCATGAGTGTGTGCAGCGTTGTGAGTTAATTGTTAGCCTGCATGTAGGAGAGTACGTACCTGGTCATCCTGGCCTGTAGGAAGCACGATCGAGTGCATGCAGCCGTGCTCGGTCAAGTCAGCGGAGCGAGTAGTCCGACGCATGGTGTGAGACTGACGGCGTTGCGTGATTCCGGGCCGGAGCTTTTGCTCACCCATTGTGTTTATTTGTATTGCTGCTGATTTGAGCGCAAGATCGAGTTGAATGACAGAGGAGAAAAGGAGAAAAACACTCAAGCTAAGCGATTGCGATTGCGATTGCGCACCAAACTCTTGTTTGTTGCCCTTCCAGTAGTTTTATTCAATTGTTCTTGTTCGAGTTGTGTCCACATGAGTTTTCCTAGTTCGTGCCAACAATCTTGACTAAAATATCTTTAGTTATTAACATTATGTTTCAATTTTCTAATGGGAATTGTAAATGATTTAGGACACCACGCAAAACTTGCCCAAAAACAATAGTGGCAGAAAACAGATGATCTCCCTTGGCATGCCCTTTGATAATGTCAGCATGCATTGTGCTAGGCACATAGCACCCATCTGTAGACACATCTCTAAAACTATAGATCATATTGTAAAGCATGGATTGCTTGTAGTGTTCGAGGTGTTGCACGATACAAGCCCACTCTGTATGGAAGATAGCTTGTGTCGGACTCGGATTTTCAAATCCGAATCCTCTGATAAAACACTGCGCTGCTCCCTGGATCAGTAGGTAGTACTCACAGGCTCATTGTTGAATTATTTCATACATGGCGTGAATTAAGCCATTCAAATACAAACAGACATCAGAGTGACATAAACCACGTCGGGTAGAGTTTTACATAAAAGCAACCAGGCCAAATTGATTACATCAAATAAAAGCATGTAGCTACAACGAAAGCAAAAGAGGGGATATGGCTCATCTCCCCACAGACAAGCGACTGGGGTGACCTACGTACGACTGATATTATCCAAGGATTGGGTAATATTGGTTGTACGCAAGTACCGACGAGTCCACTAGATGGGCGAGACCTAAACTACAGAATCTAGACTATTCTTCAGGGTTGCCTTGGCCATCGACTTTGGGATCCTCGTAGTACGCGTAGTCTCCGTGATCCAAATCATCTAGAGGGTTTGGGGGGAGAGCAAGAGTGAGCACAACCACCGTGCTCGCGAGCCAACACACAATGTGCAATAGTATACATGCAAGACTTAACAAGGATGTCTTGGGTTCTTTTTTTGCTAAAGCAACATTTTCAATAATTATAAATTCCTATGACTTAGCATTTTAAACAAATTGTATTTTTATTAAAGAGAGTAAATGCAATATTAAATAACAGCGGAGGTTACCTCTACCTCATGCTTAATTTTGATAACGGTTACATCCACCGATTATCAGCACTGGGTAAGGCAACCCAGGAAAAATCCAAAACAAGGGCTAGATGAGCCCATCACATTTTCAATCCACCCACAAAGGTTTTTGAAATAAAACTAACTCAAGTTAAGTTACCATGTCCGCTTTTGACCGTAGGCGCGACTGTTTAAACAGTTTATACTCTGCACAGGTTGTACATTGTACCTACAAGAGATAATCATACTCGTTACCTCACATGATTCCTTAGTCATGTAGTTGAGTGATCGTCACAGTAACGTTTCAAACTACCTCGCCCCTTCCGTCATCTCACCCCTATGGCCAATTCCATAAGTTGTGCGGGATATTCACCACAACGACTAGCGCAGCTGGCAACTTCACCCTCCCCGGTGTCCCTTTCAAGCCGCTTGCACACTTCTAAACACCAGTTGTGGGATGACATTCAGGGTTCAATAATTTTGCTAAGCCAAGTTGTACTTTGCAGACTTGCGGTTGTACTTGTTTTACACAGGAGGTCATGACAAGATCAAGTCCTTAATTCATCTAGACGGTTCATACCACATACCAACTATTCTCGTACTACATCCGCACCCACCACTCTTTCCATCCGCCTAGATGTGGTACTAGGAAGTTGTTTAGGGTTTTGAGGAGGAAAATCAATTAACACAACACGACAATCATTTATATCCAATGACTGTCCAAAACCATTTTCATAATTAAAAGATGATGATTGGGACATTTATTGTCCCGGTACTTAAGCAAGACTAGCATGTCGCTTAAGTACAACTTATGCTAGTATTTACCACATAATTACTAGGGTGACATGGAATGAGGGATTCAATTCATCAAAGGATGGATAATAATTAATTAATCATCAAATTGGTGTTTAACTACCTTAAACTTTAACATACATTTTATTACAGAAATAAAGCATGCAACTTTGACATTTTAAATAAACATAGTTTGCATAAAATGTAGGCTCAAAATGATCAAAGTATTGACTCACCTTAGTTAAAGGTAGTGGGGTCCTAGTACTCTTGAGCTTGGTCGCAGTGGATGTCTCCTTCGTCTTCGAACCATAATCGAACGAAAGTACTGAAAAAAGGCACAACAACAGAGAGAGTAAATAAATACCAAACTCAATATACATGAACTCCAAATTGAACAAGACCAGTGCCATTAGCAAGATCTTGATTTTAGAAAATTTTAGAAATAAGTTTCATAATTTTTGGAGTTATAAAGAAAAAGATATGAATTTTTGAAGCTTTCCTATTATATTTTTAATTGAAAACTAAATAAAAAAAATCGAAAAAACCGGGCGTGACACATGGCTTGTGACTGCGTCCGCGTCCATGCTATTACGTGGGCCGGAGGCACTCGCCTTTATCTTTGGTCCACGGACCATGGGTCCACTAAGACACAATCTTTGGCGGCCCACTGTCTGAGACCTGGCGTGGTGCGGGGCACCTTTGGACAACGACGCGATGCCTCGCGTTCTCCGCCGCGTGGAGAACGAGAGGGGGAGGGAGTGATGAGGCGGGGAGAGGAGGGGGGAGAGCGGGAGCTGGGGAGGGGGAGAGAGAGAGGCGGCGCTGGAGCGGGAACCAGAGCCAGAGAAGGAGGCGGGGTGTGGATATCGTGAGGATATGTGCACGATCTCAGGATGATGAGTCAATTGGCAATGGCGTTGTTGGTTTACAAAATCTCGCGTTTTCGGGTTTGCTCCAAAGCTGTCGGACCACGAGTGATCGGCCGGTTGTGTCAGGCGGTCGAGCCGCCCGTGGAGGAGTCCGCCGGCCATGGTGGCGGTCCGACCGCCATTTTGAAAATTGGTTTTTGGAGCTGAGCCAAAAATAGGTTGTGTAGACAAGTGAGGAGTCTCCGGATGTGGTCCCATCATTTTGGAGCTCCAGTCAAAAGTTATATTGAGTTGAAAATTCGGAAGGTTTGAATTTCACGCTTGAATTTTGCTAAGTCTTTTGGCCGGGTCGGCCGCGTTGTTGGAGCGGTCCGGCCGCTCGAATCGGTCGGACCGGCCTTGTGGGCTGATCGGGCCGGCATTGACTTGGAGTTGAGCCAAGTTGGCATTGATGTGATTTGAATGTGTTTTATGTATGAACTTCAATGCTTTATTGTTGTATATTGCATTGCGGAGCTAACGTGGGTCAAGTTGTGAAGAACTTGTTCCGGAAGCGGTTTGTTTGTCTATTCTTCGTGCGGTGGCTTGCGTGTCAACGGCGTCAGCGGTGAATGGATCGGGACTACGCTTGGAGAGCCGAGGTCGAGCGATCATGGATCCGGGTGAGGTCGTGTGACTCAAGCAGTGCGAGATGGGCAAGATGGATCGAGCGGGTAGTTCGGTGCGGTGGTTGGATCGGTGGTGCGGATATCGGTCGCGAGTCTCGGAAGGTTCGATGGGATTCGGACAAGAGAGGCTTGGCGGCGTGATGAGAACCGTGATCAACCTACACGTGGTGAAGCGGCGATTGCTTCAAGAGTTATGTGTGTGGGTCCCATGTGTAAGTGGTCCCAAAAGTGAAACCCTAGCTCTCTAGTATAAATAGAAAGGGGGAGATGAAAAACCCTCTTAAGCACTCATTTGGCACTCTTCCTCATTTTCTAGGGTTTGGAGGAGAGGAGAGGAGAACTAGGGTTTGGAGTGTGCTCCTTGTGTGAGCTCTTGCCCTCCTTGTTGGAGAGGCTTTGTAAGCATCTACTGTGATCAAACAATCTTGTGATGCTTAATTGAAAGATCATTTGCTCCTTTGTGTTCTTCTCCTTTTGGATGATTTTGGTGCTTCCTTGATTCAAAGGTTTATGCTTGGTCCATTGGACTATTTTATCTTGCTTGGATGTGTGGGGATACTCCTAGAGTCTTCTAGATCATCAACCCCCCACGAGCAAGTCTTGAATCAGGATTTTTATATTTCTAGGGTTTGTGCACTTCTTTGTTAAATCCTTGAGAGATCGATTCTGCGAAGTGGATCTGAAGGATCGTCGCTAGAAATAGGTCTCTAATATCATTAGGGAGGTGTGCTCGAAATTTGGTCAAGTTTCATTGGTTGAATCAAAAGTTGGATCAAATTTCGTTTTGGATTTGGGTTGAGTTTTTCGATTCGATGAACCGGTCGAACCGGTGTTACAACGGCGGTCCGACCGCCGTGTATTCGAGCCAGATCTGCTAGGTCGAACCGCTGTCCACCGGTCGGACCTTGATTAGTTGCGGTCAGATCATTGGTTGACCGTCGGTCCGACCTTTGTGGTAGCCGGTCGGACCGCCCGATACCGATTGAAACAGTGAGTTCTTTTCTCCATTTGTGTCGTGTGGTTGAGGGGTTTATCAAATCCAACACAAGGCTTCCACTGCGCGCTTACTGATCTTCTTAGCTTTCATAGCTCAAGGAGTAAAGTTCGTGTTGTATTTGATTTAGGCGAGAAAGTTTAGAAAGCGCCTATTCACCCCTAGTCGCCTTTACGGTCCTACAAGTGGTATCGAGCAGTTAGCTCTTCTCATATATCTTAAGGTCTTTGGAGCCATGGCGATGACAAGTACTCAACCAAGCCACACATTTTTGAGGAGTTGACTTTGCATCTTTGGAAGGCTCGTATGCAAGCATATATCGAGGCTCAAGGGCACGCTATTTGGCTTAAGGTGAAAAACCCTTATGTCGTGCCGGTAGATGACGATATGATCACTCGGATGTGGAGGCCAACAACAAGGCTCGAATTACTTGATCCAAGGCCTTAGTCGATCCGAGTTTGAGCGTGTTGCTCACTTGCGGTCCGCTCATGAGATCGGAGGACTCTTTGTGACTATCACGAAGGGTCCACTGCGATCAAGGAAGTGAGGCGAGAACCGACTCAAAAGGTTTACTCTAAGATCGAGCAAAGGCACGGTGAGTCTTTGGATGAGTGTGGGAAGATTCTCTAAGATTCTTCATGATCTCCGTATTTGTTGACTTGGTATTTTTCGAGTCGAAAATGCACGCCGACTTACAGGTGCTCTTGATGTGAAGGTGCAGGGAATGAAGATCACTTCCATCAATGACAACATTGTCATGAGTGAGCTTACCATGGATAAGCTTTACTCGAGGTTGAAGATGCATGAGATTGATTTTATCTCGCGTCTCCCAAGGCAGTCGATGGCATTAGTGGTCGACAAATCCAAGGGTTGTTCTTCCGAGTCTCTTGATTGCAGCTCATCCGGTTTTTCATTATCGCTTTACATTCTTTAGCGATGAGCAACTTGAGAAGCTGCCGAGGATGACTTGGCCTCCTATCCACCAAATTCACAGAGCGTATAACAAGGTGAGGAATAGGAGGAGAAGTGGACCTATCACGTGCTTGAATGTGGTGAGCCAAACCACATTCGCTCGAGATGCCCCAAGCTAAAGGGCAAGGAGGAGAAGGAGACACGAAGACATCCCGGGAGAGGATGCTAAACCCAAGAAGACAAACTATCGCAAGTTTGTCGGTAGGGTCTGGCCGCTCTAGAGAATGTCAATATGAGCGATGTGGACTCGGAAGCGGAGGACGACGCGAGTGACTCGTGGCAAGAAGAAGGCACATGACTTCACGGGCATGTGTTTCATGGCCAAGAACGACCACGACGGCGACTCCTCCAACAATGAGGATCCCTTTAGTGATCGATGAGGTATGCCCTTCTAGTCTTGACATGAAAAGGGCTTTGGTGCTTCTTTGAGCGAAATTGCATAAGCAAGTAAAAATGATTAAGAAGCGGGACATTATGATTGATAATTTGAACCTAGAAGTTGTTAGGCTTAAATCTATTAATCCTGACGATATTTGTGATTCCTGCACTAGCTTGCTTAAATATTTGACAAGCTTGAAATCTGCTCATTCCTCTGTTACAAATCAACTAAAAGATGCTCTCGATGAACTAGAATCTCTCAAGTCTAGTTACGCTTGCTTAGATGCCATTTCACTTGATGTAGCGCCATGGAAGCTATCCCTTTAACTTGCTCAAATTGTGCTTTGCTAGAATTAAAGCTGGATAGTTCCTTAAAAGAATTGCAAAGTTTGATGCTAGTCACACATGCTCTCATTGTAAGAATAATAGGATTAAGATGCAAGAGATGGCAGAAATCTTTGATTTACTCTAGAGTTGCATCTTGTGAAAATTGTCCCAAGCTTACAATTGAGATTGAAGCCTTAAACAAGACTCTTGAAGAAAAGGCTAAAATTGAAAGATCCATGTCTTTTCTTGCTTCTAAGAAAGTTATTGATTCTAACTCTTGTGTTTTGAATTTGAAGTTGAAACCATGATTAATCGATTCAAGAGGCATTTAGAGTCAAGTTTAAGGAAGCGATTGAATAGGATTCGGGAATCTTATTGTGTGTCTTGTGAGGCCTTCAAAGTGGAAGTGGCCCTTCTTAAGAGTAAGAGCAATGAGGTAATCAAGTCTAGCAAGTGCACTAGATGTGAGGGTTTAATGAAAGAGAATGATTACCTCAAGGTGACTCTTGAGAAGTTTTCAAGTGGGAAAAAGAAACTCAACATGATTCTTGATCAATCCAAAGTGGCGTGAAAAATAGTGGTCTAGGTTTCAATCCCTAGAGCATTCCAAGAAAAACCCACCTAGGATTGCTAGAGTTGTGAAGAATGGTCTGCATTTGAGCTAGAACCTCCTAAGCCATCCGGTTGTTTTCAAACCATTGGTTTTGCTCAAACTCTTTACGGCAAGAAAGGTGCTTTCACTCATTCTGCAGACTTCTCAAAGGTCGATACCATTGCACCTTACGCAAGAAAGAAGGCCATCTTGTTGAGTTACGCTTGGGAGAGCAAAACTTGAGAGAAAAGAGAGGATGAGCGTCCCGAAATCCATTAGAGGAGTCCTTCTCCAACTATAGTCTCTAGAGCTAGGCGACTGTTTATCGCAACACATATAGGCCTAGATTTGTAGAGAACTTTGTAGACTCTTTTGGTGGGTCTAGGCGGCATGTTGGATTAGGACATCGTGAGGAGAGACACGGGTAGCACCTAGGCAGGGGAGTATCGATCTTTTGGTAGATCGTTTGGAGAGGTCTAGGTGGTTCTCATGTGCATCCTTATGATTTTATTCGATCATGTTTACGCTATTTCTACTCTGCTCCCGGACATCGTGCTTCTCGATCTTTGGATTCCTAGATCATTTATCACTAACTTGATCTTGAGGCACGGATATTTTCGATTGTGCTTTTAGGTCCGTCGTGCGAGGAAGGAGGACATATGGCTTGTGGACTCGGGTGTTCTCGACATATGACCGGAGATTCTAGATGGTTCTCCTCCCTCACACGTGCATCCAAGAACGAATTGATTACCTTTGGCGATGCTTCTACGGACCGGATTGCAAAGGGCACTGTGCGCGTCAACGACAAGTTCATGCTTAAAGGCGTCGCTTTGGTAAGTAAGTGATGTATAACCTTCTATCTGTTTTCGGTTGCTTGATGAGGGTCTAGAAGTGAGGTTTAAGTGTGGTGAGTGTAGAGTTCTAGATTCCTCGGGTGAGCTTGTTTTGAGATCTCGATTTGAGAAGATCTTACGTGCAAATTTGATATTTCTTGACTTCGATCCTAGGTGTCTTGTAGCCTCGATTCTCATGATCTTGTTTTGTGGCATCGTAGACTTGGGCATATAGGCTTTGATCATTTGTCTAGAGTCGGTTGCAAGGACTTTATTAGAGGTTTGCCTAGGTGAAGGTCATTAGAGATCTTGTGTGCTCACCCAGTAGACATGGTAAGATGGTGTCTTCTTCCCACCCACCTCTTACTTTGGTAATGGTGATAGACAGTGATGACTTCTTCACTTAGACACAGTTGGTCCTTCTAGAGTTCGATCATTTGGTGGGAAATGGTATGTCTTTGGTGGTTGTGGATGATTACTCCTGTATTCATGGGTTTATTTTCTTGCTTCTAAGGACGAAGCATTTGGATTCTTTAGAGATTTGGTCCTTAGAATTCTTTGTTGATATACTGGAGCTTTGAGAGCCATTAGGAGTGACAATGGGATGAATTCAAGAATTCTTCTTTTCTACCTTACAGACCGATAGGGAATTGAGCATCGTTTTCTTCTCCTAGAGTTCCCAGTGAGAATGGTGTGGTAGAAAGGAAGAACAGAACCCTTGTAGAGATGGCTCGAACCATGCTAGATGAGCATTCTACTCCTAGGAGATTTTGGTGAGGCGATCTCTCGCTTGTTATATCTCCAATAGGATTTTCTTGAGATCTGTGGTTGGGAAGACCTCTTATGAACTTAGATTTGGTCATTCTCCCAAAGTCTCTCATTTCAAGATTTTTGGTTGCAAGTGCTTCATTCTTAAACATGGCAACTGGATAAATTTGAGTCTAGATGCTTTGATGGCATATTTCTTGGATATCCTGCTCATTCTCGTGGCTATCGTGTTTTTAATGTTGATACTAATAAAATTGTTGAGACTTGCGAAGTCACTTTTGATGAGGCTAGTCCAGTACTAGACCCGATGCTTGAGTACAGGTTCCCGAAATTCAAGGAAGCATCTTCGTCGATGATGACTCGAGGATGAAGAACCAAACCATCCTCAAGCTACCTCGAGAGGGTGGAGAGCTGCTACTACTACTTGATGTCACCGAGCGACCTTTTCCTATCCCCACCGACGATCCGAGTGGCTCTGTTCCTACCTCCACAACTCATGAGGTAGAGGCCATACGCACCAGAGCACCTCTTCGCATTCAATGACAACATCCACTGAGCGGATGATTGGGGATCTTCAAGAGCGAGTCACTCGCTCGTGTTTATTTCTCCCGATTCTCATGCACATTACGCTTTTGTCGCTTCTTTTGAACCCGAGATATCACCCATGCTTTATCGATGCCTCTTGGGTCAATGCCATGCATGAAGAGCTTGAGAACTTTGAAAGAAACAAAGTCTGGACTTTAGTTGAGCGACCTTCTGATTCTCATGTTATTGGAACAAAATGGGTTTTTAAAAAATAAACAAAGTGAGGATGGATTGGTTGTTCGCAATAAGGCTAGACTTGTAGCTCAAGGTTATTCCTGTAGAGGGCTTAGACTTTGAAGAGACCTTTGCTCAGAGCTAGATTGGAGGCCATTCGTATTCTTTTAGCATTTGCAACATCCAAGGGTTTCAAGCTTTTCAAATGGATGTTAAAAGTGCTTTCTTGAATGGCTCCATAGAAGAAGAGGTCTTTGTCAAGCAACCTCCTGGTTTTGAAAATCAAAAATTCCCAAACCATGTTTTTAAACTCTCTAAAGCCTCAGATGGATTGAAACAAGCTCCTAGAGCTTGGTATGACAGCTTAAGAGTTTCTGCTTGAAAATGATTTCAAAATAGGAATGGTTGATAAAACCTTGTTCACTCTCGGGCATGGCAATGATTTCTTGTTGGTTTGATTTATGTGGATGATATTATTTTGGTGGTTCTTCTCATGCTTTGGTGTCAGTTTTGATTCGATGAGCGGTGAGTTTGAGATGAGCATGATGGGAGAGTCGACATTCTTCCTTGGCCTACAAATCAAGCAAGCGAAAGAAGGCACCTTCGTTCACGAGTAAGTATACAAAGGACCTTCTTGGCGCTTCAATATGGGAAGCGAGAGGCCAATGTCTACTCCCATTGCTACAACCACCGTCTTTGGACCACGATGAGGATGGAGAGTCAGTGGACTAGAAGGCGTATCGCATGATGATTGGCTCTCTCCTCTATCTTACAGTCGAGGCCGGACATACAATTCGCCGTATGTCCGTGCGCTCGCTTCGAGCTTCCTTGTGCTTCTCATCGTCAAGCGATGCGTCGCATATTCGGTACCTTCAAGATACGCTTGACTTTGGACTCGTATTCTTCTTCTTCGCTCTCTCAATTCGAGCATTTTCGATCTTGACTTTGCGGGGTGTAGAGTGGATAGGAAGAGTACTACGGCACTTGTCATTTCTTGGGCACATCTCTTGTTTCTTGGTCTTCTAGAAAATAGTCTTACATTACAGTCACAACCGAGGCCGAGTATGTAAGCCGCCGATGGTTGCTCTCGAGTTCTCTGGATTTTATCCACGCGGGACTATGGGTTATCTTTGGGAAGTGTTCCTCTTTTACGTGACAACACTTCGCAATTAATATTGCCAAAACCCGATGCAACATTCGAGGACTAAACACATTGATATTCGATTTCATTTTCTAAGAGACCATGTTGAGAAAGGTGATGTTGTGCTTCACTTTGTAGAGTCCGAGCAACGACTTGCGATATTTTCACTAAAGCTCTTGATTCCTCTCGTTTCTTTGCTTGCGGGGAGAGTTAGGGTTATTAGTCCTATTGGGCTGTTTTGAGGAAGTTGTTCTTTTGCATTCATTGTATCATAATGCATGTTTCAATTCATTTGTCTTGCATTGTTTGATAAAAGTTTTGGAGCTTTGATCTTTATCCTTGTATGACTTGATTTCATATTCTATACCTTGTCATATCAAGTGTTAGTCTGCTAGACTTCTTTTATGGCTATTCTTGTTCAAATTTTAGCTTTTGTCTTGCTAGCTTTGTATCTGTGAGAAATTTGAATCAAATCATGTCTTGTTGGATCTTGTGACTAGTTTTGCTCTAGTGATCCTCTTATGATTCTTGCCATGTCAAATAGGTTGAATTGAGTCTTGAACTTATTACGAGATGAAAAATGAGCTTTTATCTTATTAAGTCAAGCAAATAAAAATGAGAGTTTCATGCGAAAAAGCGATCTCACCAATCCTTTCTCATGAGACGGCTTGCCATTGCACTAGGCATGAACTCAGGGGGAGTTTTGGATGACCTAGATCATTCTTTTAAGCTTATCGCTTGAGATGGTCGCGGCAAGGCTTGAGATCTAGCACAGTAAAAAAATCCTTTTAAGAAAATGCTCAAAAAGGCTAAGTGCTTGAGTTTTGCTTCAAAAATGTTATCTTAATGCTCAAAATACCTCAGTTCTTGTCTTGAGTCTCTTTTTACTTATAGACATGGCTTGACTCATTTGTAGTTGCTAGTTGTGAAACTATGATATTGAGCAACCTTTCATGGTTTTAATTACATTAATCTCGGTCAATCTGCTATCTTGGTTTTAGCTTTATAAAGACATGATTTGCCATGATTGAATATAGCGTCTACTCTTTTTATGGCTTGGTATAATACTTGTACTGTCTACATGTATAATGGTTATGGCTCCTTTTTACTAAAGTTCAAAAATAAAGTCATTCCTGCATGCTCTTTCTTTTCCCTTGCATCTTGATGAATGCATTGTCAAAGGGGGAGAAAGATTGTGAAGAAAATGCTTTTGGAGCTTTTGGTTTCAGACTTAAGGTTTAATATAAAAGAACTTCATAAAATAAAAATTGAACCTTTTGAAAATTTGTGATCATAGTGAGTTAAGTCTTTTGGTTCTATTGCCTTTTCCTGATTTCATTTGCAATTGAAGAAGACTCACAATGATCAAAGGTCAAATAGAACAATTGTCTTTCATTTGGACCTAAGTGAGATTTTTGGCTACTTTCTGGAAATTGAATCCGTTTGTGCGTTCATTGCTTTATCTCACTTGCTTATACTATTCTGAAGCCAGCTTGGTCGGTTCCTAGGCTTTTTCTTGCTTATGGACCAAGTTGTGCATTTATGCAGCAACGAAGTTCTTACTTTTCATTTGAAAAACCACATTTTCTTGATAATTGCCAATGTGTTCATCAAGGGGGACATTGTGGATATCGTGAGGATATGTGCACGATCTCAGGATGATGAGTCAATTGGCAATGGCGTTGTTGGTTTGCAAAATCTCGCGTTTTCGGGTTTGCTCCAAGGCTGTCAGACCACAGGCGGTCTGACCGGTTGTGTCGGGCGGTCAGACCGCCCGTGGAGGAGTCCGACCGGCCATGGTGGCCGGTCCGACCTCATTTTGAAAATTGGTTTTGAGTGAGCCAAAATAGGTTGTGTAGACAAGTGAGGAGTCTCTGGATGTGGTCCCATCATTTTGGAGCTCCGGTCAAAAGTTCTATTGAGTTGAAAATTCGGAAGGTTTGAATTTCACGCTTGAATTTTGGCTAAGTCTTTTGACCGGTCCGCCGTAGTTGTGGGAGCGGTCCGGCCGCCAGAATCGGTCGGACCCGACCTTGTGGGGCGGTCAGACCGGCATTGACTTGGAGTTGAGCCAAGTTGGCATTGATGTGATTTGAATGTGTTTTATGTATGAACTTCAATGCTTTATTGTTGTATATTGCATTGCGGAGCTAACGTGGGTCAAGTTGTGAAGAACTTGTTCCCGGAAACGGTTTGTTTGTCTATTGCTGTGCAGGTGGCTTGCAGGTCAACGACGTCAACGGTGAATGGATCGGGACTACGCTTGGAGAGCTGAGGTCCAGAACGATCATGGATACCGGGTGAGGTCGTGTGACTCAAGCACGGTGCAGGATGGGCAAGATGGATCGAACGGGTAGTTCGGTGCAGCTGGTTGGATCAGGTGGTGCGGATATCAGTGCGAGTCTCTGGAAGGTTCCGATGGGATTCGGACAAGAGAGGCTTGGCGACGTGATGAGAACCGCTGATCAACCTACACGTGGTGAAGCAGGCGATTGCTTCAAGAGTTATGTGTGTGGGTCCCATGTGTAAGTGGTCCCAAAAGTGAAACCCTAGCTCTCTAGTATAAATAGAAAGGGGGAGATGAAAAACCCTCTTAAGCACTCATTTGGCACTCTTCCTCATTTTCTAGGGTTTGGAGGAGAGGAGAGGAGAACTAGGGTTTGGAGTGTGCTCCTTGTGTGAGCTCTTGCCCTCCTTGTTGGAGAGGCTTTGTAAGCATCTACTGTGATCAAACAATCTTGTGATGCTTAATTGAAAGATCATTTGCTCCCTTTGTGTTCTTCTCCCTTTTTGGATGATTTTGGTGCTTCCTTGATTCAAAGGTTTATGCTTGGTCCGTTGGACTATTTTATCTTGCTTGGATGTGTGGGGATACTTCTAGAGTCTTCTAGATCATCAACCCCCCACGAGCAAGTCTTGAATCAGGATTTTTATATTTCTAGGGTTTGTGCACTTCTTTGTTAAATCCTTGAGAGATCGATTCTGAAGTGGATCGAAGGATCGTCGCTAGAAATAGGTCTCTAATATCATTAGGGAGGTGTGCTCGAAATTTGGTCAAGTTTCATTGGTTGAATCAAAAGTTGGATCAAATTTCGTTTTGGATTTGGGTTGAGTTTTTCGATTCGATCGAACCGGTCGACGGTGTTGCAACGGCGGTCCGACCGCGCGTGTATTCGATCATTGTACTACCGGGTCGACTCGCATCCACCGGTCGGACCTTGATTAGTTCTTGGTCGGACTGTTGTTGGCCGTCGGTCCAACCGCTGTGGTAGCCGGTCGACCGCCAAGATACCGATTGATACAGTGAGTTCTTTTCTCCATTTGTGTCGTGTGGTTGAGGTTTATCAAATCCAACACAAGGCTTCCTTGTGGCTTCATCGATCTTCTTAGCTTTCATAGCTAAAGGAGTAAAGTTCGTGTTGTATTTGATTTAGGCGAGAAAGTTTAGAAAGCGCCTATTCACCCCCCCCCCCTAGTCGCCTTTACGGTCCTACACGGGGCAGAGGAGGTGATGGCGAGGCTCGGGAGGCGAAGCGACGGCAACGGCACTGGAGACGAGATGAGTGGAGAAGGCGGTGGAGTAGAGGGGGAGAGCGGGAGAAGGCCCGGCTTCATATAGCCGGCGAAGGCGGGGAGAGGGGAGGGGTGCTCGCGTGGTCCCGAGGCGACACCGTCCACGCACTGCTGCATGAGGAGACCACTCGAGGCGAGGGCGGCGAGGCGTTGGCGTGGGGCGGTGATGGAGACAAGGTGAGGCGGCTGCAATGAGCGGACAGAGTGCGAGAGGAAGCGAGCGGGAGGGTGGCGATGGAGGATTGGCGAGGAGGGGCGGTGGCGTGCGCGCACAAGTGAGGCTGTGGGAGCGGCGCCCAGGGCCGAGGCGGGCGGAGAAGGACCGGGCCAGGATGGGCGGAGAAGAATCGGCGGGTCGGGCCCAAACCCAGGTTAGGGTTTTTGAAGCTTTGAATTGGATTGCAAATTTTTTGATTTGAAATCTTTTTGAAAACTGAGGATGTTACAGCTTGACACCTATCATCCGAGCATGTCATTTACTCATTATCAATGATGTTGATGACAAGTTCGGGTCCAAGACTTGCTATTGTATCTGAGAAGCAAAGAGAGCAATCTATCTATCTATCTATATCTATACTAACTGGAGGCTCTCTTAGAAGCCTTCGTATTAATCCTAAGAGGTAAAAAGGTAGAAATTCCAACATTAATAGGAGAAAAGGAAAAAGGCTACAAATTCCCACATTAATCAGAGAAAAAGGGAAAATCGTAACCATCCAATTTATTATGTACTACAACCTGTGGCTTGGATTTTTTTTTGTTTTTAGCCCACGGGCAGGCATGTTGATTGACCTATGTTGCATTTACTAATTAGAGTTGGACTCTGACATTCCAATATCCAAACGTACATGGTGTTTTCGTTTTGAACGCATATAGCTTCACCAAATAACCGTTTAGGATGCGAATACTTACTAAATAATCTATCTATCTATATCTATACTAATTGGAGGCTCTCCTAGAAGCCTCCATATTAATTCTAGGAGGTAAAAAGGTAGAAATTCCTACATTAATAGGAGAAAAGAAAAAAGGCTAGAAATTCCCACATTAATCAGAGAAAAAGGGAAAATCGTAACCATCCAATTTATTATGTGGTACAACCTGTGGCTTGGATTTATTTTTTTAGCCCACGTGCAGGCATGCTGACTGACCTACGTTGCATTTACTAATTAGAGTTGGACTCTGACATTCCAATATCCACGTACATGGCGTTTTCGTTTTGAACGCATATAGCTTCACCAAATAACAGTGTAGGATGCGGATACTTACTAAATAATGACATCCGAACATGTGAGAAATAAATATGGCCGGATTTCTACATGAGATCTTAAGGTTAACGTTAAATCTATAGCGTTATAATATGGACTGACCAAAAAATCGAAGGAATATAAAAACAAAATTTTAAATTGTATAAATTTAAAACTTTTAGGATTTTGAGCGATAATTTCATGTTGGAAATATACCTAGAGGCAATCATAGAGATGATGATATTTTATTATGTTCATGATTTTGATAATATGTTATTGTGTTCCTTGAATGAATAATTTGTTATAGATCAATAAGTATGTGACTTATTGGTGGAACTCTTTAACTTATATGATATCATTCCAAATGTATCCCTGGTCGAGGGTCACTAGTCGGAACACCAGTGACTCTATGACTAGCACATGTATTGATCGATGACCTTGTTTCACCGGTCATGGATATAGGGATATCGAATCAATAATGTGAGCACATGTTAGAGAACATAGGGTTGGATAGACCCATCATTGAGACATTATTGAGATTGTTATGAATCTATGTGTCATTAGTTGGTCTCTAGTAATGATGATGTATAATCCTTAGACCTGAGATCAGTATGGTTCTCTACATGTGTAATAGCACTCTTAGGGGTTGCCAAACGCTACTTGTAACTGGGTAGTTATAAAGGTAGCTTTCGGGTATGCTATGAAACATGAGGAGGGATGCGACTGGTCGAGATGGGATTTATCCCTCCTAACATAACAGGAGAGATATCTCTGGGCCCCTCATGGTGATCGGATAAAGAAAGTGTATGACCATGCCACTAGTGGTCGAAATGTTGACCACATGAAGTTATCCGACACTCGATCGAGAAAGTATTGAACAGTCCATGTATGACACCACATCTCACCTGGAGTTCAACCAGACATCGTGAGGCAAAGGGAGAAGCATGAGTAGGTCGCTTAGTTCGATCAGTTACGGACTAGTCGTATGGAGATACGAGCTGGTCGTAGATTGATCGAACGTAATCACGGTATGGTAAGAACCTGGTCGTAAGGAGTTACAAACTGGTCGGGACAAAATACGATTTGATCGTATGGAGATACGAACTGATCGTAAGTGATGAGGACCTGGTCATAGATCATATTACATCAAGGTTCGTTCGATATATTCTATGTGTATTTGGGAATCGTTATGTGCTGCTAGGTACCCCTAACGACTGGTGGTCGAAAAAGAGTTTCCGAGTCATAACCGATTACACATAAACCTGTAGGGTCACACACTTAAAGGGCTAGGGTCTGTTTTGGATGGTGATCTGAATTTGTATAGGCCACGAGTTCCTAATGGGCCTCAAGGTCGAGACCCATCATGGATGCCTATATAAAGAGGGACGGCGGCATGAGGTGCGGGAGAGGATGATTTTTGGAAGAACTTCAAACCCTAATAGCCACGCCATCTCAACCACGCTGCCGGTGCTAGCACTCTAGCGCGTGGTGATCCTGCCCCGTACATGTGGATACCTCGGAGGTGTTGTTGCGAAGCATCAGCACTAAGACGATCCGCAACTCGTGACGATCACCGGAGTCGGAGGAGAAGTCGCGTGGTGAGTACGACCACTCGGAGGAGCAGACACGCGGCGAGTACGACCACTCGAAGGGAAGACACGTTGTAAGTATGACTATGACTACATCAACTCGCTACAACGACTCTACTTCCGCTACGAGTCGGCGCGTCTAGCGGTAATCTCGTGATCTATTACTAACGGTGGTTCCTTGGTTGTGTTGTAAATTTTTGTTTGTGCTATCGTAGCATTGCCGCGATCCCTTCATTTCGAACTAAAAAATATATGTCAAATTCATATTAGTTCTGAGCTAAAAGTTACAAAAAATTGTTATCCCTGAAAATAATATTAAAAAAGTATCATATCCGTACGGATGCACGGGTTGATGACTAGGAATTATCTAATTAGAAGGAGATTTGTAGCTAATAGTTAATTCTGTCTCAATGGATTTTTTGGTTGAAAATATACACATTTCTTAAAAGGGAAGAGATGAACTTCATGAGGGCCAAAGGGGGTCATGGCCCCCCTTCTCTATAAAATTTCTTAATCAAGTACTTATTTTACCACTTAAGTACTAAGTAAATGCTAAACTAACACGTCATTTCAAAGCGTAGGAAGGAAAATTTCATTGGCTTGCCCCCCCCAACGTTTCTCTCTAAGCTCCGACACTGAGCTAGATCTAGAGGATTAATGTAGTTATAAGACAGTCACATAAGGAAAGGTCTCATGTGGTGATTGTACCGTTGCTTGAAAATGGTCATCGATCTTTGGCTCGGGGGTGGATGATAGTTGGGGCCATAGCTCCTCCAACATTCTATCTATCTATCTATCTATACTAATCAGAGGCTCTCCTCAAGCCTCCATGTTAATCCTAGGAGGTGAAAATTCTAGAAATTACCACATTAATCGCAAAACTATATCTATACTAATCAGAGGCTCTCCTACAAGCCTCCACGTTAATCCTAGGAGGTGAAAAATCTAGAAATTACCACATTAATCGAAAAAACTATAAAAAGCTAGAAAATCTAACATTAATCGGAAGAAGAAAAAAAGGAAAGTCTCATCTAGCTATATAAAGTTTTGTGTTGCCTACCAGACTCCAATTACATATTCAATCAATGCAGCTGAGAGTAATATGAGGAAAACTCTTAACATGTGAGTCGTGGAAGCTAGAAGTCCTAAACCAAATCCTAATTAGAAACTACCAAAACGATATTGCATCCTTTTACATATTCAATTGAATCTATCAGAAGGAAACTACAATATGCATACTAACACACTTGTGAGCCGTGGAAGCCAAGTCCTGAACTAAATCCAAATTAGAAACTGACAAAATAATATAACGGTACAGGAAAACTATGGTTTGAAATCTCAAACTGTTTATATCTATACTAATCAGAGGCTCTCTCCACGTTAATCCTAGAAGGTGAAAAATCTAGAAATTACCACATTAATAGAAAAAGCAAGAAAAGGCTAGAAAATCTAACATTAATCGGAAGAAATACTAATCATAGGCTCTCCTACAAGCCTCCACGTTAATCCTAGGATGTGGAAAATCTAGAAATTACCATATTAATAAAAATAAAATAAGAAAAGGCTAGAAAATCTAACATTAATAGGAAGAAAACAAGAAAAGTGTCATCTAGCTATATAAAGTTTTGTGTTGCCTGTCCAGACTCCAATTACATATTCAATCAATGCAACAGAGAGTAATATGAGGAAAACTCTTAATATGTGAGTCGTGGAAGCTAGAAGTCCTAAACCAAATCCTAATCAGAAACTACCAAAACGATATTGCATCCTTTTACATATTAAATTGAATCTATCAGAAGGAAACTACAATATGCATTCTAACACACTTGTGAGCCGTGGAAGCCAAGTCCTGAACCAAATCCAAATTAGAAACTGACAAAACAATATAACGGTATAGGAAACTATAGTTCGAAATCTGAAGCTGTTTATATCTATACTAATCAGAGGCTCTTCTACAAACCTCCACATTAATCCTAGGAGGTGAAAAATCTAGAAATTACCACATTAATCGAAAAAATAAGAAAAGGCTAGAAAAATCTTACATTAATCGGAAGAAATACTAATCAGAGGCTCTCCTACAAGCCTCCACGTTAATCCTAGGAGGTGAATAATCTAGAAATTACCATATTAATCGAAAAAACAAGAAAAATCTAGAAAATCTAACATTAATTGGAAGAAGAAAATAAGAAAAGTCTCATCTAGCTATATAAAGTTTTGTGCCGCCTGTCCAGACTCCAATTACATATTCAATCAATGCAGCTGAGAGTAATATGAGGAAAACTCTTAACATGTGAGTCATGGAAGCTAGAAGTCCTAAACCAAATCCTAATCAGAAACCACCAAAATGATACTGCATCCTTTTACATATTCAATTGACTCTATCAGACGGAAACTACAATATGCATACTAACACACTTGTGAGTCGTGGAAGCCAAGTCCTGAACCAAATCCAAATTAGAAACTGACAAAACAATATAACGGTACAGGAAAACTATGGTTTGAAATATGAAACTGTCTATATCTATAGTAATTAGAGGCGCTCCTACAAGCCTCCACGTTAATCCTAGGAGCTGAAAAATCTAGAAATTACCACATTAATCGAAAAAACTAGAAAAAACTAGAAAATCTAACATTAATCAGAAGAAATACTAATCAGAGGCTCTCCTACAAGCCTCCACGTTAATCCTAGGAGGTGCAAAATCTAGAAATTACCACATTAATCGAAAAAACAAGAAAAAGCTAGAAAATCTAACATTAATCGGAAGAAGAAAAAAAAAAAAAAGTCTCATCTAGCTATATAACATCTAGCTATATAAAGTTTTGTGCTGCCTGTCCAGACTCCAATTACATATTCAATCAATGCAACTGAGAGTAATCTGAGGAAAACTCTTAACATGTGAACCGTGGAAGCCGTGGAAGAAAGAGGTATCTCACAAAACAATGCAACTGTGGAGGGGAACTATGCTTCCAAAATTGAAACTGACAAGAGAACACACTGCTGGAGGGAAGCTATTCTGCATGTAACCCAATTCAAAAAGAATAAACCAAGCTCCATGTATATGAAATACACTTTGTCAGGTAGTAACCATCAAAACCTATGTCGAAGGTTGTATTGTATTTCTGTTCTTCCATCGAATACCAGCTTCTAGGTTTCGCCATATCCATCTCACAGTGTTGTGACAAAGTCCTGTTCTCTTGGCTACCAACTCCCAGGTTTCGATAAAAGAAGACCTCCTCTCTGCAAATCAAGAAGCATCAAAATTTTACCAGGTGTGTAGATCTTTACCATTGCATCAAATATTTGTTTGTCCGACATTCTTACTTACTTTAGTAAACAGAACTACACCCACGTGCAATACCATAAGTGAGATTAATCTAGGAAACGATCTATGGAATATCAAGGCAATGGTAACGAGACTGGGATGCAATCATCTTTTGTAATGGTGAAATTACCAAACTTCATATGATCCTTAGTGAGCAAGAGATATAATTATTATTTTATTCTAATTACAGTTTAGGGATTACTTTTACTTTCTTGGTAACTATGAGACCATATTTTATAACTAAGCTCTAACACTCTTACGGTTAATTAATCAAGTAGAGATCCATAGGACATGAAGCATATCCAAGAAGCACAAATCTTATTTTATCAAATCGATCTCCAACAAGGCAATTCGATTTGATAAGAAATAAATGAAAGAAAGGGGAAATATTGGACTCTCATAAGTCCATCTTTAAACATACACTGTTTAATCAAAACTCGCTTTACCAAACATACTTGGTTCTTACCTTACTAAGACACAAAAGATAAAATGTCAAACTAATCCAATAACCAAACAAAGCACCTTGCTCCTCTGGTCATCCTACGCCCGGTGATCGAGCACTGCGTTGCTGTCGGCGAGATCCCGATCGGTCATTAGTGCGAAGGGGATCGAGGAATCACAGTCGTTGTCATTGCATTATTGCCGAGGAGTGGTAATGACTAAGAGGCATGCCAAGGGGATTATGATTTGGGGTAACAAGACGAGGAGTTTGAGATATTTTCCTTGGTCAAACCGAAACATAAAGAATATGCATGGTTAGTTGGTACTATATTGTAAATGAGTTAAGGGAAAGGGACATGTAACTATTAGCGTGGTGATTCCAAGATGAGCTAAGGGACTTCTGATTGTTGCATCAGAATAGGATCTTCATGAAAAGAAATAACTTTGCGCAACTTTTAACGGCAAGCTTGGAACACATGAAGTTTACAAAAAAATCACATGAAATAATTCAATATTTGTAGTAATATGTTAAGATCCCTGTGTTCCAGATGGACCTAATTTATATTTTCCTTTACTCCTTTTGTTTTTCAAATGCTTTAGATATAGGCTATGTACGAGGGTCTATCCATTGAATCTCACCCCTCCTATGCGCTCATACATTCTCGTCAAAACACTATGCAAATAGTCATGAGAAATTCTAAAAATAGTCAACAATTAATATTGATGCAAAACTAATCTTTCATGCCACAAAATTTCAAATCTAAATTCGATCAAAAAGAAAAATTCTACTAAAGAGGAAATCGAAAACAAAGGGGAGAAGAGAAAATCATAAAGCTAAAATTCATGGAAATTTACCATTTTTATCTTCTATTATATATTGAGTTTTGACCCTTTTTTTGGTATGAAGATTGATCATCTCATGGCTTTCTAGCCATATTTTGTTTTTATAATTGGCATGGTATTTTGAAGTGGCATGTACATAAGCACAAAAGGAGTGTGATGCACCGGATACACTCTCGACTTTGTAATCTTGGTACTTGCGGTCCTTCTAACCCTAAAAATAATTAATTTACACAGGAAAAAATCACCAACACAAAATGTGAGCACTAAAAATAACAAGGTCTCTCTAAAAAAGAGGTAATAATATATAAACATTCAGGTGCTACAGTTATAGAACAAAATACTATTATCTCCTTAAAATATATATAATATTTCGAAGATGTATTATTGCCTTCTGAATTTATATAAATAAATAAATAAATACTTCTTAAAATTTCTAGCCCGTGCTGGTGCACGACTTGATGCCTAGTTGAAAATAATTTAGACTAACTCTAAGAATGTAGTAGTAATTTGGCTCGTACTACATAGTCCTTTAGATGGCGAGACATGAATTTTGTAATCAAAATGTGGACAACTACAGATTCTACCTTGTCATGTAGTAGTATGATTTAATACCTGAATAACTAAAATTTCATTGGCCTTCACCCCCCAACCCCAAGATCTCTCACAACCTCTCCTCCACTGCTTTGGCTCTTGGGGATCTTAGAATAGTTGGGTTTTTTCAAACTAAAATCCATATTAAGTATGGAGAAAACTTGTTTACCTAGGTAGAAACTAGAAGACGAGAACATGCCAGTTTAATTTTATGAATGAAAATTATCCAACTTTTTGTATCATAGTTTTTTTTTAACATATGAAGAGAAATTATCATTTTTTAGAAATTAGATAAAAGTTGACCAAATTGGTGAAAATTAGCTAGAGCTGTAGAAATTCAACCCTCTTTACAAATCTTAGGTTGTTAGAGAAATACAGAAGGATCTTGTTACAAAATAAGGCTTAAAAATACATTTAGGAAAACTAGGTTAAGTGAGCCCTATTGACAGAAACTAAGTTTCTATCGTATGCAAAATGATGTCCAAGCCCTCCCATGCAACTTTGTTCTGATGGACAAAGCTTCAACTTGTACTGAAGAAGTTTATCGGTTTAGTTTACCCCACAACCAAGAACACACATACTGGTAAGAGTGCCCACGATAACCAAGAACGCATCCATATGCATGGTTAATAATTTTCTAGTGACCGGAAAATCCAACCAACAATATAATACTCTATGCGGTGCAAGCAAACTTTCTAAAAAAATTATATCGATGTTTTTATAAATATTTAGATTGGACATTTGAAAATGGTAGACTTGTCTTGAAAAGTTATTTCATAATAATATAGTTTTATTAGGTTCTATAAACATATTATAATAGAAATTAGTACTCAAAGTTGTGTTTTGGAAATTGTATCAATGTTCAAAATATCACTCTTTTTATGACTTTTTATGAGAGAGTAATCGCTAGAATGCTAGTTCAAATGGTTTTTCTCTACCCTTTTGACTAATTTCTTGCTTCAAAAATTGAAAAACTCTATAAGCAGCTAGTTGAATAATTATTGGAGAGCATCATAATTTGTCAGCTCGGAATCTCCAATATATATCTGTATTAGAAAACCATTACCCTTTTCATCATTCTTCCAATATCAAGAGAATCAAAAGGAAAGAAATTTATATAGATGTGTATTGACTAACATAGCTCGTCACTTTGGCCATGGGCTCTCAGCTGGTGCATGCAACTGTTCTTTCACAGTGGCTTTGTCTACTTAGTTTCTGCTGGAACCAGGGACAGCCTTTTGCGCGAGAGAATAAGCACATAAGAGACACGAGAATTTATTTACGAGGATCGACAAAGCCTACGTCTCTGGAAGCTGAATCGCGATGGCTCCGTCCATATGAGGAGTTTTTTTTATTAGGGTTACAAGAGATCGGCGATATATATTTATACCCCGATTACATGTTCGACTCGGACTTATAATCCGTACATCAGGGGGGCTTCACCCCACACCCTCAGCCTACAAATTTTGTAACCCCACGTAATTGTATCTACCCTATAAGGTTGTGTCCGAAAAAAAAGCTCTGCTTTTCAAACACAATCTCTTTCTTTCACTTTGTTATATATAAACTATACACAACAGCTTCCCACCCACACACCATCGGCGTATTCCGATTATTCGACCAAGCATCTGGCTGCGACAATCTGTGAGGGTTACTCTTAGTTAAAGAGATGCACTACAAGTTTTTTTTTTTAAAAAAAAAGATGGAATTCGAAGGTTGTCTGCCCAGGTTCAAAGCATAAATAATGGCTATCACCTATGACAGTACTAGCTTGTGTCCAAGAAGAATAAATCAGTTGAATGCACCAGCCAAATTTTACCTCTAAAAACACGTTATACAAGGATGTAAATCCAAATAATGCATCTCTGAAACACCGAATGTTTGCCATATAAGACGGCTCTACGCCGGATATTTTTCAGGAAATAAGAATCCATTCACTTTTATCTAAACATAACAGCATTAGAAACGAGATATGGCATGAAACCACACTAGCACGAGAGACTGCCAAGATTAATCTTGAAACAACAAGCAAGGAGCTAGTTAACTGCAACTGGAAATTAAAGCTGCTAAGTTCAAAGCAATTCTAGGACAGAATATTTACAGACGACCAGCATTACTACACTACTGCAAGCAGTTCCATAAAAAGATTCTGATCAGTGTACCTAACAATCCATGCATCTTGGATGATCACTGAATACTACAATCACCCAAATCAGAAGTCCGATAATTAAGCTGATAATTAAGCAATAACAGAAGAACACAAGAAATGACGCGAAGAAATTAACCAAATGGAAGAGGAACTACTGCTAGCTAGCTAGCTCCATCATGCATCGATCATAGCTTGAGGGACAGGTCAATCATCTCATCCGCAAGCTCTCCGTTGCCCCTTGCACCGGACGACGAGGCTGCACCATCTGATCCCTGCAGATGATAATGATGCTTCCCCGCTCCCCAAGCGTCGGCGGCGTTGGGCTCTGCGGAGCGCGGAGTGCTCTCACCGCCGGCCTTACCTTGCCTTCCCGCCGCCGCCAACGACGACGACGCGGCGGTCTCCAGGCCCCGCCTGGCCAGGTTGCGCTGCAGTTTGTGCGCATTCTGGTGGCCGCCGAGCGCCTGAGAGCTCCTGAACTTCCTGGGGCAGTAGCAGCAGGAGAACACCGCCTGGAACCTCGGCGGCGAAGAAGGCGACGGCTGCAGCGACAGGTTCAGGTTGAGCCCCTCCTCCCTGTCCATCCCCATGTCCATGGCCCTGCCGGCGAGGCTAGCTCTACCTCACGTACAAGAACCAAAGAACCCAGAGATGATCCTGATAAAATGTGGCATAACACCCAGGCCTGGAGGTGCCATGATATTATGGCCGGCCGGCGTGGCTGTGGGGCTTCCCTGTCGGAACCAAACAGTTCACACACTCCACAACACATTAATTTGCTGTAAAATTGAAGGCAACGGCGTCTGAGGACGCTAGCTGCATGCATGCCTGGGATGGTTAATCCGCGCCTCTCTTTCCTGGCCACCCCTCCCTATCTACTCTACTCTACTCTACTTTACGCTACGCTCGTGCCGTCTCTGTGCTAGCTTTCACCTCTGCACTGTTGGATGTGTATGTGCATGGCACTGTGCAGCGCAGCACGGGGCCGACGGGAGGGACCAGGCCAACTCGGAGTCTCGGATACGCTTTCATAGGCCAGACATGGGCGATGTCCTATTAGGAATGCACTGGGAATCTATCTATTAGCTAGCTATACACCAAGCCCCTGAAGAGTGTAGACTTACTGCGTGTATATATGCTCCTTGCCTCCTCTTTGCATGTGCATGTGTTCTCTCTCCTTATCTTCTCCCTACCTGAATCATGCATCTGGGGATCAATTTCAGCTCTCAAACAGCGGCAGTCCAACCGGCCGCCTCGATCCACGGCCGATCGATCGTTTAGTTATGAAGGACACGCACGTACGTAGCAGCTATATATCATGCATTTGTGCTGTAATTAAATCTACCGACTGCAAGTCCGGAGACAGATCAATAGGAAGGTGCGGAAACTGGAGAGGACAGTTCAGAACCCTCGTGGTACAAGGTGGGCAGTAGCGAGGGTACTATGAGGAAGTTAAGGTTGCACGAGAGAGGGTGGTCCAGTGCGTGAGTTGCCTGCACGAATGAGAGTCCAGCAACTGTTGGGGTGAACAGGACGCATCACCTGCTCGGAATCGACGGACTAATTATGGAGACGAACATGGGCTGGTCGATCTCAGGCATTCAGATGCAGCTAACATGCATACATTGGTACATATAGGCAGTGTAATAAAACAAAATAGCTCAAACAAAAGAACGGAAGACGTAGATTTAACGTGAAAACTTATGCGGGAAAAGCCACAGACACACGAAGGCAAAAATCACTATTTGAAAGAAAAAAAAATACAAGCGCAGAGAGAACTTCGATGTATGTCAACCGTGTGACTACAGAGGCAGGGTGGAGCTAGGATTACACCATAGGGGGATAGTTCAAGGAAAGACATTATTTTGTTATCGTCCAATTTAAACTACTTATGAAAGGAAAAATTGATGATTTGTCACTCCTAAGTTTCTTAATTTAGGATTTGTCATATTTAAGTTTATTCTTGATAATTTGCCACTCCTAAGCACCAAATACATGTAATTTGACACCCCAAGCGTATTCCAGTATTTTTATTTTTATTTTACACCAAAATCAACTGTGAAAAGACGTGTTTAACCCTCCCTATTGAAGAAGAAACTTAAATATGGCAAATCCTAAATCAAGGTGCTTATGTAGTGTGACAAATCTTCAATTTTCTCTTATAAAAATATAAATTTTCTTAGGAGAAAACTATATATATATCTATATATATAGTAATGATCATGATGAATGATAACTTGAGCCTAGTTGAGTTTGGTGCGCATGCACACTTCATTGAGCCACGGAAGGTATGACAGAAGCCAAATACGAGGAAGAAGTGCTCATCAAACTCTAAACATACAGGGAGATTAAATATCATGCACTTATACGGTACACATTAGACTCAATAATAGCTTAAAAAATTGAGAACAAAATAGAATCTAAATTCTACATAAGATGAGTTCACATGCCACAAATTAACTCCTATGCTTTTTAGTTTCATCCTAACTGTTACTTAAGTACATAAACTGAATTAGTAAGAGCTTAATCCTAATAAAGTTCCAATGCTCCTACATGCTAATGAAAGATAGTAAAAAATCATGAGGGGCCAAGGCCAGCCAAACCTCCATTGTCTCCGCCCTTGTATAGAGGTACACATATAAGCCGGAGAATAAGAGTCCTTAACGGAGAACAAATCGAATCAGAGTCGGATGCACCAGCCGTTATCAAGTCTGACATGGCTTGGCGCATACACCACTCGGCGTCACATCGGGTGCAGTGTCCGGAACGGATACGATTTCAAATTCATATCACAGTTCAACGGGCAGGTAGAGAACGGGGGGAGTACGTACATCAGACTGGGCTTTTCTAGGGCCTATATATACTACGTTACTGTCTGAATGCATGCTGCGTCAGAAATTCAGTATTCTCAAAAGTATACAAATTTGTTTGCTCATACAGTATACAGTGCAGTCACACATGGGCAGATCACACACACACGAAAGATGCCATGGCATATACAACTAGTTTAATTCGTTTTTTATCGGTTGATTGATATCGGCGAGAACTTGTACTGTTGTAGCCTGTTATTACCGCGTTTCCGGATTATATATATATCGTGGACATCCACGCATGTAGCTCTCCTGTTTGCTACATCTGCATGCATGTATCCTTGGGCGTTTCACATGGCGGCAGCTGGCGCTACTGGAGTACCACTGGTTTAGTCCTGTCACCGTTTACAGTAAACGTTCTGTGCTACTACAATGCAACATTGCTCCAGGCCAGCCAGGGCATCATGACACAGCTGCATGCATCGCTAGCCAGAGAAACGGCAATGTCACAAGACGATGTCGGAGAAACTGCTGGACATAAGCAAGCCAGCGTACGTTTGCCACTGAAGTGTACGTGAAGATCATGGCCAGATGATTCTAAATCTCAGTGCGTAAAAAAAAACAATTGACAACAGTACTGAGGTGTTTGAAAAAAAAAACTCTTGTTTTTTGGTATTTCTGTGGCTGAGGGTTGAGATGCTCTGATCGGCCCTGTGGACGGTTGGACCGGCTACATGCGGCGGTCTGACCGGCTGAGGCCGTCTGACGAGCTGAAAATGAAAATATGAATTTTTGGAATCAGGCAAAAATCATGTGTGTAAGAATGTGTTTGAATTGGGTCTCATAGAAAATGGAGTTTCAAGGCGAAACTACGTAGACTTTCAAATTTCCAGAGAAGGTGTTGTCCAAACTTGGAAAAAATTATGGAGCGGTCTGCCCGATCATTTGCCGGTGATCTAGACCGGCCTAGGGAGACATGCTACTGGCGGTCAGATCGACCGGAAGGGGTTCAAGCGTCAGGAAGGCCGTGAACTTTGTCAAGTTGGTCCTAAGAGCTTGGGATTGATGCATATGTTTGCTTCACTTTTGTGGACTATTGTGGGTTAAATTGCGAAGAACTTGTGTTCGAAAATGGTTGCTTTGTCTATTGTTGTGCAGGTGACTTGAAGTCAACTATGGTCAACAGCGAGAATGATTGAGACTTGATTAGGAGAACCAAGGTCCAGAACAGTTATAGATGTTGGGTGAGATGGTTGGACTCAAGCAAGGTGCAAGATGGACAAGAACTATGGAAAACAAAGTTTGAGCAAAAATCTTTTGAGATAAAGAGATGCTTCCTGAAGCGAAGCTTTGAAGGTATGTGTTCTTGACTCATCAATTATGTAAATTGATGATTTTGTGTATCGTGCGGTGCTACACAACAGTTTTCTTGTTGGTGATGGTTGTACGACTCTGAAGCTACGTCATGGTGAAGTGGACATGATCGAGACTAAGCTAGATGAGCTTAGATTCAGAACGATCTAGGTGTCGTCGAAAGATGACCGAGGCTGGCAGGGTGGTTACAAGCTGAGAAGACAAGGAAATGGAGTGGAAGCTACCAGTCATGAACATGAAGGGAAACAGAAAGGTGGACCAGGACTAAGGTTAGGGAGGAGCTGAGGTCTAGAACGGTAAAGGAAGCCGAGTGCAGTCATGGTGCATGGTGAGGCATGTGGAACGCCAAGTGACTTGGTCCGTTTGCAAGTGAGGACAGTTCGGTGGGATTTGGACGCGTGAGAGGCTTGGTGGAAAGTCATTATGGCCACTTGGATGATGACAAAGCATGAGTGATACTTCGATGTGAAGAAATCGGGAAATATCGATAGAGGGGCATTTTGTTAAATTGTCCAATACCGAAAAAGTGGTGGTGTGCGAAACCACGACGGTGCACTGAGTGGATTTGGTCAAGGATACTCCGTGGAGGGTAAAACATAATAGATTTGGTCTAATGGAGGTAAAGATGAAGACGACATTTTGAGAAGTGTGTGTGAGTAAGACCCGTTTGTATGTGAGCTTAACGGGTGACCATTGTGGTTTTCTCTCTAGACCTAGAATCCACAATATAAGAGGGTGGTACAGGAATAACACACCCATCTAAGCCAAGAAATCCTAATGTGAAATTTGGGGAAAGTGGATAGAGGAGGAGGCTAGGGTTTGGGAGATGTATTGACAGATACGAGAACACTTGTGTGTGTGCTGTCCTAGTGGCTTTGTCCTTTGAGGGAGTGGCTATAAATATTTATCTCCAAGAAGAAATCAATCTCTAAATTCGTGCAAATCTTTATCTCATATGCTCAAGTATTGATTTGTTGATTTGGCTTGTTTTTAGTGTTCATTACTCCCCTCTTGATCTTGTGTTGTACCTAGGATGTGTAAGTATCATATATATCTCTTGTAGACTAGATCTCATCCATCTAGGTACTTTCTATTACAAGTTCTTGAGTTTATCCAATTTTGGTGAAAGAAATGATAATTTGGGGGGGGGGGGTTGCTCTTAAGGGCTTTTGACTTGATTCTTGCTATGATTGAGGGTGGTAGGACGTATGGGCAACCATCCTTAGCCATCTTGGATTAATTCCTCCTACAAGCTCCTCTCAATCATTGTTTTTGTATTTGTCCCGGTTTTGGTGCAATCTTCACTCAAACGGGAAAAATGTTTTGACAATGATCTTCAAGATATTTTATTGGAATAGGTTCCTAACATCCTAGAGAATGTGTGTTTAAAGTTTCATGAAGTTTGTAGTTGTGAATCAAATGTTGGATCAATATGCGATTTTAAAATTGTACTTAAATTCAGTTTTCTGTGCTGACTTTGTTGTTCACCGGTCTGATATCTACTATTCACCAGTCTGACCAGTGCAGTGGGGATTTGGCACATTTTGATATTTTTGTTGTTTTGTTCTTGTTTGAATGATTATCTCTGAACTTCATAGCTCCACATAGCTATTGCAGTGAAAGAATATTGAACTCCTTAAGGCCAAATATTTTAAAGAGTCCATCGATTGTGTGGTGCCTATTTTACCCTTTCTAGTCACCTCCTCGGTCCAGCGATGTAGAATCCAAGTTTGGACGTAGACGTTGGGCAAAAGTCGATTGGGTCGTCTTCACTTCTTGGCCTACACTGTTCATCCACATAGTTGCAATGCTCCATTAGAGCATCTACAATAATCCATATCACTTGTTACTAAGGGGTTATCACATCAGTATTTTGGTGATGTGGGGGAGAGAATGTGAGGAGAAAATGTGATCTTGTTTCTAGATGAAGAAACAAACAAGTTGTTGATACCAAGACATAAGAAACAACAAAATAGCTATTGGAGACTTGCTTGTTACTTAAAAACTAGTTTTGTGTATAGCAATTTAAGTAGGAATTAAAGTATTAAATACAAGCTCAAAAAACAATCTATTGAAATGTTTGTTTCTTTTTGTTAGATTGAGTACTCTCTCTCCTCTAATAAACAAACTGGTCATCCACATATTTGCAATGTTCCATTAAAGCATCTACAATAGTCCATATCACTTGTTACTAAGGGGTTATCACATCAGTATTTTGGTGATGTGGGGGAGAAAATGTGATATTATTTCTAGATGAAGAAACAAACAAGTTGTTGATACCAAGACATAAAAAACAACAAAATAGCTATTGGAGACTTGCTTGTTACTTAAAAACTAGTTTTGTGTATAGCAATTTAAGTAGGAATTAAAGTATTAAATACAAGCTCAAGAAACAATCTATTGAAATATTTGTTTCTTTTTGTTAGATTGAGTACTCTCTCTCCTCTAATAAACAAACTATTGTAGATACTCTCAGTGTTCAGACCAGGCCAGCTGCGCGGCAGTAGTGTTACTCGCTGTCCAGAAAGCAAGGGTTAATTCTCCATGCATTTTAACTGCAAGTTCATTTCGACTTCAGGCGTATATTATACGGGTAAAAAAATCCATAAGTTTTCATGTTGACCTTGAAACTTATATAGTTCATTTTTGCTCCTGTTTCCTGCTAAAAATGTTTTGTCCTCCATGCACCAAACTAATCTCTCTTGTCAGTTACCACTGCTGTTGTGTACTCACTTGAAGATATACAATGCTTGTACTCTCTCAATCCGACTCTCCATCTTTGTCTCTGTATCGTTGCTTCGTGAATGTGATTGCATTTTCTGCGTTTTCCATGCTGTCAAATCTGATTAGTTTTGTTGTTTTCTAAATAAAAAAAGGTGAGGAGTGAGCCCTCCTCTTGTTTGATTGTCAGCTCTCCATTGTCTCGTAGAAATATTTAGCATCTGACGCTACAAAGTAATACTAGCAGATAATATTTTAGATTTCGCTGGATTCATAAAAGTTAGAACCCTGCTTGTAGCTAGTCACCCAGTTTTCTTAAATATTTTCTTGTTTTGTCTATTCTTGTAGACCGATCGACCGTGGGCCTAAATTCTGTGCAGTTTTTTTGTGTGTGGAGGAAATGGGACATGTGGCAGATGTTTCATGTAAGAGTAACTACACCTCAGGAAATCTCACATTCAAAGATTTTGCATACATATATCGGAATTGCTAAAACCAATCAAATGTTTTTTTGGGGGTAGTCGAATTATTACAGACGGTTGTGATAATGATGTATCACAGACGGTTCTAACCATATCTAGTAACATAGACGGTCACGCTTGTAAAACCGTCTGTGATAGTTATAACACTAACGGTTTTCAAAAATTGTCTGTGATGAGGCGTCCAGTATAGTTTATTTTGTAGTGGTGTGATCTTGTGATTTGCTTGAAGATTTGTGCTCCGGCCGACGATGTTGTCTTCTCTGGTGGTGGCGGCGGCGAGTTTGGGAGGGGGTCCATGGATTAGGGCTTGGTTTCAGCAGGTTAGGATTATAGGTTCATCGGGGCCTAGCTATAGAGGGAGGGAGGGGCGGAGTAGGCATGGTGGTGGGCGGTGGCGGCAGTGGAGGCCATGGCCTTGGGGGAGCGTGGTGAGCGGCAGAGGGGTGGCGGGGTGAGAAGAAAGAGAGGTTTGGAGGTAGCCTGCGGGGGAGATGGAAGCAGGGGGGCTCGCCGAGGGCATCGGGCATCGGAGGCGACACATGGGAGAGAGTAGGGGCGGCAGCAGCTTGGAGAGAAGGAGTTAGGGTTAGGGGGTGAGTTTGAATAGGATTTGGGGTTGGGTCTCCATCCAACGGTTCAAAATCTAAATGTTTTGCAAGAAAAAAAACTGTCGAACGTGAAATAGGCAGGTCCTACATATATAGAAAGGACATGGATATCGAGCCAAATACTCGTCTTATCAAGTTTTTTTTGAAATTGATACAGTTTTATTTAATATTATTTTATTTATAGTTTGGAAGTATTTTTAGAACCGAGCTAACGAGCCGAGCCGAGCCAGAGCGAAATCCAATTTCATTTTCATTCGAAATGGACGTACTCATTTCGATGTTTAACCAATTAACAAGTATAATTAGAGAAATTTTGAACCGAGCCAACAAGCCCCACTAACAAACTTTTTTCCACCCTACAAGGGTGATCAACCTTAAGATTATGGGGTCATCCCCAATTAATGCATGACCTCTAGGGAGAACTCCTGCCTTACGATTAAAAAAAATGCATATATTAAGATGGACTACTGAAATTAAGAGAGTACACCACCTTAGATTAAGAGTCTCAACCCATTCCAACGCGTAATTTAGAAGCTCTAAGCACTTTTCTACTCCAGTGCATTGTTTCTTAAAAAGCCAAGAAATGAAGTACTTATTCCACAACATTACTCTCATATCCTTTTCCTTATTTTTCGCTATCTAATTACAAATTGCTTCTCCATGTCATGGAGGCAGCCGAACATGTCATGGAGGCACAGCGGGCAGGTGCTCCCCTTCTCGAACCACGAAGCCATGCACCCTCGGTGGAACGTATGGCTGCAGGACGGCAGGGTGAACGCGGCGGGGTCACCGGCCGCGCCGCCGCCCTCGCCCGGGACTGGCAAGTCCTCGATGCAGACGGCGCAACGCTTGTCCAGGACCCAGCTGGCCTGGAAAGGCATCGCCGCCGCTGCGGCCTCGCACGCCAGGAGCAGCGCCTCCGGCTTGACGTACATGACGCTCTCTTGCACGTACTAACAGAGAGATGTCGAAGGCCTGCCTGCACATCTGCTCGCCGTCGGGATCATCACCTCCCGCGCTCACCTGGCTGACGACGGTCGTCAGCCGCGGAACGGAGCGTGGGAGCAGCGCAGGCGCAGGCGCAGGGAGCGCGCGACGGCGCCGCCCGTGTCCTTAAAAATGTAAGGACCGTCCAAGTTGCATCAATGGACCTAACAGCGGTAGCACTCTTACGGCCCAAGAACATAGGCTTTAAGAGATTCGCCTAGCCCCCAACGCCTAGCCGAAGGCCGCGAGCGCGGTAAGCTCCTGGTCGCGCTATAGTCTTAGCGCGCGAGCCCAATTACTCCCGAGCATGTGCCCGTCCACCATTTTGCATCTCGCTGGCCCGTTTGGACCCTTTTTTTTCGGCCCCACCACTCCACATGTCCGCTTCTTTCAGTTCAGTGCCCAACTTTTCCGTACTGGGGCGTGTTTAGTTACTTGCCGACACAAGTTTGTGTAAAGGTGTGGGCAAGACACAATTTTTTTTTTTGTGGAACAAATCGTTCACCATAACTGTAGCAATATCTGACAAAGAAAAAATGGCAATAACATGTCTGGTATAGAGATAAGAAAGTGCGGCAACATCCGACAAAAAAAAGTATTAATACCATTTGGGGCATAGGGCTAAGAAAGCATGGCAATTTCTGACAAACAAAATGCCAATAACATTTGGGACAGATAAGAAAGTGTGGCAATATCGGACCAAAAAAGTGTCAATACCATGTGGGGCATGTGGGGCATAGGGATAAGAAAGTGTGTCAATGTTTGGCTAAAAAAGTGTCAATAACATATGGGATATATGGATAAAAAAGTATGGCATGCCACGAGTTTAGTGAAGAGCCAAATCTTTGGCTGAATTGACACGCTTTGATTTGTAATAACAAAAGTAGTCTCTGCTCACACAAAATTGTAAAATTTGCATCGCGGCAGGTTAGAAAGGTCACGTACCGTGCTCCTAGCCCGCAGAAGCTAGGTAGCATGGAAAACGGCTTTGATCAACCGTATTAAATAATATTTTTCATTATTCTATACCGTTGCTATAGTATTGTCTCACTATTCTATCAGTTGCTACCGTGTCCATCCGAACAAGTTGTGGATCAAAACTGTAGCATAGTAAAATACCGCTATTGCTACAGTGCCATCCGACACTTGATGTGCACCGGAACAGTAGCCAGCATGTTTCCATGTCGTGCTTCCATCTTCGTGTCGTGGTCTAAGATCGCTATAGGTGACGTCACAGTGCTATTTTTTATAATTACGTATAAACGGGAGTTACTTTTACTATTACGAATAAAAACAATTTGAATCAAAAACTCAAAAACCAAACACCAACCTAACAAAAGTCAAAATGGCCTAACTCTGGTACGTCACACTTCTCCAATTATTTGGATAGTGACCGAAAGTGTGAGATGTGATCTATGCCACACTTTCCCAGCTCCATGACCCACATCCCATGAACGTAGTTTCTGATCAAGTTTGCCACTCTCTTAACTTTGTGTATTGGTGTATGGCAAAGTTGTATTCGAACTGAACCGTCATTAGCACGACGGAGTTAATTTCTTGATCTAGCGATAGAGGTAATGCTTTGACAAAGGATGGTTGTGGTATTGATATCTTAATTTGCATGATCTCTGTGAGTACTATTTTATTTCTGGTTTATGACTGTATAGTGCCTAGCGGGGTACTTCTCTGGAGTCAAAAGAATTCTAAGAGCCACTTGGACTGTACTTTTTTTTGTGTGTGTAAAAGTTGAATTGTTTTTCACTCCTACCTCGTGGCACCGTTCATACCGTACAGGTTAACCGACAACAAAATGCCCAAGACCTGGGGCTAAAGCATGGGCTTATTGTTAGATTTACCCTTAGAAATACTTTCATGATATTATACTCCCGTAATATTTTATAAATATATTAATATAAAATTAAGAGTCTAGTTTAATTTTGAGACCGTGGTAATAAAAAAGGGCCGAGTATTCTGACGGAGGGAGTATATTACAGAAGGACATATAACGTGTCCGAAACACATTACATCTTGGTACTGTTACGCTCTTCATGCATGGACTAACACATGCTCCCTACGAGCTACGAGTCCAGAACTCCAGATCGCCAACGGCAACGCCAGTGCCGTGCTCAGTGTGAGCACCATCAGACGTGCTGCTGCTGCTGCGGCGGCAAGAACTAGTGCTACTAGCGCCTACCTCATGCCTCCCTCTACTCCACAGCCTCCTAAGCGACTTCAGCCTTGCCAAATCCCGCGACTTCGCCGCAACACCCTCACGCGGCGCCCCCACCGGTGCCGTGATCTCCGGGGCGTCCTCAATGACCAGCACCTCCACTCCGCCGGACGAACTCGGTCCGCCGACCGCGCGGACGGTTCTTGCAGTCGTCGCCGCGTCCTGGGATCCCCAGAACAGGACGTTGGTCGGCAGGATCGTCGAGTAGTTGGCCGGCTCCGGCAGTACCGGAGGGAGAGCCAGTGGCGAGGGCGTCGGCGAAGCGTCCGGCTTGTCGATGCCGACGCGGCAGAGCGGGCAGGTGGGCTGGGAGCGCAGCCACGGGTCGACGCACTCGGCGTGGAAGCCGTGGCAGCATTTGGGCAAGAACCTGGCCGCCTCGCCGTCGGATAGCTCGGCGAGGCACACGGCGCACTCCAGCGCGTCCGCGAAGTCCTTCGCACGGTACAGCGTCACCGGCAGCGCCCGCAGCACCACCGGATCAACGCCTTGTCCGCCAGAAGCAGAATCCGTGCGCATGCCGCTCCGATCACTCGGCGACGTCCCCGCGGCATCCCGCGGGCCGCGGCGATGGACCGTGAGGCAGTGGTAAACAACGAAGGCAACGGCGAGGGCGACGAAGAGGAGGACGACACCGGAGAGGAGGACGTCGCCGTCGACCACCGTGGTCGGAGTCCGTGCAACCGGCTGGACGCTGTCCGCGTCGTTCCCCGGCAACGACGACATATATGTTGGCGCGCGCCTCCGCACTTCGGCGTGAGCTTAATTATGTCTCTCGTGGTTGTGGCTAAGATTTATGAGGAGTCTAGTCTCAACTTAATATTTTTGCTTTGTTGGAGAGGGTTTTGGTGGACTCGGGCCGACCGGATGGAGTTGGTGTGTTGGTGTGGGTGAGGATTAGTGCTTGAGTTGAGACTTGAGATCATGACATATGGGTCTGGAAGTGTTGTGTGTAAACTAAGCAGCTGCTGCTGCTATGGAGAAGGAAGAGAGAGAAGGGGGGACTGTGATTGCCCTGTCGGCCCTGTTGTCGATGTTGGCCCACCAACTGGAAGCCCAAAGACACGACCAGAATAAAGATTTTGTGCTGCACGCTGCTCTGTTTCTTCTATCGCTTTGACTCAATTTTGCTTCTTGCTTCTCAAGTCTGTTAATGACGCTAGGCCCAACCTTTATACCCTTGTATATGCAAATCAGACTCGGACTCTATCTGTGTACATTGCTCGGATACAGCTACTGAAATAGAAACGGACTTGGCAAATTGAAAAAGAAACTAGAGACAAAGATTACCTAACAGTCGGCTCGTAGCATGCAATGTTTGGGCCTGTTTGGAGTTTGGGCAGTTGTACTTTCACATTCGGGCAAACCGGCCCTTTGACGTCGAGTACCGCTGGCTATGATCAAAAGTGCTTGTTGTTGAGTAACCGTCGCTGACGAGTCCAGTCCGAACGGGTACCTCGTATACAATGATCAGAATCGTAAGAACGATGAAGAACACAAGAACACAACAATAGAATGAACACAGAGATATGCGGGACTTGAGGTGCGCTTTATTCCGGAACAATCGGGGTTACAATGAGAGGGGTGACCTCTATTTATAGACTATGGGATGAGGAGTTCAACTGGCCAGACTCTCCGGTCTCGATCAGATCGGGCCAGACTCTCCGCAGTCCCGGCCCGGCTTAACACTCCCCTTGAACACTCATCCAACATGTTCATGTCTCGTCAAAACTCCATAAAAACCCAGTGGGAAAAATTTGGAGAAAGAGTACATGTCATGCGTTCTGCTGTGTTGCACGAATTGCCTCATCAAAAACTTTAGCCGAGAAACTTCAGGAAAACTCGTAAGGGAAAAAGAGTACAATCCACCCAATTTCATTTTATCTCCGGGATTTATTCTTTGGGTACTCGATCTTCGTGATCAAGATTCAATAATGAGTTCGTGAAGATTCTCCCCGATTCTCGTGCACTTCTTTAAGTCTTATCATTCCAATTCTACGTGTGCACCTTTCAAAGCTAGATGCTGGAAGTGATTTTAGTGAATAAATCTGCAAGATTCTCACATGACTTAGTATGCAGTACTTTAATTTCGTCCATCTTTTGCAATTCATGAGCATAGAATAACTTAGGGTTGGTATACTTTATGAGGGGACTCTTCATATAACTCATTTGCACTTTCGCAATACAAGCTGCATTATCTTCATAGATAATTGTGGGGTTTTGCAGATTCAATCCAAATGACTGCTGGATGTGGTGAATCTTCCGAAGCCAAGCACATTCTGTGAGGCCTCGTACAGTGCTATAATTTGCGAGTGGTTCGTCAAAGTCGATACAAGACTTTGCTTAGACGATTTTCATGGAATTGCGTTCCACCACATAGGAATACATAGTATGTTTGCGACTTGGTCAGATGCGGGTTCGACAGAACCCGACATCCGTGATAGTCATTCATACACAAGTCTTGGTTCTTTCGTAGAATAGACCAAGTTCTTTGCTTTCCGGAGGTAACGGAAGATGTCCATTATTTCCGCCAATGCCTTTGGTAGGTTACTCAGATATACCTTGCTAATAGGTTTACTGCAAATGCAATACCGATCTAGTACAGTTTGCTAAATACATGAGTGCTCCTATCGCACTCAGTACGGGAATTGGTCCCGTGACTTCCTCCCCTCTTCTTTAGGTCCACGGGTCCTTGTCTTGTCGCAAGGATCTCCCGACCATCGGCACTTTCAAGGATATGCCTTTTCAAACCGAACTTTTCCAACACTTTACGAGTGTAGGTTGGTCGATGTACTAGAATCTCTTCCGGGGTATGCTCAAGCTGCAAGCCTAGGAAGTATTTGGTTTGATCCAAATCTTTTATTTCGAACTCTGACTCCAAGTAAGAGCTTGATTTCTTAATACCTTCTAAGGTTCCAATGATATTCAGATCATCTTCATACACTGAGATTTATACAAAATCCATCCTGGGATCGTCGTATAAATACACAGGGATAATTTTCATTGTTCGTAGCCTTTCTTGCATAGAAAGTCGCCGAGCGATTATACCACATTCTCGCTCGATCGCTTCAGTCCATACAGTGACTTTCTGAGTTGCACACTGTATAGATTTCTATTTGCTCTATCTTGGTTCGGGACAGGGATACATTCAGGTATCTTCATATAAATGTCCGAATTCAAATTTTCATAAAGGTATGCAGTTACCACATCCATCAATTTCACTTCTAACTTCCAAGTTTGCTGCCATTGAGATAAATATCTAAAGGTAATTCCGCCCATGACCGGGGAATAGGTTTCTTCATAACAATCTCTCGGACGTTGAGTGAAACCTTGTGCAACGAGCCTTGCTTCTTTCATTTCTCTTTCGAACAAATACCCACTTATGCCCTACAGGGTGCACATGGGGAGGTGTGCAGCTTACAGGCCCAAACACCTCTCTTTTATTCAAAGAGAACGATTCAGTTTCTATTGCCTTCTTCCAATCTTCTCAATCTGACCTTTTCTTATATTCAACGAGCGATGCAGGCTTAGGATCAAGATTGATGATTGTGACAATTTTCTTTGCAACATTGGCTGTTGGCTTATTCATAGATTCTCCCAAGATCATAAAGTTTATAGCTATGTCTTCAAGGGGCGATATTTCTAATGCTTCTATTTGCTTACCGCTACTTTCAATTGCGGGGCAAGTCCCTTTAGTTTTTCAGCTCCGATGTGTGCGCACACATCCATGCTGATGTCTCCTTTTATGGGGATGTTCAATTCTAGTATGCCTTTTCTGAAGGTTCCATACCGGTGCAGTCTCAACGGCTCCCTTCCGATTCGGGGTACTTTGGTGATCGGTCATGTCAAGTCCTTCTCATCCTTTTCACCAAAGCGCCCCGGTTACTTCAGATTCGAGGCCGGAGTTCTCGTCCTTTCAGAGGCCTTAGGACGGGATTAGGGATACCTTCATCGGTATTTCAACCCTCTCCGGTGCATTGCGTACATGCATATGCGACTTGGTCACGCTCTTCAAATCACTAAAGTGGTTAGGCAGTTGATTCGCTAATGCTTGCAAATCAATTATCTTCTGGACTGCAATTATTTTCTAGACTTCAATTGTCTTCTAGACTTCGATTATCTTCTGGACTTCTCTATTTGCTTCACTAGTGCGCGGGTCATATGCATGGATTTCAATTATCTTCTAGACTTCAATTATCTTCTGGACTTCTCTATTTCTCGACATTTTACATCAAGTGTTGATTTCTCCCCTAATGACGAAATAATTCTCATCTAATATGCTAACAATGGCTGTCAGTGCATGCAAATCTCCATCGTGGGGTCCAAATACCGATTATGGATGATGTCTCATAACCAACGATATCCCGACTTTTGGAGAGTGCCCATTTCGATTCTTTGTGGTGGTGGTATAGGTACATAAACCTTGCAACCAAACCTTCAAAGATGAGAAATTTTCAGTGTTGACCTTTGCGCTAGTTGCATAGGTGAATGGATGTTATATGCCAGTGGTCTAAATTTGATGAGAGTTGCTGCGTGCAGGACTGCGTGTCCCCAATATGTAGTTAGTAAATAACAATTCTGCTAGTCCATTCTGAGTGTGGACATGCGGTACGGGATGCTCAATTTTAATTTTCATTTTCACACAATAATCATCATATGCCCTCGAAGTAAATTCTCCGGCGTTGTCCATTCTGGTGGACTTCACATGATGATCAGGGAAATTATTCTTAATGTTAATTATCTGCGAGATGAGCTTTGCAGAAGCGTGGTTTCTCTTAGATAATAAACAAACGTGCGACTGTTTTGAGGAAGCATCGATGAGCACCATAAATACCAAAATGGCCCTTACAGGGGCTGTTTAGGACCGCAAATGTATCCCTGGATACGGTCCAGGATGCAGGATTTCGTCCTTTACTTTTGAGTAAAGGGTCTAGTAATCGATTTCCGATGGTACATGCAGGCACACAAAATCTTCCGGATTCGGAAGTTCTTTACATTGACACTATGTCCTCGTGAATTGTTAATTATATTTCTCATCATCCTAAGACCTAAGTGGCATAATCTATCATGCCAGAGATAGAAGAGGTTTAGAGCTTCTAAATATAGTTTTCAGGGCAGTATAGGCTGCAGATGCCTTAATATTAGTGTAGTATAGCCCATTTTCAAATGAAGGAAGTCGTTCTAATACCATTATTCTACTATTTTCATCACGCTTTGTAATGAGCAGGTATTCCTTACCATGCTCTTCTTCAGTCTCTACGTGGAAACCGTTAGCGCGAATATCCTTGAGAGTTCTAGTCGATTATGGGCACAACATGGCTTCTTTAATGACCAAAGTTATGTCCGTCGGGAGTATAATTGTGGCCCTTCCTGAGCCTATTATACATGTATCGCTGCCTGCGATTGTCGTAAGGCTACGAGCATTCTTCTTGATCGATCAAAATTCCATCTCTCTCAAGGTGGTATTCATTGTGCCGCTACCTGCTAAGCACACTTCCTCCATAGGGCGCTACATGCATTCTAATATAATGTACTTTATTAATATGAAGCAGAAATCCAGCAACACATAAAATAAAATACTTCAGATATCATAACATAACTTGCTATCATAAATACGGGAAATATAAGTCTTGCAGGACTCATCATAAGAATTTAATGATTTGCTCTTCTAGAGCCTACAACCATTATTCAAAGTTCATCACAATCACAAAATGCAAGTGACTGTAAAAGGATCTAAGTGCAATGCGTGCACTAGATCGAATCAGCGAAGTATTCAGAAACTTCTGCCTCAATCTGCTACATGGCGATCTTCTCCTCTTGGGCAATTACGGCTGTGGCCGCTGCTATGTCCAAAGGAGGCATGATGGGGGCTGCTACTAGGCTGTCCACATCCATAAGTGCAACTAATGGGTGTGGATCTTCCGTGCTTGCAATGGTGAGGTGTGCCTTATGCTATCTTTTGCCCCTTTTCTTAGACTGTAAAAATACCAATTACGTGCGACTCACGACTTTACCCTTCTTGCCCCTCTCCTTCGTGAGAGGCTTCATTACCTTGTAGCTACTAGTATTGGCTTCATGGCCAACATTGCTACTAGGTGGCTGTGAGATGTATTTCTTCCTTAGAACATCATCTTGTGCTTTCGCAATTTTCACGGTGTCAATTAATGCGGCATACTTCTTGTAGCCATTTTGACAATAATTGCGTGCGGATTGCACCGCATTCGGGTGAAGGTAGAGAGGGTCTTGTCAATCTTCTGCTCATCCGTGATTACCTTATCACAGAGTTGAAGACTGTACAAATTCTGGCCATGCTGGGCCAACTCTTTCGAACTTCTGGTTCGTGATGCCAGTTATTTTTCATATTCATGCAAAAAGTTCATAGGGTTACTGCTGGTAATTTACATAAAATGGTTGCAAAATTCTCATAATGCTCTTTGAACCTCCAGTTCGTGTTTTCGTATTTTTTCATGCATTTTCATGATTTACTGCTATTTTCAGTGATTAAAAGTAATATTAATAATCACAAATAATCAAAACATAAATCTGAGAAATAAATTGCATAGAAATAATAATAACAAGGTAAAAAAATGCTTCAAATGCAAAAATCGATTCAAAATTTGAATTCCCGAGGCCCTTTTCTGCTGGAATACGAATTTTCAGTGAATTCTGCAATTTCTAGGGGCTAAAACATGAATATTTCAATTCTGAGAAATTGTTCGCGTAATTTACGAAAAATCCGAGGGCCTTTTTGCAAAATAGCCCTTTTTTTCGTTTTCTTTCTTCGTTTTTTTTCTTTTTTTTTCCCCGTCTGATTATATGGCCACCTAAAAGGCGGGCGCTTTGCCGAGATAAGAAATCGGCAGGGGACTCGGGGTAGGGTTTCTACCCCGAGTCTCTCGGCGGCGGCGGCTCCTTCATGGGAGCCGCGCTCTTCTCGGCGGTTGCGGCTCCCATGAAGGAGCCGCTGCGCTCTGCGGCGGCCTTCATGGGAGCCGCCGCGCATGAGGGCGGCGGCGCTGGCGCGGCGCGTGCTGTGGCGGGAGTGGTCCGGCGGCGGCGACAGGGCGGCCGGTGTCGGCGGCAGCGGCGGCAGCACCGCTTACTGGCGGGCGGTCGGCCGGTGTTGCGGCGACGGACTCATTTGCATGCGAGGCGACGCGGCCGCTGGGCCGCTCCATCCCCTCCCTTTGCTCGTGATGGTTTTGTGCGCGCGCGGGCGGCGGGTTGTCGATGGTGCGGCCGGGGTGGGGCCGAGCCGACGCCGGCGGCTTCAAGCCCGGCGCGCTCCAGCCGCCCCTCCACTTTTTTTTCTTTTCGTGATGTGGCTTCCGCCGAGAGGGTGAGGCGCGCGGCGGCGCATGCGCGGCGCAGCGGGCGACGCGGCGGTCGGGGTACAACGCATGGTCGCAGGTCGGCGGTGGTGGCGGCCGTGCGGGGTTGGCCTGTGGTGGCAAGTCGGCGCAAGACGACTTCCGTGTCGCGGCCGACCGATCATGTTTTTTTTTCGTTGGTACTGTTCATGCGAAGAAGAGAGAAAAAAAAATATTGTTCATGTAATGCAATTTTCTTTCCGATTGGCGACTTCGAGTCGGTTCGCGGTGAATTTGCAATTTCAATCTACGGTACAATCGACATCCGATCTTTCATGCAATCTACCGATCAACATTGTGTCGGCGACTTCAAGTCAGCTCGCGGTAGATTAGAACAGATTTGCACCGTAGAAAAAACAATCTAGAAAGTAAATTTTCAGAATTGAAAGCAATCTAGAAAATACGATTCAATCTACGACTGTCGTTCTTCGATGGTTACCTTTCGATGCGAGGAGAGTCGATCGTGCTGATAACGTGTTGAGTAACCGTCATTGGCGAGTCCAAATCCAACGGTACCTCGTATACAATGATCAGAATCGTAAGAACGATGAAGAACACAAGAACACAACAATAGAATGAACACAGAGATATGCGGGACTTTAGGGTCTGCTTTATTCCTTCGGAACAATCAGGGTTACAATGAGAGGGGGGTGACCCTCTATTTATAGACTATGGGATGAGGAGTTCAACCGGGCCAGGACTCTCCGGGGTCCTGGGCCCGTACTGGGTCAGGACTCTCCAGAGTCCTAAGCCTGGTTTCTTAACACTTGTAACGTTCGCTCGCCCAAAAAACAGACAAGACTGCTACAACTTTTTAGCATTTAGCAGTTACACTTGAAAAAAACGCATTTAGCAGCAATATTTGAGCTGAGCTAGCTAAAAAGCGACAGGTTGACGGTTGGATCGTAAGTGGCGCGGCTGCGGACAACTCGCAATGGTCGCATAGGTTCTTTGCAGGCAGTTGCGGCTGCCGCTTGCCCGCAAGTCATTTGCATGCGCGGGTTGGCGGGCTTGGCGGCTGAGCCTACTTAAGTCACCTACGAGATAACTTGCTAAGAGCGATATTAGTCCTAATTAATTGAGTAATACCTTTAAAAAAATAGCAAAAAATAAAAGAACAAAAAAAACCCTCCCCCAAGAGTTATCATTACATTTCAACGTTCTAGTTCTCGTGGAGTTGTTAAGATGAATTTAACATGATTACATCATTTGTACTAAATTACATTATTTGCCAAAATAGGTAGGAGCTGAACTTCAGAATTTGCCATCATAGAGTTTGATCTGAGTTTCTAAACTTGACATCAAAGAATTGGGAGTTGAACTTTATCTGAAAAACACTCCAGAGTTATCATTTTTCTCAAGAATTGGACCAATATTGTCTGCAAAGCAAAAAGAACAAGGTTATAAAAAAAGAACATACATGATGTTTTAATAAAACATTACATTTCAACGTGTACCTATAATAATTTGACCAGCCAAAATAAATTTCACGAACACTATAGAGCATGAACAAACAAAAAAAGAGCAAAGGTGAAGTCATATTTGTTTGACTTATATTCTGTATAGTTTCTGAAAATACTTCAATATCACTTCAATCTCCCAGCAGGCAACATCATATATACTGTTAAGTCCATAAAACATTATATCATGATTGCCCCCATGCATCTTGCATCTGGTTTCTCAAAATACTTGATCATCACTTCTATCTCCAAACATGCATGTAGCGGTAGGGACTCAAAAACCCAAAAGGATTCATAATTTTAAATTATCATAACATGTAACTATATGTATGCAAGAAATTATATACTGAGAACTAAATAAGATCCATGATAGCAGCAATGGTTTAAACAAAAGGAACCAGAGTCACCGGACAGAACATCATACTGAAATTAATTGTACTCAAATTATGAGTACACACCAGAAGGGAGGGAGGGTTGTCGTTCTCACTGCACGATCACCGCAAGAACCAGTAGGTAGTAGTGAATAATCAATGTTATAAGTCTCTCACAGCACAAAGTTGACAGTCTTCACGCCAAAAGAGAGGTAGTTTACATGACTCAGCTTGAGCAGCAGGTATATCATAGGTCTCTTCCATAAATATTACACATCACTAGAGCAAGGGAGTATACAGTTTGGTGAGAAGAAATATATGCAAGAGAAAGGCTGGCCAATGGCAATGATGGTTAAATCCAGTTGAAATGTTGACTCTTAGTCAATAATGTTAGGAATTGAAATCTAACACGCGAACAAGAATTGCAATTCTAAATTATCCTAAATTTTAACTATCTGTATTTGGCTAGAAATCAATACTTAGTTTCTAACCTCCTATGAAATATATGCAAGAGTGTAGCTACTGTCATTGACTAACGAATTGATTGAGGGCTTGGTTGAGAGCACGAGGAAGAAGGTAGGTAAGAAAATCATTTTATAACACATCGTATCCACACAATCGCTCCATACTTGCACATGATGGTCCAAACAGTCTCATAAACAATGAACTCTGGCAGATTTTGATTCAATTTTGCTCAACTAGAGAAGGCCTTACTAATTGGTTGCTTTCAACACAACTAAGACACCAAGTGCAAATTAATTATAGACCTTTTCTCATCGCTCCACGTTTTCTCACCAAAATACAACTCGATTCCAACAAAAAAAAAAAGAATCGAACCACAAAAATGAGGGGCACACCTCTTAGATCGAAGGCAGCGTCTGAGGACTGGCGGTGAGGGGAGAAACTAGGGCTTCGACTGAGAGACCCCAACTGCGACTAAGAGACCCCGGCTGCGACTGAGATCTTCTCCGATGACTCCCCCGTCCTCTCCACTCGCACCTCCTCCTGCACGCAAACAAACCACCACATAGATCCCACCCAAATCAAACACCACAAGAAAAAAAAACCAAGAAATCAAAAGAGGGGCGTGAGATTCTTACGGCGGTGGCTAGCCACGCCGACGATGAGGGTGACGACAGAGGAGTCGGCCGCGCTGGGCGACGGCGAAGGTGACTAGGGTTCAGAATGAAGACGCGAGCGATTGCTTTATGCAATGCGAGTTGCGACACGAGGCTATGCGATTGCACTACATGGTGTCTAACGGGCTACGTGGGCCGGTCTACTTCGAACTGCTGGTACTAAGTTGGTTTTTGTGGACGAATACGTGGGCTATTTTTATGGTACGGGGTGGCGGTTTAGCGGACAGGCCCACCCCACTTACACTCCTAGTTGACAGGCCAAACAATAACAAAACTCCCACGAGTACCATGGGACGGCGCCAACCGGTGAAGAAGCATTTAGCAACAATATTTGGGCTGAGCTAGCTAAAATGCGTCAGGTCGACGGGGCCAAACAATAACAAAATTCACATAAGTACCATGAGACGGTGCCAACCGATAAAGAAATATTTATTACCGTGAGTACCATAACAGGTTGATAGGGCCAAATATTAACAAAATTCCCACGAGTACCATGGGACGGCGCCAACCGGTGAAGAAGCATTTAGCAGCAATATTTGGGCGAGCTAGCTAAAATACGTCGGGTCGATGGGGCCAAACAATAACAAAATTTCCATAAGTACCATGAGACGGTGCCAACCAATAAAGAAATATTTATTACCGCGAGCATAACAGGTTAATATAGCCAAATATTAACAAAATTCCCACGAGTACCATGTGATGTGCCAACCAGCGTTTCTTCACCTGCCTTGTTTCCCAGAGGTTGATTTGCGTACGGAGCTGATAGCCAACTCCTGTCTCTGTTAGTAACAATCAATGTTTCGCCCGTGACCAAGAAAGGAGTGTAAAAAAGAGGACCGAGCGGTCGCTAGGTTGGCTCGCAGCGCGGGTGTGTGTGCAGGTGCAGCCGTCCTGAGATCGATCTAGGGAATTTTTGGCCGATACGACCGATTTTGATATCGTATTTACGGTTTTAACCAGGCTGCGATTGTATTTACAAAAGTAACCGGCCTGGCGCCGACGGCGGCTGGCGCGCCGCGCCGTGGGGATGACGCGTGTCCGCATGGCGCGCAGTCGGCGTGGCGCCGCGCCGGCGTGGCGTGAAGCGCGAGCGCAACGCCGCCGCGCGCCTGCGCGGCCGGCTGCAGCGCGATGGCGCTGGCGCCAGCGTGGCGTGGCGCGAGCGCAGCTGCGCGCCGCGCGCGCTGTCACTTCTCACTTGTCAACTTTGTTTTTTTTTTAATCGGGTCATTTGTCAATTGGGGAATACACTACACTAGACCGGTTGGTCACCTGTTTGAATTTTTTTTCTCTCTCTCTTTTACTGGGAGTTGACTGTTGAGCCAGCCTGATTTGTTTTTGGAATGGGTTGTTCCCGGGTTTATGGCCGGTTTTAGATTTAGTGGGTCTGTGTTGTTGGATTAATTTGCTGGTCCAATCAGTTAGTTGGAGTGTCATTAGGTGGCCTAGATTAATTTGCTGGTCCAATCAGTTAGTTGGAGTGTTGTTGGAAGGGTTCACAATTTTTTTAAAAAAATAAAAAAAAACATCGTGCTTCATTGCTTGTACGCGTATTGTACAGTGTGTTCCGATTGTATGTATGACACACGCTGAGACTCTGGAGGAGGTATACTATTTTTAAAGAAAAGGAAATAGGGGAAAAACATCCAGGTAAATGAAACGTGCACCGACGCGTTAAGCAAACAACACAGCGTTGGCCTCATGAGAGTAGACGATTACTGTTGAGGGCAGGGGCGTGGGGTGGGAGCGCGGCGTGGCGCGGGCGAACTGCGCCGCAGCGCCAGCGTGGCGTGGCGCGAGCACGGCTGCGCCGCGATACCTGGCGTAGCGCCATCGGGCGCGGGCGGCCCGGCGCGTGGGCGTGCGGCGCGAGCAGCTGCTCGCGCCGCGGACACGCGTCATCCCCTGCCTTGGCGCGCAGCGCGACGCGTCTGCGGCGCCAGCCCGTTACTTTTGTAAATACAATCGCAGCCTGGTTAAAACCGCAAATACGGTATCAAAATCGGTCGTATCGGCCAAAAATTCTCGATCTAGGTTAACTCTTCTTTTGAGTGTTTATTCCTCGAAGAATACTACACACACACATGGCTATATTTAGCGGTTAAAACGTGTGACCGTGCTCAACTCATACTCTAAATTAGAGATGTGTTAAGAATATGTCCATGTGTATATGTGTGTGGCCATACGTGTGATGTGTGTGTAAGTGTGTTCGTCGTATACTTAAAAAAAAGGAGCGTAAAAAAAAAACAAAAACAAAAAAGTTTTCTTGTCCTCTACTTCTTTGTCTCATTTGCAAAAACGTCCATGCATCATGTGAACACCTTCACCCCCCTACAACACGCACCGGGAAACGGCCGGCTGGCAGCGCAGAGTGCACATGCCTGGTTCTTGGCTTGCTCCACTCAGCCGGCCTTCTGCATACCTACGTACAGATTAATAGGCTGTAACATTTCAATATTTTCGTACTGTCGCGTCCTAGGGAAAGAGATAAGGTACACGCGTAAATGGAATCACGTGGAAAAGCCATTATTGTTTTTTTTTTACTGAAAACAGTAGGAAAGAATCCTACTGTATATGTAATAAAATTACATAAGAAGTTACAAATATACAAAAGAAAAGAAAGGAAAGTTACGCAAGACTAACCGGAAGATCTGAACTTAAGTCCACCTGCTCCTATTATCTATACCACACAATGCACTTTTCCATTCGTGCAGGATGTTCGGCTTTTTTTCTTTCTTTCTTTTCGGTTTATCTTATTTAAAGGCAGGAGGAAAACGCGCCCGCCCGCCCAGGCCACGTCGCCCGGAAACTGCACGCCCTCCGATCTCTCCGTGCCTGCATGATCGAGCCGCCGCGCTGCGTGCGAACGGGCGTCGCTTGCTTCGCCGCGCGTCCGGTGGGCCTCGTGGGTCCTCGCTCGGTTGGTCCACGTAGCCACGCAGCTCCCTCGCTCGCCTAGCCACACGGGTCTTCGCTTGCCGTGCTGCTTCAGATGCCGCAAACTGCGCGCCCTCCGATCGCTCTGCACCCGCACGATCGAGCCGCTGTGCTGCGTGCGAACGGGCGTCACTCGCTTCGCCGCGCGTCCGGTGGGCCTCGCGGGTCCTCGCTCGGTTGGTCCACGTAGCCGCGTGGCTCCTCGCTCGCCTAGCCGCACGGGTCTTTGCTCGTCATGCCGCTTCAGACGTCGCGCCATCTGGTGTGGGTGAGTTGCTAGTTTAGTTAATAGCTGCACTGATTACAAGAGGAACAAAAGTGTACATGCGGGACCCACCACCTGTCTCTCTCGTACTTCATCTCCTTCCTCTCATTTGAATTTTGAAAAGGTAAGGGTATACCGTAGTTGAAACCATAATGAAAATAAAGTAGGGATTTAAACGACTAAGCTAAATTGACGTAAGCATTGTCTTTTTACTCTTACACAATCTAAATTCATATAGAAGAGGAGCACAACAAAAAAAAGAGAAAAATACAATAAAAATACCGACAACTCAATTCGGTGACCCCTCCTTGTGGCACTGTCCTCGCCTCCTCCACTCCTCTGCCTCCGCCCTCCAGTCCTAGCCGCAACGGCTCGTCGCGGCAATGCCCAACACCGATAGTTCCCCTCCCATCCTCAGCTCCTCCGCCCACCCCCTCCCAGGCGCTAGCTCATCGTATCGCATCCTGGCAGACCCCCTCCTCTCATCCGCTTCTCCATCATCCCCCTCCCCGGATCTAGCTCATCGCATCGCCACCCGCTGCCCCAAGCTATAGGCTTGAACTTCCCTGCGCACAACATGGCCTCCTACCGTACATCGGGCCGCACCTCCTCATGTCACTATTGTCCTACTACTACCAGGTTTTTCCTCCTCCCTTGGCTCCGTGGTTTTGTGTACCAAGCACCAAAAATACAGTACTGAAAGAAGCAACATCCATTACAAGCTACAGTCTCAAAATCTCAATAGTAGGAAAGGGTAAAGAAGACTAATTAACCATATCATCCACATAAAGAGATAAACTTCTTGTAAAGACAGATATACCAATCTCTCTGCCTTCGAACATCTCCCTTCACGATGACGATTGAGACGCTACTCGACCTGAGCACGATGACGATTAAGGAGCTGACAGGACGACTGCGCTTAGTAGAGCAACGCTATGGCCTCGACGACGACAAAGACGACGCGCAAGAGTCAGGGAGTCGTCTGCTCCTCACGGAGGAGGAGTGGGCTGCACGCGTACGACAGCGTGAGCCAGGCCAGGGCTCATCTGGGGGCGGCCACAACAACAACCGAAGCCACGAAACTAAGGACGACGACAACTCTAGAGAAACGCGACATGACCAAGGTAAAATGTTACAATTGTAACAAAATAGATCATTTCTCTAGGGATTATCGTGCACCGCACCGTGAGCGCAAGGAACAAGCCAATTTGGTAGAGGTCGACGACGACGAGCCGACACTGCTGTTGGCACGAGCGAGCACGCTCGATGATGAAGTACCAGCACTGCTGATGACACATGTGAGCACCATCACCGAGATCACAACGAGCGCCACCGAGCATGTCACGCTGAACGAGGTGCATGCTCAGGCATATCTTGGGCGTGAAGAAGGTCATCAAGATGACAAGTAGCATTTCGATACAAGGACAAGCAACCTCGGATAAAGGAGAACTTCGCTGAGTTGAATTCCAATGTAAAGGGATCTGTCAAGTTTGGGGACGACTCTGTCATTTGAGATCAACAAGATTAGTGATTGATTTGTTGAAATAATATTGTTGTTCTTCTTAAAGCTAACTATATAGCTTTCTGCATGTAAAAAGTGGTGCATCGCTTCTCTGAAAAGAAGCGCGTCGCTTCTCTCAAAAGAGGCGCGGCGGAGTAGTGTTTTCTGTATGTAAGTGACTAAGTTTGATTAGTATAAATAAGAGAAAAGAAGCCCCCTATAACGTAGAAGTTGAACCGCACAAACAAAAATTCCTTCTTGTATTGTTCCGTGATTTCTTCTTCTTCTCAACAGAAGTCATATTTTGTGATTGCGTGTCCCCGAGCCCCCCGCCGGTCCATACCACCTGCGGATTTTCTTCAAGGACCGCTGCCTCTGCTCCACTGGTGAGTATGTTCTTCTCCTTGTTCATGGCGACGAAGAGCTTCATTTTGCAGGATATCAACTCCAGCTAGAACAGCTTCTTTAGTACCTTCTTTTTGTAAACCTGCCCAAAATTTCAGGAAAGAGCATGCATAGCAAATGATCTCAGGAGGAGATCGATCGGATCAATTTGTTTTCAAAACATGCCTTATTTCTCAGTTTCCACAGAGACCAACAAATAGCTTGCTATTCCAATTACTTGCACATTGAAATCGGTATTCAGAAAGTTTTCAATCCACCAAAAATACTGAGCAAAGTTGTTAGGTGTACAACTAGCTCCAATAACATTGGCCACTATGCCCCAAACATACTTGGCTGCTACACGTTCAGGAAAGAGATGAAGCACAGTTTCAGATTCATTACAGAAGCAACAGATTGGATTTCCTCTTCCTTTTCTTTTTAACAGATTGTCTTTTGTTAAAATTGCATTTTGGATGCCACCAAGGTTTATAATTACTGATCCCAACTGACAGATTCCCATCAGATGTTCAGGACCACGAACAGTCACCAAGAAAGCGACAAATCCACAGAGCGGGATTTCCAAACCCAAAAGGCTTACTTATCGATCTGAAGGATAGTAAAAGTACAAAATAAAGATGGTGATTGCACGCAGCCACGTGATCGTTTATTCGTCTGCACCGGTGCACGCTACGCGCACGCACAGGACACAGCGTACGTAGTAGATCTGCTTCCTCTGGGACATACTGCAAGAGGCGAGCAAACAGCACACGCAGCCAACGCGCGCACCGAACAGTAGGTTGTACACTGTACATAACCCAAACCCCAGACGGCCACAAACAACTCTAGCTCACTTTGCTGGCCTTGCCGCGGCGTCTCGAGGCACGAGGCGCGCGCGGAGCGGGCGGTTCATGACGGTGAAGAAGAAGCCGCGGGACTCGGCGAGGTCGATCTCGTCGTGGCCGTCCGCCTCCCACCACTCGAACTCCCTGACCAGGTTGGCCACGAAGTACTCCAGGTGCAGCATCGCCGGCGCGAGACCCGGGCACGAGCGCCTCCCGGCGCCGAAGGGCGTCATCCTGAGCTCTCTCGTGCAGGTCAGGTCCGCGCCCTCGCCTTCCCCGCCTGGCATGAACCGTTCCGGCGTGAAAGCCATCGGGCCCGACCACGCCGCTGGGTCGCGGCCGATCTTCCCCACGAGGAAGTTCACCGTCGCCCCGCCGTCCGGCAGACTGGTAATGCCGAGCGCCTTCGCGGCCTCCTCGCTCTCCACGTGGCGCAGCACGAAAGGCACGGGCGGGTGGCGCCGGAGGCTCTCGAGCACGACGGCCTTGAGGTAGGGCATGCGCGACAGCTCGGCCTCCTTGATGACGCGCTCGCCGCAGGCGATGGCGTCGACCTCGACGCGGAGCTTTTGCTGCAGCTCGGGGCGTTTGACGAGGTTGGCCATTGTCCACTCCAGCACAGCGCCCGTGGTCTCGGTGCCGGTGCCGAGGAACTCGGAGATGAGGCTGATGAGCTCGCCATCGTTAACTGCCCGGCCACCGTCTTCATGGATACGGAGCTCGAGGAGGGACTCGACGTAAGTCTTGAAGGTGGCGTCACGGCTGTCCTTCAGATTATTCTTGACCTCGGCGATGAGCGGCAGGAACGATTCTTCTTGCTGCCGCCGGAGGGAGAGAAGCTGGCGCCACCGTGATGGGTAAAGGAGCTTGCCGATCCTCGGGTACCTCACGAGCACCCCAAAGGAGGGTAACGCAAGGAGGATGTCACGCTGGAACTTCTTCATGGCACGGAGGCGGGTGTCGCCGAGCTTATCAACGATGTCCCTGCCGAAGCACATCTCGGCGGTGATGGAGTAAATGGCGAAGTGGAGGCTTTCTCCAGCCGGGGCGCCGGACCTGAGAGCACGCACCAGGTCCCCGAGCACGCGAGCACGGGTGTCGCCGAGCAGGCGGAGGCGGGAGGGGAGCACGCCGGCTGCCACGTTGCGGCGGACGGCGCGCCAGTAGGGACCGTACGGCGCCGAGTGGATGTTGTGGTGGCGGTTGCGCGTGAGGATGGTGCTCGGCACGGCGCCGGTGGGGCGGTCGAGGAACGCGACGCTGTGCTGCACCAGAGCGCGGTACGCAACCGCGCGGTCCGTCACCTGGATGGACAGCCCGCGCCGGGTGCCCTGCCCGACGGAATCTCCCTGACGAGCCAGAGTCCGCAGCGGCTCCGCAAGCTTACGGTGCAGCACTCCCGCTGTGAGGCCAGATTTACGGCCGCGTCCGGTCAGTAGGAAGGCGGACGACGCGAGTAGTAGGACGAGGAGGAGGAGGAGGCATAGGGTGAAGCTGCCGGTGAGAGGATGGAGCATGGAGACGACGAGGTCGTCCATTTTCCTAGGTTACTCCTTTGGAGGTGGGGGTTTGCACGTACATATGTGCGCTTTGGTCTAGTGAAGCGCCAAGTATCTAGTGCAGCTGCAGCATTTATAGGCAGAGCGACCGGCCATCCTGGTGATCAATTGTTAGAGAGATGATTCTCTGGGAGATATGATTCGGCGTGTATAGCAACCGAAGCAATCTCTTGTTGTTATTATTTGGCATGTAATTATATCTTTGTTAAAATTCATCTTGTTGTGCAGGATACACCATGGAATCCTATATATATATACATGCAAAGGCTATGCTATGAATTGTGGTAATTGCTAAACATCTGTTCCCCACTTCCTCCAGTTTTCCTCTAGTTTTCTACCCCAATGACCGCTCGTGCGCGGCACGGCTCGGGAACGAGATACGGCAAGGAGACAAAGCCTCACGTGAGGTCTCTCCTACTGATTTTTTTTCCAGGAGACAGCTAGTCGCGCTCGTGATGAAACTGGCAGGCAATTATTTGCAGCATCCACGGCCTTTCAGGCTTTGAGGTTGGTGTTGGAAGGCCAAATTCTGGAATTCACCTAAAGAAATAGGCCCATATTAGCTTGGTGAGTACTCTTTTGATCCAGAAGGAACAAGGCTCTATCACCTAAAAGAAATGGAATGCTTGTGCACGTCAGGGAAAACAATTTCGCCGAAATTTTAAAAATTTCGGTGATTTCGTTACCCTCCGAAATAAATACATTTCATTCAAAAAAAATTCTAAAATATTTGAATTTGAAAAAATTACATCCTAAATTCCACAGCATTTGAATTTTGGACAAAATTAGGCCAAATTTCAGCCAAATTTAAAGCGCCTATTTGAAAACTCACCAAAATTATAACCAGAATTTCGGTAATTTCGTTCATTTCGTTACCCTCCTAAATAAATTTCAAAACAAAATTGTTTTCCCTGGTAAACGTACAATCTGATGGGATTAAAAAAATTGGACACTTTGTATGCTCATGTGACTAACCCACGTCAATTCTCTCTGTCTCCTTCTATTTCTAGCTGCTTCTTGATTTCTTCCCCAAACTCTACCTCGAACTTGCTTCCTCGAAGACTTCCAACTGGTGACAGGGACCTCTATCTGTTTTTTTACTATCTACTTCCGACTACATATTTTGTTGATAAATCACAATGATATTACAAAACATTCAGCACAACATCATCACAATTTTTGTTGATAAATCACAATGATATTACAGAATATTCAACGTAACGTCCTCGTATATTTTGTCGACAAATCACACTGATATTACAAAACATTCATAACAACGTCGTCACCTAATTTTTCGATAAATCAAAATGAGATTACAAAGCATTGAGAACCACATCTTTCAACAAGACGAACCTTTCCTGTGGCCGTGACCTCAACGTCCACCCAATCGACCGCCTCAAGTGGGGCGGTCGGATTAGGTCCCCGCAGCGCCGTCCGAACTGCCGATATCTCCTTCATCCCGTGCATTTCTCGTAGATCATTTCTTGAAGGTATGCCTAGACTCCATGCAAATGAAGCACTTCTTTGTACGACGTTCGGCTTCTGCTTCGTCCATGTAGTTCCTCATGCACCGTACCTGCCACTGGCCAACATTTCCCTTCAGCCTATCAATGTCTGCGGCCCAGATAAGTTACTCCTATGTCGGATGGCTAGTGAAATGACCAACCACGTCGTCACCATATAGCTCTACACTCCAGGTTTGCATCACTTCCTCCTTGTTGAAATAATCAGAGAGGTACTGGCTGGGATATTGCGCCACCATCTAACATGCGGCCATGACATGTGAACAGTGCCTATGCAGAAAAATAGGCTTGTTGCAAGTGTATACATAACTAGTGCGGCATAGCGTGCACTCGTGAGTGATTTTCTCGCGGTTCATCATGCGGTGCCCTTTCTCCCTGCACAGTATCTTTAAGTGAAACTCCTTTGTGGCCATCTTAAATGCCTGGTGCATCTCACCCTTCTTGCTCTTTTCCTCCATCTACTTCATGATCATGACAGAGTACAGTACTGTCATTTGCTATGGCGAGAGACACGTTGTTGTTTCTGTCGACAAAGTAATCTGTGATACCGCGGAGAATTGCCTCCACAATACCAACCAAAGGGAGACACTTCGCGCTGTGCATGACCCAATTGTACACCTCGGCTGGATTGGTTGTCATAACACCATATCGAGTACCACCCTTATCATGTAGCAGTGACCACTTCTCCTTAGACTTGTGCTCAATCCAGTCCGAGAAGCATTTCACATACGCCCTCGTCTTCCTTGCCACACCAGGACCATTTGTGGTTAGCAGTGGCAATGCTTCAGGGGCCTGGTCAGCGCTTGTAGCAGCCTTTTTCGCTGTCTCCCTTCTCTGTGTCCCGGTCCGCTCATCTAGAATCTTCCAGAGTGCGTTCGCTGCTGGTTCTGGTTGCATAGCTACTTGAACAAGTTCATTAAGTCCTTGTTGCAGAACTGCTTGTAGAAGTTTACACCCAAGTGCCTCATGCACTACCTGCTCTGTAGATCCACCCATAGAAGTGGTTCATTTTCTCCTTGTTGTAGTTGAGTTATTGTACTTAGTAGATCCGCATGCTGATCATGTATGACGCATATGTTAGGACGACTTTGTACAATAGATATCTTTAAATTCTTTAGGAACCACAACCAGCTATCCGTGTTTTCGCTTTCAACGAATGCGAATGCCATGGAAAGGACTTGATTATTTCCGTTCGTCGCTATTACAGCCGGTATTTGGCCCTTATACTTTTCAGTTAGAAATGCGCCATCCACGCACAAGACAGTGCCGGAATGCATTGATGTATGGACTAAAGGCGAAGAATGATCGCTTCAGTACCCTCTTATTGCCCCACTTCGGATGTGTTGAATCTTCAATAGCAACATGAGTACTAGGATTCCTGTCTTGTATGACCCAGAGTTGGCGTGACAAGTTGTGGTAGGAGTCTTCGAATGTACCGAATCTTGATTTCAATACCTTCTATTTTGCCCTCCACTCTTTGGCATAGCTGATTGTGTACTGGAACCTTATCTCAATCGCCCGAATGATGGACCGTGACTCAAAATCTAGATTATCCACGATCTCACCGTACATGATGTTTGCGATGAAGCCTGATGACAGGTTCTTGTGGAACTGCACTGACTCAGTGACGACACATGTATGAGGAACCACTATAAAGTATTTTCAGTAAGTGTCTCACTTATGCTGAAATACATGCACTCACCAAGGGAATCCCTCTATGTCGCACTTCACGTTGTAATCTTGGGTTAAACTTGACAACTGTGAATGTACACCGCACCGACAAGTCCCATAATTTGACAGCATCCTACACGACCTCCTTACATTTGTACACAACTCCTTGCCTGACCTCGCTCTTATCGTACTCCCACGACACACAAGAGCCTTCGTTAAACTCCCACGACACACAAGAGCCTTCGTTAATGACGAGATTGTCGAACTGGTATATGTTCCACTCTAATGGAACTGCCTGTTGTTTCGCAGTGTTACAGTCGCCAATTGGAAATAACGCAAATCAATCCCCCTGAGACCCTCAAGAATAGTCCTCTGACTGTAGTAAATTTTAAAATTGGTGGCGTTCGACATATTTAACGTACTGCACCGTAAACAAGATTTTCATGATTAACCACATATCTAAAACTAAACTGCTCACTGAAAAATATTATGTACAACATACTATACTACGTAACTATACATCTAAAACTATGTGTCGATGATCTAGTATCAATCTTACGAATGAATATTTGGGATCTCCTAGAATTAGAATCATGCAGAGAATGACGTAGGGATTTAAACAGGTTTAGGCCTTCTTCGAAGAGAATAACAACCCTAATCATGTGTTGATGTATTGACTATGCTGATTACAATAAGGAAGAACACTAAAGTCTAATGTCTCCTTCTGCTGATTTGCCCCGATGTCCACCGATGTCCACTGACTTTAGCCTTTATATAGCGCAAGAAGAGGTGACAGTTTCTCCAGGCTAAGAGGTGCCTCAACGTTGACATAATGTGCACATTGATGGAAGTTATTGTCATAGAGATAACACCCCATGTCGCCTGACAGTTATCGCTAGAGACAGGTGTATTATGTGCAGTTATTCCAGAGAATAATAACCTATACTAATTGTTCTGTGTATTGAACACAGTGTATAAGGATCCCTAATCAATTGGGCCCATATGTCTATATAATTTATCGATTACATAATGGTTGTAGCTGTCTTAATCGTAGAAAGTCTTACGACCAACCACATGTGGTTGTAGGAAGGCTTGCGACCATGGGGGTGGTCGTAGAAAGCCTTACGACCATTCAGTTAAGCTTCCCCCTTATAAACACTAAGGGGTATACTTAAGAGCAATATGATGGTTTTATTATATACAATAAGAATTACAAATAAATAATTAATTGAAGATTATTATATCCTCGTCACTATGTAATCCATTCGGTAAAAAAAAATTACTTGAAAGTTGAACGACCGGATGCAACACTTCGCTAGCTTCTCTCCTCCCTTCTCCTCCTCTCCCTCTGCTCCCCTATTTCTCTTTTTTCTAAATAAAAGTGAGTTATGACAGAATTTTAGAGTTTTTATAGGGTGATTGTTCTGCAATTTGGAATGATGACAGAGACTTGCGGGATCCCTGTCGCCGATTGAAATGATGGTTTTTCTAAATTTTAATATTAAAAAAAATTAGGGACCCCCTGCCGCTAGTTGGAGTGGTGATAGAGCCCTGTTGCCATTTCAACTGGTGACAGATATTTCTCTGCACTATTTTAGGCTCTGTCGTTATTCTCTATGCTACTGTCGTCATTTGGAATAACGATATAACAATTTTGTCATTCTAAATGACGACAGTAGTCTAGTTTTGTAATTTTATAATTATTATTTTTGTAAATTTGTTTTAAAATAATATTATTTTTAAAATAATCTTTTCATTGTAATTTTCCAAGATTTTGAACCCATCTGACCTGCAGAGTGTGAGACGGCGTTGGGCTGTCCCGTCCTTTCACGTGGGCCGGGTTTCTGCCTTGTTCGTAGGCCGCCCCGCCGCTTCTCCCTACACGAGCTCAAGAAGGCCTTGGACTCGTCCAGTCGCCGGCCTTTCTTCGTGGCCCGGCTCCTCCGCCGCAACAGCTGCCTCGACGTTCTCGCGATCGCTCCGGCAAGGGGACGCGCTGGGACGCGGAGGATATTTCCAAGGACGCTTTTTGGCGTGATGCAACTGCATATCTCTCCCTCCGGTCTTCCTCCCCCATCCGTCCAGCAGCAGCAGCAGCCGCAGCCGCCGCCGCCTTATCCTCTTCACTCTTTCCGCCACTTCGACTCCTCATCACCTCTGCTTTGGGGAAGCATGTCAAGAATGGCTCCTCCTCCTCCCCTCTCCGTCAAGCCTCCTCCCGCCCTCCCCTTCTCCCCCAGGAAGCCGCCCCCGATGCCGGTGTACAAGGACCTGCACTTCAACCGCGACCTCTCTGCCACCAAGAAGCTCCAGGTAACACACAGACAGCACGTCGCACTCCACAGTACTTCAGTTGATCTGGTCTCTGATGTTATTCGCCATACTGGATTGGGGGCACTGAAGTTCTTGTAATGGCCGGGCATTGGTTTTAATTGCAGGCTGGTGTGGACTTGGTGGCGCGGTTGGTGGGGGTGACCCTGGGGCCCAAGGGAGGGAATGTGGTGCTGGGCAGCAAGTATGGCCCTCCAAAGATCGTCAACGATGGGGAGACGGTCCTTAAGGAGGTAAATGCCATTCACCTCATGTCGATCTGTTTCCTTGCACAGTATCCGAGAGGGACCGAATGTCCGAGTCTCGAATGGGGAGGCCTACGGTGTTCTTTCATTGATTACTGCTGATGTTATTTCCTGTAGTTGTGTTTGTTCTTGTAATATTGGATATTTTACCCCGTTTTGCAGTGAGTGACCAATGCTTTCAGTAACTGAATTTCTCTATCTAATCGGATTATACAAGGTCGAATCAGAGGATCCATTGGAAAATCTTGGAGTTAAATTGGTCAGGCAGGCCGGTGCCAGGACAAATGATATTGCCGGCGACGGCTGTACCACTTCTATAATCCTTGCTCAAGGCCTGATTGCTGAAGGAATGAAGGTATGTATGCTGGTGTGATGAATATGTTGATACAAAAAAATTCTAGTTTCCTTGTTCTAGTTTTCCATAATGCGCGATTTGAAAGCTAACAGGAAAAGTTTGCTGGTGTCATGAACATGTTGATACAAAAATTCTGAATCCTGAACCTGCACCTTACGATTCTTTCCAAAAAGTAGGTTCTTGCTGCTGGAATTAATCAGGCCCAGATTGTACGTGGCAGAAGACTGCTGCTGCTTTGGTGTCTGAACTCAGATTGATGTCACGGGAGGTTTGCTCTGCCAGTTTATCTATGGATGTTTCTGTATTTTATATGACAGCTTTATGTTTGTGTAATATCTTCGTATTGTATAATATTTATCTTCTAGATTGAAGACTGAAATTGCACATGTGGCTGCAGTTAGTGTGGGAAATGATTATGCTGTTGGAGATATGATTTCTGATGCTTTTAAAAGAGTAGGTAGGAAAGGTACGGTGAGGATTGAAAATGGAAGAGGCACTGAAAATGGTCTAGAGATTGTCGAAGGAATGCAATTTGAATGTGGTTATCTCTCGCCTTACTTTGTGACTGATCGTGCAAATATGTCCATGGAGTTCATTGACTGTAAGGTAAGAGTTAATTTCACCATGATAGAATACCATTATGCGGAGCAGAATTACATTACGTCTTTTTGTAGATATTGTTGGTTGACAAGAAAATTACTGATGCAAGCGAGATTATAAAGATATTGGATAGTGCTGTGAAATAAAATTATCCATTGTTAATAATTGCGGAGGATGTGGAAGAAGAAGCAAGGGCTCCTTTGATCAGGAACAAGCTATCAGGGACTATTAAAGTGGCTGCGATTAAGGCCCTTTCTTTTGGAGAACAAAAAATTCAATGCTTAGATGGTATTGCCATCATAACAGGAGGTATAGGACTAGCCAAGGATTCCAAGAACACCTAAAATACCGAATGCAATTCCATCATCAGCGTATTCTTGGTTTTCAGGTACAGTTGTGAGGGATGACATGGGATATACACTAGAAAAGGCAGGGAAAGAGGTGCTAGGTTATGCTTCTAAGGTGATAATCAGGAAAGATTCGACGCTAATTGTTACTGATGGAAGCATCCATCATGCGGTTGAGAAAAGGGTTGCTCAGATAAAAGGTTAAGTTGAGGTATAAGTTTGATAAGTAACATTCTCATGTGGCTTTTGTTAACTTACATTTCATTTATGTTACAATAATGTAGTTAAAGCTTCTACATTAAAGCTACCATGCACCCTATGATCATACTCAGTTCTGTTATTCTTTATTTTTTTGAACTTCCAGAACTCAAAGGAGAGGTACCTGAAGAAGATATTTGGTGAGAGGATAGCAAGATTATGTGGTGGAATTGCAATCATTCAGGTGCCACACATATATTTAGTTCAGCTAACAAAAGACATTTTGACATTTTGGCACAAAGCTAAATTGCAGGTCGGTGCTCAAACAGTCATTCAGATGAAAGATAAGAAGCTGAGAATTGAAGATGCTCTCAATGCAACCAGGGTACTTCTATCTCAAGATTTATATTATGCATGGTTTTGTAAACTACAAGTTCTATTTCCTAACCACAATTTTGGATATTTCAGGCAGCTATTGAGGAAGGTGTTGTAGTTGGTGGTGGATGTAGCCTATTAAGATTATCTAAGAAGATCGACAGGGTCAAGGAATCATTGGAGAATATAGAGCAGAAGGTACCTAATGCCTTACTGTTATGATTAAAAAGGTTGTTATATTTAAATATATCTTGGTAATTTGGGGAATCTACTTCTTATGTCACCGCAATCCTCACCTCTTGTGTAAGTCTAGTTCTGTAGTAATCTCAGTGAAGGTTTATGGCTCCATAGCTGGTTCCAGTAAAACATAAGCACATCCAATTTTGGATGACCAATTACCATTTTTTTTAAATGCACTGAATTTTTTCTGGCTTCAATTCTAATTTTCTTTTATCCGTGTTTTGATTGGTGCTGACATCTTCAAACAGGCTCTCAGTTACCCTACCGCACTTATAACAAACAATGCTGGGATGAATGGCAGCTTTGTCATCGAAAAGGTTAGTAGAGCTCTCAGTTACATTACATGTTATATATATATTTGAATTAATTGTGAAGCCTGATCAAAATTTCTCTGGGTAAAATGCGTTTGGCTATTGCTGTTCAAAGGTGTGGGTATCATGGGGATATGCTCCAGATCTTAGGATGATGTGACAATTGGCAATGACGTTTACGGTTTGTCGTTTCACGTGTTTTCGACAAAGTTCGATCTTTGTCGAGGCGAATCGATCGGCCGGCCAGGTGGTCGATCGATCGATCCATGGCCGCCCGGCCGACCTTGGTGGCGATCGGACCGACCGATTCTGAAAGTGAGAATTGAGTTAGGCCAAAAATAGAGTGTGTAGGCAAGAGAGGGGATTCTATTGCACTTGGTCTCATAATTTTTGGAGTCTCCAGTCAAAAGTTCTGTTGGTTTGAAAATTTCAGTAGGTTTTAGTTTTCCAGAGAGGAAAAGCGGCTAAGTCGGTGGCGGTCGACCGGCCCATAGGTCGGCGGCGAGGGGCCGATCACTGAAAGGCGGTCGACCGGTTTTCACTTTGTTCGTCGCCCGGTGTGGCGGCGATATTCGTGTGTTAGGTCAAAGTCATGAGTTTCAGGGCATATATGTTGCATGATGCATGTTTTGACTAACATGGGTCAGGTGTGGCGGCGATATTCGTGTGTTAGGTCAAAGTCATGAGTTTCAGGGCATATATGTTGCATGATGCATGTTTTGACTAACATGGGTCAAGTTGTGAAGAACTTGTTCCCAAATTCGGTTTACTTGTCTATTATTGTGCAGGTTGCTTGGTGGTCAACGACGGTCAACGGCGAGGATGATCGGGACTAGGCTTGGAGAGCTGAGGTCCAGAACGATCTACGATGCCGGGTGAGGTCAATGTACTCAAGCGTGGCGTAAGATGGACAAGGGTGACCTATTAGCTAATCCGAGGCGCAAGATGGCGCAAGGTGTAGCTAGTTAGGTCAAGGGGAGATAAAAAGGCGCTTTAAAATACGTGCGTATGTGTCCCGTTTGTTTTGGGCCTTAACGGGAGCCCAATAGGATCAAACATCTAGAAGGTCTAAGCCTCCACTATAAATAGAAGAGGGAGATGGCTGCACCTCTTCTTCGCCTCTTTTGCAATTCTTGTAAACCCTAATTTTCTTAGGGAGAGTTTTTGTGGAGGCTAGGGTTCTTGATGTTTGATGTGATTTTCATGCTCTTGGATTGAGCATTGTCCTCCATTGATGGAGTGGCTGTAAGCGCTGATCATATCAATCAATCAAAGGAAAATTTGATCAATGTTTTATCTCATTGCGTTCTTTCTCTCCATTTGATGATTTTAGTCTTTCTTTGATCCGTGAGTTTTTGTTTGGTTTCTTCACGTGATCTAGCTTGCTGTGACGTGTGGGAATCTATTTAGGATCATCTTGATCATCAATCACCCACGAGCAAGAGATTTGACCTAGTTTTCGTTTTGACCCGGTTTTGAACCATTCTTTGATCAAGCGGAAAAGGATCTTGATTCCTCCAAGAATTATCATAATCTTCGATTGGAATAGGTCCCTGATATCATAGAGAAGGTGTGTTTCAAGTTTCATCAAGTTTGGATTAGTAGATCAAAAGTTTCATCTATTTTCATCTTCGTCATCGGTCGTTTCTTACATTACGACACCGTGGTCGATCGCCCATAGCCACTGTCGGGCCGATCGGGAATCGGTCCGACCTTGATTAGGCGTGGTCCGACCGCCTGATGGATTGTTTCACTTCAATCTTTGTTGATTTTGTCCTATTGCTCGGGGTTTTCTTGGATCCAATATTAGTCTTCATTCTGGATCTTCATAGCTTCTATAGCTACTGGAGTAAAGTTTTATTGATCTATTATTTATGAAAAAGTGAGCGTGCTTCTATTCACCCCCCTCTAGTCGCCTTTTCGGTCTAATAAAAGGTGTTGTCGAATGACAATACAAGTTATGGCTACAATGCTGCCAAGAACTGCTACGAGGACTTGATGGCTGCTGGAATATTGGATCCATCAAAGGTGGTAGCAGAACACAAGTCATCTTTATTCTACTTAGAACTAAGCCAACAATGTTCAATGGCATACTAATGCAGTGATCTGTTCACCCCCACGAATGTATACCAGGTTGTGAGATGTTTGTTGCATAGAGCATGCAGCTGTGGTTTCCAAGTCTTTTCTCACCACTGATGTGGTGGTTGTCGAGGCAAAAGAAAGCAAACCAGTTCACATGAGGCCTCCGATGCCTCCTAGGAGTTTGATTCCCCCAATGCCTACTTCAGATAACTAAACTATATATTAAACCTTCATATAGGAAAGATACATTTCAATTTGAATATCAAGATTAGTTTGGTACTATGTTAACAGTTTCAGGTATTCGAGTGTAGCATGCTTCTCCTTCCACACAATTGATACTCAGCATAACAAAATACCCAGGATGAATCTTTTTTTGGGCATATCTTCCAAGATTATTACAAAATGAAGGAATACTGGATGACAGATTCTATCTCAAACATTGCTCTATAATGCTGGAAGAAGCTCTATGTCAGCCTCTCAGGGACGTGGTTTTCTTGCATGGTACATGACTGCATGTTACATCAATGAAAGCAGCAGCAAAGTAAAGTTCGGCATGGCATAGAGAGGAAAACAAAATTGTAACTTCCATTCTTCTTTTTTCCACTCTGTGGATGCTTACTTTTTTTGGCTTACGACATTGATAGCTTAGCCAATTTTAAATGGTTTATCAGTGCTATTGTGTAAGTTGTATATCCTATGGCACGACTCATCAGGTTGCTACTCAATTTGTAAATATTTTCTAATTATCCCGATGTGTTGACTGAAACGCAATTCTCAGCTGTGTGCTTTGCAACGGATTGACATCCATTCTGCACCTGTAAACAGATCCATGTTACATTTCTGTTCACTCAAAGAGGAACTTTAATCAACGGCAACATATGACAATTGAGGATCTGGATGTCAATCTTTACTGGAAACAGCCAAACCTATCAGCACAAAAGTTGTGACGTAATTGTCATGATCAGGGAAGCAAACAATTCTCCATCGCTCACAGCTCATGGAAGATGTACTGTCTACCTACTCTTAAAGAACTTTCCTTAATTGCCTTGTAGGCTTGAAGCTGATGATCTGATGATAAGGTAGTGATCTGAAGGGAAGTAATGGCAACCAGAGGAGGAACTCCACAGCGGTATAATCCTCGGCGGTGGAATCGCAGTGGAATCTGCAGCCTAGCAACCACGCTTGCTTTTCACAGGTATGATTATCATACATTAAGCGTGATACAAGGAGCTAAGGACTAGTGTTGTGCTTCAGGCTTGCAGCTTACGCTTAGCAAAGTATAAAATGTTACAGGAAAGATATAAGCAGCCTTGTTCTTGAGAGGTCTGAGAGCTTGTGGGCAACAGGGGCGGCTATACAAGTCAATGGGTGGCGCGGCTGAGGAAACTCGCCGTGCCTCCTACTGGGTATGTCTGAGTCTGATTGCTTTTGCTTCTCAGCATTGTTCTGAACTCTAATCAGTTATCAGTTATGGGTGACAATGGCCATCATTTACAGGCATGTTGTCATATACCACTAACTATGTTTCCAAGCTATTGTTGTTCTTTGGTTGTCATGTTGCTAACCCTGATGTTTAATTCTTCATGTAGAATGGACAAGAGGGCAATTCATGACGACATGATAATTGTGGTATCATACAGCCACGTGAGTTCAGAGAAAACATACTGTTTTGCTTATCCGTCATTTCAGGTGTTTCTGCCATATGGAAACCGAATAACAGGCAAGGTTGGAAGGAAAAACTGACATTGCAAATTCAGAAACAGAACGGACTTGACACTATTACCCACTGTGTTGTCGGATGGCAAATAGTAATGACTCATTTTTACCCATTTTGTCGGATCTCAGAGTGCACCAACAGCAGGGACCCTGGGCTCATTCGGCAGTGGCCCTGCAGGCAATGCAGGGGGTTCCCTACTTCCCTGAGGAGATCATTGACCTGGTGCGACGCCGCGGCATCGCCTCAATGAGCCTGAGGCAGCTCTGCTACCGGGCACCATGGTACATAGTCCTCGAGTCGTTCCAGGAGGGCACGGTGACTGTCTCCTGTCGCGGGCGACGTCATGCATGCCATGGGGCCTTTTCTTGTGCAGGGTGGCTCTTGCAGCTCGGAGGACGCTGTCGTGCTCACCCGTTGCTTGTCTGATAACGACCAGAAACTGGCAAAGGGTATCAAGGAGTGGCTGATGTCATACGTGAAGAAAAAGGAGAGGGAGGATCGTGAGGCTTTACGTGCAGTCTTTTCTCACCGGACAACTCATTGCAACGTCTTCTTCAAGAAAGGCGTTGATCAAAGCGGTCATGGCAATTCTCTTCGGAGGAGATTCATACAAGCACACTGATTAGGACTGCGGTCCCCTGTAGTGCAGATTATGCGTCAGGTTCAGAGAAGTTTATGTGAAACAATAGCATTGCATTCCCTTGCTGATACATCTGCTTCTTTGACCATATACAAATTACTCTCATCTGCAGAAAGATCTCGCTCTGATGTAAAATTTTCGGAATTTATTGCACAGACTTGATCGTTTACTTTGGAAAGATATTTTTCATGTCTCTTTACAGCGTGGATGTTGTCAAGTACGTGCCACACTCGCAGGGCATGCTCGCACACACGTGTGCTCGCAAGTAACACGCACACAGATAAGAGCGCGCGAAAGGGGGTGCGGTATGGTATGCATGGAAAGAATACATGCCGCTCTAGTATTCGCAATTCACATGATTTGACTTTGTGCACAGTTAATTAGTAAACAACTTTGATCTTATTCAACGCGAATCCACTTTAGGACACTTGAAAAGAAAGCAAAACTTCTTTTAATTAGTTTCTAATGCCACTATCATATTAGTCGAGTTGAGCTACCCGTGTTACTCTCTGAATGGAGCTGTTAGCTAATAAATTAGGCTTCTCTCTGTTGTTTTTTAAAAGTTGATATGCATGGTACACCACACAGCATATCGTGAGGTCATTTTTGACTGTCCTGTATATGCCGTTCTGGTGTTCTTTAACAGCTTAAGCATTTAGGGAGAGACGTACGGTCTTCAATACACAAGACTACTAAGTGAAACGTATCTGAACAAGCAAAGCCATTTCTTTCATTTGCCTTCTTGATGTCTTCTGAAACATGGTTTCTTCAGTAACTTCAGTTAAAAAAAATGGTTTTTACAGAGATGCTCTTATCATTTCTTCTGAGGAACGCATGCTCATAGATGTTCCTACTTCCTTGTACTAAAGTAACTAAACCCCCCAGGCCCCAGCAGATCTGACAGATGCGTGCCTGAAGCATGCATGCATGCATTGAGATGTGGCAAATCGGCAAGTTTAAAATAATTAAGGCTGGAGGCACAAGCTTTCAAGGCAGGTACATATGTTTCACAACGCACACGGACTACACACCAGATTACCAGGAGCAGCAAGCAAATCACACAGGAAGCAAGCTGAGGGCATCAGCAGCAGCAGAAGCAGAAGCTAGGCTCCTAGGTAGTAAGAATCAGAGCCTGCCTGCCCACACAGTCGGTTAATTGCTGTAAACTCCATATTACTCCTGCCTCTACGTAAACGCGCTCCTAATCATTTGCTCCGCACAAGCTTCTCACTCAAGGTGTCTCGTTCTTCTCCGCGCGAATTGTGGAAGTCTCTGTTTAGTTTCTTCTGCGCTACACAAGATCGAGCGACGCGCGCCCGCACGAGCCCCCTCATCGGGAGCCTCGCCGCGGAGGGCGTCACGGTGACGGCGGAGGAGTGGATCTCACTCAAGGCGCACGCCATTGCATAGTCTACCATGGACTACTCCTCACAAGTCTTGGCTCATCAGTTGCCTGCCCTCACATCACATGGAACGCCCCTTAACTCGTGCTCGGACTAATCATGCCATTAACTGGCTATTAGTATTTGGTTTCTAAGTGCCTGATACATGTTGATAACAATTCAACTGTCAAAATTGTTGAGAATAGTCCTGTACCGGTTGTGGGAAAGAAAAAAAAACACAACTTATAATTAAGTGTGAGGGAGACTCACCAATTGAACTAGTCTTTTGGTATGAGAAAGCTCGATCAATACCACTTATAAGGTTGTTGCTAAGACGTCCGAGCTCTGATACCAATTGTGGGATCAGATCCGGCTGCATGTCTAGGTTCAACTGGGTTTACTCTCCGGGCCACAGGTCCAAACAGGCTAAGCACAACTAAGCTCACAGACTATCACATGCAAGCTCTATAGCAACAGACTTAATTGTAAGTGGTATTAGGCATTCTCCTCACAAAGACTAGTTTGATGTGTGAGGTTTCCCTCACACTTATAAGTTATATTTTTTTTTCTTTCCCATAATCGATGTGGGACTATTCCCAAAAAAATGAGGCCTAGTATATATTTTGTGAATTATGATTTCTTTATGAGAAATATGTAAATCTTGACTAAACTGATCAACTGAAGACTGGAAGCTATATATGCACTGGAAAACAGAAACACTCCGGAATGTTTCATGCATCCTGAAGTTTCACTGATGCATGACTGCATGTATGCATGCATTTCCCAAGTGGTACTACTAGATTTCATAGTTTAGTGATTGGTGACAGATGTCAAGTAATTCTTCAATTCCAATTAATCTCAGTTAAGGTTTTGGGGGAAACTTTGCCTGCATGTGTGGCGCTTGATCCCTAGAGAGATTGGTTGGTTTGGGAGCTAGGTACGAAGTGTTTGGGCCACATAATTAATTAGTTTACTTGTAGTAACCCTGCATCCTGTGCTAAGTCCAAACAAAACTTGCATGAATTCCAAACAAGACTTGCACGAATTGCATGCAATGTAAAACAACAGTAGAAATCCCAAGATTACTTCTCTAAATTCACTTGTTTATATATTTTACAACGTTGCCACCTTGTTGGCTGTAGCAATGCATGCATGCCGTCCAGTTGCCACATAGTCATCTACGTCAAGGAATTAAACTAAAGTCAGAATCCAAATCATTTATGATTCTTATTGGATCTTGCCCTGACTACTTCTTTCCTAGTCCTCAAATCCTGTGCATGAGCATGTTCATGAAAATGATCCCATCATCCATCTCTCTACGACATAACAATCTCAAGTTCTTAATTTACACATCGAATTTGCTAGAAATCAGCTGCCTATTTTTTTTTGAAATAAGTTGCATTTTCTCAATTTTGGATCTTTGTGATTCGTGCTTTGTCCAACAACAGTGTGGTTGTCTTATCTAGCTGTGCTGCTAGTTAGGACTTTGGGTTCACTGGGTTAGGGTTTCAGGGTTAACCGTAGCCATGACCATCGAATCAAGGTGCACGGTGCTGTGGTGGCACCCAACACCAATGAGCTGTGGAAAGGGGTGTGACAGGTCAGTGGTGGCGAGGTGGCCTTCGGTTAGGGTTTGGTAGGGATAGAGAGGATGAAGGGGTATACCATTGACAGATTTAGGATTTGTAGGACGAGTGTTCAAAGTTATAGAAATATTGTTCAATGTAAAATATATAAAGATTCACAATAAAAAAAACAAAGTACAAGTAGTTCTTATTGGAAACAACGTCTCAAAACTCAAATAATTTAGAGAATTACCAAATAATTAAGAAAAAAAATCAATATAACTTGACATTCCTTCGTGGCTTGGAAGAGAGATATCACGATTCACCTATTATAAATCAACAAAACACTAACATAACTACAAATTGGTGATTTGGGAAATGGGATTGAGAATGAGATACTTCTGTGACTTAATTTATTGTTGTGGGATGGTCAGTTGTTGCCTGTTGTTTTTGTGCCGCACCCTCCATCCCTGGCTCGCCGCAGCCATAGGGCTGGAGACGGCTGGACCCCCAACGCTGAGCGTGTGTGTCGTGTGCCGCCACAGCCAGAGAGAGCGACAAAGAGAGTTAGGGATTTGGCCACATGCCACTTCGTTAATTAGTTGAGCTGTTGGTTGTTGCTTGGACTGATCTATTGCCGGTTGGGTTGCGCGTGCATAGGTTGTGATTGGGAGAGGGATGGGCTGAAATCAAGTTGAAGTTGAAATACACAGTATTGAGTCCAGTTATTAGTGTATACACCGAATATACTTATTATATACTGTTGTTTTTTAAATAAAAAATGGGTGCACATGTGTACACCCATGTCCAAATGTAGGTCGCCCTGGGGTGTATGAGGGCAAATCACATGATTTAATTTGGTTCGCAGGTCACCAAATGTAACTGATATTTTGCCAAAAAAAAAATCATGCAACTTGCATACACAGCCCTTTATACCACTACTGTACACCCATATCATCTCGACATATCAAACGAAGATCGAGTCGATCCTCCATCCAATTAACTAATGTAATTACAGAAAACTGCATAAATACAACAAGATTTTGTAAGTGGATAGCAGCTCTTCCGAAGCTAGCACTTGCTTTGAGAGCAATCAAGCGATCCGTAAACAAAGGCTGCTAAGAGCTAGCCTCGGGATCGTTAACGGCGTAGAATAATGCAGCTGACTGTCTTAGCTCCCGCACAGGCCTCGATCGATCATGGCCTTGCCTTGCGTCCTACGCGACCAACTTTTATCCCCGCCCACCGCCGTGGCGGCCGGCGTCAACTCTCCCCACCACTCGTGTAGCTAGCTACAAGCTTGATGCACCTGCCCTGCCCGCCCATGGAGGCCACGCGTATATATACGCGCTACAGGCCTCCCCCGCGTCAAAGAAAGCTCTAGTAACTCTAGTTTGCTTGCGTGTCGATCGAGTTCGAATGGCGGCCTTCTCGTCCAGCAACGGCGTCCCGCCGGGGTTCCGATTCCACCCGACCGACGAGGAGCTGCTGCTCTACTACCTCAAGAAGAAGGTCGACTTCGAGAAGTTCGACCTCGAGGTCATCAGGGAGGTCGACCTCAACAAGATCGAGCCATGGGAACTGCAAGGTAAGCCAAGGCCAAGCTAGCTTCGGAATTAATTACTCCGTTGTTGCTTCTGCCATGGTGATGTAGCTAGTTGATCGATGGTCTCTGCCATTAACTGTTGCTGTGTGGATGCTGCCATGCGCGCACGCAAGCAGAGAGGTGCAGGATCGGGTCGGCGCCGCAGAACGAGTGGTACTTCTTCAGCCACAAGGACCGCAAGTACCCGACGGGGTCGCGGACGAACCGCGCAACGACGGCCGGCTTCTGGAAGGCGACGGGCCGCGACAAGTGCATCCGCACCAGCTACCGCAAGATCGGCATGCGCAAGACGCTCGTCTTCTACCGCGGCCGCGCCCCGCATGGCCATAAGACCGACTGGATCATGCACGAGTACCGCCTTGAGGACGCCGACGACGCCCAGGGCGGCACCAGCGTAAGCCCTCTCCTCTCTCCAGATACCCAGTGTTGACGCGTCATGCAATGCGTTAATTAGGGTTTCATCGACTGTTGTTGTAATGTGTTGATGGCCGTGGTGCATGCGCATGCAGGAGGATGGATGGGTGGTGTGCCGCGTGTTCAAGAAGAAGTGCTTCTTCAAAATCGGCGGCGGGGAGGGGAGCACGAGCCAGGGCGTGGATGCCGGCGGCCACCTGGGCGGCTCCTCGCCGCTGGGCGGCCACGACCAGGCCAGGGCTGCCTTGGCGTCCCACTACATGCATCCACACCAGTACCACCACCACGCCTCGTCCTTCTACTACTCCCAGATGCAGCCCCCGGCGGCGGCGCCGCACGCCGAGTACTCGCACCACGTGCAGGTCCAGGACCTCCTCACCAACCACCGGCCGGGCGCAGACTCGGCCGGCGCCGGCTACGACTTCTCCGGCCTGCCGATCGAGCACCCTGGCCTGGACGTCGGCAGCAGCGACGGTGTTGCCGCGGATGGGTTGGGAGAAGGAAGAGATCAGACGAACGGTGCAGCTGATCAGCAGTGGCAGGCGATGGACGGGTTCAGCAACGGCGGGAGCGCGGCGGTGCAGCAGATGAGCGCCATGAGCTCCGGCCAACGAGGCGGGGAGATGGATTTGTGGGGTTATGGGAGGTAAATTCGACACCACGAAGACATGAACAAGCGCATGCGGCATGGGCTCCTGCAAATGCGGGTTATTGGGGAATTATATATTATCATATGATATGATTTGATTTGATTAGTTTTTGGTGTTTCGGATGATATGTGTGTATATGTTTGTGTTATTAATTTGTTGTTGTTTGATGTAATAAGAACCAAGGATATATGTTGGCGTGTAATTGGCGATTAAATTTCCCGTGTGTACATGTGTGCAAGAGGAGAAAAGCACATGAATGTTTTGGGTTTTTCATGTCTTGTCATGTCATGTATGGAGTACGCACATTTGTTCTGCATGCATGCCATTCTCCTAGCCTGCAACTGCACGCACTAACATGTCTACATAATGATTGTAGATTCAAAGAAACCATTGCTTTGTTTTTCAACTGGTACAATGGATTTCCCGTATAACAATACATCATAATTTTAGGAGTATTTGGATGCGAGTGGGATTAATTTCTTAGAATTTTTTTGGGATATTTTTCCATGAATATGTTGGGATTTGTTTGAGGATCTGAATCAACTTCCTCTTGATTTTTTCTTTCGAAACACCGGTAAACAGAGCCATTCTTATTGGCGAGCCGAACATTTTGGTAGTCATCATGCTCGTAATGAAATTGACATATACTGCCGTGGCATTATTTTCTTCCCAAGTCCGATTCAGATTAACTTTCAGACATTGTTTCCAAAGTCCGATTTATACTCCATCAAGTGCCTCCCAGTTCTGTTCAAACTCTTTCTCTATACGATGTTTTTTTTTGGGAATCAAAAGAAGAGCATTAGCTTCCTTCATCACAATAACGAGTACATTGTTGATAAATATAGCTAAACTGGAAATCCGGTGCTATATTAAGTAAGCCACATGCACCGGTTACAACTTGGAGAGGCCTGACGAGCACAGACATGAGCAGCTACATTGGCCTCTCTATACGATGTTAAAAGAGGTAAGATGGACACATATCCATACTTAATTTGATTAATTATCCGATCCGTAGATTCCACCTGTACAAAAAGTTTAGATAGTCGATATTTTTTTAATAGTGTGGGGATTTCTAGCTATTTTTCTGATTAATATGAGAATTTATAGGGTTTTGTTTCCTAGTATTAATCTAATTACATGTGCTTTGCTTGCAAGTGTTGTGGTGTGCATGTGTATGTGCATCCATAGTTTTAGTATGCAAAGAAACATGTAAATAACTTTGTAACAAAAAGTTCCTCCATGTTGTGATACGTTTTTGCAATATAGCCTTTTCTCTTTCTTCCGTATTCATTTACATGGTTGTCGGCATGCAGTAGGACCAATGGTTCACGTGCACGCAGAAGACACAACACAAGGGAGTATATAGGTGAAACTGTGCATTCCGGTCATTGTTTACTCACATCAGGGGTGAGTTTACTATGGAATACTCGAGCACCCCTCCCACCACAATTGGACCCCTAGTACCCACTGAGCGTCTGAGCACCAGCGAGAGCTAGGTGCTTTGCGGCAGATGGCTGACGGTAGTGTTGCTGTGCTGGTGCTGCGAGTTGGCGTCTTGGCGAGTCGGATTGAAGAAAGTCTTTCTGACGAGGATTAAAATCTCTATGTATTACTTTAATACATAGTTAAAAATTATATATCTTCATGGCCGTAACCCCTAAGGCTAACGACCCGTGGTTGTAAGGATTCAAGATGTTATTTATGGGTACCCTGGTTGGATGAGGTCCTGTACCCAGTCCCTGACCAGATGACTGCTCGTAGAAGTCTTGAACTGGTATCTGGATCTAACTCAAGTATATTCTTACCATGTGACGAATGGAACATATATCATATTTGCTCCATACCACGTGACGGTTCACGGTCCTAAGACACTGACAATAACTACTATACGGTTGAGTGTCTCACAGACGCTAACCGACGACCAGTTACTGTTTTATTAACTGTAACTGACCCTCTGACAGGACGCGTCACTTCTAACAGGCGTCTTCTCTAGGAGTATCTGCTACCTCTTCAATGGTTATTTAAAGACGAAGCACGGAGGAACAACGACATCGGATTGAGGCATCACAATCAACACTAGATTCATGTTTCAAATCTGATTCAATAGCATAGCAAGTACTACGTTCAGTGTAATTAGGATTAGTCCACCGCCTTGTCGAATGCACCCCCTGTAAAAGATCCAGTTCATAGCAATAAAGAGCAATCTTATTCCCTTCCAAGAACTCTTTGTCATTTTCTTCTATTTTATTTCGTAAGATTACCGACTTGATCGCGATAGCTGGCGCCGTCCGTGGGGTAGAACGTGTTGGGATTTTGAAGATCACTTTGCTCAAGCATTCTTCATTCATTCCTTTCGCTCCATCATCACTCATGCGAACATATATGGTAGAGAATTGGGATGAGGAAAATGGGCTCCATCATCACTCATGCCGAACATGGTAGAGAATTGGCGAGATGATTGCGTGTAGAGGAACTAGAGAACATCGATCCGACCGACAAGAACAATGACAATAGCCCAACACAACGTACTCGCCAACGGCTCCTATATATTCAATGAAATTCCTCCAAGTGGTGCGCATGTGATAAGTCGACAAGGCAAGACGGAGGTCGGAAGAACATTCGACTCATCTAACACCCAACGCTAGTCAGAATCCTCCAAGACATTTCAGAACACTTCAAAACACGCAACGAGTTTGTGACATTCGAGTAACCCATATCTTGCTTTAGCAGAGACTCTTGGTTACGTTCAACTTGCGTGACAGATGTTAGAGATTCTCTCCGATGAAATGTAACAGAACAAAGGGGCTTGCAAAGTGGACAACATGGTCGGACGGAGGACCGAACGGCACCAAGATCCCCTTTCAGAGAATCACGAGGAAGATTCCTCAAGAGGAACGTGTTGATACTAGATATGCTTCTTCCCCAATAATCACGACTCCATACAGGTTGTCGAGCCTTCCTCCATGTTCGAAGGTATCAAAGTGGTGGTGGTAATGACAATGTGATGGTAAATTACTTGCCCATGGTCCACGCAAGCTCGATAATAAACAAGTCCTTGTGATGCCAGAAAATTTTTCCAATGGCAAGAAAGAATTTTTTTTGGTCAGAACAAGGCAAAGGATTCGATCGACGACTACAAGAAAAACAAGAAGTGGTGTCCACTTCACTGTAGAGGGCATGATCTCGCAGACTGCCGATCTGGTAAAATAAACCGGAGGATTACTACAAGGTCCTTCCTCTATACATGAACTCAGAGAACCAAGCTCCAAGAAGGACAAAGATGGCGACGAAGAAATGGAGTACCAGGAGCCGCAACACAGTGTGGATATGATCCTCAGAGGATCCTTTTCGTACGACTCAAGGCAACATCTGAAGGCTGTGGAGCAGGAAGTGAACATTTTTGAGTCTCCGATCGACGTCAAGCCATCCGGTGGTCATCCTTCAAAGAAAGATTTACGCCCCATCCCCATCGACTCGACGGGTAGGTTCCCTATCGTAGTTGGACCTACTATTGATAATGGTAGAGAATATGGCGTGAGCATTGGAAGAAATGCAAATTCCTAGGTTGAAAGTAAAACCTGTGAAGTATGCTTTCCACCGACAGGATAACTCGCCCCATCTTGGTCACGCGGAAAACTCGCAACTTTCGAAGTAAAAGATCCCGTTTGATATGGTGGATTTTGAAACCACATACAATGGGATCCTTGGTCGTCCGACATTGACTAAATTCCTAATAGCTACGCATTACAGCTATCAGAGTTTAAAAATACTAGGACCAAAAGGAGTCATCACGGTTCGAGGAGATAGAAAAATGGCTTATGCATGTGATAAAAAATCCCTACAACTGGTCGATGAGCTTTCGACCAGAGAAACTAATCCGCCTTCCGTGCAGGTCAAGCACTCAAGACCCAAGATGACACCAAAGCCTTTCGACCAGACCAAGGAGGTACCACTCGACAAAGACAAGACGCTTCTGCAGAAAGCGTCAAAATGTCGTCTGGGTTAGGAAATACTAACACATCTTCCCAAAAGGTACTGGTCGGGGTAGGATTCAACCTTAAATAGGAAGAGTCACTCGTCTTCTTCCTCCTAACAAACCTGGACGTATTCACCTAGCAGGCGTCCGACATGCCCGGAGTCCCCAGGGAGGTGATCGAGCATAAGTTAGCTCTTCAACCTGATAAAAAATACGTAAAGCAAAAGCTAAGGTGCTTCGCTTTTTGATCGGAAGGAGGGAGTGCTAGCACCAAATGGTCGTACTCGCCTCGCGTCTTCTCCTCCGAGTGGATGTACTGAGTTGCGGATCGTCCTAGTGTTGCTTCTTCGCAACAATACCTCCAAGGTATCCACATGTACGGGGCAGGGACACCACGCGCTGGAGTGCTAGCACCAACTGCATGGTTGAGGAAGGTGTGGCTATTAGGGTTTCGGGAAGTTCTTAAAAAGATCGTCATTACACCCTTTGCCACCGCCCCTTTATTTATAGGCATCCATGATGGGTCTCGAACTTGAGACCCATTACGAACTCGAGGCCTACAAGAATTGGGATCTCCATCCAAATCAAATCCCAGCCCTTTAAGTGTGCGACTCTATAGATTCATGTGTAATCGGTTGTGACTCGGAAACTCTTTTCCGACCACTAGTCGTTAGCGGTACCTAGCGGCACATAACGATTCCCAAACACACATAGAATATATCGGACGAATCTTAATGTAATATGATCTATGACTAGGTCCATATCACTAACGACCAGCTCGTATCTCTATACGACCAGTTCATATTTGGTCTCGACCAATTCCTAACTCCTTACGACCAGGTTCGACCACTTAGTGACTATGTTTGACCAGCCTACAACCAGCTCGTATCTCCATACGACTAGTCCATATCTGATCGAACTAAAAGACCTTGTCGTGTATACTCCCTTTACCCCACGATGTCTAGTTGAACTCCAGATGAGATTTTGTATCATCCATGGACTGTTCAATACTTTCTCGATCAAGTGTCGAATAACTTCATGTGGTCGACACTTCGACCACTAGTGGCATGACCGCACACTTTCTTTATCCGACCACAATGAGGGGCCCAGAGACATCTCTCCTGTTATGTTAGAAGGGGCAAATCCCATATCCGACCAGTCACATCCCTCCGTATATTTCATAGTATACCCGAAAGCTACCTTTATAACTACCTAGTTACGAGTAGCGTTTGGCAACCCCTAAGAGTGCTACTACATATTTAGGAAACCATGCTGATCTCAGGTCTAAAGATTATACATCATAATTGCTTGAGACCAACTGATGATACATAGAATCATAACAATCTCAACAGTGTCTCAAGGTGGGTCTTTTCCAACACCATGTTCTCTAACATGTGTCCACATTATTGATTTGATATCTGCATATCCATGACTTGTGAAACATAGTCATCAACCAATACATATGCTAGTCTATTCATATATGTTCTCATATGTTTCCGACCAGGGAACATTTAAGAATAATCATCACAGAAATATAGAGTTTCACAATCAAGTCGCAGACTTGATAATAAATATTATTGATATTATTCCATGAACAAGATAACATATTATCCAATGTTATGAACATATTGAAATATAATCATCTTTATGATTGCCTCTAGGACATATTTCTAACAGTCTCCCACTTGCACTAGAGTCAATCATTTAGGTGTCTAATACCGATAGCCCTTGTGTGCGCCTCATGCTTTGGTGTGTGAGAGGCTTTGTCAACGGATCAGCAACATTTAAATCCGTATGAACTTTGCATATCTTAACATCTCCTCTATCCACCAACTCGCGAATAAGATGATAACGCCTGATTATATGCTTGGATTTCTGATGGGATCTAGGCTCCTTATCCTGTGCAATGGCTCCATTATTGTCACAATAGAGATCCATTGGGCTCAAGGCACTCGGAATCACACCCAACTCATCAATGAAATTCCTTATCCAAACACCTTCTTTCGTAGCTTCAGAAGCTGCAATGTACTCGGCCTCCGTCGTAGAATCAGCAACCGTCACTTGCTTCAAAAAGGCAAGCTGTTTCTTTTAATAAAATTTTGTACGAAATTGAAAATATTGCCTTCTCCCCTTCGATCTGTGCCTGTTCTTTTCCGTTCGTGGTATAAATCGGTGAGCACATATTCCTTCTTTAGAAATTAGAATTATTCAAGATATATATACTATTTACTAAAAAAAGGACCCGTGAGGCTATCTAGATAACAAATAGACTCGAATTCATTCTAGATCTCAATCTCTTTCTCTATATCTGAGTAATCTCTACCGTTATAACTTGGAGCCACGACAATCGACAATAGAGATATTGTTTTTTCACCGATTAACATGATAATTTCTAGTCCTTAAAAGCGAACGTGATGTCTCCTTTTGTCTTTACTTTAATAAGATCATAATAGATAGATAACTAGGAAACTAATTAACATTTCAGTTCAAACTGTTCAATGTCAAACCAAAAATCAGAGTTTCACTTAATTTCTGTGTTTTAAATTTGTTATGGAGTGGATAGGTTCAGTTATAGTGTTTGGTAAACGTGCAGGGCATGTTGGAATTTCACATAAATTTTTTCAAGTACCGTGCTCCAAACCAAACAGTGCCTGAGGAGATGTGTGCAACTACAAATTCCGTACAAAAATTAGAATTAAAAAATAGCAAGTTGTTTCTTTCAATAAAATTTTGTACGAAATTGACAAGCTGAAAATATCTCCGTTTGGGAAACAAAATACAAATTTTAGCAGACAAAATTCAAGCTAGAGTTGATCGGACTGGCCCAGCATTTTGAATGGGCTTATATATAGCATGAGACGCAATATTACGAAACTTGGCGTGAAAATAGACATACGAATGTTGTTTGCCTTACTAAGAATCTGAAGTTCTAAGGCGGGAGCCGTTTGGTACTTCGGCCCGGGTGTTGGACCCGTTAGTCCAGACTTCGTTCCTTTCGTTATGAACACAACTGTTAAACATTTTTAAAAGATTTGATGGAATCTTATAATGCCATCGTGCGATCAGCTGCTTCTGAAGTTGCAAGGAACAGTGTCCAATTCGCATCAAATCTGGAAACCTGTCTAGTTTCTGAACTCGTAGGAAATATGAAGGTGAATGTGAGAAAATTGTGCTCCGATTCAGCTCAGGCTACGGCAACTCGTAGGAAATATGAATGCGTGGATCCTTCCAAACATGGGTTTTCCTAGACTCGTAAGATTTTCTGGTTTACCCAAGGAAAACATCAATGTTGTCTCTGTCCGTGTGCAGCAGCCATGTCTATCTATATCTATGCGTGACACTGAATGTTAATGCCATTGTTTTCAGAGATACAGTGGGTGGGTCATACCATCAGATCGTTGATAAGGTTTTTCCTCACCGAGTATAAGACCAATCGCAGAACACATTAGCAAGTGCAAACCCAGCAAGCGATAGTAGGCAAGAAAACGAGAATCTCGTATCTTCAGCAAAATCAAGTATTTACATGCGACATAATAATACAAGATTTCCAACGATTAGGCAGGGGTACTAAATTTATTAGCCCATGCGTACATAGATATCCAACATCTATTACAAGATGTCTAGTAGTGTCCAGGCACGAAGGCGGGCAGATGTTGACGCCGGCCGCGGCTAATCGGGGCGCACATCCAAACGCTACCGCTCCTCTGGTATGGGTGATTGCGCCGGGGCCCCGCGGTGACGGAGGCGGCGTGCTCGACGTGTAGTTAGGAGACGCCGCGCGCCGCGGAGGCGTTGGGGGTAGTTCGGGACGCAGGGTGGTGCGGAGGCGTGTTCAGGGTGTAGTCCAGAGATGCCGCAAGGCACCCTGAGGGTGTGTTCGGCGTGTAGTCCAGATATGTTGCAGGACACCGCGAGGGCGTGCTCGGCGTATAGTTCGGCGACGAAGGGCACCGCGGAGGTGTGCTCGGCGTGTAGTCTAAATATGATGTAGGGCACCGCGAGGGCGTGCTTAGCGTGCATGTAGTCCGACGACGAAGGGCACCGCAGAGGCATGCTCGACGTGTAGTCCAGATACGTTGCAGGGCACCGCAAGGGCGTGCTCGGCGTGTAGTACGGCGAAGAAGGGAGCTGCAGCACGAGTACGCCGGAGACGTGGCACTACGCCACGACCGAGGCGTCGAGGGCGTGTAGTGCGGCAACGACGCGCATCGCGGGGACGCTGTCAGCGGCGAGTAACCCAGAGACAAAGGAGGGCACTCGCAGCGGATGTCAACCTAGACGCCGGAGATCATGAATAAGGATTGCGGGGGCGGGGTGCAGGAGGCGGAGCTCGCAAAGGAGACCGACAACACCATCTCGATCGATCCTGCGCGTGCGTGTGGCGATCAAGAGGAACTCGAGAGGTGGAGAGGAATCGGTGAGTAGATGGTGAGGCGGCGGAGACGGAATGGATGGGTGGGGAGCTAGTTATAGGCGGCGAGCACGCGTGGAGGCTAAGTACGGGGTTACGAAGCCGAGCTCGATGCGGGTTGAAACTGCCGCAATGGCGGCGCGCGAGCCTTTAACCGAGTGGAGGCGAATGGGAAAGGAAGGTTTTGAATTCACGGGCTTTTATTTATTGAAGGGCCATGCTTTACGGGCTTACCTGGCCAGCCCAGTAAAGATATGGGCAGGAGGTTTCACCAATAGGTACTTGAATTAAAAATTAATTTCTACTCTGGGTTCAATTGCAAACTTGTCAACAAAAGCTTGTGTCCTCTCCGTTGCCTGCCGCCGCCGTCCGTCCCCGCCAGCTCGCCGGCCGCCGCCGCCCGGATGGACTCTGCGAACTAAGCGGTCCCCGGAGTAACTCCGTACTGACGTTTTTCTTTCTAATCCCTCTTCTCATCAAGATTTTTCTTCTTCTTTTCCCCCCTTTCCTTTTGGATTGCCGAGAGGGAAGCATTGTGAGAGCTGTTCCGTCCCTTACTGAGTTTTCCTTCTTACTGATAGATTGCTACTACTTTGGCGGTGGAATAGTAGGTTAGCAATCTAAGTCCCCTTGGATTAGAACACTTATGCAGCAGGTTGGACTTTTTCCTGCTAATTTCAAGCTTGGATTGCAACTGGTCATCAAATCCATACAAAATCAAGTTCTCTGTAAGGCTTGTTGGAAACTAGATGAGATCCTGATAATCTCGAGTGTAGAATAAAATCTGCTGGGTGCATACGATCCTTACGATCTATACCATGTGCACTCCAGTTTCTTTTAGCGCAAGAAGATGATGTTGGCAGCCCAAGTAACTTTAATGCCAACGGCTTTGTTGTTTGCTTTGGGTCTAGATGAACTCTATCCTCAATTGAGTCCCAAGGAATTAAATCCACTTTTAAACAAAGAGAAATCAAATAACTGTTGTTTGCTGAATAGATCGGCCATACGTTTCTAAGTCGAATAAGGGGTGTTAGGGTAGAAAGATATCAAGGAAGTATCGGAGAAGTATCCAAGAAGTATCGGGAATTATTTTCTTTTTTTGAAAAACAGAAAAATCACCGATACTTACAGGATACGTATCCGGACGTATCGGGGCCGTACCCATATCCGATACTGATACACCGATTTTGGGAAGTATCCGTACGTAGTTCACGAATACGAACTTGATGCACTGTGTTGACGTGTACGTTGGTATTTATAGATGTTAGGTGCCATTTCTGGTTTTATAGTGTTCCCTTGGGCGCCCGCCTAGGCCGCCTAAGCGCTAGGTGTAGTCCTCCCGCCTAGCCGTTTCATCCCACCTAGCCTCGCCTAGGTGGCGATTATACGCTAGGCGCTGGTCTGTCGCCCGCCTAGCGCCTAGCACCTAGGGGTGCACTGTGGTTTTGTATTGTGCCATTTGTATGTGGAATCTAGTTTGGGGATCAGTGCTTTCCTCACAACTAACATGGTCAGCGATCATGCAGATTCGTATTCATACATCTCTGGAAATGCATCCTCCTCTAACCTTACACAGGCATCCTATGTGTGCTGAGGTACCTTTGACTGACCTCTGGGTCTTTCTGAAGCTTTGGCGATTTTAAAGTTTATATTGTGCACCATTTTTTATACAATTTAATGTCCATTTGTTGCCCAGATTATTGAAGCATTCCAAAAGTGTCATGTGGATCATCCTATCAAAAAGTTTTTTGGCGAATGCACAGATCTTAAGATTAAGCTAGATCAGTGCTTCCGGCAGGAGGTAAGCATCCTTTTGGTCCTATTTTGATACTAAAGCTTATTTATTTGTTCATATACCAGAATTAATACTGCAGGAGTTTTTCGTTTCCCTAAATGCCACATTACACTATTTGTGAAATTCAGAAAGCTTTGAAGAGAAGGGCAAACTTTGAAGAGAGCAATAAATTTAAAGAACGGTTGCAGGCCTATAGAAAGGAAATCGCTGAGAAAGACAAGGAATCATAACTTGGAAGTTGGAACAGGGGTCAAGGACCTGAATTCAAATGTTTTTTTTGCTGCAATCCAGTGGCTTCAACTTTGTGAAATGAAATTGCAAATTTGTCTTTACTGCATGTGTACTTCACATATTTTACTGTTCAAAAAGGTCTGTAGCTAATACATTGCAGTTTAGAAGTTCAAATTCTCTCCCTGTGGCTATGTAACTTACGTTTGATCATTTTTCAGTAACATTGGAAGCTCTATAGCTGATATAGACAAGTCCTGCTCTAGTTACACTCTAAGAATTTTTATTTGAAATAAAGCAGACCCTTTTGCTTCTCGCATTTCTTATATGTTCATTGAAACAAATGTTTTAGAATAATACTATCCAGATATTTGTCAGCTTAAATGAAATTTGTCCTGAACAACGACGGAGGCTACCTTCATCTATGGAGTCCTGCCAGCTGTTAACATGTTGACATTATTGAAATGGTCACAAGGTCAATATCTGAGGTGAGAATTGACATTTAGGTATACATTGTTGCATTTTTGGTGTTATGGCTATATTTCATTTAACTTTTTTTTATGGGAAAGGCATTTACTTGACTTTATATATTCCATCAAATATTTAGAGGGCATCTAAGGATCCTGAGCCTACTTTTTTTTTTCTGGAAAGTTGTTGATGTGTCACCATCCTCACCAGCATCCCTTTATAAGGACGAGGACCACTGTGGCATTCGTCCCTTCAAGTTTAAGGCACTCAAAAAGAGAAATCCTGACAACTATGTAATGAGTGAAAATTAAAACCAGTCAATTTTTGGCAGTTTGCTTCCAGAATTTTCTTTATATATATATATACACACACACACACACCATCCTGAAGGTATTAAGGTACTGGGCATTATATTGCAAGCCACTCTCAGGTTCCTTTCAGAGAGGAGCTGTAGAGGATTAAGAGAGTCAGAGCAAAGATGGAACCTATACCTCTTCTGACTACTTATGAAATGGGAAGATTCAGACTCTCACACAGGTCAGTAGGAGCAACCATTTTGGCCTTAGAGTTTCGTTAAATATGGATGGCTGTGTTTCCTATTTGTTATATTTCGTTTCTTTCTTCTGTTCTTGGATGTTTTCATGCATCAGTTGTGTGCCGTTGACCTGCAAATTCATCACATCTGTGTCTTGTGATGACTTGGAGTTTGTATTTTCTGATTCTTAAATGGAAAGAACTATGCACCTCAACCTACTTTTCAATTGCACTTGAATGCACCGGAAGAAATACATGACATGTATAATGGTAATCATGCTTCATACATGCACATCTTGTATGAACTGGATCTGTACTGAGTCATAGTTTTTTTTCTTTCTTTCTGCTGCATTTCCCTGCCGATTGGTATCAACACTGTTTAGTTTTCATGGTAAATATTTTTCAGAAGTGCGATGATTCTAGACCAAGCAGGATATTGCTTGAAAAAGGACAAATCAATAAAATGGTAACATGTAAATATTAACGTGATTCAACTCATAATTTCAATGTTTTGGTATGCTTATAATATAGCCAGAATTTGTGGGGACTAAATGTTAGATACAAAATGAACTTGTTTTCTGTGAGCAGTTCACTAGTAAAAATCAAATAAACACCATTGTCCTAGCACCTACTGATCCTTAAATATCAAGATAAAAATATAAGAAATCCCATACGGAAAGTTGAGCTAGTTATGTATTGCATACTACAGAACTAGCTGTCATGCTGCCCTGATTTGCTTACTTATCACATACTGTTCACTTCTGTCATACAGAATTGTGTTGGCTCCAATGACTAGAGCAAGATCATATGGCAATCTCCCACAACCACACGCCATCCTGTACTACTCACAAAGGGCTACAAAGGGAGGCCTTCTGATTACAGAGGCCACAGGTGTGTCATCTGATGCTCAAGGTATAAGCGCAACTCCGCACACACCAGGCATATGGACCAAGGAACAAGTAGAGGCATGGAAGCCGGTTGTGGATGCAGTGCATGCAGAGGGTGGGATATTCTTCTGCCAGATTTGGCATGTTGGAAGAGCATCTGACATGGGTAATATTTTCTTGTATGGTTCTTCACGTTCTATTTACCATAACTGCCATTTTGATGCATTGGTGATCGGAGAATGCTATTCTTCAACTACAATTGACAAAACCTGCCACATAAAACCTATATATCTGAAATAATTGAACTATACCATGGATCCATTTCAGTGTCCCTTAGAGGACATTGTTTGTACCTTTCTTCTACAAGAAAGTGAGAAACCTTCTTTTTGGGTTTTGTGTAACCACAGAAGCCAGCTAGCCTCATTCTGCTCCAACACTGAATTGAAAATTTCAGTTGTTTTTAAGTAATATTTGCGCTTTGATAGCATCCCATTGCTTCTTGATTATTAGTAGCTAAAAGTGGAATGAGCATTTAGTATGTCTTCTGAAGCAGTGACAACTCCAACAAATGACCATCTTCTGTGTTGCCAGAGGAACGACCCATCTCAAGTACAGATAAGCCAGTAGAGAAGAATGAAGAGAATTTCTTCATGGATTTCTCCACCCCAAGGCGCTTAACTGTGGAAGAGATCCCTGTTGTCATCAATCAATTCAGAATTGCTGCCCGAAATGCTATGGATGCTGGTAAGCTCACTTAATTTAAATAAAAGAGAAAATGAGAAATGGTTAGAAAAGTAAGGCAAATTATTCATATACAGATACAGTTGTAGTTAGCATCATGGTTGTTTATACTTTTTTCTGAAGTTGCATGATACTGCAACACATGTGTTATATGACAAATCGCTCTCCCAGATAATAATGAAGTAATTCAATATCAATTATCAAGTTTCCAATTCCTTTGGGCCCTCGATCATTTGATTGCCCCTCTAAAATAGATATTTTTTTAACCTTATTACCTTACAGTACCCTTTAGAACATGTACAAGAACCTGACATGGTCATCCCGAATCTGTCACATGCAGGGTTTGATGGGGTTGAAGTTCACGCCGCAAATGGCTTTCTCCTTGAGCAATTCATGAAAGACAGCGTCAACGACCGCACAGACGAGTATGGGGGGAGCCTACATAACCGCTGTCGCTTTGCCCTCGAGGTTGTTGAAGCTGTGGTAGACGAGGTTGGGTCTCACTGTGTTGGGATGCGCCTCTCACCATATTCGAATTACCTTGACTGCCGTGACTCGGACCCAGATGCACTGGGTGTCTACATGGCTCAAGAGCTGAATAAGCGTGGAATCCTGTACTGCAATGTGGTGGAACCTGAGATGGTCATGGTGAATGGCAAGATGCAAATTCCACACAGGCTTCATGGAATGAGGAAGGCTTTCAATGGAACATTCATGGTTGGCGGTGGGTATGATAGGGAGGAGGGAAACAAAACCGTGGCTGATGGATACGCCGATATGGTCGTGTACGGTCGCTTGTTCTTGGCTAATCCTGATCTGCCAAAGAGATTTCAATTGAGCGCGCCTCTGAACAAGTATGACCGATCGACGTTCTATACCGATGGTCCTGTTGTTGGCTACACGGATTACCCATTTCTTGAGGATTGCGAGCCAGTGAAGCCCACGAGCTCGGAATAGAACGTCTGTTATTTGTGTTAGTTGTGTTAGTTAATCTGCAAATTCTACACATCTGTTATTGTGATCTTTCAAAATTTTCCTCTTCTGCATTTTCAATTGCACTGGAAGAAATATATGACACATATAATGTTAATCATGCCTCGTACATGCATATTTTGTATGAGCTAAGATATCTGTATTGATTCAATACTTATTTCTTCCTTTGTGCTGCATGTGCCTTGTAGATTGATTCAATGCTGTTTGGTTTTCATTGTAAATATTTTTTTAGAAGGGCGGTGATTTTAGAAAAAGCAGGATATTACTTGAAAAATAACATGGAAATCTTAATGTAAATAATTAAATGGTAACATGGAAATCTTAATGTAAATAATTAAATGGTAACATGGAAATCTTAATGTGATTGAACTCATATTTTCAATGTATGGCATGCTCATATGTTGAACTCGTGGGGACTAAATGTTAGGTATGAAAAACTTATTTTTATGTGAGCAGTTCACCTATCAAAATCAAACAGGTGAACTACATCATCTTCCACATATAATCCTTTAGGATTAAGAAACATCTAACAAAAGCCCACATGGAAAGTTAAGCTTCTGACTACCTGCATTGCATTTGGACACGGTAAATAGCATGCCGCAGAACTACCTATCATGGCATCATCATTTGTTTACTCGTCGTCTTCTCTTTGTTCACTTTCTTCATGCAGAATTGTGCAAGCACCATTTACGAGATCTAGATCATACGGAAATCTCCCACAAACCGCATGCCATATTGTACTACTCGCAAAGGGTTACAAAGGGGGCCTTGTGTCATCTGTTGCCCAGGCCTTGACCGGGAGGTCAATTCCCGGCCAAGATTCACATGAGTGAATAGGAAATGTGAACTAAAATTTCGACCATCCATATGGATGGATCGGGATTGTGACCCAACCAAACAAAACCTCAAAGGATGAGTGCAATCCCGCACACCCTAGGGATATTGACCAAGGAACACATCAAGGCCTGGAAGCCGGTTGTTGATGCTGTGCATGCCAAGGGTGGGATATTCTTCTGCCAGATTTGGCATGTTGGAAGAGCATCTGACATGGCTACTCTTCTTACATTATCCCTTCCATTTCTTTGTTGTAGCGGTAACCACCGTTATGAACAGATGGTGTTTGGAGAAATGTTATGTTCTTACAGATCCATTCATAGCAATAAAGAGCAATCTTATTCCCTTCCAAGAACTCTTTGTCATTTTCTTCTATTTTATTTGAAAGATTACCGACTTGATCGTCATTCAATGTATGGCGCGTCAGTAGGGTAGAACGTGTTGGGATTTTGAAGATCACTTTGCTCAAGCATTCTTCATTCATTCCTTAAGCACCATCATCACTCATGCGAACATATATGGTAGAAATTGGGATGAGGAAAATGGGTTCAACTCAATGGAATGCTTCAACCTCGATATGGACACATACATGTGTGCCATGAAAGAAAAGCGGATCCTTGCATCATCCTCCTCTGTTTGGCTCGCCACTCATTGAGACCGTGAGATCGCCAGATGGATGAGGATTCACCACGCATCGTGGTGCTTCTAGAGAACTAGTCATTTGACGTTCGGAACATCCGAATGTCTCTACAAATCCGGTTAATCCGACCGACAAGAACAGCGACAATAGCCCAACATCGGAGAATCAACGTCTCGATGTTATCATAGGTGACCGTGATAATGGCTCTATATATTCCAGGCCAAGGCACTTGGTGAGAGTGTCAATGAAATTACCATCAAGGATGGTCAAGGCCAAGTGGGAATGATAAAGCTCACATCAAGATCGACAACGGTCTGATTAGTGAATACACGAAAAGCCCACCAAAGGTGGCAATGTGAAACCGCTCTTCATCGTGGGGCTCCTTGCTAAAGCTCCAGGCTCTCCCTTAGCTCTTGACAGAGGGCTCGTTGGAAATCGTTGTTGGAGGCCACGTTAATGCAATTGGAGATACCAATCAAGTTCTCGTCGCTATCCTCCGAGTTCTTACGCACCACATAGCTGATGGAGATGTCGACGCCAAACACCACTTGTTCGGAGGCAATCCGAGTGATAGCCGTCGATCGCTTAATTCACTGTTCCTACCTCGCAGTATGTGATAAGTCGACAAGGCAAGGCGGAGTTCGAAGAACATTCGACTCATCTAACACCCAGCTAGTCGAATCCTCCAAGACATCCTCTAAACACTTCAAAACGAAACGAGTTTGTGACATTCGAGTAACCCATATCTTGCTTTAGCGAGACTCTTGTTACGCTTCAACTTGCGAGAATGTTGAGATTCTCCATGGAAACCATGAAGTGTAAAATGATAGCAAGAACAAAGGGGCTTGCAAAGTAACACGATGACTTTTACTGCAGTATCCTCCCTGCAAAGGACAACATGGTGGACGGAGGACCGAACGGCACCAAGATCTCCTTGTAGGTTTCAACCAGAGAATCACGAGGGAAGATGGCTCTTCTCAGCACCACTCCTCCTCGTCAAGAGGAACGACCTCTTAGTTCTGATGACGTTCGTCACCATCTGAACCAAGCAGGTGGTCAGAGGCGTTATGCGAATGTCCACAACCGGGTTGGAACACCAGATACTAGATATGCTAATCTAAAGAACCGATCCCCAACCGATTACAATCTGGCTCCTTTTCAAAGAAGGCATCACGACTCCATACAGGTTGTCGAGCCTTCTCAGCAGGGCTCCAAGCTGTACCCTAGACGGACATGTTCTGATCAGATAACATAGAAAAGTTAAATGGGTCTCAGAACCAATTAGAATTTTTTCAGATCTATACTACCGCCATCAAAGCTGGTGGTGGTAATGACAATGTGATGGTAAATTACTTGCCCATGGTCCTTGAAGGGTCTGCCCGGTCGTGGTTGCTCAACCTGAGGATCGGATCTATCTACACTTAGGAGCAGCTCTTTGATATATTGATCGCCAACTTCCAGGGGACGTACGATCGCCCTAGAAAAGAAGACTATCTCCATCGGATCAGGCAAAAGACCAATGAAACTTTTCGACAATATCAAGAGGTTTAGCAAGGCGACTTTATCCGATGTCCGTGGAGCCTGAGATGGTCATGGATGGCGATTAAAGGTAGGATTGAGCCTGATGGTTGGCAGATGAACCCTTGAATCCTCCATGAATGGCCCGCAGCTCTCTCCCAATCACAACATCAACAACCAACAACCAAACGGGTGGTTGAATGGCAGTCAATGATCCCAAAGATAAAATCCCTTAATCTAGCTTGGAGAAACAAGAGAAGAAAAGTAAGAAGTCTTTAAAGAGTAAGAAGAATCGCAAGCTCGATAATAAACAAGTCCTTGTGATGCCAGAAAATTTTTCCAATGGCAAGAAAGAATTTTTTGGTCGTAACAAGGTAAGTCGATCGACGTAAAGAAAAACAAGATGGTGTCCACTTCACGTTACGGCATGATCTGGTTTAAACGCGCGATCTCGTAAAATAAACTGAGGATTACTACCGTAGGTCCTTCCTCTATACATGAACTCGATAACCAAGCTCCAAGAAGGACAAAGATGGTCGAAGAAAGGAGTACCTGGGATATCAAAGTGTGGATTGATCTCGAGGATCCTCAGCGACTAAGGCAACATCCAGGCTTGGGATTAGAAGTGAACATTTTGAGTTCCTTCAGCTAAGCCATCCGGTGGTCGAGACAACTATCTCAATTGCTAGCCAAGATCTTCGAAACAACAAGCGACTCACGTAGTTCCTATCGTAGTTGGACCTACAATTGATAATTGTAACAAAATCAAGTAAAAGAATATTGGAGGTAGTTTTAAGAGTTACAAATTGAATTACAGCAGTGAAGAAATGCAAATCCTAGAATCAAAGTTAAATAGTCGACGTATGCATCCACCGCATGGGTTAACGGTTTCCATTGCTAACCGATAGGATAACCGCTCAACATGTGTGACTCGTTCTTCAACGTGCTTTAACTCTAGGTTATAAAGATCCCGCTTGATATGGTAAATTAAGAAACCACATTAATGGGATAATTGGTAGTCCGACATTGACTAAATTCTAATAGCTACGGATCTGTCGTGGACGAGTTTAAAAATACTAGGACCAAAAGGAGGCATCACGATGCGAGGAGATAGAAAAATGGCTTATGCATGTGATCAAAATCCACAATGGATCGATGAGCATTACCGAGAAACTAATCCGCTTCGCAATTTTCAAGCACTCAAGACCCAAGATGACACTCAAAGCCTTTCGACTGAACAAGGAGGTACCACTGGAAGACAAGCGCTTCCGCTGTATCAAATGTCTCAGGTTAGGAAATACTAACACATCTTCCCAAAAGGTTCCTCGGTAGGATTCAACCTGAAATAGGAAGAGTCACTCGTCTGTCCTAACAAACCTGCGAGATTCACCTTAGAAGAGTCCGAACATGTTTCGAGTCCAGAGAACAAGGTACAATCCAGTTAGCTCTTAACAATAATACAAAATCGAAGGAAAGCTCATGTATTCGCTATAGTCATACATATGTCAATCCGAATGATATTGATAAGCTCCTCAAGACTGTTTAGTTATGAGGCGACCACCCATAGTGGCTCGCCAACCCTAAAGTTACGAAAAACCAATGTAAATGACAAATATTTATTGACTTAGGATCTTAATAAAGCTGTTTGTGAAGGATCGTGGAAGGAACGATAGCACAAAATAAATTTTTAGCGACATTTCATAATGTATCGTAGAGTGAGTTGTGATATTTATCGAGCTATCACGTGAGTGTAGAATTGATTGTACACACTCTCTCTCCAAAGTCGTGAAGTGGCGCGCGCTCCTAGGTTGTATTAGTGTCGAAGTCCTCGGTTGCTCTCGCAACAATACCTCCGTAAAATCCAGTCCTGTTTGAGGACATCCACGAGCTCCCGCTGGGTTGCGATGACCACTCATGCAAAGATTGACAAGCTGAAAATATCTCCGTTTGGGAAACAAAATACAAATTTTAGCAGACAAAATTCAAGCTAAAGTCGATCGGACTGGCCCAGCATTTTGAATGGGCTTATATATAGCATGAGACGCAATATTACGAAACTTGGCGTGAAAATAGACATACGAATGTTGTTTGCCTTACTAAGAATCTGAAGTTCTAAGGCGGGAGCCGTTTGGTACTTCGGCCGGGTGTTGGACCCGTTAGTCCAGACTTTGTTCCTTTCGTTATGAACATAACTGTTAAACTTTTTTAAAAGATTTGATGGAATCTTATAATGCCATCGTGCGATCAGCTGCTTCTGAAGTTGCAAGGAACAGTGTCCAATTCGCATCAAATCTGGAAACCTGTCTAGTTTCTGAACTCGTAGGAAATATGAAGGTGAATGTGAGAAAATTGTGCTCCGATTCAGCTCAGGCTACGGCAACTCGTAGGAAATATGAATGCGTGGATCCTTCCTAACATGGGTTTTCCTAGACTCGTAAGATTTTCTGGTTTACCCAAGGAAAACATCAATGTTGTCTCTGTCCGTGTGCAGCAGCCATGTCTATTCTATGCGTGACACTGAATGTTAATGCCATTGTTTTCAGAGATACAGTGGGTGGGTCATACCATCAGATCGTTGATAAGGTTTTTCCTCACCGAGTATAAGACCAATCGCAGAACACATTAGCAAGTGCAAACCCAGCAAGCGATGGTAGGCAAGAAAACGAGAATCTCGTATCTTCAGCAAAATCAAGTATTTACATGCGACATAATAATACAAGATTTCTAACGAATAGGCAGGGGTACTAAATTTATTAGCCCATGCGTACATAGATATCCAACATCTATTACAAGATGTCTAGTAGTGTCAGGCAGGCGGGCAGATGTTGGCCGGCGCGGCTAATCGGGCGCACATCCACGCTACCGCTCCTCGGTATGGGTGATTGCGCGGGGCCCGGTGACGGAGCGGCGTGCTCGGCGTGTAGTTAGGAGGCCGCGCCCGGAGGCGTTGGGGTAGTTCGGGCGCGGGTGGTGCGGGGCGTGTTGGTGTAGTCGGAGATGCCGCAAGGCACCTTGAGGTGTGTTCGGGTGTAGTCGGATATGTTGCAGGACACCGCGGGCGTGCTCGGCGTATAGTTGCGACGAAGGGCACCGCGGAGGTGTGCTGGCGTGTAGTCTAAATATGGAAGTAGGTAGTGCGTGTTGGCCCAAACCGAAGAGCGAACACGGACACAATGGAACCCTTGAACACGAACACAAGAACACAAGAAAGATTTTTGTGCGCGGATCAAGACCTTTACGAATATGTCTTGCTCTATGCTCTTGATGTTCAAGTTCAAGGCCATAGGTGCCTTTATATAGGCTAAGCACTTGGGTTCTTTCATCCAATTCGTTTCTTTGTAGAAAACCCTCGGACTCACGTTAGGAAACCAAAACTAAATATGGATCCTAACACCCTATACTTGAAGTCGGATTAATTTCCAACAATTGTTGGCCCAAACCGAAAACGAACACCTGAACACAATGGAACCCTTGAACACGAACCAAGAACACAAGAAAGATTTTTGTGCCGGATCACAGCCTTTCGAATATGTCTTGCTCTATTGCTCTTGATATTCAAGTTACAAGACTATAGGTGCCTTTATATAGGCTAAGCACTTGGGTTCTTTCATCCAATTCGTTCTTTGTAGAAAACCACTGGACTCACGTTAGGAAACCAAAACTAAATATGGATCCTAACACCTATACTTAGAAGTGGATTAATTTCCAACAATCCCCTAATCTAGACTTGCGCTCTAACTTGTTTGGATGGTCTCAACTACGACTTGTTCAGATACTGCGGGATGGCGAACACCTCTTCAACATCCGGACACAACTCGGGACGCGAACACCTCCTCAACATCCGGACACAACTGGGCGGCGAACACATCTCCTCAACGTCCCATACTCAACTGGGATGGGAACACACCTCCTCAACGTCCGGACTCAACTTAGCATCAAAGTACGCCGGCTCGTATTCACATCGGCCACAATTAAATGCGTTCCGCTTCCTTTTTGGGATACGGATTGAGAAGTGTCCGTAGTCTTAGTTTGCAAATCTTCGCTTGTCGAACTTGCGATTCTTGTTGGCGCCCTTTTTGGACTGGATTCCCCGCACGAGTGAGTAGTAGATGCCCACCTTCCTCGCGTCGCCCTTTTGCTTCCTCATATGCCTTAGCCCAACCACCTCCACAATCGCTCGTCTTCCGCAAATTGCTCAATGGTGGAGCGATCGGCAAATTCCGGGCATGGCGAAGCTTCTTCCGACGGTGCGCCTCCATCTTGTCTCGGACCCGAATCTCATTGGATGGTGGGTTCATAGAAAGTCATTGATGGACTCGGCTCCTTCATCTTCATTCGCGAACTCACTCAGAGTCTGCGCTCGTGCCTCCTTGGCGGTCGCGCGTGCATCTCCTTGAGTGTCCCAAGCCTCCTTGGTCCATATTCGGCCAAGACCATCATCATGGCCTCGGGCACGGCTTGAATATGGCGGCCATCGGTCCTCGCTCATCGACCAACTCTTTGCCTTCCGCTTGCCCCCCTTGTGCGCGCGAACACCTTCATCTTCACGCCCAAGAGCCATAGTTGGTCTCCGTGAGCATTGGGTATTGGAAGGTTACGAACTCACCTTCGCGTGCCTTGGATGCCGCGGTCAGTGTCATCCTCACGAACTTCCGTGGGGTATCTTGACATGCGCCACCCTCGTCGCCAGGGTAGTGCCGCAACCGCCGAAGATCGCGCCGGACCGAGCCCGCTGCCGCTGCCCGCTCCTCCTCGCACCTTTCGATACCAATTGTTGGCCCAAACCAAGCGAACACCGCGAACACAATGGAACCCTTGAACACGAACACAAGAACACAAGAAAGATTTTTGTGCGCGGATCAACAATGACCTTTCGAATATGTCTTGCTCTATTGCTATATTCAAGTTACAAGACTATAGGTGCCTTTATATAGGCTAAGCACTGGTTCTTTCATCCAATTCGTTCTTTGTAAAACTCTCGGACTACGTTAGAAACCAAAATAAATATGGATCCAACACCCTTAGCAAGTCGGATTAATTTCCACGGGCGCGGCGTGCTTAGCGGCTGTAGTCCGACGACGAAGGGCCGGAGGCATGCTCGGCGTGTAGTCGAACGTTGCGGCACCGCAGGGCGTGCTCGGCGTGTACGGAGAAGGGCTGCGGCCGCAGTCGCCGGAGCGTGGCACTCGCCACGCCGAGGCTCGGCGTGTGCGGCAACAGCGTCGCGGGCGTGCGGGTAACCCAGAGCGAGGAGGGCACGCGGCGGATGTCAACCTAGCGCGGAGATCATGAATAAGGATTGCGGGGCGGGGTGCAGGAGGCGGAGCTCGCGAAGACCGACAACACCATCTCGATCGATCCTGCGCGTGCGTGTGGCGATCAAGAGGAACTCGAGAGGTGGAGAGGAATCGGTGAGTAGATGGTGAGGCGGCGGAGACGGAATGGATGGGAGTATGGCGGCGAGCACGCGTGGAGGCTAAGTACGGGGTTACGAAGCCGAGCTCGATGCGGGTTGAAACTGCCGCAATGGCGGCGCGCGAGCCTTTAACCGAGTGGAGGCGAATGGGAAAGGAAATTTTGAATTCACGGGCTTTTATTTTTGATGGGCCATGCTTTACGGGCTTACCTGGCCAGCCCAGTAAAGATATGGGCAGGAGGTTTCACCAATAGGTACTTGAATTAAAATTAATTTCTACTCTGGGTTCAATTGCAAACTTGTCAACAAAAGCTTGTGTCCCTCCGTTGCCTGCCGCCGCCGTCCGTCCCCGCCAGCTCGTCGGCCGCCGCCGCCCGGATGGACTCTGCGAACTAAGCGGTCCGGGTAACTCCGTACTGACGTTTTCTTTCTAATCCCTCTTCTCATCAAGGTTTTCTTCTTTCCCCTTTCCTTTTGGATTGCCGAGGGAAGCATTAGCTGTTCCGTCCCTTACCGAGTTTTCCTTCTTACTGATAGATGCTACTACTTTGGCGGTGGAATAGTAGGTTAGCAATCTAAGTCCCCTTGGATTAGAACACTTATGCAGCAGGTTGGACTTTTTCCTGCTAATTTCAAGCTTGGATTGCAACTGGTCATCAAATCCATACAAAATCAAGTTCTCTGTAAGGCTTGTTGGAAACTAGATGAGATCCTGATAATCTCAGTGTAGAATAAAATCTGCTGGGTGCATACGATCCTTACGATCTATACCATGTGCACTCCAGTTTCTTTTAGCGCAAGAAGATGATGTTGGCAGCCCAAGTAACTTTAATGCCAACGGCTTTGTTGTTTGCTTTGGGTCTAGATGAACTCTATCCTCAATTGAGTCCCAAGGAATTAAATCCACTTTTAAACAAAGAGAAATCAAATAACTGTTGTTTGCTGAATAGATCGGCCATACGTTTCTAAGTCGAATAAGGGGTGTTAGGGTAGAAAGATATCAAGGAAGTATCGAGAAGTATCCAAGTATCGGGAATTATTTTCTTTTTTGAAAAACAGAAAAATCACCGATACTTCGGATCGTATCCGGACGTATCGGGGCGTACCCATATCCGATCTTGATAACGATTTTGGGAAGTATCCGTGTACGTAGTTCACGAATCGAACTTGATGCCTGTGTTGGCGTGACGTTGGTATTTATAGATGTTAGGTGCCATTTCGGTTTTATAGTGTTCCCTTGGGCCCGCTAGGCCGCCTAAGCGCTAGGTGTAGTCCTCCGCCTAGCCGTTTCATCCCACCTAGCCTCGCCTAGGTGGCGATTATCGCTAGGCTGGTCTCGCCCCTAGCGCCTAGCACCTAGGGTGCACTGTGGTTTTGTATTGTGCCATTTGTATGTGGAATCTAGTTTGGGGATCAGTGCTTTCCTCACAACTAACATGGTCAGCGATCATGCAGATTCGTATTCATACATCTCTGGAAATGCATCCTCCTCTAACCTTACACAGGCATCCTATGTGTGCTGAGGTACCTTTGACTGACCTCTGGGTCTTTCTGAAGCTTTGGCGATTTTAAAGTTTATATTGTGCACCATTTTTTATACAATTTAATGTCCATTTGTTGCCCAGATTATTGAAGCATTCCAAAAGTGTCATGTGGATCATCCTATCAAAAAGTTTTTTGGCGAATGCACAGATCTTAAGATTAAGCTAGATCAGTGCTTCCGGCAGGAGGTAAGCATCCTTTTGGTCCTATTTTGATACTAAAGCTTATTTATTTGTTCATATACCAGAATTAATACTGCAGGAGTTTTTCGTTTCCCTAAATGCCACATTACACTATTTGTGAAATTCAGAAAGCTTTGAAGAGAAGGGCAAACTTTGAAGAGAGCAATAAATTTAAAGAACGGTTGCAGGCCTATAGAAAGGAAATCGCTGAGAAAGACAAGGAATCATAACTTGGAAGTTGGAACAGGGGTCAAGGACCTGAATTCAAATGTTTTTTTTGCTGCAATCCAGTGGCTTCAACTTTGTGAAATGAAATTGCAAATTTGTCTTTACTGCATGTGTACTTCACATATTTTACTGTTCAAAAAGGTCTGTAGTTAATACATTGCAGTTTAGAAGTTCAAATTCTCTCCCTGTGGCTATGTAACTTACGTTTGATCATTTTTCAGTAACATTGGAAGCTCTATAGCTGATATAGACAAGTCCTGCTCTAGTTACACTCTAAAATTTTTATTTGAAATAAAGCAGACCCTTTTGCTTCTCGCATTTCTTATATGTTCATTGAAACAAATGTTTTAGAATAATACTATCCAGATATTTGTCAGCTTAAATGAAATTTGTCCTGAACAACGACGAGGCTACCTTCATCTATGGAGTCCTGCCAGCTGTTAACATGTTGACATTATTGAAATGGTCACAAGGTCAATATCTGAGGTGAGAAGTGACATTTAGGTATACATTGTTGCATTTTTGGTGTTATGGCTATATTTCATTTAACTTTTTTTTATGGGAAAGGCATTTACTTGACTTTATATATTCCATCAAATATTTAGAGGGCATCTAAGGATCCTGAGCCTACTTTTTTTCTGGAAAGTTGTTGATGTGTCACCATCCTCACCAGCATCCCTTTATAAGGACGAGGACCACTGTGGCATTCGTCCCTTCAAGTTTAAGGCACTCAAAAGAAAATCCTGACAACTATGTAATGAGTGAAAATTAAAACCAGTCAATTTTGGCAGTTTGCTTCCAGAATTTTCTTTATATATATATATACACACACACACACCATCCTGAAGGTATTAAGGTACTGGGCATTATATTGCAAGCCACTCTCAGGTTCCTTTCAGAGAGGAGCTGTAGAGGATTAAGAGAGTCAGAGCAAAGATGGAACCTATACCTCTTCTGACTACTTATGAAATGGGAAGATTCAGACTCTCACACAGGTCAGTAGGAGCAACCATTTTGGCCTTAGAGTTTCGTTAAATATGGATGGCTGTGTTTCCTATTTGTTATATTTCGTTTCTTTCTTCTGTTCTTGGATGTTTTCATGCATCAGTTGTGGCCTTGACCAAATTCCTTGGAAATGAATTCTTTAAAATATGATTTAACATATTCATCTGGCATGGAAGAAATCATTCTAGTGAAAGAACTGTATACACATATTTGGTTTGTACGCATATATTTCTTGCTACCATTACAAATTCGTTTAAATGTTTTAGTAATACAATGGACATGGTTCGAGAAATTCAAATGCTTAAGAAATAAACGAAGTTAACTGAGACAAGTATGCTGTGAAAAGCCAATGACAAGTACCAAAACCAGTCGTAGCAAGAAAATAAACCTGGGAACTAACTAAAGAAAGACCCACTAAAGGGAGATATATGCCAACCATCCTGGGCGATAGTAACATATAAAGTTTGTGTATCAAAAGGAAGGACACCGTCTAACGATCCAGGGTATGGAGCCCAGTGGCAATTAGGTCATATAGAAACAAATGATAGATAAAATGTTTGAGCCGATAGAGTATCTAGGTCAACAGATGAAATATGTCGAATGAAAGTTGTATGCAGTCTTTCAAATGATTTAGCTGCATGGTACTTCTCGTGCCTGACTATCGTCAATGCTACACCCTGTCTCCGGGACGTTGGTTCAGGTAGTTTTAGTACCAGCTGACCATTTGCCCAATGTGAACGTGGTTATTGATTAAAGGCCATACTTTATAAACTACTTTGAACGCCTCATGACTGTGTCGGGACTACCATCAACCACCTAAAGAATGATTCTCATATTATCAATATTGAATCATGTTTAGATCATTCACAAGCTCAATGGTTGCGACTCAATTAAATAAATTAAAGTTCACTCACTACATGTTAGCCATTGACTGCTTGACCTTACCTTCCTATTGACATTCCATGATGTTATCTCAATGATATCCTTGTCGATATATGGAATACACTTACGTCCAGACTTAATTCACTACAGGGACATCTCTCTATGCAGCACCTTTTATCACCCCAAGCTCCTAATCTAAGCCACCGAGGCTCAACCTGTATGAACCATTTAGTTAAGATCTCTATTTGCACAGTACAAACTAAACTAGGTTCGGGTTCACACATGTTCTACATTATTAGATATATCCATATCTGCTTGAGAATTCAACCAATTCTATTTCAATGATTTCCAACTCATTAAAGTCATAAATATATCTATCATATATAATATAATACATGTAAATATTTATATTTGACAATAATATATATCAATATTATAGTTTAAAATATGATTATACATATTTGTTTCATAGTACTTTGCATTGTTAGCTTTAGCTCAACTTTATGTGCTTTGAATTACATCTATCACTTGAATAACTTACTGTATCTGGATTAATTTCTCTTTATGCAATGTTCAATTGAATACTCCTTGACTAAGCTATTACGCTAATATCCTTGATCAAATATCCCTTATCTATATTCAGATCAAACTACTGTTGGTCATTTCATAACGCCATGATAAACATTGAATTAATGACTTCATGTAATGAAGAATCTTACACACTTTATGGTAAGTCATTGTACTCATCTTAGTTCATCCATATGAATCTACGTCTCATTATTGATAAATATGTTACATGTCATATTATCAGTGTAACTACATTGTCCATATCTTAATCTTCATACAACTTAAAACAGCTATCAAATTAGATTGTCCATCATCTTACATAGTCGAATACGAACATGCGAATACATATCCCAGTTCAAAAGTTGAAGCAGAAACTATATGGACTCATTCCCATACGATCTACTCACTAAAACACAAAGCAGTAACAAATGGTGTGGCAGCCGACCACTTTGACAAAATGATCAAATGGAATGTCTGAAATCACAATCAGACGGACGTGTTATCACAAAACAAGAATTCGCATTATTTGCAGAAATGGAAAGGTATTTGCGTAGAGATGATTCTTAACTGCACATTGGATAGAAGTATGCAGGACTAATCGAAGATGCATGCGTTCATGGATTTATTTCAATATTATGAAATATAATTTGACGGCACGATGCATAACTTGCAAATACATGTTAGGTCCATAGATTCTACAAGATATAATTCAAGTGGATCGACTCAGGTCGCTCACGGCTCAACTCTCGAACTTGATGAATCTGATGACAATGTTATGTCGAATATCAAATGGATTTTATATGACTGATAGTATTTATTGCAACACATTTAGATTCGAAATGAGCGATCATATGATCAATCCAGAGCTTGTAAATCATCAAACTGTGCTCCAATTACAAACTCAAAGTGTTCATTTAACTCAAAATCAATTAAAAAGAATGTTTGAAGTATTGTCGCTAGAGTTACAAATTGAATTACAACTAGTCAAAGTGAGTTACAATATTGAATCAATTACAACTAGTCGACGACGTGAAACTCTCCGTCGGGGTTAACGATTTCCGACTTGATGAAGCGCAGAGCAACCCTCGAACATGTGTGACCTCGTTCTTACGGAGTGCTTTTAACTCTAGGTTTAAGTCTGTCGCTAGCAAGAGTAAAGTAGTAAGAATATATATTTAAATTTATAATTAGAAAATAACTATAGCGAGATTGACCTACACAGGGATCGTGTGTCGTGGAATTAATCAATAGCCGCATATGATGGCATACGTAGAATGCGCATAGGTGATCTTGTTTTTCTTTGGCGGACCGCAAAAATGGATATACATATATAGATGCAGATCGATTCGAGATGCAATATTTACGAAGTATGATATATTATTATTGTGTTGTATCGCGAACGAAATCGCATCTTGTGGGTTAGTGTGGCGCTGTCCCTTGTATAAACCTCCTCAAGCCAACATAGCCGATGAACGCCCTACATGATTCCAAAAAGTTATCCTCGTCCATTTCAAATGAAGGAAGACTACAATACAATTATGTGCGGAGGAAATGATCGTACCTTTCGAGTATTCCTTTAAGAAGAGTGAAGTCATGGTTTTGTTGAGTAGAGAATCAAGGTACAATACCATGTTCCTCTTTGGCACAATAATCACAAGAATCGAGTGGAACCTACTCATGTATGTCGCTATAGTCATAAACCTATATATGTTCAAGCGAATTTTGTGTAGCAAGTAGTGAAGCACTTACTACGGTTATACGACACCATTATGTACTCCTTGTCGTTCGAGCAAGCAATCCCATTTTATGTAATTCTCGGCGTAGGATGCGTCTTGGTTTATTGTTTGCTCACGAGATCACGTGCGGTCGAGAAACCCACCGGTTCGTTGATTCGACGGGCACATTTCATAATGTATCATGCGTAAGGAATGAGTTGTGATATTTATCGCTATCACGTGAGTGTAGAAATTGATTGTACACACTTACAGTGTCCAACATCGTAGAAGTGAGGCGTCGAGGGCAGTTAGGTTGTATAGGTCGAATAAGTCCTCGAAGCCCACGACGAAGTGGCCCGCCTCGTGATGAAAATGCTCGCTCCCGTATTTGACGCTGATTCCAGGATGGCTCCCCTCCTCTTGGGTCTTGCGCATGTACCACTCATGCAAAGATTGACAAGCTAGTCCCGAGCGGTTAGTTCTTTGTCGAGACCAGCGGATATCCAAGGAGTATTGCGGGCTTGGCGGCGCAGAATCTTCTTCGATATCGATTTGCGTAATGACACGCTGCGATACGTCTTCTCTGGAGATGACTCGGGGGCGATATGGTGACACGCTTGTCTTGTCCCTTGGCCTTCTCGGCGGAACCGATGAGGCGGGCTTAGGCGAAGGTCAGGCGGACTCATCGAGGTCCTATTGGAGAGGCGGCGGTCGTGGCGATATCGCGTCACTGCAGGTCGAGCGATGTCCTTCTTGGGCCTTTGGATAAAAGTGTACGGCATCCCCTAGTGTTGTGATTTCTTCGTTCGGGAATTTCGGTAGGATGACCATGAAATTGTCATGTACCATGTCCACCGCACACTGGCGTAACCTGCGCGCGGTGGGGCACCGTCTTTGATCGCCTCTTCTGGTATGGATACACCATACCCCTTGACCTCAATAGCAATCGACCCAACTATCCTCACTTGGAGCTTGCAGGCGTCGGCTCCTACAAAGCGGTACACAATTAGCTAAGGCGTCCTATATGTCTATATTTGGAGCATTCGAGATGTACATTACCTCGATGTCGTCGATCGGTAATTGCACGTCGTCATGTCGAATTATGTGTGGACGCGACGCTACTCCGATGTTGAGGAGGACTTGCTCCCAAATTAACGGGCGGCTTGCGCCTCATGAGTTCATTTACTTGGTTACGTAAACTTGTTATTTGTCCTTGAAATTTTCAATAATGACATGTTCGGTAGGCGTCGTCTTTGGTCCTTGGATCTCTTCCTACTCCTATATGTGGCGGAGTCGTGTGGGAATCCATCCTCCAAGGTACGTAAACCCCAACGCCTCGCGTGCGACCGAGTGCTCCTTGTTTCCCGTGGCCGTAGATAGTACATCCTTCTCCTGTCCGCCGAGGAACCTTGGGAAGATCACGAAGTCAATTCTTCGCAAGAGGACATCATGTTATTATAGACACCATGAAGTTATGGACTTATTAACAACTAAGTGGTTCGACATATTTACGGCGTTGGGACCTTGCCTCGTCGCTGGTTTGCGAAAGAGATCTGCCGAAGGCGTGGGCGATACCTCGCTCTTAACGGGCTCGGCGCTTCGTCGAGATCGACAAGCGGTCGGGCATCGGTCTCGTCCTCCGCCGCCCATCGTGGCTTTACCGCGTACCGGCCGTGCGAAGTTTGTGGGGTGAGTGTTTTGGGCACAGAGCTCATGCGCCGCACTTTGCTCTGAAATTCGGCCGTCGTCTTCATACGCACGAAGGCATCCCATGTATCCGCGACAAGAAAGGATGCTTCGTGAAGGCGTCAGGCCGGTGTTCACAAGCTGCGTGACAAGCGGGCTCTTGAAGGTCCTCCACGCGTGGCACATCGCGGCGGCGCGTGCCATCGCTGCGTGTCCAGTACGCCGGGGAAAGTGAGCGAGGCGGCTCGATCCTGGCCGGTCTCTCTGTACATCCGTCGGACACTTCCGGGTTGGGGTGGTTATGGGGACCCGTTCCTTACAAGTACCCCGCAGACGATGCGGAATCTCGCGGTGCTTTCTTGGGACTCGGCGGGATCCGGCGTCAGCGACCTCCGTGATCGTCATGCGGCCCGAGGGCAATTTGGATATTCCTCTGCCTTCTCGCCTGCGTACCACCTTGATCGGAGATCCAGACGCATTTGGCGACGTCGATGACGGCGGCGAAGACGGTGCCTCTGCCATCTCGCTTACTTGCTATCTATATCGTCGCAATTATTACATAGTATATAATATATGGGAAATTGCACAAAAAATATAAACAAATATAATCAACGTTTGCCATCTCAGAGTAAAATAAAATAAATTTCCGTCAGTGTACCATAAGAATCATCACGGTTCCCAGGTTTACCCAGATTAGTCGGCACCCTAAGTATCGAGACTACCCACACCAACCTAGGTCAACCGGCATCTTGGTTTTTCAAGTCACCTAGGCTAACCCAGATTAGTCGGCACCGGGATACCCATGATACCTAGGCCAACCTAGTAAATCGGCACCGTCTTACTTCCATAGGTTTTCATCATTCGGCACTATACCTCAAGTTTCAGATGCGAAAATTAATTAAGAAATCCAAGAATATGCAGTACAGAATTAACAGTATATATATGGCATCCTAGAATTAACAGTCCAAAACAGACCAATCTTTCTAATGATGTTGTTTAAGAAGCTAGAATGATCGATTAGTATAAAACACTACCCTAGGTTTGAGTGTATGATCGATTAAAGGTAAGCCTCAAGGGTTGGTTGCTCGATGGCGATTCAATCACTTCGGAAGAACCAGAATCTAAAACACAAAATCCAATAAATAGCAAAATGATTAATGAGCCATGATTTTAAGCAAAATGATATCATTGATTAATTCATGGCTAAATGAGTAATAATTAAAGTTCATCTCAACACATACCACCACTAGCAAGCATTGACCGATTCGGTTAAAACATGGCTCTGATGTCATTTGTAACCAAAACCAAAATGCGGACAAAGTTAGAGAATGAATGCTTGTTGATTCACTAAACCATGATAAATGAACATTTCTAATGAGGTTATAGCTAGATGAGTAGTAGTTAAAGTTTAACTAATCATTAATCATTAGATAACACTCAAGAACGATTTGATTTGATTGGACTTAGAGATTACATCCTAAACTCAAGCAGGACAGATTAAAGATAAAAGATTTAATGCTCCAATAGACTATCACAAAATGGTATACTTGATGGAGCTACAGCTAGATAAGTACAACTACAAGTCTAACTTATCACTTAACATTTGCTAACACTAAAATCAAATTTTTGTTTGAACTGAAACTGCAGTTTTCAGATTTGCAAAAACCAAAAACAGAGCAGTGGGGGATATGGTTTACTTAAAGATGCAACCTTACAGGACTGCTGCTTTTGGACTCAAACATGCTCTTAAACTTGCTACTAAGTTTTATGGGCCCTTTAGAGTAATGCACCAAGTGGGAAAGGTAAACACAAGATACAATTACCATCTAATGTGGGTTTACACCTGTGTTTCATGTTAGACAAGAAGCGAGTTACGTAACTCAATGGTTAGTACAATGGTGAACTTACCACCACCAACATAAATCACATATCTATAGAGCCTTAACTACAAAACTCGGAGCGATGTGGCCCTTTCTATATCCCCCAACCCAATACAGAGGAGCATGCATGTCCATATATCTTGCTCAGTCATCGAACAGGGGTAACTGTCCAATGTACCGGTAGAGGTAGTGCTGTAGAAGACTAGAAGCAAGGATACGTAAGGTAGAGGCAAATGAGATCCGGGCTTTCTAACCATAATACCAAGCTTTGACTGGCAGACCAACATACATAAATTAAGCAACTGGTGAGCGAAGAAAAATGATTAAAAGTCAATACTCAATACATGAGTAACTAAACTTATTTACCACCAGGTCATCTATCCACAATCTTATCGCATGCAATCACTCAAATGCTAAAACCAAGAATTCATGACCAAGCCATCGTTTCACATTACGGACTTAGGCTTGGAGGGACATAGTGAGGCTGAATTATCGTCTTGAGCAACGGCTTCGCCCGAGCGACCGTATCATCCCATTTGAGCCAGTGGGTAATGGGCGAGAAAAAAAGTAGCAGTCTAATTCCATATCGAACAAATTTAAATGCGAACAAACTTTAACCTAATATGCAACTAGGAGTACCACGGGTAGGGATCGGGCCAGAGGCAAGCCAGAGGCGAGCCGGTGGAGTAAAGCGGCCGCGGTGCCAGGCAGCGGGCGAGGTCGGCCTGCAGAGGCGCCTGAGCCAGCGAGGCGAGCGGCGGACGTGGCCGAGGCGGCCGAGGCAGCGGAGGCGACGCAGCGGCGGGCACCGGCCACGCCAGGCGAGGAGGAGGCGGAGATCTCCGGGAGAGGCCGCAGAAGCGAGGCGGGTGGAGGCGAGGAGCGGCACCGAGGGCCGGAGGCGAGCGGTGGCCGGGCAGCGAAGGCGCGTGAGAGGTGAAGAATAAGCAAAACCCTAGCGGTCCGGCCTTATAAAGATAACATCACGAGGCGGTTCTTTCGTAGAACCGTCAGCGATATTATATCCTGAGCGGTTCTACGAAAGAAGCAAATGCGTGATGTGTGCATATCACGAGCGGATCTAATATAGAACAAATGCAGCGTGATGGGTTCACATCACGAGCGGTTCTATATTAGAACCGTCGTGATATACACACATCATGAGCGGTTCTTTAATAGAGGCGAAATGCGTGATATGCACCATCACGAGCGGTTCTATATTAGAACCGTCGTGATGTGTATGCATATCATGACGGTTCTATATTAGAACCGTCTGTGATATCCCACTACAACATGTATGATCTGTTGGATAAGCAGTATGATGACAAGTTTGAGTTCAAAAGTTCATATCTAATTCAACTCAACATTACCATGAATATCCACATTGACATCAATATTAAAGATCACATGTCCATAACACATTAACACATGACAATGGAATAAATAAACTAATTACAATGGAGTAATTAAATTCTTAATTAAAATCTGACCCTTCATGATGATCGGCGCGCATATAGCTAGCTTCCTCTTTGGGTTCTTCCTCGAGGCGATGCCGTCTCCGAAAGGTGGCAACTCGTCAAATTGATTGTATTCTTCCTCGTCCACTACATTCTCAACTCCGACAATCCTCCTTTTTCCATGAAGAACTACGTGGCACTTCTTATTTGCCGGGTCGGTTACATAGAAGACTTGAACAACTTGGTTGCTTGATGCGAATGGTTCGTCTTTGTATCCGACACGTTCGAGGTCCACGGTAGTGACGCCGTGCTTGTCGACCTTCACTGTGGGAGATGGACCCAACGGCACCGAAATAGGGGATCTTGAAAAGCACGTGGTCGATCTCCCATATCTCCTCTATTTGCCCATAGTCGAGCTCCTCGGCCCATCGAGCTTGAATGCATCTATCACGGACCGCTATTACGCCTTTGTGCTCTTCCTATCACGAGTTGCCAGTATAAAATGTGTACCCATTTATGTCGTATCCTTGCCATGTGACAATTGTAGCGTGGCCCTCTTGCCAACCATAGCGGCGTATCATCACTTGATGACCTCCGAGTGATTCGCGCCTTTAACCATTCGTTGAACCAAGCGGTTGTGCTCTCTGGTGATCCAAACCTCCGGCCGGTGCGGATTACATTGGCGTACCATGTCTTTGTGCTCGTCGATGTGCGGGGACACTTGGGTCATGTGTTGCAAGACCGTGAAATGGGCTTGGCGTGCGTATCGGATCGGAGTGATTGATTTCCTTCCGATGGTCCGATACCATCCGGTCTCCCCTCATGGCGAGATAGAGGCACACCAATCGGATCCACACGAGCCATGTAGTCGACGCAGAACTCAATGACCTCTTAGTTGCATAACCTTCGATGATCTCGCCCTCCGGTCGAGATCGATTCCGTCGTAGGACTTGAGAATTCCATGTACCTCTCGAGCGGGTACATATGGCGTAGAAACACAGGGCGCATATCTTTATCTCTTTCACAAGGTGAACAATGAGATGGACCATGATATCGAAAAATGACGGAGGAAATACATCTCAAGATGACACGAGTCGTCACTACCTCGGCTGCGAGCATCTAGTCCTTGGGGATCGATGACCTTACGAGCAATTGAGTTGAAGAAATAACACGACTTCAAGATTGCCACTCGGACCTTGTTCGGCAAGATACTCCTAATTGCAACAGAAGCATTTGTGTCATCGAGACCACGACAATCATGCGACTTCATACCAATTAATTTCAAATCTTGCATAGAAACAAGTTTCTTAATGTTAGCGGAGTAACGAGACGGGACTTTCACACCGTGCAAGCTCCGCACGATTCATTTCTCTCGGCCTTGGGCCAGTGTAGCAAGTTGGGGAAGATACGTTCGTCTGTATCGGTCTCTTCGGTGCTAACTCGGTCCTTATGTTCATATCGACCAAGTCACGCCGTGCATTAACACCATCCTTTGTTTTGCCACTAATGTTGACAAGAGACCAATCAAGCTATCACATACATTCTTCTCTCGTGCATAACGTCGATGCGATGGCGAACTTCTAAGTACTCCCAATAAGGCAAGTCCCAAAAATTGACCGCTTCTTCGGATGTTCTTCTCACGGGTTCTTAATTTCGTCCCTTCCCAAGCACAACATCGATATCCTTAACCATATCATAGACCTCTTTCCCACTAAAAGCCCTTGAAGTGAACCGTCTTCCTTATTTCCGTCGAATTGTTTCTTCATCTTGCGGTATGGGTGACTCCTCGGAAGGAACCTACGGTGGCCATATACACGATTTTTGCGAGTTGTTGACCATACACTCTCGTAGCATCTAAGCGGTGCGAGACGAGCTTTGGCTCCTTTTTCTTTGAAGCCCGAGGTTACCAAGGGCGGGAAAATCATTGATGGTGCGAGAACAACATGGCGCGTAAAGTGAAGTTCTCTCGTTTATACGCATCCCATACTGTACCCTTCGTTCCACAGTGTCACAAGATCTTCCGGCAATGGTGCTAGGTACACATCAATATCATTCCCTGGTTGCTTGGCCCTTGGATAAGTAGTGACATCAAAATGTACTTCCGCTTTATCTGAGCCAAGGAGGAAGGTTGTACATACATAGATTCACGGGCCAGTGCTATGTTGGTCGCTCATGTTACCGAAAGGATTCATTCCATCCGTACTCAACCCTAACCTTATGTTCCTCGGTTCGCACCGAACTCTTGAGCTCGATCGAAGTTTCTCCTTGCGAATCGCAGGTGTCTTAGCTTTCCATCTCTCTTACGCTCCTCACGAGTGCCAGCGCGACAATCTTGCCTCCTTTGGGTTCGCAAATAAGCGCTTCAAGCGTGGGATTACAGTGAGATACCACAACATCTTAGCAGGAGGTCCTTGCTTCACCTTAGCGATATTTTGGCGCTTGTATCGGGATGCTTTGCACACGGGACAATAATGCATGTCTGCATACTCTTTACGGTAGAGGATACAATCGTTCGGACATGCATGTATTCTTTCTACTTCCATTTCCAATGGGCAAATAACCTTCTTTGCTTGATAGGTGGTGCTGGGCAACACGTTTCCCTCCGGAAGGATGTCCGCTAGGAGACCTAACAACGCCGTGAAACTCTTATCGGACCAACTATTGCTTGCCTTCAATTTCAGCGGTTCAAGCACGGTTGACAACCTTGTGTATTCGGCTTGCGGCCAGGAACAAAGGTCTCACCGAGTCCTCCCTTAAGCCCTCAAATTTACAAAACTCTCTCTCTTTGTAGTTCTCTTACGCATCGCGTAGCATCGATCCAGTTGTCATCGTGCCCCTATCCTCATCAAAAGCACGATCCACATCCGGCAAATCGTTGACTTCCTCGGCGATGTCGTCATTATTAACTTCTGGTATAATCTGCTCTTCACCGTGACTGGTCCAACATGTATACCCTTTTTTGAAACCCCTTGAATCAAGTGCGCTTCGATCTGCGCGCGTTGTTAAACATCTTGATTACGCAATCAATGCACGGACAGTACATAAAATTTATCCCCTTCTTCAACATATCTTGCTCAGCGGCTCTTCTAAAAGCAACCATGCCATTAATGTAATCTTGACTCACACGGTTCACACCGTACATCCAGTTTCGATCCATCTACACTACGCATGTAACAAATTAGTGTCAAATTGATTAGCGATTAATTTATAGCAAGCGAAAATGTGTAATATAAACTCATTCTCCAACATTTGCATCTAAGGTTATTGAAAGAAAAGTCTTCACTAGTTAAGTACCACACGCGGTGGCATAAGCGTAGCCATGCCTACGGCCACAACCATGATCCCTACCTCTCGACACGATATCTATCTCAATTGAACAATCATGCAACCCAAATATAGGCATCATCTCATACAACACTTATTAACTGAAATACGAACCGCAAATGCAATATTGCTTGACCCAAACCCCACGTCTTGTGAACCGGTGTGTAAATTTTATTTTTAAGCCAATTAATTATCCTAACTCAAATTTTAGTGATTATTAGACCTAATTCAATTTTATTAAGTTACCACTCCTAAGTCAAATTTTAGTTCATTAGTTATAAGGGAAACCATTATTCAAAACTAAGATTTGCAGGGCTAATATTATTTATTCCAACATTGACGGTGCAAGATCGATCATGTGCTCATACCAGTATTAGAGGAGGAGCCGCAGGTTGGAGGAGCTAGAGGCGGGAAGTGGCGCTGGGCGGTAGACACAACGCGGTGAGGAGCTAGAGGCGGGAAGTGGCGCGAGTTGGAGGAGCTAGAGGCGGCGAAGTGGCGCTGGAGCGGTAGACACGCAGCAGTGAGGAGCTAGAGGGGAAGTGGCGCTTGGGCGGTAGACACGCGCCTTGATGCGGTGAGGATGTCTCGGCTCAATTTATATGAAGCGCGAGAAATCACGAGGCGATTCTATTTGAGCGTAAATGCGTGATAGTCAATTATCGCGAGCGGTTACGATATAGAAATGCTCGTGATGTTACTGACGGTTCTATTTAAGAACCGCCTCGTGGAACCGTGCGTGTAACATCACGAGCGGTTCTATATCAGAACCGTCTGTGATAATTGACTATCACAGACGGTTCTGAAATAGAACCGTCTGTGATAGGCCCGCTGCGCCAAAACAAAGCCCAGACAGACCCAACACAGACGGTTCCTTAGGAACCGTCTGTGATGGGCCGTCTGCTATAGACTCTTTTGTAGTAGTGTCTGTCGCTAGCGACACCGGTGTCTATGCACCCAATGAACACCTGGAGAACACACACACACTTCGACGACACAACAAACAGAAGGTAATACTTTTATGCTGCCAAAATGCTGCACAACTTTCATTGATTTTCTCTTCTCATATTTATACTAATCAAGAGTGTCATATGCACATACGGTACATGCAATACAATGCAATGAAGAACATGCACGCACTATGGCAATAAACACACGCACTAGTCTACACTAAACACTCACAAGTGTTGTACTTATCTAGCCTCATACAAGGAACGACAGCAACAGTGCTAATTAACCATGCAGAGAAACGGCATTAAAGATGTTAATGCAAACTGATCAAAAAACAGAAACATTACTAGACTTAACCAACATCAAGAATTATTCAACAAACACCCCCTAATTATACTTGATGCGTTTTTTTTACGATGCCGATCCTTGTGACCAGCTCGTCGCGCCCTCCACGCCACGCCTATGCCGCTCGTCACGCCGCTGGCTGTCGGCGTGACGTCGTGTCACGCGTTTGCCAATGCACCGCGGCTGCCCGCCGTGTCATGCACGTCTTGCGCCCGCTACGCGCGCCCTTGGCCGCTTGCACTCCACTGCATCGTCATGCGCCGCCGCACGCTGTGCAATGTTGAGGGTGAGCACATAGAGCCAGTTGCAAGTGCGGTTTACCCGAGCAAGTGTGCGACGCTGCCGGTCGCGGATCGTGAGCACACCGTCCTGGATGAGCATCTGGTAGCCATTCTCGTCGAGCTGTCCGAGGCTCACTATGTTGCTACACAGTCATGGAATGTAGTACACCGTCAGCGCAAGGTGCTCCCCATCCCGGCAAGTGAACAGGACGGTGCCACGCCTGCGTATTTCCACCATCGAGCCGTCGTCGAACTTGACAGAGCCGGTGACGCCCCCGTCCATCTCCTCGAAGCTTGCCTGGCACCCGGACATGTGATTGCTAGCGTCGGTGTCCAGATACCAAGCGTCGTCATGGGCATCCTCCTCGCGCTCTAGATGCACCTGTGCATGCACCTCGTTGAGCACCACGTTAGTACCCGCGCCCACGGATGCCTCGGTGAGCGCACACACCTGCGCCATGAGAAGCGCAGGCATGTCGTCGTCGGCTTGCGTCAGGTGGGCCTACTCAGTACGCTTCGGCTTACGGTGGTTATCACCACCGCCGCCGCCCTTGTCACCGACAAAAGAGTCGCCGCCTTGCTCCCTCTTCTTGGCGCGTGGAAACCACTCCTCGTTCTCTTCGTCCTTCTTCAGCATGATGACGTCCACGACATGCTCGCATGCCACAGCCATTAGGAGAGTCGGCTCATCATCCTCTTGGACGTTGGTGAGATACACCGTCCTTTCTTCGGCTCATCACACTCGGACGCGAAATGGGCAAACTCCTGACAATTGAAGCACTGGATCTTCGACTTGTCGAACTTTTCGCGGTACTTCTTCTTGTCGCCGTCTTACCCACGACCACGGCCATCACCACGCCCACCATTCTTCTTTGTGCCGCTGTCGGAGTCCTTGCCGCTCCTCTTCTCTTCGGCGGCTTTGGCCTCCCACTCGGCGCGCGTGAGCAACAGGTGCTCTCCTTCTTCCTTGTCGCACCACCGCCCCTTCAAGCTCTCCTCGTACGCCCTCAAGCGTCCGATGGCTTCCATCACCGACATCGCCGATACATCACCCCATTGCTCAATGGTGCGACAATCGAGAGGAATTTGTCGGGGACAGAGCGTAGGAGCTTCTCCACGACAACACTCTCCTCCACCTTGGTACCGAGAGCACGTATCTCGTTCACCATGGTGGTGAGTTTCAAGGCGAACTCAGTGATTTTCTCTGAGTCCCCCATGTAGATGCGTTCAAACTCTCTCTTGAGAGTTTGAACACGTGCCTTATTGACATGTTCTTCGCCAACGTGCATCTCCTTGAGCGAGTCCCAAGCCTCCTTTGCCATCTCCTTCTCGGATATGGCCATTACAATGGCCTCCGGCACGGCTTGGACTATGACGGCGAGAGCTATCTGGTCTTTCTTCTCATCGACCAATTCTTCGCCCTCCACTGCCGCCCATACTCCTTGTGCACGCATGATGATCTTCATCTTCACCGTCCACATCCCGTAATTGCTCTCCATGAGCATGGGGTATTGGAGGGTCACAGCCCTCCTCCCTCGCGGTGGTACCACGGTCTGCAGCTAGCACTGGCCATTGCTCGCGCCATCCTCGACGCGGGTCCTGGTACGCGATGGAGACTCCGATCTGTCGTGAGACATCTTCACAGGCAGGAGAGTACGAAGCTCTGATACCAAATGTTAGTGACACCGGTGTCTATGCACGCAATGAACACCTAGAGAACACACGCACACTTCGGTGACACAGCAAACAGAAGGCAATACTTTTATGAGTCCAAAATGCTGCACAACTTTCATTGATTTTCTCTTCTCATATTTATACTAATCAAGAGTGCCATATGCACATACGGTACATGCAATACAATGCAATGAAGAACATGCACGCACTATGGCAATAAACACACGCACTAGTCTACACTAAACACCCACAAGTGATGTACTTATCTAGCCTCATGCAAGGAACGACAACAATAGTGCTAATTAACCATGCAGAGAAACGGCAGCAATGAAACGGCATTAAAGATGCTAATGCAAACTGACCAAAAAACTGAAACATTACTAGACTTAACCAACATCAAGAATTATTCAACATCTCTGTGGGCACGACACACACGCACTGACGTAGGCAGGCGGGGCAGGCCGGCAGGGAGCGGGCGAGCACTGAGCGAGCGGTGAACGATGCAAGGACATGCACAAGGAGAGGAACTGCGCACCGTGCAGTGCTGGGGTCCAACAATCTCCAGCCCTATGGCTACGGTGAGCAGCGAGCGGTGATGGAGGGTGCGATGCAAAAACAATAGGCACTAGCTGAGCATCCGGCAGCAATACAGATCATATAAGTATCTCATTCTCAATCTCGTTTCCCAAATCTCCAATTTGTAGTTCTGTTAGTATTTTGTTGATTTGTAATAGGTGAATTGTGATATCTCTCTTCCAAACCAGGAAGGAACATCGAGTTAGATTGTAATTTTTCTTAACTATTTGGTAATTTCTCTAAATTATTTGAGTTTTGATATGTCTCCAATGAGAATAATTTTTTTGTTTCTATTGTGAACATTTATATCTTTTACATTGAACAATATTTTCGTAACTTAGAACACCCATCCTAAATCCTAGATCTGCACACTGGCCGTCATGGCAAGATGCAAATCCCACATAGGCTGCACGAGATGAAGGAGGCCTTCAAGGGGGACATTCATGGTTGGCGGAGGATATAACAAGGAGGAGGGGAACAAATATGTGGCTGATGGATACACCGACATGGTCGTGTATGACCGCTTGTTCTTGGCTAATCCTGACCTGCCGAGGAGATTCCAGTTGAATGCGACGCTTAATAAGTACTCCCTCTGTTCAAGAATGTATGACATTTTGGACATCGGTACGGTCTCCAATATACAACTTTGACCATTACTTTTTATATGATTATGTTAGTAAAAGTTGAGAAAATTATTATACCATGAAAATATTTACCATGATAAATTTATTGATATTATCCTCTCATGATCAATCTAAATAGTATTTCATATAGTATTAGTCAAAGTTAGAGAAGTTTGACTGCGCGCTTTCTAAAACGTCATACATGTATGAACGGAGGAGTATGATCGATCGATGTTCTTGTCGATGGTTTAGAATTGATCTTACGAATAAATGTTGGGGACTCTCTTTGAGTTAAATCATAAAGAAAAAGATACAATGATTTAATACAGGTTCGGGCCTTCTCCTAAGAGAATAATAACCCTACTCTGCGTTGTTGTATTGACTATACTTTACAATAGAGAAGAAATCACTAGAACTAGGGCTTAATGACTTCTGCCTGTTGATATTCTATCGTGATCTTGTCTCCTTCTTATATAGCGCATGAAGGGGTGTCAGTTGTCCCGTATCAAGAGGCGTCTCACCGTTTGATGAAGTGCGCATGTTTTGTGATGGTTATCGTCATAGACTAATCCTTCCACATCACCTTGTAGTTATGTTAGAGACAGATGCTTAATACATGCAATTGTCCCAGAGATTTACAACACATATAAGTGTACCTAGTCGATTGGGCCCACATGTCTATAGGCTTTGTTGATTATAGGGTGGTCGCAGTTGATCTGGTCGTAGTAAAGCTTACGACCATGGAGTGATCATAGTAAAGCTTACGATCATAAGGTGGTCGTAGAAAATCTTATGACCACTAATGAGTCGAAGAAGTACTATGACTATATAGGGTGGTCGTAAGATGGTTTACGACCACTCGGCTAAGCTTCTCCATTATTAATGATAATGGGTATCCTTACGAATAACATGAAGATATTACTATATATAATAATTATTATAGATAAATAATTTAATTAGTTGAGGATTATCAGATCCTCGTCATCTAGCCCCCCAACTTCAAGTGAAGATAACTTACTTGGAAAAGAGGTCGTAGAATAGTGGTCAGCGACATTTTATTTGACCGGAAATTAACTTGGTCAAGAAGGTACTTTTACTTGAGTTGAAAAGACATAATTGTTTTTCTGGACGGTTCCCGAAGGGGTGGTAACTGTTGAGTTCCCACGATCTTTAACTCATACCGCGATTATAAATATCTAACAAGGGTATGACTTAGTGTTTTACTTTCCCCATTTGCTTCAACTGCTCTTGATCTCTCGTTCTCTCCGCCGCCAACTAAGTTTGCTATCCTTCCCCCCAAATTCTTCCAAATCCAAATCAAACTCACTCAGAAGAAATGACCGAGACCATTTCTAAGTGGGAGAAATCTGAGATAGATGTGGAGAAGATGATTGCTTTGGTCGTAGAAGAGAAGATTCCAAGGCGCGCTTTGGTGAAGTGGACCAACGCTGAGGGTTGTAAGATCGAGGTGGCCGACTAGAGGGGGTGAATAGGCGGTTTTAAAAAATTTTGCGCTAAAACCAATATATAATGCGAAAGCTAATAACAACTTGGTTTTACACAATTAAAACCTAAATCAACTAGGCTTTCCTAAGTGCAGCAACAATATGAATACAATACAATAGAGAAATCATACAAAGATATGTAAGCAATTAAAGCATGTAATGTAAATTGCTCAAAGTAAAGCACAAGATAAAACAAGATGACACGATTATGTTTTACCGTGATGTTCGAAGACTTGCCGGTCTCCCCTAATCCACAGTGAGGTAAGCCCAACCACGTTGGACCGGCTCCACTAATTAATCCAACACCTCCGAGGTAAGTCCAACCACTTGGACCGGTTCCAACACGAACCAACACCTCGCTTCACTAAGGTTGCTCTTCCTCCACTCCGGAGATGGCGAGCACCAAACCACTCACAACCACACCGGGCCTTCTCACAAGCTTCTTGAGAAGATCACCGGACATGACGCCTTCACGCCGTCTAGGTGTCGGCAAACACCAAGAGAAATAAATCTCATTCTTCGCTTGACCTAATCAAGTGTCAACGCTCAACTGAATACACAATCCACTACCTAAGGCAACACATGCACTTAGGGTTTGCTCTCAAATCTCACTAAGTGCAACACATGCACATAAGAGGATGAGAGGCTTGCTCTTAGCTCAAGAGGCTCAATAGATGTTCACAATAACACCAGCAACTATTTCCAACCGCCAAGGTGGGTATTTATAGTCCACACACAAAAACTAGCCGTTGGAGGACAAACTGCTGAAAAATCAGCACATGCGGAACTACGCACCTCAACGACAAGCACAACAACGACTATATCAGACGAGAAACTAGCCGTTGTAAAGAGAAAGCCGGAACTACCGCCGTTCAACTCGCGGTACTTCCGCACTCCGGAAGTTTCATTTCTGATGGGCGGTATTTCCGCTTCCACTCAGGTCCAACACATGGCACCTTCTAGAAAAAAACGTACTGTGCCAAATTCTGAACTTCCTCGGTGCGGTAGTTCCGCTCCCAACATGGCGGTACTACCGCTCTTCCAGAAAATCGGCTAAGTCCCAAAAAGGTGCTTCTCTGGAAAAAAAAACATTCTGCTGGATTTTGGAACAACCGGCCTGCGGTAGTTCCGCAGTTATAACGCCGGAACTACCGATCATCCTGACAGAAACAACAATGGCTTCACAAACAATATCAATTGTAAAACACATTTGCCAATTGATGAGCCATGCCAACAAGGATCACATGCAAGATTCCTAACAAGTTGTAAAATATATTTGCCAACTTTTAGAATCATACCACAAGGAATAAGGTACATGGACTTACACCATTTGCAAAACACATTTGCAAACTTAAGTCACATACTACAAGAAATCAAACATGAGCTTCAACTATTTGCAAAACACATTCGCAAATAGCAGCATCATGCCACAAGGTAAAGGTGCATGGACTTCAACTATTTGCAAAACACATTTGCAAATTATAGTCCCATGCCACAAGGATAAATGCATGAGCATCATTCATTTGCAAAACACATTCGCAAATAATAGCTCCATGCATAGATGAGCTAGAGCAAACACAATGAGCTATCAACACATGACTAACTCATGCTACTAGTCAAGACCCCTCTTAATAGTACGGTAATCCTATACTAGCAATCCGGTCTTCCAACCAAACACTAAAATCGGTAAAAGACTAGGAACACATCCTTAGCCCTAGCTAGTCATACATTTGTCTTGCATCTTCTTGAAGCTTGATGACGCACATCAACACTTCAAGTCCGGGTCCTTGACTTGACAATCATCAACACATGATGATCTCTTCACTTCAGGATTTTGTCTTGAACATAACACATGATGATTTCTTCATCCCGAGTCTTGACATGCATCAACACATGATGCATTCTTCATTAGACCTCCATCAACACATGATGTATCTTCTCTTGTCTTGATGATCAACTCTCCTCTTCTTGAACATCATCGACACACGATGATTTTCTTTTCTTCAAGCTCTTCATATGCATCAACACATGATGCATCCCTTCACTTGAATCTCGACTTGATGATCAACTCATGATCATCCCAAGTCTTCATCATCCTGGAACATAACCTATATATCCAACTCATGGAAAAATGTTAGTTCCACAATATGATTATCATTAATTATCATACCATACCATTAACTCATAATGATGGGATAAGATGCCTCTATCTTTCCCTCTTTGGTAATTGATGATAACCATTTCAATCACACATAAATTGGATTTAGATAAAAGTAACACATTATGAGTATATATAAACTACACAAGTCATATATATACTCACAACATGAGTATGCGAGAACTACACAAGTTCTACATACTCAAAACTTGAGTATACGAGAACTACATAAGTTCTATATACTCAAATCATGAATATACAAAACTACACAAGTTTTGTATACTCAAAACAAGAGTATACAAGAACTACACAAGTTCTATATACTCAAAACATAAATATACAAAAACTACACAAGTTTTGTATACTCATACAGATATATTTCAAAGTAAAGATCCCAAATATATGTGGTAAACGGAATATGGATCAATACTAATGAAACCACAAAATACAGCATGAACTCCCCCTAAATGTGTGCATACACATGTGTAAATAGAAACATATGCACATATTCAAGTTAAACTTATGGTTGAGTTCATCCTAAATTTTGGATATGAGGAATGCAACATTATATAAGAGTGTAAGTCGAAAGCATACCTCGTTGAATTTCACCTTTATATCCAAATGAGACTACACACTAGATATAGCAATAGAAATGTTAGTCTCACAATTAGATTTGTCATTAATCACCAAAACACTCCATTAACTCATAATGGTGGGTCTAGATTCTTCAAGGGTCAGCATTGGTCCTCGGGTGGCAAGGATACCATTCTAGTATTCCAAGCGTACTGCGAATGCGGTTTACAATTGCCCGTTCACCCTTTTTTGATGGTCGTACTCCAATATTTTGGGGTGGAATTGGGAACTTGATTCCCAACTCCATTACAATGCTGAGTGTATTTGTTTTTCTGCGCGAAGCCTATCTGGGAATTCTTCCAGATTTGAATCTCTTCCTGTATTACTGCTGGATGGGCAAGCACAACAGAATCACAAGCAGCTATGGACTGAAGCTCCACGATGGGAAGTTGAGGGAGTACATTTAGATGTTCACTCGGTCATCGTGGCCAGGGTGGAAGAAAAGGTGGTTCTATTGTACCTTGTCCAAGGACGATAGCCTTTTCTTCACGGGGAAGCCCACAGAGAAGAGTTCATCTTGGGACTTAGCTCCAAGCAACCTTGACTGGATCACCCCTACATCCAAGCCATCAAGAATTTGAGGGAAGAGGTCCCGACCGGATGGCACGTGGTGAGAGACTTCATCACGTGACGCATTAGTCCCCTGAAAGATCGAGTACACCCCATGTGGAAGTACTCGGGAACTACTGACCCAACCAGAGATTATGAAGGAGGTAAAGTAATAATCAACTTAGCACTTTTTGTTATTTTTGAGCATGATTGTTGATTATATCTTTGTAATCGTAGATCTTTCACAAAAAGAAATTAACGCTCGAGTCAAGTTCATTTGTGATAAGGCTCCTACAACCACGGTAGGAGCTCCTTGAATCCTGGCAGTCGTAACCGAAGAAGAAAGGAAAGAACGCCTAAAGGTAATCAAAAGTTGATTTTGTATTTAGAGTTCAGTAGTCGTAAAATTCGACCATTTGACAATATTTATATTCTGACTTTTGTATAAAGTAGGCATGACAGATCGTCAAGACGACCAACAAGTCGAATTAAAGGCCGTCGAAGGTGAATAAGAGGAAGACATAATTTCCCTGACCAAAGGACGTCACCTTATGAAAGCCGCCGAGAAGAAGAAAGATGGAAGTTCGAGTTCCACCCTTCCTTCGATCACCCCCATTAGGCAGTTCTTTGCAGACGTGATTATTGCAGAGAAAAGGGGTGTGGTCGAAGAATTTAAGCATAAGATACTAAGACCAAGGTACCCTTCTACTATGACAACAAAATATTTTCAGTTTCTGCTTCTCATAGCTTTGTCGAGCAAATAGAAAAGAAGTACTGAAAAAGTTTTATATCCTTTTTGAAGGCTACCTCTGCAACATTAGAGCCTGTGGTTGATGCGAGCACTGTCCCTTAGGTGGTCGAAGCCGGTTCTGACCATAAAGAGGGGCAGGTAGCTCAGGGAGCTCTAGCTCTCGATCAAGACCTACAACCAGACGTGGTCGAAGAAGTCCCGGTCTCTCAAGCTCGTGACACTGGAAGCCTTCCAAAGGCTGAAGGTGTCATAAAAATTGGGGCGGCGTAAGAAGAGAAGAAGAAGAAGTCTTCCTTGGGGAAGGTTTCTTGTGGATTCAAGATCGTATCCAGAAAGCCAAAGTGTGTAAAATTAAAAGTTTTAGAGATTGTATTTACCTTTTAATTCTACAGTTTGACATGTCTTCCCATTTTCTCGTTGTTTTAGTCCTGCTTCTGTCGGGACCCAAATATGCAAATCTGGAACCTCTATGTATTCTGCACTAGTTCAAGATCACGCTAGTGCACACAGTGTCAATATTGATAAAATAACAACTCCATACAATGAAATATTAAAAAATGAGTAATTTGGATAACAAATAACTGTTGTGACCTTAAGGTTGAGTTTTACAATTATTAAGCCATGCAAGGCTGACAATAATAAAATAAACTGCAGCGGAAACAAAGTAAACTCCAGCGGGCTCCCATCAATTTACCACAGACAACTAACTGGGATCGAGACCCTAACGATCAACCTTCGTAGAATTCCTCTTCAAAAGCAGGCGATGATTCCTCCACTTCTGTTGATTTATTTAGCAAGAGTGAGTACACAACCGTACTCGCAAGTCATACCACAGAATGCAATTATACATGATGGCTTATTACAAAGGAATGACTTTTATGGTTATTTTGCAGGAATGCAACATTTGCAATTGAATACAGATAATAGATTGAAACGTAATTAAAAACAAATAAAGAATATTAATTTAACATTTGATTTCACAAAGGACACACAGTCTAATCAAGTTATTCACACAGTTGCACAAGTTACCTCACACAACTGACCCTTCCCAATTGTCTTTATGAAAATCTACCCCTCGTGTGAAATCCCCGAGCATATCCATGACGCGGACGCGGCTACTCGAATAGATTGATTTAACACTCTGCAGAGGTTGTACACTTTACCCACATGATACAATCAGTGGGGCCAGCACCGACCATAACAAAACCTTTCAGAGACTTCATCTCAAGCATTGACACTCCCGATGTGCTTTCCTGCCGGCCAACCGATACACACAGCGTTTGGTTACGACACACATCGTTGGACATGGATGCAGCGATCCCACGATGTGACATATCACAGCTCCAGCCCATCACACAGCTTAAAATACAACCTGGGTTGTCAATGTCAAGACTCCATAACTTACTAAGTTAGTCCCAGCCCATACTAGGCACGTGGTTGTAAAGTAAGGCTCAGTTCAATGGCGCACAAAGTTTAGTCCTTAATTGACCAAGGCAAGACTTCCAGTTTTTCCCAAATCACAAAGTTTATAGCACACAGCTCCGCCAATCACACAGAATCCATCACTTGCCTCAGTCTAAATCTTTTCCCACCATGTTGATTAAGTGCAACACATGCCATCACGAGTAACAGCACACATCACATATAGTTTCCTCACACAGTTCCATAATCACTTAGTCAACTTTATATTTCCAACTCACATGAAATGATGACTCGTGGCATGGCTAAGCAATCTACTCGTATCTAACCAAACCACGTTGGTGCTACGATAATACCAACTAATAATGAACCAACCTAGGGTGACAAAAGATCATGACATAACAATAGACAAGGTGGAGATAACAATTTGGATTAATAACTAAACCCAAAAGCATTTAAATAAATATTTGAAATAGAATGCAATACATTGAAACAAAGTATTTTAAAAACTAGGTTCAATATGATCAAATGTATAACTTGCCTTGGAATAGGTCTAGGTACTGGTCTTGATCTTGAGGTGCTCCTTCTTCTCCAAAATTTCTCGAAGTATCGACGTCTACTCGTAAACGAGACAAAAGAAATAAAAATAAATAAATAACAGAGGCAAAACAAAACTCCAAAAATAAAATTCACCATTAAATATATCTTGATTTTATATGAATTTACAAATTTGAATGGGCTCAATCGGAGGTCGGATGCAAAAGTTATGGGCTTTAGAAGATTGGAAATCAAATAAAACCCTAATTTGGATTTTTAATGAATTTCCTGAATTATTTTTATAAAGGAAAAACGGATTATTGCACAATGCTTGCGTCAGCCGAGAATTTCCGGAAAAAGAATTAGATTTAAAAGAAATCTGACATGTGGGCCCCACATGTCAGCGACTGGGCTCACGGTGAACTGGGTTCACCGAGCCAAGTGAGACCTGGCGCGGTGGACGGGGCCACGTGCGCATGTGGTGGCGCTGACATGGCGGCACATGGGCGACACGCACGCACAAATGCCAACGCTGGCTGCTTACGGAGCTACGGCGGCGAGGGTGGCGCTCGAGACCCGATGGTTGCCGGTGATCGGCGGCGAGTCACCGGCGGTGGAGGGTACCAGATTGTTCCCCGTGCTATTGCGCACTCAGGGGTGCCCTTACCAGTGGCTGGCAACGACGGTGGCGACCGGCGGCGAAAGAAGCGACGGCGAAGGCTCATGTCTTGTCGGACAGGTGCTCCGGCGACGAGGAGGGGCGCACGAGGTAGCTCGGACCTTGCTGATCACAATGGTGTAGACAGCGGGGCAAGGGCGACGACAATGGCGGTGCAATTCGCCAGAGAAGGAGCTCGGTCGAAAACCCTAAAGCTTGGACTGCGGCGGCGCTAGAGAGATCGGGGAGACGAGGGTGGCGGCTCTGGGTTGCGGAGGACTGGGCGATCCTAGGGGGGTATTTATAGGGCTCGGGAGACGCCGGGATTGGAAACCCCCAAATCGCGTCCGAAACGAACGCAATCGGAAATTCCCCGATTTTAGAAGATTGAAGCCGATTCGGAGTTTGATTTGGTTGGGAATAGATAAGGTAGAGAGAAGGCCGGGATTTGGTGGGGTCGGCGCGAAGAAAACTCAACGGAATCCGTTTTGTCGGACGAAGCTTCCGCGAGCGGTAATGGTGGGCGAGGGCGCGGGCGTGAGGAGGAAGAAGAGTCCGCGGAGACGACGACTCGGTGGCAGCCCCACCTGGCAGCGGCAGCGAGGCGCGGGCGAGCGAGCGAGTGAGATCAGCGCGCGAGGCCACGCGGCGACTATCCAACGGAGGAAGGCGGGGTTGAGCGCGGGCGTCCGATCGAAATGAGGGGCACGCGTCGCGCATCCAACAGGGTTAGGCGGGCGAGCGCGGGCCTGGCTGAGGCGCGGTGTTGGGCTGCACAGTGTGTGGCCTAACACTATTCTGGGGATTTTTAAACAATTTCTCATTTTAGAAAATCCAGGAAATGCAAATAGCAAAATAGAAAATAGCAAATGATCTTGGAAAAATTCCAGAAAATTCTACAAAATCTATCCAAGCACATAGAATCCAAATAAAATAGTTTTGGCAATTGTTGATGTTGGGATTAACCCCAATAAATTATTCTATCATGAAAGTCTATAATAAGCTTTTAAATTTAAATTCAAATAAAATGCAAATGATGAGATTTTCAACTAGCAACTAGTTAAAAGATTTGCAAAGGCTAAAAAGTTGGGATGTTACAGCTTCTCCGGCCCGGGGATGCTTCTGTTGAGAGGTCCACCGTTGTTTTGTCTACGGTCGTGGAAGTATTGGTTTCTCCTGCAGTCATAGAGACAGCAGGCGGAGGTGGTCGAAGATTCGACCACTATCCCTGGTGTGGCGATGGAGGAGGTTACTATCGCAGAACCAGCCGCAACCACTGAGGTGGTCGTAGAGGAGGAGGCTACTGCCGCCGAACCAACCATGACCACCGAGGTGGTTGTAGAGGAGGAGGCGAAGATGGTGGAAGACCAGGACGCTTCAGCGATCGAGTTGATTGTTGAGAATCTTAATAATCAGACAAGGGACTTAGTCCTATGATCACCAGGAGTAGCCGGTCAAGCAAGAGTAGTGTCGATGATTTAGTATCGATCTTACGAATGAATATTCAGGGGTCTTATAGAATTAGAACTACGTAGAAAAAGATACAGTAATTTATACAGGTTCAGGCCTTCTCCTAGGATAATGACAAACCTACTCCTATGTTATTGTATTGACAATGATGATTACAATCAGAAAGAAAACTAGAGCCTAATGTCCTCTCCCCTTCATCTGCCCGATTTTTACTGACTTGAGCCTTTATATAGTACATGAAGGGACGACAGTTTCTCCAGGCCAAGAGGTGCCTCGACGTTTCATATAATGAGCACGTTGATGTGAGTTATTGGTAGAGAGTTATCATCTCCACGTCACTTGGCAGTTATCGTCAGAGATAGAGGCGCATTACGTTCAGTTATTCCAGAGAATAATAGAATATGTTAACTACTCTATATATTAAACACAATGCGTAAGAGTCCTTAATCGATTGGGCCCACATGTCTGTAGGCCTTATCGATTACAGGGTGGTTGTAGGTAACCTGGTCATAGATAGTCTTACAACTATACGGTGGTCGTAAACAGGATTACAACCATGGGGTAATCATAGAAGGGCTTACAATCACCTGGTTAAGCTTCTCCCTTATGAACATTAAAGGGTATACTTTAAGTACAATGTGATGGTATTGTTATCTATAATAAGAATTACATACAAATAACTAATTGAGGGTTATTATATCCTCGTCAAGCAGGAAGCTCCGACCGCCGTGTTGGGAAGGAGGTCGTGGAGGATGTTCCTTCGGGTCCTCAAGGTGTAGTTGCGTCTTCTATCAACAACAAAGATGGGAAGAACAGTGTGCAAGGGATGTTGCCTCCCATGATGACGAAATCAAGAAGCTTAACTCTCGTTTAGAAGTTAAGAATTCTTTACCTACGATCAGTTTTATTTACTAGTCTTTAAGAAGTATTTTTCTAACTAGGTGTGCTCTATTTTCAAAGCAACCAGTCGAAATAAAACGACTTCAGGAAACTTCGACTCACGGTCAGGAGGAAATGACGGTTAGGAAGACCAACCTTCAAGATAATATTTCTCTCCTTAACATTGTGCTCGGCAAACTCGGTGCTAAAGAGGTCACTCCTCTTGAAGACATCGTGGACGAACATATGAGCACGATTAGACAGCAAGTCAAAACTCTCTAGGAGTTGTTAATGACTTTGAAGACCAACCAAGCCGACTCGATAAGACAGGCGGTTGAAAATGTAGCAAGTTTTGCTCTGGCAAAACTTAAGGCTCATAATCGTAGTCTTAGTATTCAACTAGTCGAAGCTGACTTCAACTGCCCTGAAGCGGAGGCAGCACAACTGATCGAAAAGGTGCAGCTAGTTGGCAAGAAGGTCATAGAGGATATGCAGATTGGATCTCCTTCATCAGAGTAGTTTGTAATAGGGCATTTGATTGTAAAAATAATTTCTTGCTTATGAATATAAATCTTTATTTTTCTGCAAATTGTCTCTTCGAGTAGTTAGTAACTCATAAGACAAAAATAGAAATGATAATTAAATTTTAAGACTAAGAATTAAAATCAAATTATAACTTTATCCTAGCCCCGACTATTTAATTAGTTAAATTAGATAAACTAAGTAAATTGTGGAAAAGAATGCGCTTAAAAATTTGTTCGACCTTTCTTATTGAACTCGATTTTCTTATACTGGTAGCAAGAGTTAGAAACAACTCGACGCTAGAAAATTCCTTCTAATGGGTAAGACCACGTGCAGAGAGGAAGTTTTCAACAAGGTGGTGTTACTTCATCCGGCTAGGTTAATCAAATCAAGCGTATTAAGAGTAGTCGTACAAACTATGAAAGCTTGACTCACTTAGAAAATTCTTCGTAAAATGATGAAATAAACGAAGTTAATGATTAAAAATAGCTTAGAATTATTTTGACCATATTTTATTGAGCCTAGTCTCTTTGTTTTGGTAGCTAAAGTTAGGAGCAGATCGACGCTAGGAAGTTCCTTCTAGTAGGTAGGACCACGTGCAAAGAGGAAAGACTTCGACTAGGTGATGTTACCCTCCTTAGACCAGTGTAAATAAAACCAAGTGTTTAAAAAGTGATCGAAAAAATTATCGAAGCGTTGCTCAATGAAAATTTTAAGACAATAAAGTTGGGAGAAAGCATAAACATTATTGAGAATATAGGAGGTTCGACATAGAACTTGCGTAGTTGATCAATGCTCCATGAATTAGAAAGAATTTTGTCATCTTCCATTGCTAGTCGTACCGAGCCTAGCCACGTGACTTCAACCACTGTGTAAGGACCTTCCCACTTAGTGGAAAGTTTATTCCGATTAGACTGGGATTGAATCTTTTTCAATACCAAGTCACCTATAGCAAGGCTATGAGGTTGGACCTTACGATTATAATATTTGTGTAGGGCTTGTTGGTAGACTGTCAAATGGATTAAGGTTTGATTCCTCTTTTCTTCGAGTAGGTTGATGTCATCAGCTTGAAGTTGTTCTTGGCCAAAGTTGTTGTAATTTTGACCCTTGTCAATCGAATCTTTAGTTCAGGTGGAAGCATGGCTTTAGCACAAAAAACTAAGGAAAGGGGTGTTTCGCCTGTAGCATGACTAGCAGTCATGTGAATTGCCCGTAATACTAATGGTTCTTCTTTTACTCAAGCCCCTGAGTACTTTATAAGCTAGTCAAAAACTCAAGTTTTAATTCGCATCATAATTTGGCTATTTGCCCTTTCGACTACCCCATTGCTTTCTGGATGGGCGACAGAGGCATAACATAGGTTGGTACCCAATGCTTCGCAAAATTCTTAAAATTTCACGCTAAAAAATTGTGTACCATTATCTGTAATAATTTGATTTGGAACACCAAATTAAGTGATCATATTTTTCATCATAAATTTCTTAGCTGCTTCCATTGTTTTCCCAGTCATGCTTCAGCTTCAATCTATTTCGTGAACGTATCGATAGCCACAAAAAGGAACTCAAAACCCCCTGGTACTTTTGGGATATCGAGACCCCAGGTTTCAAAAGACGAAGAAAAGGGTATGGTTTGTAATGCTTGAGATAGGTGGTGTATTTGCATGCTATGAAACTGACATTGTATACATTTTTTCACAAGCTCTTTAGCATCATGGACGGTGTTGGCCAGTATAAACCTTATCGAAAGGCTTTTTGACCAGCATTTTGTAAGAAGTATGTGTTCCACAGATGCCTTCATGTATTTCTTGAAGAAAATCATTCTTTTCGCGATATGCATCGCATGAGAACCCCTTGAGTACCTCACTTGTAGAGGACTCCTTCGACCAAAGTATACATTTTGGCCTTACGGGATAGACGATCAACCTCAAGGTCGTCATTGGGTGTTATGCCCTTCTGAAGATACTCGTAGATGGGACTCATCCAGGTATCCTCGTGTTCTAGGGAAGTTATCTCAATAGGAGATGTCTTTTGTGTTTTTATTAGGGACAGCTTCTGGAGCTGTTCCAACAAGACTCCTTGTGATACTTGTGATGGAGAAGAAGCCATTCGAGCTAACTGGTCAGTGAGTAAATTATCCTTTTGAGGGATATATTGTACCTCGAAACAAAAAAAAATACCTTTCAAGCTTCCTGACTTCCGATAAGTACTAAGTAATGGTCGAATTAGAGTAATGGTACTCTTTTCCAACCTGATTGATGACCAGTTGAGAGTCTCCTCTCATGAGTAGTCGTGGAATCCCGAGCGCTTTTGTTGCTCGTATGCCAGCCAATAAACCTTTGTATTCTGCCACATTGTTAGTAGAAGAAAGTTTAATTGAATAGCATATTTTAAGGTTTCTATTGTAGAAGATACCAAGACCACCCCAGCTCTCGAGCCACTTAGCGTAAGTGACCCATCAAAGTACATTGTCCACTAGTCATGTGATTCGTACTAGAGTTCTTGAACGGGTTCATGATTTGCCCATTCGATGACAAAATCTACCAAGATCTAGGATTTAATGGTCGTTCGAGACATGAAATGGAGGTTGAACTCCCCAAGTTCAGCCGACCACTTTACCATGTGCCCCGCTACTTCCTTGTTCTAGAGAACATCTTCTAAGGAAAACTTAGACAACACGATTAACTTGTGTGCCTGAAAATAATATCTCAATTTCCTCAAAGATATGTGGAGGGCATATAGAAGCTTTTGGACATGAGGGTAATGCTCCATAGGCCTATGTAAAACTTCACTAACGTAGTAAACTGCTCGTTGAACGTTTTCACGTCATGCAACCAACACTACGCTTACTGCTTGTGGCGTAGCAGCTAGGTTTATTAGGAGTGTCTCTTTTGGTTTCGGAGAAACCAGAACAGTCAGTACTCGTAAGATACCTTTTGACCTCCTCGAATGTGTTGTTTGCCTCCTCTAACCACTCGAAACCCTCATGTTTCCACAGAAGTACAAAGTAAGGAAGTCCTTTTTCTCCCAGTCGTGTGATGAAACGACTTAAGGCCGACATACATCCTCTGAATTTCTGAACTTCTTTCTTTCTGGTCATAGGACACATTTATTCAATGACTTTTTTTTTTCAGGGTTTGCTTCGATTCCTCGTGCAAAGACAAGGAATCTAAGCAACTTTCCTGAAGAGAATCGAATACATACTTCTCAGGATTGAGTTTCAAATGGTGTTTCTGAGGTTGTCGAATGTTTCTTGCAAGTCAGAAATATGATTAAGGCACTTGATACTTTTTATGACTAGATCATTAACATAGGCTTCCAAATTTTGACCTAGTTGAGGAAAGAATGTCTTTTGCATCAAGCGTTGAAAAGAAGCGCAAATATTTTCTAGACTAAATGACATTTTGACATAGCAAAATATTCCAAATGGTGTAATAAATGCAATCTTTTCTTCATCAACTAGGCACATACTTATATGATGATAACCAGAACATGCATATAGCAAACTTAATATTTCACAACCAACAGTAGAATCAACCAACTGATCAATACGGGAAAGGGAAAAATTGTCCTTCGGACAAGCTTTATTAACATCAGTAAAGTCTACACACATACGCCATTTACCATTAGACTTTGTAAAAATTATAGGGTTAGCCAATCACTCTAGGTGGTCGACTTCTCTTATGAAGTCTGCTTTAAGTAGCTTGTCCAATTCAGACATGATGGCAGCTCGTCGATCAGGTGCGAATCTCTATAATTTTTGTTTTATGGGTTTCTTGTGAGGCCGTAGAGCTAGCCTACACTCGATCACCTCTCTAGGGACTCCAGCCTTGTCAGATGCTTGCCACGTGAAGACATCTGCGTTTGCTCGATGAAAGGTGACGATGGCGTCTTGCTATGTAGGGTCGGAAGTGACCACAATGTGAACGGTCTTCGAAGGTTCCTCTGTATTCAGTAGAACTTGTTTGACTTGGTCGTTCTGTTTTGGTACAACTTTAGACTTCGACTGCTTGGTCGAAGGTTGCCCCTTGCTTGCTTCTCGCTGGCATTTGGCCAACCATATCGAGGGATTTGCGGTCGCATGTATGCGCCATCTTTTTTTACCATAACGGACTGTGATTACTCCTTTGTGACCTGGCACCTTAAGACATTGATAACCATAATGAGCAACCATTATAAATCATGTCAGAGTTTGTCGACCGAGAATGACATTGTATGTCGTGTCAAAATCGACCACGTCAAAAGAGATTTTCTTCGTCCTGAAATTGTTTGGTGGCCCGAACGTTACAGGAAGAGGAACCTGAGTAATGTGTTTGGTCGAAGACCCCGGTACGATCCCATGAAATGAATATCGTGTAAGCTTGATGTTTGTCATGGGAACTTGCATCTCATCCAGAGCACTCGTAAAGAGTATATTCAGTGTACTCCCACCATCAACTAACACACGATTGACTCGACAGTTGTTGATGGTGGGCTCGACCATGATAGGAAAACGACCAGGTCGAGAAGAGGGGATTGGACATATACCTTTCTTAAAAGATATGGTGATTTTCGACCACTTTAGTACTTTATTGACAAGAGGAGGGTCGATGAAATTTACCTCACATTCAACAGCTTTGAGCTGTCGTTTCGACTCGTATGGTGTCGATCGATGCTGTGTTTTGGATCTTGAAACAACATCTCCTCCTCATCATCCGACTATTTGCAACCACTCGTTTGCCCCATCTCTTCAAGTGTAGGAAGTGGGCCCTTGGAGTAATAATCCTCGAGTTTTCGTTGAAAACCTCAGCAGTTGTGAAAGTCGGGTCCTTCTTGTTTTGTAGAAAGGATACCACTTAGGTTTATCGTTCTTCCGTTTGAGGCGCTTACTTTTGCTCTGATCGAGATATGGTTTAGATCTCCGAGGCTCCTTGTCGCTCATAGCAAAGATTTCTTTAGAGTTTTTGACTTAAAAATCTTAGCCTTTAGTCTTGCTCTTGGATTTCGCAGTTTTTTTTATCTTTCTTCTTGCTGCCTTCGCCTGCTTCTCGGGTGTCCTTGTCGTCACGATCAATCATGCGATTCCATTCAACTGCTTCTGCAGCAGTCACATAACGGTCAACCATTACAAAGAGCTCAACGACGGTAATCAGACGACAAATAGTAGATTAAACACAGAGAGACAAAGGTGTAGGGGTATTCTTCTTCTTTATTCCTTCATCAAGTGATCAGCCTTTTACAATGACTAATACTCATATTTATAGACTAAAGACCTGCTAGGGTTTTGAATGAGGCGTCCAACTATTGCTGGTTGCTGGACCAAATCCATGGTATTCCAACAATAGTAATGTCCTTTGCCGCATCGAAATTTCAAAATTTTGGCACTATTAGCTCTTGGTATACCAAAATTCTAATTATAGCTCCTTTTTTTGCGTTGCAACCCGCATTAATTGTTATGAGTACCTGACCGATCAGGTGGAAGAAGTAGAAAGAGACGAGATAATACTATAAATGAAATTTGGGGATAGAGGTTAGATTTGAAATTTCGGTGGAGCCGGTCCACTAGTGACCAAATTTCTTCCGCATCTGCATGAGCGCACTAGTGACCTCACGTCCTCACCAAGATGTGGATGTGGCCTGCTCCGCAACGGTGAGATCGCCGGTCAGAATCCAGAAGCGGAAAGTACAAGAAACAGAGCTCGTGTAGTAAGTAGTAACGTCCTACGCCGCATCAGCATGAGCGCACCAGTGACCTCACCAAGATGTGGATGTGGCCTGCTCTTGTTGGATCTCTCTTTCTTGAATGATCTGGCAAACAAACCTCAAGAACCGTGCCAGGTTCATTGAACCAAGTAAACCGACCACCACCGACTGAGCTCACTCCGCTGTCACAACTTGGCATAAAGGGTGGCGGCAAGGTAAAGGGAGGGAGAGAGGGCCGAGAAGAGAGGAAGGAAGATGAGCAACGCTGCCGACACAATCCCCCTCCTCACCCCCTACAAGATGGGAAAATTTGATCTTTCCCACAGGTCCGCCTTACCTTCTCTCATCTTTCCATGCCTTTCTTTTCTGTTGTTGATTGGTTCCACATATCCCAATTCCGAAACCCCAATCAGCAGCCGGTGCTTGGTTAGTCCCCCAAGAAACGATTCCCCAAACCTCTGTACCCCATATTTTTCTCTGGCAAGTTGGGGTGCTATATCTTAATTCTACTATGAAGAATCGGTGTGGGATTGGGGGCCCAATGCGTGGCATGTTGAACCAAAACAAAATTTATGTAAATGGTTAGTTTGACATAATGATCCGGTCATGTGCTGAAAGGTTTGATTGCGGATGTTGCAAACAATGAAAATTAACATGCATTATGTATGTGCAAGAGAAATTTCAATCCAAAATTTTGATGTTTTCGAAAGAATGGTGAGTTTGATATTGTCGAGTCAAATCAGCTGTTATGCCTGAGCAAATTATTTCAGGATCAGGTCCTAATTTAGGAGTTATATGGAAATATGGATAAAAAAGGCAAGATGTGTGTCCCTGCTTTTGGTGTCTACGGCTACTAGTAGCATCCCTGCCACTCTTTCTTTAAGTGATGATCCATTTGTTCCTGAGAGCTTTCCTTTTCTGTTTAGGGTAGTTCTTGCACCACTGACAAGGCAGCGATCATTCGGTAATGTTCCTCAGCCTCATGCCATACTATATTATCAACAGAGAACAACCAAAGGAGGCCTTTTAATTGCTGAGGCAACTGGAGTTTCAGACACTGCTCAAGGGTGCGTATGCTAGATCCTTAGGCTGCGGCTTTTTGAAATTTCACTAGTCATGTTCATTTTCTATTTCACGGCTCAGTGATTTCTAAAGATGAAATGTTTCCTGTATGCATGCAAGGTACAAAGATACTCCTGGCATTTGGACAAAGGAGCAAGTGGAAGCATGGAAGCCAATCGTGGATGGGGTTCATGCGAAAGGAGGAATATTTTTCTGTCAGATTTGGCACGTGGGAAGAGTCTCTAATCACAGTACGTTTACTACCTCTGATATAAGCCTGTTCTCAAGCTAATGGTAATGTAGTTAACGCAATCAGGAAGGCCTCAAATTGGATTTCAGAATTATGGCTCAATATTTCGTTGGAACATTCTGTAGAATTATACACCGATGCCTCATGGCATAAGTTATGTCATCTTTGTTGTAAATGAAAATGTATTGGCGAACCCATACTCATTTCTGTACTCGTGTTTTTTATTTGTGGGATCATACCAACACGTCCGATGTCCTGATGCGATGCAGCTTTTCAGCCTAATGGGCAAGCTCCAATTTCAAGCACCGATAAGCCACTAAAACCTGTGGTGAGAGCCAATGGCATAGATGTGGCTACTTTCTCAACACCTAGGCGATTAGAGACCGATGAGATCCCTTTGGTCGTCAATGATTTCAGGGTCGCTGCTAGAAATGCAATTGAGGCTGGTAAGTACCTTCCGCTCACATTTTACACTTCAAATGTTAAGGAGCATGTTAAGATTAGCATACAAAGGACGAATCACATGTATATTTAGTTTAGTCAGACTTATCTATCATCCAAATTAGGATCATGAGAAAATTAGCATATACAGGTTCTTATGGATGATGTGTTAAAACTTTTGACAAAGTCCTAGTGATTTACTCAAAATCCTTAGTCCTGACTCCTGAACAAAGGGGCAATCTAACCTTAATGCTTCATGTGGTGTGTAGGATTTGACGGTGTTGAAATTCATGGAGCTCATGGTTATTTGATTGATCAGTTTTTAAAGGGCCAAGTAAATGATCGCACCGACAAATATGGTGGGAACTTGGAGAATCGTTGCCGGTTTGCGCTAGAAGTTGTTCAAGCCGTAGTTGATGAAATTGGAGCTGATAAGGTTGGGATGAGGCTGTCACCCTTTGCCAACTATTCGGAAGCACCAGACTCGAACCCAGAAGCTCTAGGCCTGTACATGGCAAATGCGTTAAATAAGTTTGGAATTTTATATTGTCACATGGTGGATCCACGGATGGTGAAAATTGGTGAAAAGGCTGAAACTCCCCATAGTCTTCGTCCCATGAGGGATGCTTTTAAAGGGACATTTATCGTAGCTGGTGGCTACAATAGGGAGGATGGAAATAAAGCGATCTCCACTGGCTATGCTGATTTGGTTGCATATGGGCGCTTGTTTTTGTCCAATCCTGACTTGCCTCAGAGGTTTCAAATAGATGCTTCCCTCAACAAGTACAACAGAGATACTTTCTACACCCCTGATCCAGTTATTGGATACACTGACTACCCTTTTCTTCTGTAATGGCCCCCCACATCAGAGAAGCTACCTTTGTATTGGTAGTACTAGAGGGATAAGGTCATTGATTTGAAATTTTATTTCCATGTGTATAGACATAGAATGGATAAAATGACGATGTCATGTGGGGTCTCAAGTATACGAGGCGAAAGGCCAGGCTATTCTCTGAAGCAACCGATGCAGTTTCCAATAGCGTTTCACAGCTCAGCTTGGTTCCGACAGATAGCATCCGAACTTTGTCGGATTAGCTATAGTACTTTTGATTGCCTTTTTTTATTCCTATTCTTCAATAGGAAACACATGTTAGTTTACGTCTCGCATTAGAACTCGTTTATCTATTCTGCTGTTAGGATCCCTTTAAAGGGAGACATACTTTATGATTATGAAATAAGAAAAATATCTGAAACTACAATCTGTCTTCTATTCTGTTATGTACTGCTGTTCTTCGGTTTGATGAGCGTTTAACGTCTCGGCGCGCGGCTGTTGTCAACACGGCACATCAATCGTGCCGCCGAGGCCCTGGACGGTGTCCAGATCTTCAGCACGACTATTTCCTTCGGTCCATTTCACCATCAACGGTTCAAGCATCTGACAACTTGGTATCAGAGACTCTCATTGCGCCTTTCATCATGTCAGAGACCAACGACAGCAACGACGCCATCAGCAAGAAGTTGGACGCCCTGCTGCTGCAGATGGAAACCGCCGATCAGCTCCATGACAAAATTGATAGTTTGGCTGACACAATTCGAGAAATCGATTTGCAACAACGCGCACACAACTTGGCAATCACCCGACAGGAGCAAGGGCGCACAGTTTTGCCCGACGTAACCGATCAGGAGACTCTTACCGACGCAAAATACCGCGCAACCGACAGCCTATTACCAAATCCTCGGCGTCAGCCTCAGGGCTCACCAGCAGCTTCGATGGTCGATTGGCGTGCTACAAATAGGGATGCTCTAGTGATTCATCATCCACCGCCAGAGGGAAATTATCAAGGCCACAACAGTATCCCACGATATCATAAATTCAATTTCCCAACTTTTGATGGTCAAGAGGACCATTTGCTATGACTCAATCGTTGCGATCAATTTTTCGCGGCCAACACACAATGGAGGAGGACAAGGTATGATTAGCAATTTTCCACATGACCGGCTCGGCTCAATTATGGTATCATCGTTTGGAACGGGACACAAGGACCCCGCCATGGCGTCGATTTTTCGATCAAGTCAACACACACTTCGGACCTCCCCTGCGAAGCAACTCCTTGGGCGAACTCACCGCCCTTCGCAAGCAAGGCTCCGTGCCATGCCCGCGTTCCTCTCACCGCCAATAGCGCCACAACCCGCGCCCCCACACGTGTCATGCCACACCCGGACCCCCTTGGCCTCCCTTCTCTCTACGCCATGCGCCCGAGATGCCCCGCGCGTGACCGCGCTCTGCGCCCGACATCGCACCGCCAATCCCACCGCGTTCCTGTCGTCGCCATTCTTGCGCCACCAGCCGCCGTGGAGCCACTACCTCGGTCACCCCCGAGACAAATTGACCGGTCCCCTGCGTTCCCCAGGCCGTCACTGTGCCTGTGCTCCCAGGTCGTCACCGTGCTTGTGCTCACCTTCCCTCACCGACGTCGGAGTGCCGCCGTCCTGTGCGCCTATCACCGCCCGTGAGCCTTCTCCCTTGCACACGTCGCCTCCGGCCGCCTTCACCTGTGCCGCCACCTCCTACAGCTTCCCCACCTCGTCGGTGACCCGTTTTGGCCACCGACCCAGCCTCCCGCGCTGCCCCTTGCCAGCACTACGCCGAGCGCCTGCGCCCTCCCCTGCTCTCTGCCCGTACTATGATGTTGCTTCTTTCTTTCTTTTGTTTTGCTTCCATGCGGGGCCCACTTGTCATACACAACACTCCTCTCTTTCCACCTCTCTCACTTACAAATGGGGACCACAAGTCAGCATATTCTTTTTAATCTTTAATTCTGAAAAAATAATAATCTCTGAAATATTCCTCCTTTTTCATTTTCTATCATTTCATGTGATATTCAAACTTTTGTATGTTCGTTCTCCTTCATATGAACCCCGATTCCATCGCTTCTTATTCCTAAATTAATATAAATTATTAATCTCTCTTTTAGTACTAGTTTTATAATTTTTAGATTTTCTTAGATTTTTATTTATTTATTTTATCTCGTTTCACACGTATAGAATCCGACGTTGCAAAAGCAAGTTTGGATCAACCGGAACGTGTGACCTCAACCATCGACAAAGGTAAGTCTCCTTTGACCATTTTGTACCTATGTTTTCCAAAATATGTTTTAGGTTTCAAAATTAATATGCATTGCTATTTACATAAAATAATAAGTTCAAATCCTAAGTTGTTAGTTAATCCTAACTTTGCTGATGCCTCCATTTGATGTTGTTACCCTTGAATCATTGTCACCTTAGTACATAAAATTCTCAGTAATGATTACATTATTGTCAAATAAGGAGAATACAATATTGTGGAATTATATGAATAAAGTGAAGAAGGACATCTTTGTGGATTATATAGATTGTTGAGATCGAATATAAAATTGACTTGGTGGAACCAATTATATCATGGAAGTGTCTAGCATGAAGCATTGATTTGATTGTCTGGGATCGAAAGGAGATATTCTAAACCAATTTTAGTTAAATTAAATTGATTATAGCAAGTGATTGATGGATTATAGAAATATATCATTATTGGATTATTAGAATACATCATTATTGGATTACTTCATTTTTGGATTATAGAAATACATCATTACTGGATCATATAAATATATCATTGTTGGGTTATATAATATATCATTGTTGGGTTATATAATATATCATTATCGATTATATCTTTGTTGGATAATAGGAATATATCTTTGTTGGATTATAGATAAATATCATTGTTGGGTGATTGGAATACATCATTATCGGATTATATTTTTGTTGGATTATAGATAAATATCATTGTTGGATTATAGATAAATATCATTATTGAATGATTGGAATACATCATTATAGGATTATATCATTGTTCGATTACAGGAATATATTACTGTTGGATTATACAAATACATTATTGATGGATTAATATAAAATGGTAGAACTGCTTAGACAAGCTATATCAGTCATGTTTATCTTATGGTGGGAATTATTAATACCATTTATGCAAATTAGTTTGAGAAATGCGTGCCAATAGGTATTGCTATTGGTTTTTAAAATACAATAAAATGGTGAAAATCTGTTTAGACATGGGCGGATGGCAAGTTCAGGTGAGTGCAGCTAGAACACGAGGAATTGTGTTGTGGTAAGTTCCGCCCGAGTCATATTAAGGACCAACGCTTATGACTATCCAAACTGAGTACTACCGTACAACCATATGTCCTAAATGGGAAGGATCTGGCTGAATAATCTACTAAGTCCAAGCATTACGCCCGCATGCTGTAGTTGATAGGTGTTCTCTTGATTATGGTAAATGTACTTCCATATCTTAGGATGGGCAGGTTATGGTAAATGTACTTCCATATCCTGGGTAGTTTAGACAATGGTAAGTGAACGTCCATGTCTGTCAGGGTTTGCGTCGGGCGATGGTAATTGACATCCATGTCCGGGTAGGTTATCCCCTACAGTGGTGAGCTCTGGGTCGATGGTAAATGACGTCCATAACTTGGGGTTAAAGCGGGCTAATATTAGGATAAAGTAATGTAAAAGTTATGTGATAATCACTTAATCGCACATCTTCGAAAGTGTGTGAAGCGGACATTATAAGCTGACTATCTCGTGTGGGTCAAGTTGTACAATCTCTGCAGAGTGTAAAATTACACTACTACAAAAAGGCTAATACTGGACGCCTCATCATAGACGGTTGACCAAAACCGTCAGTATTAAATACAATCATAGACGGTTTTCGTTTAGCGACCATCTGTGTTACTGGTTGCGCTAAAAACCATATGTGAAGAGGTAATATCACAGACGATTCATGTTGAAAACCGTCTGTGAAGTATCATAGATGGTTCTTAATAATAACCGTATGTGATAATATGGTCATCACAGATGGAAACTGTCTGTGATTCGCAGTGCGGGATGGTAGAAATTTTTGGACTCGTGCACGGGAGGCGAAATGTTTTGGCGTTGTCCTATATATATTATATCCACCCCCGCCGTGTCTTCCTTCAGTCTCTCCCTCTCCCCTCCCCACTCCGAGCTCCGGCGACCGCCCTCAATTCCCCAGTGCGGTTCGGCGAGGAGACGCAACCGACGAGGAGGAGGGATGCACAGGACCAATCGAAGTGGCGCCCCATCCCCCCGACGACGCCGACTACCGCCGTGAGCTCCTTCATTGCTGGTGATATCCCCCATCTGATCCCCTCCCCTCTCTTCCTTGTTGATATCCACCATGCTAGTAAGTGATCAATCGCTTGTCGCCTCCCCTTGCTTTGTTGCTTTTGGTGGCTCTCAGTGGTGACCGTGGTTTTCTTATGAATGAATAGATCAAGATAAGATTGCTTATTTTGATATGAAGCTCATGGACATCAATAGTGAGCACCTCAGCATCCCTGACTCCGAGTACCAAGCCATCGTCCGCCACTTCGTCTCAGACTCATTTTCTTCGCCAGCCACAAATCCGAACCCGAACAGATTTTGGTTTCGTGCACTATCAGGTAAAACAACCATAACTTTTGCATACGAACTCGGATTGCAATGTTCTTTGTCTCGTTGAAAATCTAACGAAAAGTTCAATCTGAAAATCCATAAGCCCATCTCAGATTCATTTCACAAGGGCATCTACAACATCCAAAGTTACAAATCCAAAAAATTGAAAAACCAAAAAAAAAAAGTAGTTTAGGGCCTCAAAACAGCCTCTGAAATTTCAGCACATGTTTTTGCCATTCGTTTGTCATCCAGTTTGAGTTTTCTTTCATTTCAGATTGTGTAATCAACCATTTGCAGATACTTGGGTCCAACTGTCCAGCAATTGATTAGTTTGGCTCAAAATTTGATTTTTTTCAATAGAAAAAACTATCACAAATGATTTTTACTAAAAAAAACCATTTGTGATAGATTATTTTCACAGACGGTTCTGAACAAGAACCGTCTGTGATAATTGATTATCACAGATGGTTATTGTTCAGAACCATCTGTGATAGTTTTTTTCACAAATGGCTCAAAAATCGTGTGTGATGACCACATGTCATTACTGACCCATAAAGTCAGACAGTTCAGAAAACCGTCTGTGATGTCATTACTGACCCGTAAATTTTGGTTTTCATTTCAAAAGAATAATTTTAGGAACCCGGGAGCAGTTGGGACTCTCGGGTAGTTTTTCTGGCAGCTAGAGCCAGTTGGGCAGCTACAATCCTATCCTTTGAACCTTGACAACTAGTGCCTTGATGTTAGTGGATGGTAGCTAGAACCTCCACTAGTGATATAATTAATTTATTTATCAAACTACTCTTTTGTCAAATGTGCTTTATGAAAACTGTTGAAACTTAAATTATTGCTTTGTGCAAAAGAACCATATAAGTCTCATTTGTTAAACCTATGCATATGTATTTTTTTCAAGACTTGTAGAGTACATTATGTACTCACATGCTACACTCAAAACAAATATCAGAAGCTTTCAAAGTTGCTGAGGAGTACTTTGAAGACCATGCGAACTAATGTGCACTCCCTACTCGATTGCATGTGAGCAAATGGATGGGCCATCACTTGGAGTTATCTTCATCTGCAGTAGTTTATTCGAGTTGTTTAGCCTGAAAGGGCAATAATTGTAAGCTTCAACCATAAGGTCATTACTCTTTTGTTCAATATTATACAATAGTTTGATATTTACAAGATATGTGTTGATATTCAATGATGTCACTGTATGCACTAGCTACTGATTCAGGGACTAATGTACATATATTCCTGATTCAATCATACGGATCCTCACATTTTCTTACCTTGTATTGCAGGCTGCACCAGGGACTTGGCCATTACCGCTGGAACCTCGCCACAGTGTCCTTCTTCCTCGACGCCGACCGCTGCCACCATCGATGTGCCCCAAGCTACCGCGTCAAGGTGTGTTCCACCTCATGTTCTTCGATTCCCCTCTGTTAATTGCACCAATCCCATCGCAGGAGAACCAAGTCGAGCTTCTTCGACATTACCAGTCGAAACCACCGCCATCGTCCATCTTTGCTTTGTGGTGCTTCCCCCTTCGATTCCCCCACACCAGAGCTCCTCGGCACCCTCTCCCTCCTCTTGTGCTCGGCTCAAGGCCTTGTGCATCAGCGCACCGCCGCCATCGCAGCTCACCACGGAGCTCCTCTACTTGCATTTTATGCACCGTTGAGTTCCCCGTAATACCCCGATTATCATTAGAGAGCACAATAAAAATTAGAGAGTGATTAAAGGAATTAAAAGAGAAAAAAATCCAGATGTTTGTGAGAGAATTGGATCCTAGGCCTTCATCCCACGGCGACGAGGCCCAAGAGGGGAGTTCAGCCGATCAAAAAGGGGAAGGAGGCAGCCTCCCAACCCTAGCTGCCATCCCCTATCTCCCTATGCCTCCAACTTCTTTCTGCGTCCCTGCCTCTACCACTCGTAAGCTTGCTCTGCATGCCCTAGCCAGCCGCTGCTGCTAGAGATCCGACATTGCTACTGCTGGCTGTGTGCTGCCTTGCTGCTATCGCTGCTAGCTAGGGGCTCTGCATGACAACCGAAACCAGCATGCATGTATGTGCTGCTGCTCTTGCATGCTACCGAGAGAGAGAAAAAGGAAAGAGGCATATTTGTTGTTACGTGTACTGTTGCACACTGCTTAAGTAGATAATTTGCTTGATCTTTTGTATGGAGATGTATGAATGAACAGTATAGGAGGGAGGAAGAAAGGGGGAAAAGGAGAAGAAAAGCATGAAGAAAAGAAAAATCTCGCGGGAAGGATCAGTGTTCCACAACATTTCCCTTCCTCTTTGTTTAGCAGTTTTCAGTCGATAGAGATTCGTTGGTAAATCGGGTAATCTACTGTCTGCATTGCACTGTAATTTTGAGTACTGTAGATGAGAAATCTAGGAATGACGTCACCCAGAGAGTTGTAGATCTTTGTGTGTTATTTCTGTAGAGTGTTCGATCATGAAATTTGGTTAAACGGTTAGAAAGTTATGTCTATTTCAATCCTACTGTCCTGGGAATCTGTCAGATTCTGGCAGTCGCAGTGATTGCTAGATTAAAAATAGTTAACAACTTAATTAGGGAATTTGGTTAGCACGATTATTTTAGTTAATTCCCTAATGTTTTCAAAGAGACCAAGAATGCATTTTTTTGGATAAACAGAATGAAAGTTATGAAATTTTGAAGCATGCATTCCAGATCTGAGATTCTATGGGAACAGTGTGGGAAAAATGTTAAATTTGCAAAGATAGCTATAGATTAGAAAATAGGAATACATTTATTATGGTATATAATTCTTTTTGGGTTCTGGAATGTCTTATATCATTATTTTTTTAATGAACAGGTGAAAAGATATGGAATTTCTAAGTCGGTATTACCGAAGATGATAGATCTGTTTTCAGAGTTAAAAACAAGGGTTTAGACGAAATATTCTCGATGAGGACATGACCCCTATAGATACAACCACATTTGATATGCTTGCTATTCCAATTACAAGAGCTCGTACACGTCAACTTATTTATCAGGTAAATTCGTTTCGAGGGCTGAGTATATTATTTGAGAACTCTATGATGCTGCCTAATAGAGACGATTTACTTGTACTTAGGAATCTAGGACTACGACTAGTTCAAGAAGGTATACAACCAGTTCCGCAGGGTCTACGACCACTTCAAGAAGTCCTACGACCAGTTTCACCAGTACTCGGCGAGCCAGTACTCGGCGAGCCAGGACTCGTTAGGAGCAATCCACGACCAGAGAAGCGAGCACAGTACTCGTTGAACACAATCTATGACCAGAGATAGCATGGACTCCTCAAGACCACCCGAGCACCAGTCCTACGGCCAGGTCTTCGACATAGATACATGATATTGAATAAGGTGTTGTATCACCATTTTGGACTTAATAGGGCCTTATAAGCGTGTCGAGGTCAGAGTCCAGATTGTGTACGCCTCTTCCCGTGGCCGCACAACCCTAGGTTGACCTCCTCACGTCCCCCTATATATATACAGTAGCCGTCATAGTTTAGGGTGGGTTTTCTTTGAGATTATTCTGCTTAGCAGTCTCGCCGCACGTTCGGTTGAGGAGCCCCATATTGTGAGCTTCATCTATATTCGCAATACAATAACAGATTGCATCCTCTACTTTCTTGCTTGTATTCTCGATTCGCATGCAGGAGATAGCCTTCTTGGCGAGGTCAACCGCGTTCGGCACGGTTGATAACCAACGGAGCAGTGGTGTAGTGATTGCGAAGGTTTGATCTGTTTTGGTCGGAGCCTTCGGATCATCAACGTCGAGTTCTCCACAATCGACTTATCAGTACCTTTCGGAAGATCGGGCCACCGTCACATCTAGTTGGTATCAGAGCAGAAGTTCCCCGTTAGGTAATCACATTTTTTCCCTATTAGATTAGTTGTTTTCCATCGTCCTAAAGCTCCAGAAAATTGCCCCATAAAATATTTTTGTTCGTCGTGTTCTTCCGCTGTCCCATCACCCATTGTGCCTTTGCAATTTTCGTTCTTTGTTTCGCGTTGTTGAATTGGTGTCCTTTGTCTAAGTCGTGTTGTTGGTTTAGAGTCATGTTCTTGGTTTCGAGTCAACACCGTCGCCCGTCGTGCCACCATCCATCCTGGCCGTGCCACCACCTATTCGAACAACCCCCCCTTTCGACCACCTCCTCGTGTTCGACCACCTAGTCGGATTCGACCACCTACTCGGGTTTGACCATCTACTCGTTTCCGCCAAAACCACCATATTTGTTTCTTGTTGCTCTCGGACACCCCACGCACTCATCATATCGTGCCTGCCACACAAAATCTGAGAAGAAGTTCCATAGCCGAACAGAGCTAGCCAAAGTTCAGAGAGAGAGAGAAAGAGAAAGTATCTTTTAATTACCTGTATACCCCTGTCTTCTACAAAAAGTTTGTGACCCATATATATCTATAGACCTAGAAGAGGGTTTTTGAAGAGTTTGAGTCAAGGTCACATTCGCAAAAAAAGAGGAACACTAGGTTGGGTTTTGGCAGCCAAAAAAAAGGAAAAAAAGGGGAACCCTAGGTTGGGTTTCGGCAGTAAAAAAAGAGAGAAGAAGAAGAAGCAAATCGACCACCCCTAGTGAAGAAGAATCAAATCGACCACCCCCAGTTGATCTACAACCACTCCTAGCCTTGCATCCTTTGAATCCTTTGTATCTAGTCCTTGTTATCGATCAGTGTTGTGCTAGGGCTAGGGACACTTTTTAGACCAGCAACCGGGACAGGTATTTTGGACCCTTATTCAACTTTGCTAATCAGGTTACGGTTTTTGCTACTCCTTGCTACATATTGTGCCTTCCGAGCTCCACCTACTCTTGATCAGAACAGGTCCCCTCTTGCAATCATACCTACTCTCGACACGGTATCACGAACCAGCCATCGGTCATACCACCTGCTGCGTTGGTAAGAACACTTGTAAGAGTGTGGTAAGACGCTTGAGAGTGTGTGTTTCCACCTTCCATCACCTAGTGGTTGATAGGGATAATACCTTTGTGTTTTCTTTTGTTTTCTGCTAACCATGGCAGGTGAGACCTCTGATGAGAAAGAGTTTGTTGTAAAGGGAGAGCTCATGACGCTATTGAATGAACAACACACTACCATTCATGAGGACATCGACAGGAAGCTTCAAGCTACCACGATTACATTGCAGCACTCAATCAACGATAGTATTGCAGCTCTCACTACACGCCTTGAAAGAATGGTGAACTGGCCACCAAACGTTGGACGTGAGTATGATCACAATACAGCCCAAGATCTTGAGGAGGGAGATGATAATGAGAGAAGAAACCGTGATACCGGCACTGGGTTTGCTGACCAAGATGCACGTCAACGACACCACCTACATCACAACTGTCATGGTATGTGAGGTAATCATTTCCAGCGCCACAATGCTCGTGCTAATGATGATCCATTTGCTAAATTTAAATTTACCATACCATCTTTTGCGGGTGTTTATGATGCTGAAATTTATCTAGATTGGGAAATGACAGTTAAGCAAAAATTTAATGCCCATCTAGTTCTGAAGTGCATAGAGTTAGACAAGCTACTAGTGAATTTAAAGATTTTGCTATCATTTGGTGGAATCACGTGGTTAATTTCGGATTAACACCTGATACATGGGATAGATTGAAGGTAGCTATACGTGCTAGATTTGTTCCTCCTGCTTTTAAACATGGTATGCGTAAGAAATTACAACACTTAGACCAAGGTAATAAATCTATCGAGGAATATTATCAAGAACTACAAATAGGCATGCTGCGTTGTAATGTTGTTGAAGATGAGGAGGATAAGATGGCTCATTTTTATGGTGGTTTAAGGCGTGAGATCCAGGACATAGTTGATTACAAAGACTATAATAATATTAATAGGTTGTTCCAGCTTGCTTGTTTGGCAGAAAAGGAATTGCAGGGTAGACAACAAAGGACTAGGAGCAACGTTGGCAGTACGTCTACATCGAGATCAACGCCGGAACAAGCCAAGACAGTCCCACCTCATGCTTTTCGGTCTACTGCCCCCTCTGTGAATAGGGCGCGTTCAGCAGCACCATCTCCACCGTCGCGCGCACTCGAGATGAGCAAATCTACTAGTGTGCAGGCACCAGCGCAGAGCTCTTTATCGGTTGCTTCCACAGGTCGTACAACAAGAATTGTGTGCCACCGTTGTAAAGGAATGGACCACTTCATGAGAGATTGCCCAAGTCAGCGAGCGTATATTACGACAGAAGACGGTGGTTACGTAAGTGCTAGTGATATTGAGGATGAATATGTTCTTGCAGCTAACCTTGCAGGTAATGATGATGAACGTGAGGCAAATAGCGATGGTGAGGAAATTTTAGGTGCTGCTGCTACGGAGAATTATAGAACTATAATTGTGCAGCGAGTATTGAGCAATCAAAGAAAGCTAGAGAACCATGCTGAAGAGGAGAATGAGCTGATTGAACCATCGACTCCATTGGTTGAGAAGGAAGATGAGGAGATGGATGCACCTAATTCATCGAGGAGAGCCAAAAAGGTAAAGATCATGATGTTATCATCACTCAAGGTGAGTATGTTTGTGAAGAACTACAATTGTCCACTGTTCATGCTATTTTAGAGTAAAAATTAGTGAAAAATAATTCTGATATGCACATGTTTCACGAAGAGAATTCAGACTGCATTGATTTTAGTTTACCATGTGATAGACCTGTTGATTTACCTGTTGACTTGAGTACACCATGTGATAACATAATTAAATTGTCTGCTGTTTTGAGTGATTCATATGATGAGTCAATAACATATAATGATCATGTGGAATTGGTTAGACATAAAGAAGTTTTGACTAGAATTTCTCCTACTGATTCTTTATGTTACATTATGTTGAAGCCACCGATGAAATTGCCACATGCTATGGAGAAAGTTTCTGAAATCGCATGTTTGAAATCCTTGTCTAGTGCGTACACCCCTGGATATAAGTTTAATTTGATTGGAGATTATGGTGTAGACAATCAATTTCATGTGTATCGAATATGCATAACTTGTGATCACATAGATGAATTGAAGTTTACTATTTTGAACAACAATTCTTGTGAACCGAATCTTGTTCATTATGAGAAGAAAATAAACTTAAGTGATCATTCAATGCCTATGTGGTCATCTCTTATTGCATCATCTAGTATTGACAATCTGCATAATAATGTTGAAGAATGGAAGAACTTTTAAATCTTTTCACCCTTGCTAGATGAATTTGCTAACACTCAATTGAAATATGATTATATGGATAAACTTTGTTTGATTCCAAAGGTTGTATATTTGCTCATATGTGCTAGCACTACAAATTTACAACTTAAGGGATTTGAATTGTATAAATGCTTCCCTTATAATTGCAAAACTAGTTGCAATAATTGTTGTGTGAAAAAATTTATTTTGCTCATTAACATATATGATTATTCTTGGGCTAATAACACAATGAGCAACAATGAAGAACAGTTAAAACAGATGATATATACATATACCATGCATACACTTTGGCTTCTCTGTTACCTATTTTCATCTTATCAAAAGCCGAGGACGGCTTTGTTTTCAAGGAGAGGATGATGAAGACATGACCCCTATGGATACAACCACATTTGCTATGCTTGTTATTCCAATTACAAGAGCCCGTACGCGTCAACTTATTTATCAGGTAAATTCGTTTCGAGGGTTGAGTATATTATTTAAGAACTCTATGATACTGCCTAATGGAGATGATTTACTTGTACTTAGGAATCTAGGACTACGACCAGTTCAAGAAGGTCTACAACCAGTTCTGCAGGGTCTACGACCACTTCAAGAAGTCATACGACTAGTTTCACGATACTCGGTGAGCCAGGACTCGTTGGGAGCAATCCACGACCAGAGAAGCGAGCACAGTACTCGTTGAACACAATCTATGACCAGAGATAGCATGGACTCCTCAAGACCACCCCAGCACCAGTCCTACGACCAGGTCTTCGACATAGATACGTGATATGAATAGTGAATAAGGTGCTACGTCACCGTTTTGGACTTAATAGGGCCTTGTAAGCGTGTCGACGTCGGAGTCCAGGTTGTGTACGCCTCTTCTCGCGACCGCACAACCCTAGGTTGACCTCCTCACGTCCCCCTATATATATACAGTAGCCGCCATAGTTTAGGGTGGGTTTTCCTTTGAGATTATTCTGCTTAGCAGTCTCGGCGCACGTTCGGTTGAGGAACCCCATATTGTGAGCTTCATCTATATTCGCAATACAATAAAAGATTGCATCCTCTACTTTCTTACTTGTGTTCTCGATTCGCATGCAGGAGATAGCCTTCTTGGCGAGGTCAACCGCGTTCGGCATGGTTGATAACCAACGGAGCAGTGGTGTAGTGATTGCGAGGGGTTTGATCTGTTTTGGTCAGAGCCTTCGGATCATCAACGTCGAGTTCTCCACAATCGACTTATCAGTACCTTTCGGAAGATCGGACCACCGTGACATCAATTCTGGACTTTCGATCACCTGAGGAATTGTAGGTATATGTGTGTATACTCCATAAAGTTTAAGTTCATGATTTTTGGAGCTATAAAGCAAAAGTTATGATATTTTCTACGATGACTGTTCTGTTTTGGATAGAACGATGTTTGGGAAGGAACGTATCATTTTGGGTTGTTGTTAGGAGCGGTTTTGTTTATTTAGTTTTATTGTAATGTTGTGTGCTATTGGATAGATTTCTTAGTATGTTTTACGAATGCCAGGTGGTGGTGTGAAACCGGGGTTAGAGCCTTCTACCCATCGTCATCCATCACACGGTTGAGGCAAGTACAATTCCAGTGTGGTGTTGTGTGTGGTAGCACCTTTGATGTGATGCAAGCTTAATATGATCAATCATGATGGGAATGTTTGTCATATTTCTTATACGTTGTTCATTAGTTGCGAGTGCTTATGATAAGATATTGTGGAATGTTCATGTCATTTCATATTATGCATGCATGTTGGCATGATGGACCCACGGGAGTGGGCTTGAGATCCTCATATTTAAGATATGGGCAATTGGTCCCTGTCTGTAAAGGACGGGCTTGGGTCCCCGCATTTGACAATGCGGGCATGAGTGAACACCGATGGGTGTTACACTCGGCTATACCGATATAAGCAGAAGAGAAGAGATTTTGGCATATACATGAAGTGTATTGCATTGTATTCACGGATTAGTAGACGTATGTTTTTGTATACTGAGGAAGAATTGTTGATGCTTTAGTGCTATTTTATTAACCTTGCATGTACTTGCTGAGTTTTGGACTCACTCTTACCTTTTGTTGTTTTAGGTGATCGTTGAGACCGGCATGCATCAGGTGAAGTAGTTCATGGAAGGATTTCACATCTATTCACTTCACACTACCTAAATACCACTTTTGCCATGATAGAAACTCGTATTGTAATAATTGGTTATTTTGTGTCTCTATTAGTTCCCCATGGATTTTCTCTATGCTGACGGATGACGTTTATTCCTTGAGTATTATTCATGATGTTATAGCAATTGTTAGGATTGAGATTATTGTGATTTTAGTATTATTTCCTTGCTAAAATTTACCTTAACCTAGTGATTGCTAACGTATAGTCCTGAGGTCTAGTTGTTAATAGTGGTTGAATGGATAAAAATTTTGTAGTGAATGTTAAAGTTAGTTAAATAGTGTTACATCTTAGCCTTTGCTAAGCCGGGATGTTACAGTTGGTATCAAAGCGGGCTTTAGGTTTGTAGTGAATAGATTGACAACTAGGGTAAACTTAAATTTGCTCCAAAATTAGTAAAATTAACTAAAATTTGCTCATGGTTAAACAACTTAAAATTTGACACGCTGGTGCACAGTGGGATGGGAATGGGCAAAGCATTGCATTTACGTTTCGTTATGTCGCGTTGATGATTGCTGATATGAAATTATTACAAAGGCTTATGAATTGATACGTGCGATAATAATTGATATTGAGAGGTAGCGATCACGGTTGTGACCATGGGCCTGGCCAGGTTGTACCACCGTTGTGGGATGGGAATAGTGAAGGGTTGACCTTGGATATCTCAGTTACAGGTGTTGGGGATGAATTCCTATGAGAAGGGTTGTTGTCTTCCTTGAGTTTGGATTGGTTATTCTTGTTCATTTGTGGTTGATGAATTTCTCTTAGGTTAATGGTTCATTGTAGTTGATGGGTTTCAATAGGTCTCTAATGGTTCTCTGATGCAATTTTTGTTTTTTCGACTGTTGAGTTGCTTTTGCTACTTATGAACATTGTTGATTTGCAAGGTTGATCCCTTCATGAGAGTTTTGTCTTCTTGTTGTGAAACATGACTCATTGATTCGCTTGGTACTTTGGTTAATGGAAGCCTTCTTTTGCAAGTTATTAAGTGTGAGGAAGCTTTGGCCCCAATGTATTTCTTTTGGGTGTAATTTGAGTGTGAAGTTTAATACTTCTCTTTCATGAAAGAAAGCGTCAAAACTCTTTTGTAATATTTTGTTGTGTTAAGTGAGAAGTTGTAAGCCTATAAAATAAATGATAATTGTATGAGAAGTCAAGTTGGGTCAGTAGCAGGATGCATTATATTTGGTAAACTTCTTAGGTAAATTGGATTAATGGGTCTCAACGGATTAATCTAACCCTCTAGGATGGGTAAGTCCAGAAGGTGTTAGATTATTATCTTAGTGGATATTAATCTTGGAGTTATCTTTTATGGATACGTAGTGATCATATGTAATTGCTAGGTGCAATTTTTGTGTATTGAAGTTTGGTGTTGAGTATTACTAAGAGATGAACTGATAGGATTTGATAGATGATCTATGTTTACATGATGGTGGAATTGTAGGATAATAGTACATCTTTGATGAAATGGTTGATCATAAAAAATTTATTTAGTTTGCTAAACCTCTTGGGTTATTTGATTTCAATGGATTAATATAAATGTGTAGGAAGGAAAAGTTAAGTATGTGTTTGACTGTTGTCTTAGTGGATAATAATCTGAAAAATTTCTTTAATTGGCTACTTGATGATCTTATATATGCTAGTGAGAATACAAATAGAGAAAGGATCATAAATTCTTCAATGATTGAATAATCGTCAATTATTTATGATAACCTCTAGATGTGAATTAGTGTGCATTAAATTGATATTGAGCATTGCTAATAGGTGAATGGTTGAAATTAAAAGTGGTCTATATTGTATGCTTTGCGAGGATGACTTGGGGCAGCATGCCCATGTTAAAAGAGGTTTACATCGATAGTGTGGTTTGTGCATTAGATTTTCTCTTGAACAAGTTGATTATTTACAATATTATTGAGATAAAAAATATTATGAAATAAGTTATCGTGTTTCTTTTGGAAAGTTTTATGATGGGATAGTAAGGTATGTTGGTTTTTGCCCGGAGTGCATTATATGAATGTTAGTAAGATTATCAGTAAATAGTTGTGAGAGGGATGTGATTCTTTTATAGAGAAAGTAATTTAATCGTCATTCGTGGTATCGCTTAAATGAGAATATTTTAAGTTTTGCATTCGTGATCTTTTGGGAGTTCATGATTTAGGTGGTAACTAGAAATTAGTTTGGGCAAAGTACATTTTGGGAGGTTCTATTGGTTCTTAATAGATTCACGTGATTTGATGTTAAAGGCTCGTTTGTTGAGTTGGCAAAGTGAGATTGTAATCGAAGAAAATTGTTTTCTTGGTTAAATGAAAGAGTGTGGTAGAAGTATTTAATGTTAGAGTCAAGATTGGTAACTTGCCGCTTATTTGAAGTGTGCTTAACCTTTCTATTTGCCGCATGAGAGTTCCTCAAGTTTCAAATGTAATGCTTTGTTCCTATTGGTTAAGATTTGATATTCTCTTCTTGTGAGACTTGTGCCCTTAAATGTGGCATCGTCTTTGATTTTCCAAGCCCATTGCTATATGACTATTTTTCATTGGTCTTGTGTTTACTACGAGTGGTAAACATTTTTTTCTTTGTGCTGAAAAATGTTTTCATTTGCCTCCTCTTTTGAGAAAGGATCAACCGATTCGTTTCACAAAGGTCTTTTAAAGTGTATATTAAATTATTTTTTGTGAGACTTTGGGTGTTAGTTATTTGAGATGCATTGGGTGATGAACTAATTTCCTAGAATACTCCTTGAGAGGATTTGATTTAAATAGAATGTTTGACTTTGGAGCTAACTGATTACGTTGTTGCAACTAGTAAAACTTATAGTGATTTGAGGTCCAAGATCTATTGTTCATTTTCACAGAACATTAGAAATACCAAAAGTAAGGGAATCTTGATCTATTTATTAGATTACCGTGATTGGGAAATTTACAAGGTTATATAGGTGAAATATGATGGTGTAGTTTAATGAGAGTTGGATTAGCGAAGTAACCTAATTGTTTTGGCCATTAATGAGATAGCAGGGATTGTTGAGTTGTCGCCAAGTATGACTTGGATTCAGCGAGTAACCCTCTAGGGGTTAGAATCTCTCTAAAGATAATTTGGTCAAGAATATATTTTCATGTTGATGTTAATGATTGAGTATGTTTGGATTGTGAGAATTTTAGTCATCGATATGAGGATTTTCCTGTCATTTATACCAGAAGTTCACTGTAGGAGTCTTGGAGGTTGAAATTGGGCTTGTGTTTTATGCTAGAGACTTGGTTGCCCAATGATCATGTGTAGAAGTAGTAGAATAATAGTAGATTCCGAATAGTATGATGATCATTGATAGAATCCCGAGGGGTAGTAAATGAGTATGTGTGCTGAGAATTTCAAGTTGATTATCCTTAATAGATTGAGGTGGTGTGGTTATGGATAAAAATCTTTATTGAGGTGTTGGAAACCATTTGTCAAAATAATTCCTTTAGTAGATGAGTTTGGTGCTAAAGAGTAAGTTGACCCAATGTACATTGGTTTGTTTCTGGAAGTTACAGGGATTTTGGATGTTAGCGTATCACCAGGACCGTCTCGAGTCCATGCGCGGAGTATGCTATGTCTCTTATGTTCCAGTGCTGAGTGAGTACCTGAGAGATCCGAAGCTTAAGAATTCGTTAGAACCGTTGGCCATCGAGTAAGACCTTACCTTCAAGTCCCGTCCATTGAGTGTACTTGAAAAGGGTCAAGATGAGTGTTGAGGTGTGAGACGTTGGTATCTATCAAGGTGATGTGGTCTCATCAATCCGAGAGAGAGGCGACGTGGGAGTTGGAGTCTCGCATGCACAGGCAGTATCCAGAGTTATTCACGCAGATATGTGCCAATCGTTGTATATTTTCAGTTGTGGTTGTTCCTTCGAGTGGAATAGCGAGTAGAATTCGGAATCGAATTCTGTTTAAGGGGATATAATGTAATATCTCGATTATCATTGGAGAGCATAATAAAAATTAGAGAGTGGTTAAAGGAATTAAAAGAGAAAAAATCTAGATGTTTGTGAGAGAATTGGACCCTAGGCCTTCGGCCCATGGCGATGAGGCCCAAGAGGGGTGTTCAGTCGGTCAAAAAGGGGAAGGAGGCAGCCTCCCAACCCTAGCCACCACCCCCCATCTCCCTGCATATCCATCTTCTTCCTGCGCCTCTGCCTCTACCACTCGTGAGCTAGCTCTGCATGCCCTAGCCAGTCACTGCTGCCAGAGAGCCATCTCTATTGCTGCTGGTCATGTGTTGCCTTGCTGCTATCGCTGTTAGCTAGATGCTCTGCGTGACAGCCAAAACCTGCATGCATGTATGTGTTGCTGCTCTTGCATGCTACCGAGAGAGAGAAAGAAGGAAAGAGATAGATTCGTTGTTACGTACTATTGCACACTGCTTGACTATATAATTGGCTTTATCTTTTGTATGGAGATGTATGAATGAACAGTAGAAGAGGGAGCAAGAAAGGGGAAAGGGAAGAAGAAAAGCAGGAAGAAAAGAGAAAAATCTCGCGGGAAGGATCAGTGTTCCTCACCGCGATCTATAAGGATGATGAACATGTTTCCCTTCCTCTTTGTTTAGCAGTTTTCAGTCGATAGAGATTCGTTAGTAAATCGGGAAATCTATTGTCTGCGTTGCACTGTAATTTTGAGTACTGTAGATGAGAAATATGGGAATGTCGTCTCCTAGAGAGTTGTAGATCTCTGTGTGTTCTTTATGTTGAGTGTTCGATCATGAAATTTGGTTAAACGGATAGAAAGTTATCTCTATTTCAATCATGATGTCCGGGGAGTCTGTAAGATTATGACAGTCATAGTGATTAGTAGATTAAAAATAGTTAATAACTTAATTAGGGAATTTGGTCAACACAATTATTTTAGGTAATTCCTTAAGGTTTTCAGATAGACCAAGAATGCATTTTTTTTTGGGTAAACAGAATGAAAGCTATGAAATTTTGAGGCATGCATTCCAGATCTGAGTTTCTGTGGGAAAAGTCGTGGGAAAAAATGTTAAATTTGAAAAGATAGTTATAGATTAGAAAATTGGCATAAATTTATTATGGTATATAATTATTTGTGGTTTATGGAATGTCCTATATCATTATTTTTGGATGAACAGGTGAAAAGATATGGAATTTCTAAGTCGGTATTACCAAAAATGACAGATCTGTCTTCGCGGTTAAAAACAAGGGTTTAGACGAAATATTCTAAACTTTAGATCACCTGAGGAATTGTAGGTATATGTGTGTAGATTCTAGAAAGTTTAAGTTCATGATTTTTTTTGAGCTATAAAAAAGTTATGATATTTTCTACGATGATTGTTTTGGACAGAACGGTGTTCGAGAAGGAACGTGGCGTTTTGGGTTGCGATTAGGAGCAGTTTTGTTTATTTAGTTTTATTGTAATGTTGTGTGCTATTGGGTGGCCTTCTTAGTATGTTTTACGAATGCCAGATGGTGGTGTGAAACCAGGGTTAGAGCTTTCTACCTGTCATCTATCACACGGTTGAGGCAAGTACAATTCCAGTGCGGTGTTGTGTCGTAACACCTTTGATGTGATGCAAGCTTAATATGATCAATCATGATGGGAATGTTTATGTCATATTTCTTACACGATGTTCATTAGTTGAGAATGCTTATGATAAGAGATTGTGGAATGTTCATGTCGTTTCATATTATGCATTCATATTACACTCAGCTATATCGGTCGGTATAAGCAGAAGAGAAGAGATTTTGGCATATACATGAAGTGCATTGCATTGCTTTGCCAGATTAGTAGATGTATGTTTTTTGTATACTGAGGAAGAATTGTTGATGCTTTAGTGTTGTTTTGATTAACTTTGTATGTACTTGCTGAGTCTTGAACTCACTTTTGCCTTTTGTTATTTTAGGTGATCGTTGAGACCGGCATGCATCGGGTGGAAGTAGTTCATATAAGGATTTCACATCTATGCACTTCACACTACCTAAATACCACTTTTGCCATGATAGAAACTCGTATTGTAATAATTGGTTATTTTGTGTCTCTATTAGTTCCCCATGGATTTTCTCTATGCTGACGGATGACGTTTATTCCTTGAGTATTATTCATGATGTTATAGCAATTGTTAGGATTGAGATGATTGTGATTTTAGTATTATTTCCTTGCTAAAATTTACCTTAACCTAGTGATTGCTAACGTATAGTCCTGAGGTCTAGTTGTTAATAGTGGTTGATTGGATAAAAATTTTATAGTGAATGTTAAAGTTAGTAGAATAGTGTTACATCTTGGCTTTTGCTATGTTGGGGTGTTACATTCCCTGAGGCATGCAGCTGCTCATGTGCATGCCCCTTTCTTCCCTCTTCTCCTCTAGCGCCGTCACCTCTTTCTTCCTCGGCACCAGCCGCCATCTGCAGCCATGAGCATGCCACCGCACGCACCCCTCGAGTCATGTTGCCATAGGCCCTAGCCTCTCCTGCCCACTCCCATTCTGTTTTCCAAGTCGCCGGCACCTCCCCTGCCACTGCCTCCTATGTGAGCCAGATCACAGGGTTGCTCAAGTCATCCAAGTCCATGGTGCATCCCGCAATACATGTTAAGAAAACCTGGCATCTCGTAATACTTGTTACGAAAACCTGGTGCAAAGTGATAAGAATTGCTAAGGGTAGTGTAAAGTGACACAATGGTCTTCTCCGACGCCGCCGGCCGCTGCTCTTGGTCGCCGCCGAGATCGCTTCGCCGCCGCGCCTCCCCCGTCGCCGCCATCGAGAGCCGCCAGCGCCCCTGCTGCCGCCGGAGGTTGCCGCCGCCGCCGCCGCTCTCCGGCGTCCACGCTCGCCGCCGCCGCCGCGCAGCTCTCCGCGCGCCTCCGCCGCCGCCGGAGGTTGCCATTGCCGCCGCCGCTTCTCCGCGTCGCCGCCACCGCTCTCCGTAGCTGTCGCCGCTAGCCGCCGCCGCCGCCGCCTCTAGGCCGCCGCCGCCCTCCAGCCTCGCGCCGCCATCACTAGAGCGGGGAACCTAACTTGGTTCCCCTGTGCGCCCTAGTGGTTGGGTGGGAAATTTGGTTTTGTTTTTGGGCCGACCGGTTTGATTTTTATTTAAGTCTACGAAAAAAACGTCGCTTTAACCGCCAAGCACCGGCCAACAATACCGTTAGACTTCGTTTCCTTGGTCGCCGTGCCGCCCAAAGACCGCCAACCAATGGTACTGTTTCACCGCCTCCTCCAATGATCGCTAAAGCGGTGGTGGCCGCCTCCATCCGGAGGTGGCCGTCTCCGCTTCCCTCTTTTGTGACAAGGTCGGCCACATTGAGTCCTGTGCTATAAGAAGAAGCGGCATCGTTCACGCCGTTCTTCTACTAGCACTCGCACTGGTGCTTCTACATCGACGTCGTGATCGACTCCTTCTGCATTTCTCTCATCGAAAGGTGAGATAGCCGGACTTCGACGCTGACACCGCTTCAAGTTCTCCTCGACAGTGTTCTACGGGTTACGCATCGACGACTCTTGGGCACTGCAAAACCACCACCTCCACAGTCAGGCACCTCCCCGTGGATTCTTGATTCTGGAGCATCCTTCCACATGACTCTGATTCTTCCACTGGCCCTTCATTACACCTCTTGATTCTCCTGTCAGTGTTCTTACTGCTGATGGTACCTCTCTTTCTGTCTCTGGTCGAGGACCTCTTCGCAACTCATCTTTTCATGTTCCTTCTGTTGCTCATGTTCCTCGCCTTACCATGCGCCTTCTTTCACTGGGTGACATCGACCTTGGTTATCGTGTCATTCTCGACTCGACTCTTGTTGTGTTCAGACCGCCACACGGAGCTCGGTTGGTTCGGCCCTCGGCGCCTTGACTCACAAATGTCTCTCGGGAGCTTGATGGCTTCACCTTTCTTCCGCCGCCACCGCCGCGCGCGGTCTCTCCGCTTCGCCACTTCGCTCACTCTGGCTCTTTCCAGCAGTGGCATCACCGTCTTGGCCATCTGTGTGGATCTCGTTTGTCGTCTTTAGTTCGTCGTGGCCTTCTAGGGTCCGTCTCAGGAGACGTGTCTTTAGATTGTCAGGGCTGTAAGTTAGGCAAACAGATTCAGCTTCCTTATCCTCATAGTGAGTCAGTGTCTCATCGTCCTTTTGATCTTGTTCATTCCGATGTTTGGGGTCCGGCTCCCTTTGTTTCGAAAGGGGGTCATCGATATTATATCATATTTATAGATGATTTCTCTCGCCACACTTGGATATATTTCATGTCTTCTCGTAGTGAGGCATTGTCTATCTATAAACAGATTTGCCACTATGGTTCGCACACAGTTCTCCACTCCTATTCGTGTCTTTCGTGGCCGACTCTTTGGCGAGTACCTCTCTCATCACCTGTGTAGACTTCCTTTTTCGCGGCAGGCACTCTCGCTTCGATTCTCTTGTCCTGGTGCTCATGCTCAGAATGGTGTTGCTGAGCGCAAGCATCGTCACCTTCTTGAGTCGGCTCGTGCCCTGATGATTGCCGCCTCTATTCCACCTCACTTTTGGGCCGAGGCTGTTTCCACTGCCACCTATCTCATCAACATCGACCTTCTTACGCTCTTGAGGTGCGATTCTCGTTGAGCGCCTCGTGGTCTCCTTCCCGACTACTCGCCCTTCTTCGTTTGTTTGCGCTTGCTACGTTCTCCTCGCCCGAGAACGCACCAAACCGATCGCCACCGTTGAGTGTGTCTTTCTGGGATACGGTGCCGAGCACAAGGGCTATCGGTGCTGGGATCCTGTTGGTCGACGGATGCGGATTTCTCGGGATGTGACTTTCGACGAGTCTCGTCCCTTCTACCCACGTCCTGTCACTCCTTCGGCTTCCTCTGTGGAGTCTCTGTCTTTTTTGACCTTCCCAGATACACCTATCTCTGTCTTGCCCTTGTCCACCTGTCCCATCGAGTCTCCACATATTTCCCCGTGGCCTCTCCGCCATTGTCGCCGCCGCTTGCCTCCTGCGCGCTCCTCGGGCTCCCCACTACACTCGTCTACACTCGTCGACCTCGTATTGAGGATCTTCCAGATGAGCCCTCTTCATCGATGATTCATCTTCTTCGATGCTTCATCTTCCCCGATGGGCCGTCTTCTCTCGCTACGCCTCCGCGATCGCTGGTCGCCCGCCCCGCCCATTTTGCCTTTCTTGGCGCAGACTACTCGTGAGCTCGCCTCCACCGGATGTTGTTACTCATCCCGAGTGGCAGCATGCCATGGCCGAGGAGATTCTCGCCTCGAGCGCATCTTGGTACTTGGGATCTTGTTCCTTTCCATCTCACTCTTGTCCCATCACATGTAAGTGGGTCTATAAGATTAAGACTCGCTCTGATGGTTCTCTTGAGCGCTATAAGGCGCGTCTTGTTGCTCGTGGCTTCCAGCAGGAGCATGGTCGTGACTACGACGAGACTTTTGCTCCTGTGGCCCACATGACCACTGTTCGCACTCTTCTTTCGGTGGCGTCTGTTCGCCACTGGTCTGTTTCTCAGCTTGATGTCAAGAATGCCTTTCTTAATGGTGAGTTGTGTGAGGAGGTCTACATGCATCCGCCACCGGGTATTACATTCTCGAGGGCATGGTCCGCCGCTTTCGTCGCTCTCTCTATGGCCTTAAGCAAGCCCCTCGTGCTTGGTTTGAGCGCTTCTCCTCTGTGGTCACTACTGCTGGTTTTTCAGCGAGTGATCATGATCCTGCGCTCTTTGTCCACACTTCATCTCGTGGTCGGACTCTTCTTCTTCTGTATGTTGATGATATGATCATTACCGGAGATGACTCTGCGTACATTGCCTTTGTCAAGGCTCGTCTTAGTGAGCAGTTCCTTATGTCGGATCTTGGTCCTCTTCGTTACTTCCTTGGGATTGAGGTTACTTCCACTCCAGATGGTTTCTTTATGTCCCAAGAGAAGTATATTCAGGATCTTCTTGATCGCGCCTCCCTCACTGATCAGCGTACTGTTGAGACTCCCATGGAGCTCAATGTTCACCTCCGACCCTCTGATGGCGAGCCTCTTTCTGATCCGACTCGCTATCGTCATCTTGTTGGGAGTCTTGTCTACCTTGCTGTTACTCGTCCGGATATCACTTATCCAGTTCACATTCTGAGTCAGTTCGTTTATGCTCCCACTCAGGTCCACTATAGCCACCTTCTTCGAGTTCTGCGATACCTTCGTGGGACTATCTCTCGCCGTCTCTTCTTTCCACGCTCCACCGCCAAAGATTACATGGTGCAAAATGAAATTTACTCTACTTTTAATATGTTGCCCTTTTCTGCTGAGCAGATGCAAATCATGTCTAGGGAGATTAAGATGCTCAAGAACAAGGTTGGCTCCAAATGTTTTCATTATATTCCTCTAATGATTTTTTTGAGCTTGCATGCAATTCCCTGCACCAGTAGTTTTATGTGTCTGTTTTGCAGGAAGGCATACTGAAGGCTGCCATTGATATACTTCAAGAAAGGTTACTTTGATCATCTAATCTGGATCCATTTGAAGAAAAAAAACTACACTATTCGAAGGATAAGCTTATGTTTTGATTTTAGGAGTGAGTTCAAGATTAGTGTTAGCATTTAGGAATCGACCAGAGGAGTGAAGTACGAAACATTCTTGCCTGTCTTTTTATCTATATAATTACAGACCTACTCTTGCTTGTACAGCATAGTTTTGCATATGGTGCATGGTGGCGATTGGGTGACGGGTAAAAAGCCTTGCCGGTATTCTAGTTAGTTGTCACGCATGTAGGCAACCCATCTAGAGGAACATTGCTGCTATTCTGCAATTGAGTGTGTGTGCGCGCGCGCGCGCGTGTGTGTGAGAGAGAGAGAATATTTTTCTCATCTTTTGAAGTCACTCTTAACCTAACATGTTTTCTTCTTTTAGAGAGAGAGAATATTTTTCTCATCTTTTGAAGTCACTCTTAACATAACATGTTTCTTCTTTTAGAGAGATCAACACATTTCTTACTGTCTTCATCTTGTATCTGCAGATAATTGAGCAGAATGGGATTCTGGATATCAGCAGTAACGTGATGATACCACAATTTACGTTCCAGCAAACCATGAATAGTAACTACTACTTCTAGCCTAAACTACCAACCTATCAAGTTATCTGGTCAGTTCTGATTTGAGTTCAACAAGGCTACCTTGCAAGGACCTCTCATAAGCTTGTCTGTCACTACATATTGTGAAAAGAAAAACAGCATTTGCATCTGTGCATGGCTTTGCATATGTAAATTCACCATCTTTCAGATTGGACAGGTAGTCGCTTACATATATCTGTTTAATGTGGTATAACTTTCTGAATGCAATGTTGATTAGAGAATCATCAAAATCGAGAAATTTCCGACTTGATATCAACAGAAGTTGCAACACCGAAAGATCCATATGAACGTCTGAAATTGCTTACTGATACAATTTGCAACTACCAAAGTGTTCAAAAAGACAAGAAGGCGGAGGTACACATTTAGCAGATAGGTCATGTTCATCCTGATTCCTGAAAGAGATAGTTGCGCCATCATGTTGAACAGCAGCTGCTCTTCTGCTGCTGCTGCTGTTGAATTGGCTGGCCTTTCATCTGGACTAGACTGGAGGCCTTCCTCTCCAAGGATGCTTGGCTACCAGCTTTGCTGCAGATTATACACAGAAGTTTCATCAGCATAAGTCATTTCAAAGAAATAAGACAATTTTTTAAAAAAATTGTCCTACCTCTTCTTGATTGCTGCAGACATTGCCAAGAAGGCCTCCTCGACATTGATGGACTCTCTAGCACTTGTTTCTAGGAAAGGAATACCTATCTCATTAGCATAAGCCTGCACTGATTTGCATTGCCCGTTTAGCTTAACAAAATAAACAGCATGAACATGATATGCTAACTTGTAGATTATCCTGAATGTAAGAGGGTAATTGGAAACATAACCTGTGCTACTGCAGTCTCGACGACCCTGCTCTCAACCAGATCGCACTTGTTACCAACAAGAAGCTTGCATACGCTGTCATTGGCGTATTTGTCGATCTCGCTCAACCATTGCTTGACATTGTTGAAGCTCTCCATGTCCGTAATGTCATAAACGATCTGGAGACAGCTCAAGCAACAAAATGTTGACTGAAACGTTCGTCAAAATTGCAGAAAGCTATGTTAATTGGTCGAGAGACTTACGATTATCCCATGAGCTCCTCGGTAGTAGCTGCTTGTGATGGTTCTGAACCGCTCCTGTCCTGCTGTGTCCCACTGTTTGACATGCAACAGGTACTAATATCAGATCAAACTGGAGTATTACACTTTCTGCTTTCCACAACGTATTCCTACCATACCATATAATGATTATGTAGCAACCAGAAGCCTTTTAGTACTAGAAATATATCCCAAGCCAAAATGAATCCATGCCTTCATGGTGGCATTTTGAGTTCGTCTATTCTTCTTTCCTACAGAAACTCAGTTGATTTATGTGTTTCAAGCAGACTAAGCTTTTGTTTGATCACAAAATTGCACAGGAACTACAAATGATATCTTCACGTCAACCCAACAGATTCTGTGCATATCATGCTGTGCCCCACCACCATGTCATTGTGCATTCCCAATCAAACTATAATAAGAGGCTAACATGGAAGATTTCTAGGTTTTCCCTGTAAGATATTTCTGGTAGCCAAACTTTGTTAATTGGTAACATATTCCATGACAACACAAACTTTTTAGAAGCGTAACTTGCGAAAGCGATCAGTAAACCACTTTTTTGAAACAAGATCAATAAACCACTTACAATCTGCAATTTTATGGTCTTCCCATCCATCTCGATCGTGCGGATTTTCTGCACAAGGGTGAACCAGGAAAGACAGGGATCAGTTGACCAAAGAACAACCAAAATGATCAGCGTAAAAAACTAGCAAGAGAAACATCAAGAATACATTGCCAGACTCACAAAGTCAACGCCAATCGTGCTAATGTAGCTGTCGACATACGAATCGTCCTGAATAAAAACACAAAGGAATCATCAAAACCACAACCACATGATCTAATCTTCAAAAGATGGTGCCATTAATCGGCATTGCCAACTCACAGCAAAACGGAGGAGAAAGCAGGACTTGCCGACCGAGGAATCGCCGATCAAGAGGAGCTTGAACAGGTAGTCACTAAACTCAGGATAAAGTAATAGGATTAACATTTCAGTACATCGATCGAAACAAAGAAAGAAACAACGGAAGATAGAAACATACTAGCTGTAAAAGAAAGGTAGAAATAGACTTACAATTCGCTGCTCATGATTCTTGATCCTGCCAAGAACGAAGCAGGAGAGAGAGAGAGAGAGAGAGAGAGATTTGATGCTTGGAGGAAGAGGTGGTGTGAATACGGGAGAAGACGACCCAGTGAGTTAGTCGCCTGCCTCACGCAGCTCAATGTCTGAAGCGTGGTGTATAAACTAAGCAAACTGATCAGCTGGTGCATTTATTTTTTATCGAGCTGCGCAGCATCATCATGACGTTGGACTGTTCCCTCCTCCCTGCATAGGACTCAATTTTTAATGACGACAAAGATTCACGGGTGCGCTGCATGCCTTGCCAAGATTATCACGATTCTGTTACGTACCTCTCCTAGTACAAACAATATTGCTTTCAGCTGGAGATTGATGTAGTACAGTCACGTAAAGAACACAAAAGGCATAGCAATCAAAGGTACAGACCATAGTATGATACATTGGACCGCTGCCAACGCCATTTCATGTGTCACACGTCTTGTATAACCAAAAGATACACTATTTTTTCTATAGTATATATGGTGCACGGTCAGCGCGAAAATTCTACCTGGCAAGAACCACGAACCACTGACACTTTAGAGCTAAGTTTGCATCATGCCAAATATACAAAGGAGCTATCTGTGAATGTGTAGGATTTGAGAAATTCAGAGCGAAACTAGCTACTAATCGAGTACTGTTGAAATAAGTAGGATAGTATCTTCTTATGGTCCCCCGATTTGAACCCAGTATTAGGATCGACCAGATATGGTACCTGAAACACCAGGATAGTGTGAAGTATTAGAAGTTATCTTGAATGGAGGATGCTAAAAGTGCAATGCGTAAACAATTTGCAGGCAATTGGGCATAGAGGCTGCATTCCAAGAAAAGAGTATGAGGCGACATGTGTGAGTATCAGAGCCTATCGTCAAAATAATTTAGTTTCTGTTATAATTTCTAAACAATTACTGTGTTCGAAATGCATAATACGGCTCGCTTTACCTGCTTAGAACCTGATATCCGTAGAAGCAAATCCATCTGTGAGGACCCCTCCCGCACGTTCTGGAGAACATAAGGAAGCTCCAATTCACAGAGAGCCTCACGGACAATCCTTGCATACTGAATCACCCACATATAGAAAGAAAATAGAGCCAACTCCTATATAAAGGATAGCAAGGAGAGATGTGATTCTTACAGTACTGTTCTCAAACGAGAAGAGTTCCAACTTCTCTGCAGGTACCACACCAGCTTTGTTCCACAATGTCATTCCTCTTCCAGCTCGAAGAAGAGTAGGCACCCATCCTGTGAAAATTGTACTGGAAAAATATGGAGATGGCTTGAGAATAGCATAGGATGGAAGGAAAAATGTATAGCATTAGTTTGAAACAGTAGTTTCAGTTATTCCAGCATCAGACTTCTTTTTTCTTGGAAAGCCATTCCAACGTCAATATATTGTAGACAAGCATCTTAGCTCTGTTACCCATGAGAACTAAGATATGGAGATGGCTTGAGAAAAGCATAGGATGACAGGAAATTTGTCTAGCATTAGTTTGGAACAATAGTTTTAGCTATTCTAACATAAATACATCATAGACATATATTAGTTATTTAGCTCTGTTACCTATGGCTCTTCGAGAGGAAAAACATGTAAGCTTTTCAAAACAAGCAAAGCTAGATACCTCTCAAGGAGTCCAAAGGAAGGGTTCTTTCCTTGTCCATACTGTCTGAACAGGTACTTCACAATATCTCCTGCACATTGAAGGCACATATTAGTATCTACATTCATTTCGCAGTTTAGTAGTAGCTAGTTTTCACTAAACTATCCGAACAGGAAGTACTTCATCTTAAACATAACTATGGAAGCTACTATTTATATATCCACAACCTAAGAGTTTCAGAGAGTCCACTAATGGAATTACCCACTGCCACCACTCCCAAAAAAGTATCAATTGGATCTTACCACTTTCATACATTGTAACACCAGAACTTGCATCAACAAGAAGTGGGAACCTGTATAAAAAGACACGCCAGTTCAGTGACCCTAAGGAAGATATGACATGCGGCAGTAATGGCATAAATGTTAACCATGAACAAAGAATTTATGAACTTTTCAGGTATCTGCATTTCTATTCAACTGAAGCATTGCCATGGCTACAAGTAAATACAGAATAGACGAAGACGTACTGCTCCTTTCCTCCAATTTTCTTGACCACATCTCTATGCCTCAGTGATCCTTTTGGGCAAGGATAAACCTGCATTTAGTTAATATTTGGAGGCGAAGTTATTAACTAACAAAAAGATCACATTAGAAGAGTACATGGATAGTCCAGACAAACAATTCTCCTTGACATATATTGCTTCACAAATCACAACTACTCAAATCCTTTAAAAAAAATACTATAATGCAAGCAAAGCTATGTTGATTGAATGATTTTTCTAGTCATTGGTTTATAATGTCACAATTGCAGAATTCTAGGAATAATTGGAAGAATACCTCTGCAGAAAGATCAAGCTCAGTCATAGCCTCACGAACTCTTCTACAGAAGGGGCATGCCTCTATTTGAAGGACAAAAAAGGATTTGATAAATACAATACTAAAACTCATAAAGTTGCATGCCTACAAATAAAAACCAACAGATTTTTTTACCAAACTCATACAGTTGCAGAGTCGGAGCACTCGTCGCTGTATCAAAGTTCTCTCCGTTACTAGTAGCCACACCTGATCCCCATGGCAGTCTAGCTAGACTTGAAAGTGAAGATGTAGTAACCTGACAAATAAATGCAACAACAGACAGTCGTCAAGAAACGCTTACAGTTGCAGGTAGATGACTCAGACTATAACATCAAGTGAAACTTTCGCAAAAAATTCATGTTATAAACAGCAGTAAGTACATTGATCAAATGTTTCCTGTGGGGCCCCACAGGAATTCATGTTATAAGAAATTCACTTGTTTTAGCTAGCCAATCCAGTACCCAATATTGCAGCAAGCGCTACATTCAAATCCAAGTTGATTTTTAAAAAATAGAAATCTGAGTTGATTAAGGATTTGTAATTAAGTGATAATCTATCCAAAGGCCAAACGAGCCGAGAGCCAGAGATTACCTCCACGATGTCATTCCGCTCCTGAGAAGGATCACCTCCCTGCATGGCAATTCACACAAATCACACTTTTTTAGCAAATCCCTTGTGTAAACAAACCCAAGTTCGGTGAAAGATGCAGTAATTACCCCGAGGAACTTGAGGAGCGGGCACAGGAAGGACAAGACGCTGCTACTGCCACCGCTGCCGGTCGTAGCGGCGGTGGAGGTGGCTTCAGCTTCGCTCGCCTCCGCGCTTGGTGGGCGCGCTCGGGTGAGGGTTCGGGAATGGGAGCGGTTGTGGAGGCGGACTCGAG